>CALNVZ010003434.1:8702929-8731896 GCA_940671915.1 Paracentrotus lividus | reverse complement strand
AAGTTCGGTCGCTATGCTCCCTCACTAGTAGCAATTTTCCTCTTTTTTGAAATTTTCCTCTTTTTTAGAAATTTCTCTGTCTCATGCCTGAATACACACCTTTTGGTTGAACTTGAAAACTATTTACAGACCTCTTTGTAAAAATTTGTTTGCCAACTGTGGCAAGAAATCTGACATGTGTATGACCTGTAGGTGTTTTGGGATGGAAAAAGAGTGGTGAAAACCGCCTTGTTGGAATGCATTGACAGCTTCTATTGAAACCATCATAGAGACTGACAAATGATTGTCAGAGAGAAAAGGAAAAAAATGAGATATGTCTGATGGCATTTGTGGGGGTCAGCGAGGCCAATATTCCCCTCAAACCTGAGCTGTATTTTTCACCTGTTAGTCTATATTTGTGAGGTTGTGTATTTTTACATGTATTTTAACATGTTGTAGACTAGAAAAATATAATCTCTGAGAGAATTTTTGTAGGATGACGGGAGGTTAGGAAACTTCCATACATGTAGATAGAGACAGATCAAAAAGTTTGAAAGTCTAACATTGTATCAAATGTTATTCTACAAATGGAAAAAAAAGTTCTATAAAACTTTAAAGCAGTTTGGCGATGTCGCTTTCTTTTGAACACATTCAATGTTCATTGTATAACGGCCTCCATTATGCTAGCTATATCTCTCTCATCAGGTGCTGTGTTGTTACTACATGTAAATGTAATTAAGTTGACATTTATCATGTTGAGTTATGATCCCACGTCACATAGAATGGGGCCATAGACCTCTCTTCTGTGGTCTTACCATCAATATACCTTCCATTGCTGAACTACATGTAAATGTACAGTATGACGGACTACATTATACATTTGTACATGAAACATAAAGACATTAAATTTAGGCTGAATATTTTTCTAGTAGCATAGAATCTGTAGATCTTAGAGAAGAGGAGGGTTATTTGAACATGTCTTCAGAGCAGGAAAAATAAAAGACTGAAAGAGGGAGAAAGTGGAAGTTAAATGCTTTGGTTAGGATGAGAGAAAGACAGAAAAAGATACAGTCAGACAGACAGAAATATTACAGGGGGAGGAATCAATTGTGTTTGAAATAGAGCTCCTGAAACAAAATATTTCATGATGAGAAGTTGCATACACTACATTGTACAATGCACATCATGTAGGCTACACTGTGCCTTTAAAAATTGAACTCTATGAAAGATGACAAGATGGTTTTCAACTGGACTGAACCATTGTTAATGATTCCAATCCAACCAATGGAATGTATAACATCTCCCATCTTGTTCATTCCCAGCATTCATAGGGACCATCTAGACATGTTGATTTCATTGTCAGTTGCACTCCAAGATTAGAAAATGACATCACCATGTCTTGGGGGCAGGATGAAAATAGCATCTTTTCGGTAGTATATTTATCCTGCTGTGTTGGCCTGTGATAGGCCCTTTCACATCTGAAAGTAACATTCAAACTATACATGTATGCCTCTAATAGTACCCTTTTCAGACTGTTATTTCTTAACCCCGTACTATCCATAACCCCTTACTATCCTTAACCCCGTACTATCTTTTTTTGCTTTCAGACTGTGTTTCTTAACCCCATACTATTTGCTTAGCCGGGGTTAAGAAATTCAATGCTTTTCACACTGGGTATTCCTTAACCCCATACTATTTGCTGGATCATGAATATCAATGATTTCACTCTCTTTCTTTATGTTCTTCATTGTTTTTATCTCTTTCCTTATGTTATTCTGTGTTTTCTATCTTTCCTTTTGTTATTCATTGTTTTTCTCTATTCCCTATGTTATTCCTGTTTGTTTTTTTTCTTTTTTTCCTTATGTTATTCCTTGTTTTTTCTTTTTTTTCCTTATGTTATTCCTTGTTTTTTCTCTTTTTCCTTATGTTATTCCTTTTTTTCTCTCTTTTTCCTTATGTTATTCATTATTTTATCTCTATTTCCCTATGTTATTCATTGTTTTTCTATCTTTCCTTATGTAATTCATTATTTTATCTCTCTTTCATTATGTTATTCATTGTTTTCTCTTTTTCCTTATGTTATTCGTAGTTTTTCTCTCTTTCCTTATGTTTTACATTGTTTTTCTCTTTTCCTTATGTTATTCATTGTTTTAATTCATTGCTTTCCTCTTTTCCCTTATGTTATTCTTTGTTTTTCTTTCTTTCCTTATGTTATGCATTGCTTTTATCTTTTTCTTATGTTATTCATTGTTTTTCTATTTTTCTTTATGTTATTCATTGTTTTTCTCTTTTCCTTATGTTATTCATTGTTTTTCTCTTTTTGATTATTAAGTTATTCATTGTTTTTTCTTTTTCTTTATGTTTTTCATTGTTTTTCACCTTTTCCTTATGTTATTCATTGTTTTTCCACTTTTCCTTATGTTATTCATTGTTTTTCTCTTTTTCCTTATGTTATTCATTGTTTTTCTTTTTTTTTCCTTATTAAGTTATTTTTTTTTTCTTTATGTTATTAATTGTTTTTCTCTTTTTCCTTATGTTATTCATTGTTTTTCTCTTTTTCCTTATGTTATTCATTGTTTTTCCATTTTTCCTTATCATGCTTATGTTATTCATTGATTTATCTTTTTCCTTATGTTATTCATTGTTTTTCTTTATATTTGTGTCATCAAGTTTACAAATAATTATGCATATTCATGACCACATTTTCATTGATTGGCTAATGCTTAGCCCCGCTTTTCCTTAGCACGGTTTGGTTTCAAACTGCAACTCTTAGCACCGCAATTGCCCGGCTAACTCCGCAATTACCTGGCTAACCCTGCTTTTTAGCAGGGCCAGATAGTACCGTACTATTTACCGTGCTAGCCTACTTTGGTAAAACGCAGTCTGAAACCGAAGCGTGCTAAGCTTAACCCCAGGAAATAGGTGGTACTAAGGCCCCCCCTTAGCCCTACCTATTTCCTGGGGTTAAGGATTTTAACTGCAGTCTGAAAAGCATATAATAAGCCAAAATCACATCCGAAAGAGTTATAATAAAAGTTAAACCGTATAATTTCGGTAGACAGGTACTATAGACCCCAGGCCATGCAATAAATATCCTTCTAGTTTTAATACTACTTGACCCGCCTCTAAAAATATTCGATTCTTTTTATAACACTGTATGAAGTCAGATGAACAATAACGGAATAAGATTTGACAACTCGGGAAGTCCAACATTTGACTGTTATTTTATAAATTGATATTTTGTAGATTATTTTCGAGTAATCCAATGTTTATCCAGAGGCCAGTGGGAATATTTTATTGTTGAACATTAAGAACACAAATGCCAATTAGGGTCACCATGGGCATGGAGGCAAAATGTCTTCTCTCCTTCAAGGTGTCACCGAACAATGAGCATTGAAGCACATTCTATCAAACCCTTTTGTAATGCAAGCCACTGCATTTCAGGGGAGCGACTCAATAGAGCACATTATTCTTTTTGTAATTAAGAATAAACAAACCATCTCGTACAATAATGGTTTCTCGGTTGATAATTTTTAAGATTACATGGCTAAAAGACATGTACAGATTTCATTATTAAGACACGATAGCCTTATATTTTTGTCAGAAAGCAAACAAAAAAAGGATTTGTCCACCCTTTTCAGAATCGAAATTTGACAGATTAGTGAAATGCTAGCTGTTTTTGTGGAAAAAACACAAATTATATGGGTGTCGTCTGCTATAAAGTTAATTGTCTGCTCTGCGATTAAAAAAACGTTGGCACAACGACAGCTAGTTTTGTGCTGTTAGAACATATGATCTGATTCGCTGCAGCATACGAAATCAGAATATGTGATAATGTCACGCGCACTGTGATTGGATAATTTTTTCTGAGCCTGTGAGTAAAATTATTATAGTTTTTCATCTTTTTGCAAAAATGTGAGTTTTTTTCTTAACGAAGTTTGACAACTTTTTTGCAGTACATATTTTATGACAACATCGTAAAATATATAATATTCCCACGTTTGGGTCACACTTTGAAACAATATCGGCCATTGGCCTGGGGTCTCCTACAATTCATAAACTATGAAATTTAACTTACACGTAGGGATCATGCTTATGTTTCCTTCTTAAATAAGCCATACTGTAGGAATAAAGTGTCCCTATGACTTTTAATTCATGTGTTCACCTTACACTATCATGGCTACCCAATGTCTTCATGACGTTGCTGATTTGATATCCAATACATTGATACACCCTACCCCTCAGGCGTCAAATCAAAAGGAAATTATCAGTTTAAACGCTCAATCCTTCCTTGCCACTAGAAGTAAAGATACACAGTATTGAACTTTAATTGGTGTCATTCGCACCCTGAAGGGATGTTGAAGTTTGTGGGAGATCTTCAAAGCAAAGATCAATAGAGAGAGCTGCTTTATTTTGAATAAGATCAGTGACCTTCGTCAAATGACAAAGGAAGCTCGTTAAACAGACTAACTTCTGTGGAGCGCCCCAATGGTTTTCAATATGAGAGTCAAAACTGTCAGTATCAATAACCTGCCCTTTATTTTCCATCACTCCTAGATACCTCTACATGTATCTGCTACTCTCATACCCTTTCTCTCATTCACTATTCTGTATGGCGCCCCCTTTCATTTTTTTTTATCCAATCATTATTCTCTTTCCCCACCCTCCCATACCTACTCTCTTCTCATCTACGTGCGCCTGCTACTCTCTCGTGCTTTCTCTTTTATATTTACTCGATCACGTCATACATACATATTTATAAGTACTCATAATTCCCGCGGTTTTCTGCGGTTGTATACACTGGACTCACCTCCCACCGACCATTCACAGAGACCCTTAATCGCTATTACCACTCGAACCTATTCTAGCCATTTCCAGTGTCTCGCTGCTCACTTTTCTTAGTATATTTTATTCCCCTTATACTTTCCCTAACCCCTTCCCATTAGGCCAAAAAAAAAAAATTGTAACGACTGTTTATGTGTGTTCTTTTTCGACTCGACGCACCCTTGTAAAAACAGGACCGCGACCCAGACCAACCTCTTATTCTTTTATTAATTGTATATTTTTCGAATTGCATCTTATCCATTTTCACGCAACTCTGAATTAGAGTTATCAAGTCTAGTCGCTTCTACGTATCTTATATGTTGTTATATGTATATATTTATACAATTGAAGAGACCTTTAATTTTAGCTCTATGCTGATAAATGTGTTATTTTATTCACATTAGCCCATGTTATATACATGTCCGCTTTTCATTATTAGCATAAACTTCAAAAGAAGTAACGTAAAAATGTGATACTCAAAATTATAAGTATTGAGACCTAGTGGTATTCATCTTCGTTTTCTGTTGTTTTCTGGTTTTCAATGAGAATGGAAAGAAAAAAAAACACTGACCGACCGACCCGATTTTGAAAAAAGGCATTCATTGGACAACAAACAATTTTTTTTTTGGCCTTAGTTTGAGAAGCCGAAATGCAGGCTTAAATCATTTCTGGATTGATAGATATTGTGTGTTTAGGAGTTTGGGGTGACTTAAAAGAAACTGAATGAACAATTCCCCCCCCCCCCCTCCCCTAAAAAAAAAAAAATAAAAATTATGAAGAAAAAAATGTAAGAAAATAATAGCTTTGATGAACCGGATACACCGCATTGATGTTTAAATCTGGCCAGAGACCGATATATAGAGCTTAGAATTGCATGCATTCCTATCCCATGATATCTTCACAGTTCACGGATGATGGATGGACGGGGAACAGGTCTTTAGTTTCATGATGGCCGCAGCATTCCATCGCAGGGCCACGATGAGATGTAGGCACATGGCAGCTTACACGATAATGCATTTGTGGGGATGAGGGAATGAATGGTGTTTGGACAGATACAGGAATTTAGAAGTGCTGTGTGATGGCAAATTATAGTATTATTGGGGGATCTGGTTGCATCTGTCGCAAGAATTCAATCGGAACAGAGATGTTTTAAATAGAATGGAGGTTGAATGGGTTGGGTAGAGGGAGACCAAGTGCATGGTATTGGGAAAGGAATAGATATAATTGGTTCATGCCCATGCAGTCACAGATGATATTAAAAGAGAAAGCAGTTTTAAGAGATTGCAATTTGAAGAGAGTACACTGTAGGAGAAAGAGAGATCTCCTTGATATTTCGTACAACATGTACATAATGTGACAGTTTATACAGAAAGATGAAAAGAGACAAGAAAAATATTGGTTAAACAGGTTATGAATTGCTTCAACATTCTCTGCTACATTTCTTCAAGTACATACAGTTGAGGCCAGAAGTTTACATGTACATACACCTAAAAATTCAATGGAAATTTAATATACACTTGCCAAACATCTTAAAAATTACTTTATATTACGAAATATCTGTGCTATAATGACAAATTTGGTATCAAACGAATGAGGATGTCATGTTCTGTCATCACACTGACTTGTCGTCAGAAATACTGAATATTACTAGGTGTCAAGTTGTTGCCAAAATCTTCCCATTTTACACGAACTTTTCGAAAATCTCAGCCAAAACATTTCGTATTCGTGCTCGTTATTTCTCAACACAAACATTTCAAATTACAAATTTTGCTGTTCGATGGTGACATAATTTATGATGATAAAAATGTAATATCATTCATAGATTTCACATTTTATATTGCTATGAAACGATGTTTGGAAATAATTATGACTAACAATAGAATACATTTGGCACAAATATTTCTTGTTTTCTTCAAATAAAATTAAACTTAAAGTATACTATAGCCCCAACGTCATCCCATTCATGGGAAAAAAACTTGATAATCTCTTTTATTTGATACTAAATTTGTCATGGTAGTGCTAATATTTCTGAAATTACAGGCAATTTTTATGATGTTTGGCAAGTGTACAATTTTCATTGAATTCCCTGGATGTATGTAAACTTGTGGCCTCAACTGTATGTTTATCCACGATCCATTATTAAAGTGCTCACTTCCATGGTGACCAGAAAACACATTCAGACGCTTGTAAATGTAGTTACTCTCCATTTTTTGTTGGGAGGTTAACATTTGTTACAGTTATATTTTTTGTAATTTTTAAATTTTATCATTCATGTTTGTATGTTTTGGTGTGCATGTACAAATGTATATTGATAACATTAAAACTAGGTGTCAATGTTTTGTCAGTTCACGTACAGGCCTCTACAAAAAAAATATTTTTCACTTGCCCTGTTGGGCAAGTGAAATTTTTTTTTGCTTGCCCTAAAGCAAAAAGCACTTGCCCAAATTTTCTTTTCATTTTCTTTGTTTTAGTAGCAAATATCATCTCATAAATGTCTAGATACAAAGAGCCTAAAAGACGAAAATATAAGCAGCACCACTAAATTTGGATTAAAAAAAAAAAAAAAAAAATACTAAACAAGTATTAATTGAAAAATTAATGAAATCATTTTCATGCCAAATTATCCTTTTCTACATGTAACAAAAAGAAAAAAAAATAGTGTTGAAATAAACATTAAAAAAGGTAAGAAAGAAAATGCATCCAAATTATAAATGAGTCTGATGTTAAGACTAGCACCATACATCGGAAACTCTGCTAGATCAGAGATGTTTTGAATAAACAAATCAGCTCATTTCACAAGTTTTATTTTAGTAGCATCATCTCATAAAAGTCCACAGACAAAGAGCCTAAAAGACAGAAATGTAAGCAGCACAACTAAATTTGAATCTAAAAGAAAAAATAAATAATAAAAAAAAGAATTTATACTTTAAAAATATTAATTGAAAAATTAATGAACTCATTTTCATGCCGAATTATCTTTCTTCTAAATGTAAAAAAGAGAAGAAAAAATAAGCATTGAAATAAACTTACAAAATGTAAGCAAGAAAATATATCCGAATTTAAATTACTTTTTAATCTATAAAAATATTACAATGAGTCTGCATGTTAAGACTAGCACCATACCACGGAAACTCCACGATCGGCGAAATATTTTGAATAACAAATCGGCTTATTTCACAAGTTTTAAGGATTTGATTTCAATTGTAAGGTAATGTTTTCTTCAGGAGGAGAGCCCTGTTTAAATATTGTGTCTAGTTCGTGTTTATAAACACGTTTTTTGGTGTGTTTTTGAGGTGAAATGTTTGTGGAAATCGCCGGAGCTGCAACCCATGTTACTGATAAACTCCTGGGCCGCTGGCGCTGGCTGGAGAGGTGCTTGCAATACACTTCTGTTGCACTTTGCTCAAACCAGCGCTTGCCCGATCGGGCAAGTGACTTTGGACTTTGCTTGCCCGCCCGTTGTTTTCACTTGCCCCGGGCAAGCGGGCAAGCGGGTTTGTCGCGCCCTGCACGTACATGTAGTTGCTTTTGTGAATAACAATTGGTCCTGTGAAATGTTAAATTATATTTAAAAAGCTTAGAAGTACATTATGTTTGTAAACAAAAAGTTGTTTTGTTTCACATGTTCACAAATTCATCATGATCATCTTTGTCATTATAGTCTCCCCATACTCTTTTGATCTGCAAATTAAATTCCTCATAAAATTAGGGGGGAAAACAGTTGCACTTTCAATGGGCATATTTTTTTAAATTGTAATAATATAAAGTACATGTATGTATTTGATGTACTGTAAGTGAATGTTTTTCATAATGTGCAACAGAAAAATTGTATTGTTTTGTACTGTTTGCTTTCTTTGTTTTTAAACAATCTCTATAAAAGTCTTCATGTTGCTCTGTGTTCTCGCTTTTACATGTAAATATGATTATAGCTGGTGGTGTCCATGCAAGTCGCATCAAAGGTATGGTAAACGACCGATGTGCCGTGATGATCATTGTAGATCTGCTATATAAATTACTAATATTTTATTACCTACATGTACTACTAATTCAAATGTTATTATGCTAATGTGTGCTGTTTTAGACTAACATGTTTTCTTTGTCTTTAGAACATTTATTTTTCCCAATAGCTTACTGCTGAAATAAAAGTTAGAATGTAAATTATATACATTTATGAATGTAAATATATATTTTTAATATACATTGTACTTATATATCTCGCTTTTTATATAATTCCTAACTTTTTCAGAGTAACCCAACATTTGTATTTTGTTTTAACATGCTTAGATATTGTTTAGACATATATTTACTGTGTGTTTTTGTGATGAATGATAAATATCTAATAACTCTGAAAACTTGTTAACATTTTTCAAATATGTATATCTTAGATCTGCATATAAGCTTCTTTTGTCTCCCTTGATTTCTTTGTGTACTTGAACATATTTATATACAACTGAGTGTCAGTTCAGAATGGGTACATGGACATGTTGATAATGGATGTATTTTATCTCTTCCCAATGATTTTTTTTTTAAATTAATGAAAGATTCGTCTTTATATCCATTATACATGTTTGTTTGATTCTTAATACTTTTGATAAAAAATAAACTAGTTTACACACTTATCATGTACCTCCTTGTACATGTATGTATAACCAAACCCTAAGCCACCAAATATATTTTGAATTATTTTGATGTTTCCTCTGAATGGATTCATGGAGTTCAGTGCAAAAATATATATTTACAAACATATCCAATTAATTATCCTCTAAGAATCCAAAGAATTAATTTACTTCTCTTAATTTTTGTAAGTTGAAATTACAATTGATTTACTTTGCATCAAAGCCCCAAAACTTGGGAATTATTTGATGAGGTTTTAGTATGTTTTTAAAACTGTAGCTTTCAACAAAGGAATTGATATTAATTCTCTTGAGAAAATAAGAGACATATAATTTATATAATACATGTAACTAATACAATGTAATTAAAAAAAATATTACAAAACAAGAAAAATTAAAGGGGAATGAAATGTACACAGTATGTACTCTGCCAAATCAATTTTTTGAAACTAAATACACATAATATATGTGTGAAAATATAAATCGGGAATTTTACTCAACATTACACCTTTATTTGTTCAATTACTCATTGTTCACGACATTTTAACAGTGTTAGAAAACTGTAATTTTTTTGTACATTGTACGGTACATTGTAGGTTACTTTAGCTGTTCTCATGAATAAAAATATTTTTGAGAGTTATATTACTCTCTCTTAAATAGTCTTGTATTGTTCTTTAGATATCTTTGTGAGAAGGGTATAGTGGTTTACAGACATCATGTAGCATGATAACTGATCAAAATGATACAATCTACATGTAGCTGACTTTTACATTTCACTAATCTTCTACAAAATACAAGCAAGGCATGAGACCATTGCTACAATGTATTATAAGTTATATTTTAACATATTTTCTATAGTAACTTGTTTAATATCTATGCAGCAATTTATGCATAAATTCACACAATTTTCAAATATTTTAGAATTCTGCAATTTTTCTTTTATTATGCCTCCGCCACCGAAGGTGGTGCCGGAGGCATCATGTTTTCGGGTTGTCCGTCCGTCCGTCCGTCCGTCCGTCCGTCCGTCCCGTTTGCTCGTTATTCGCGATATCCCAAGAACCACATGAGATATCAACTTCATACTTGAGGATGTTATGTATTAGCATAGGAAGATGATCTGATTAGATTTTGGAGTATGTAGGTCAAAGGTCAAGGGTCACACAGGTCAAATTGTGAAATTGCATGTATTAAGCTCGTTATCGCAATATCTTTAGAACCTCATGAGATATCAACTTCAAACTTGGGGATGGTATGTATCACCACAGGAAGATGATCTGAGTAGATTTTGGAGTATGTAGGTCAAAGGTCAAGGGTCACAGAGGTCAAATTGTGAAATTCAATGTATTGAGTTCGTTATTGCGATATGAAGTCGATCTTATTATATTTTGGAGTGTGTAAGTAATAAATTTAGGAGGGACTGTGATCTAATAAGGTTTGGGGTCGCAAGGTCAAAGGTTAAGGTCAAAGATGTCTTTGTATAAAGGAAAATGAAAAGATGAATGTGCTATTTATTTCTGATTTGGCAACGGCGGAGGCATATATTTCGACCGCGCGCGGTCCAGGATTCATCTTGTTATAAATAAATTCTCTTTGCATAGAAATAGATTTTGAATAAAATGTATCTTGCTTTCCTTTGCCAGCATTTTATAATGTTGCTTAGTTGGAATAATTATATACACAAATCTACTGAAGATGTTAACTTGTTTTAGTGTATAAAGAGCAATACAAATTTTTGAAATAAACTCAGGCTCTGAGTATGATAAAATAACTTTCATATAGTAGGCCTATATTTACGAGGAGGAATGTAGATGTACATAGATTGAGCACTGCATGTTCATGTATGAATGATTTAATCCCCTTTGGCATTATTTCATAAATTTGATGACTAACCCATTCTCATTATGGCACTCTCCATTCATAGATGCAGTTGCCAGTTCTGCTCGGGCAGCGGGTATGCGACCATCGGAGGCAAACAAGCATGCAGACAAGACTGTACGGACTGTCAACAATGGGGGCGCTGCGAAGAGTTCTGATGAATTCATCATAGGGGACAGGGTGATAGTAGGGGGAAACAAACATGGACACGTCCAATTCCTTGGGGAAACCCAGTTCGCCAGTGGAGAATGGGCGGGAGTGGTCCTGGATGATGCCATCGGAAAGAACGATGGCTCAGTCAACGGCATCAGGTACTTTCAGTGTGAGCCCAAAAAGGGAGTGTTTGCACGGGCGGATAAACTGGTTCGGGAGTCGGCTGGCCATGTGGACAGTAGATCAGCCGTTGGTGGTATCGCGAGACATGTGCCGTCCACACCTAGGATGGGCACAAGAGTGTCGTCACCCAGGAGTTCGGTGTCAAAGCCACCAGGTTCTAAACCAGGACTCATGATAGATGATAAACAGGATCCTGCTGGTCTAAAGGTAAATACAACTTTTTACAGTAACCTGTAAAGTTGCAGGGAAAAAAAAGAAGAAATTCCATTCTAACTCTCAATTACATGTTGTAGTACTTAGAAATATTGAATAAATTTGACTTCAATTGGAAATTAAAATGATCAACCTCACCACCTTGAGTCACCTTGGAACTGGCACTTTTTAAGTAATTTTTAATAAAAAAGAGCCTGGCCTACTATATACATGTATGTATGTGTTGTACGTCTGCATCGTACATGCCTCAGTGGGCAATAGATGATGGGTATTATTTGAGCCAACTTGCTTTTAACTTGGAAGAAAATTGTATAAATCTTTATTAAATGTGATTTTGATAATGTATATTCAGGCACCAAAAAGAAATGTCTAAAATGTTACAGAATTTTGAAAGGAGTCAAATCAAGGTAACATATGTGATAATCATAAAATTGTTGACGATAATGAAGGATAGATTAAATGTAGTTTGACCATGGACACAGTTTGACCAAGGATGAATAACCTACATGTACAGTGTAGTTCCAAGGTTTGACACAGTAATCAGACCTTTACTGATTGTATGTCCAGATGTGTGTAGCCATAGCTTCATCTGTAATAAATGCTTTGGTGTTGATGAGTGATGCATTTATTGGAAATCAGTTTGATGGGGGGGGGGTATATTAATTCCCTGTAATAATGAGAAATGAGTCTTCGCAATTCTGCACTAAACTTTAAACAATACCAGCTCTGCTAGTGCTAGTTTGCGCCCTTCTGGATCGTTGTTTATTTGCAATGTTAACCCTGAGTCAGTACATGTGTAGAGTTTTTTATTTTATCGTAAAGAACACAAACGGTTTGTCTTTTCACAGTCATTTTTTTTTTTACAATTGTAGTTGAAAGCTTTTGACTCAAAGCTAAATAATAATTTGATTAAAAAACTGGAGTAACATAGAGACAATTTCTCTCAGAAATGCAGGATCATTAAATAATTGGTACATGTATGTTTTATCTGACTGCTATGAAGCAATTGCATAATAGAGTGATCAGGGAGCCTACAGTTTTAACTTCAGTCCTATCCCAGCAACTTGATAATAGGGAGCACTGCTTGACTAGAGGGCACCAGTGCATTGAATTTGTTTTGAACCAGGGATCTCCCTGTTACTAGACCATTGCTCTTCTATTAAACTACATGTATCACATCCCTATGACTAGAAATTAGCTTTGAATAATTCAAATGAATAATAAATTATGTAATGCTAATCTCATTTCATAGTTAAAAATCTGTCATGAATAATTGATATAGATCTATCGAAAGATAAGCCAAACAGATAGGCAGATTCAGAGCGGAGATTAGCTCAACGAGAGGAAGTCGTAGTTTGACACAATAATCACAAATATACATCATCCTGTAGACACCAATAGGATTCCCAGCGTAGCTAGGGGAAAAGGATCATAATCCATTGTTAAAAAATTATCCCCCTTCCTGCATCGATGAGTGAAGACGGCAACTAATTGCGTTAAGTCTTCACCACCGAGCTCTCCATGTCGTAGTACTATCGTGAAGAAGTGAAGAGAGAATGCTTGGATGAGACACCGATTTCCTGTTGTTGTGCGGGGGGTTTGTCAGCTAGAATTCGACGGTTTAGTCACAATTTTCCCTTCCAAAGCCAAAAGCGTGTGCAGCAGTGAGTCATGATGTAATATGTGGTATTAGTGTTTGGTGGCTGGCATGGCTTGTACATAGGGAGAGAGAGCGTCAATGTTGTATGTGAGGGACTAAAGGCTTGTACCGTGCTGGATTAATTACTGTGGAATATATCTTTTGTGTGGAATTGCCATTTATGTTGGATGGTCATGGAGCGGAGTAAGATTCCTACTTCTAGGAGTGGCTTACAGGTAAAGTGTAACACATTTTAGTTTATTTACACATTGATTCAAAGAAAGAAATCATAGTTTTTAATCACTAATTGATTTTTTTTTTTTTTTTTTTTTTTTTTTTTTTAAAGATTGCAATGAAGATGAAATATGAAATATTTGAAAAAAGTTTGGAGAAAAATAGACACCCCCCCATGAATTAGGTATTCCCTTTCAATTAATTTTATTCATCATAAAAACAACATTTAAACATGATTGCATTATTCTGAAGAAGTAAAAGAACTATGTCATAAACTCTTTTCCATTTTTTTTTTGTCATTCATTCAATACATTCCTGATCACCCCTTAAAATACAACATAATTTTGGTCTCCTACAACGTGTAGCAGTACTTATGCATTTGACTTTAGTATATGTGCACACGTTTAGTGCTTGAAATGTAAACATATATTGAATACTGCCTCCAGTTACGCTGGGATTTAATTAGGGAATCTCTTAAATGGGCTCTGCGAATGCTGTGTGTATGAGTAATGTGCAATCATACTCAATCTATTCCGAGATCATAGGCCAGTGTTGCTTAAAATGTTAATATGGTAAGGCCTCGAGGGAAATAATGCTTCAAGTCATTTTAAAAATTATAGTTGAAATGAGGAGAGAGAAATATATTGCTGGTCACCCATGATCAGTAAAGCGCCATAATATTCAATATTGATTTGGGCATATACATCTACATGTAGTATTGGGTCTCTGAATATTGTTTTTTTTCTCATTCTTTTTTAAAGGGGAAGTTCACCCTGGATTTGAATTGGTTTTAAAAAATGCAGAAAAATAAAAGAAAAATATGAGTGAAGGTTTGAAGAAAATCAACCGAAATACAACAAAGTTATGAATAAAGTTTTGACTCCGTGACGTCACATGCGAGCTGATCTCCTATGTGTATGTAATGTAAATTCCATAAAATGTCATTTTTTCAGTAGAGTATTAATCATTTCACATGTGCGGTCGATATATCATCATACCTATGTTCATATACATGCCCCTATCAAATAAACCCCTCCCAAAAAGTTTCGCAAATGGACTTTGGGCCATGATAACTTTTCAGGTGCGCTTCAGTTATACCTGATATTCATACCATTGGAAAGATAATTTATTCCCCTTTTTATTGATATCCTATTTGTAATGATATTGTCATGCTTCAATGCACAGAATATCAGAATATGGAGAAATGTAAAAAGTCAAATGTTGCAAAATGCATTTATCAAAGTGAAGTTTCGCCACTCGACTTTAGGCCCTGAAAACTTTTTGGGGTATTTTCTAATTTTTAATGAACTTTATACCATTGTCAAGTAAATTCATTCCTCTTTTTAATGACACCCTAATTGTAAAGAGAGTGTTGTTCTTGCATGCACAGAACACCTGAATGTTAGGACAAGTCAGAAGTTAAATGTTGCAAATTGAATGCCTATTGTCAGTATTAGGGCCCACTGTCTGTTGCCAGCAATAACAATGCATTTCACAATTTTTCACTTTTTGCTTTGCATTATATTCATGAGTTATGTGCATTCACACATGATGTTACTATTGCAAATAGGGCATCAATAAAAAGAAGAATAAATGAACTTTTTAATGCTATGAAAATTGATAATGATTAAAAACCCACATTAAAATGTGTCAAGGTTCAAAGTAGTGTTACAGAAATTTAAACTGAAAATTATCTTTCGCTTTGCCATGTATTCAGGTGGCATTCAGGGTTTCTGTGGACCCAGGCATGACATCACCATGACAAATAAGGTATCAATCAAGAGAGGAATAAATTACCTTGACAATGGTATAGAATTCAATAAAAATTAGAAAAATATCCCCAAAGTTATCAGGACCTGAAGTCAAGTTGCGGAACTTCAATGTGATCAATAAAAGTGCATTTTACAACATTTGACTTTTTACTTTTCTCCATATTTTGATATTCTGTGCATTGAAGCATGACAAAATCATTACAAATAGGATATCAATTAAAAGGGGAATAAATTATCTTTCCAATGGTATGAATATCAGGAATAACTAAAGCGTACCTGAAAAGTTATCATGGCCCAAAGTCCATTTGCGAAACTTTTTGGGAGGGGTTTAGATCCATTCCTTTATCAAGAACCATTAACAAAAAAAATGACAAATTTATGGAATTTACATACACAACACAATGGGAGAGCTGCTCGCACATGACGTCACAGAATCAAAACTTTGAATATTCATAACTTCGTTATTTTTTGGTCGATTTTCTTCAAACTTTCATTCATATTTTTCTTTTATTTTTCTGTATTTCTTGAAATCAATAAACTTTAAAGGTGAACTTCCCCTTTAAATCACAATTTGATAAAATATAAAAAATGTCCACAGAGAGGATCTACACTGAAATATTTTTGCCAAGAACTTTCTTGAATTACCCATGTAAATGAACATTTTAGGTAAACAAAGATTTGAATTAAAAGAGAATATATATTTGCATTAATTATGCTCTTGAAGGCTTGAGTAAAAACTTCAGAATTACTGTAATCGTGGAAATATTCGCGGTAGATTAATTTTTACGGATTTCGCGCGAAGATCGGCAGGCGCGAATTTAAAAACGCGGAAATATATGAGCATGCTTTTTTATGCATGTATTGGGTGCATTGAATTGCGTGCTTACTAAAATGCAGCACGAATTCAAGAACCTGTGAATATTCTGTGAATTTCAAAAAATTAATGGCGTGAAAATAACATCGAACACAGTACATTGAATTGTGAATATTTTGGCAATGGTATAGTTGAGTCCCAATACTTGAATCATAATTATGAAAGTGTACATTGTACATACATTGTAATAAAAAGAATAAAGAGATCTACTCAGATAAGAGTGAGAGACAGATACAAAGTACTGCCAAACAATAGATTATATATCTGCCAAACAAAACACATGTGTAATACATTATTAGAGGGTCAAGCGATGTTCATGTTGTTTGTATGATTCATATCTGGTGTGTTAAGCCGAGAGAAAGTGATTCATCATTGGACCTTGCACCGTCAAGATCGGTCATCTTTAGGTCAGGTTCACATATGGTTTGTGTTGTCATGAAAGAGTGTGAATAGTGAAAACCCTCTGTACTTTGTGCTAATACCCTGCAAATGCCCTAGGGTTTTTCTGTAAATGTATTTCATTTAAAAAATAATGTAAGCAATGTAGTAAAATTATCCCTCTGACTTCATTGTTTTCGTTCATTGTGAGTGCAACCACAATTTAACAAGGTTTTTTTAAAGATCTTTTGAAAAAAAGAAAAGGGCTTTAACTAGCATATTCGTTCTACATATTTTATTATCTTATAAAGAGACATACAGTAGAGTGGAGAACGTTTTTTTTCCTTCTATTTAGATGCCTGTTTTATTGCCTGTGTTGGAATCTAGTTTTGTAGTGTTTGTACCGAGGAAGTCAAATAATTTCCCACTTTATCAATTGATGTAAATTTCAATTTAATGATTGTTTCTTTAAAAAGTATCTTTCTTTTTGTTAAACCAATATGATTTAGGTTGGAGACAGGGTTCTTGTGAGTGGGAGCAAACTAGGTACCTTGAGGTACACCGGCACAACTGAGTTTGCCAAAGGAGAATGGGCCGGAGTGGAGCTGGATGAAGAACAGGGTAAAAATGATGGTGCTGTGGCAGGGACAAGGTAACAATCTTCTTCTTCGTCCTCTCATTTCTTTGTCTTCTTTTTCTCCTTTGTCTCCTTTTACATTTCATGTTTGTCTTCTTTTATTTATCTCCCTTTTTTCTACGTCTACTTTATTATTATTTTTTTGTCTTGTCTTCCTTCTTCTTACTTATGTTTTGCTTTTGCTTTTGCTTTCTTTGCTTTCATCTCTTTCACCTTCTAAATATCTTATCATTTATCTTGGTTTTCTTTTTCTTCGTCTTCTTTTCGCCCCTTCTTCTTTGTTTGTATTTATTGATACTTGTATTGGAACTAGTGTAAACCAACTTCTTAGAGATCTGATTTTGTACAACTGTACATGTAGCAAGTTATGTATGATTTTAAATTTCTTATTATTTTTTTTTTTTAGAAACCTCAATATCATTCCTACTTTTATAATACTTTATAATTATTATCATTATTATTCCTGCAGATACTTCCAGTGCAAGCCAAAGCATGGTCTCTTTGCCCCCGTCCACAAGGTGGCCAGGGTGCGTGGTAAGAACGCAGCCAGACTATCCTCTAGTGATGGGCTCCAGCAGGGGAAACTTAGTACAAGCTCTAGCTCAATCAGCTCCATGGGATCCTCCAATGCCTCCAGTATCTCCAGGGGATTGGCCCTCAGCTCCGGTGACCTGGGGTCATCGCCGAGGGGGTCGGTGGACTCTAAGAAGACTCAGGTGGGTTCCCTAACTATGTTCCTTCATCAGAGACAGCAAAATAAATTGACCAATTCTATTTATACATGTAAATGCACATGTGTCGATGTGGCGTTAATGCACTTTCGTATCCCTCAGGAGACAAGTTTTTGTGTGAGGCTGACTAGGTGTAGGGTGTAGGCTAGGTAATGTTTCGCTGTGGGAAATGAAAGGGCATTAATCTTGATATAAATGCACAATTTTGTATCCCACTTGGGAAGAAATTGAGTTATGATGTAAGGCTACCGACTAGCATTAGGGTAGGGTTAGGGTGGAGTGTGTAGTATGTTTGGCCGTGGATACGAAAGAGCATTAGCCCCTATATTTTTACTGTATAAAACAAAAACAAATTCATGTATTGTTTTGACTGAGATCAACGTCACAGTTGATTGCAATCAAATGTCATCTCCATTCACTTTGTGTTCAACTGAGCTCAATCAATTGCAATCAGGTGTGATGTTGAAGACATTCATGTATGTCTTCGCTGAGAGCTAGAAGGGCCTAACACAGTATAGCCTTACATAGGAGTTAATAACCTTTTGGTTCTCAAAGGCAGAGTAATGTTACTGGTTATAAGAACTGATATACTAAACACAACACTTTATATTACAAACAAATGCCAGTTTGTGATTCCAGTTGCCGCCTGATCTCCATCATAGAAAAAAAAATAGAAGTTTGTTGATCATCGTATCTCTGTGATCCTTTTCCCCTTTTGACTTTTAAAGTCATACACTGTAGTAGTGCTTCTTTTAGATTGAGTACTGTTCAGTTGGAATGGTTGATTGTGCCTATATTGAACGCATCAAAAATGATAAAATACACCCATTGGTATTACATTTTTTGGTGTTTGGGAATTTTAGTAGACAGTTAATGGCAATCTCCTTTTGTGTTAAATACGTGCTTTTGATATCAAAAAGAAATCATTCCAGTTACCTACAGTATAAATAGCCCATAACATACATGTACATGTATGCAAACTATCATAAAGGTAAGGTTGGAAAATTTATGTTTTTTCTAGTCTATACCACCTGAACAGGCTGTGACTACCTATAAAATTCTGTACTTTGTAGATTAGGAACCTGTAGAGGAGTCTCCAAATAGACCTTCATATCTCCAAGCTGTAGATCTGTAGAAATATACTAAATATGGCAATATGCCGATAATATTTTCCATGCTTTTGCAAAGTAAATACATATAGAGCTCGTAAAGGAAATCAGTCGAACAATAATGACACTTTGTTTAAGGATCTTCAAAATGGTAAAACTTGGATAACGCTTACTTGGGATTTTCTCAAACAAATCAAGTTGATGTCCAGGTGAACTTTTTTTTTTTTTAAGTCAACATTCTTAAGGGCTCTGTGTTCAAGAACTTGACAAGTACTTTTTACTACCCTAGTCCCTTTGGTATCAATAGAATTGATAATGGCAGGTAAATGCAGTAGTTTGATCCTAGCGTGTAAAAGGTTTAATTCTTTACCCATCACCCTCAAGCATGCGATACTCAAAATTGCACTTTTGATCAACTTTTATTTTGCATTCCACGGCTTGATTTGCTTTGAATTTGCATGTTGCATTGGAAATAATTGGCAAGAATGAATACCATTATAACAATTTCATCAGTATGGATTTCATGAAGTGATTTGTTGAACATATTCAACTTCTGGGAGGGGTAATAGATGAGAAAACTCAGGGCAGAGTTGAATTGCCATGTATTTTCTTTTTATTTAAAAGCCAAAAACATATTGAAGAGCTTTTTATTTCAACAATGATTTTGATAAATAAAATGCACTAACATTCCTAAATTTGCACTTATAATGAAAATACATTGTGTATAATAATAAAAAATAATAAAAAGATGCTTGATTGTAAAAATATAAAGAATAGAGGGAAAGCGTGTAATTATTTATTAGACATTATTTTATTACTCCGCTTTACAATGTATATCAACGTGTCACCCTTGTTTAGAAAATTCTGCAATATTTCAATGATTTCAGCTATTTATTTTTGTCATGTATTGCAGATCAAATCTCTCTTTGCATAAGGGTTAACATTTCAAAAAAGATGCTGAAATATGGAAAATGATAAATAAGATAGTAATTATAAAAAAATACACCAGGTTTTTGTACATAATTAAAGCAGCTGCATATTTTGCAACCTTATTGATGAAATATGTGTGTAAAACTAAAAACAAAAGACAATTTTATGAAAACTTAGTTCTGCTGAGAAATGGACTTTTGAGCTTTGCAAAAGAGAGATTTGATTAAAATGATTATGATTTTAATCAGTTCTTTTCCTTAAAGTTATGTTATTTATAATTTTGATTTTGCAAATCACTGATTTTGTTTGCATTTTGTTTTTCCCCCTTTCCCCCATTCATGCCAATCATACCAATATTTATACTTGTATTCTTATACTCTTGCAAAATATATATAAATATTATATATCATCTGCACAATGATCATTGAACATCCATATATTCAACATTTTCATTTGAAACTTATATTGCTTCCACCGCTACATACACCATGTATACTGGTCATCTTTCTATTACAACGGTACTATTTAATTTTTTGCCATTACACATGGATATCATATTGCATTGAGCATACACATATCAATCTGTGCCATTCACAATGGAAAATCTGTTATCCAACAATATGTGAGAGTATTGTTTGAAATTATATTTAACCATCTCATAAATTTCATTATTCATTAATTTTCCAAACAAAATCCACTTTGAAACTACATGTAACTATCAATTGTAATTGGTGCCCAATAATTTGTCTCAACCTGGTAATTGGATTCTCATTGGATGAAAATTAATTGCTCATGTGGGATAAGATTTATTACCTCCTCCTCATCTTACATTCCATTACCAAACCAATCGGTTTCTAAAACAACAAATCTCTGATGTCCATCTTGTGGGTCCTATAACCACTGACCCCTGTCATTGTGGACATTGATAACTTGACCATGTCTTGACCTGCTGGGTATCCAAACATTTCTCTTACCACTCCATCCTATCTCTCAACCTTCTCCTCTCATCTTGCCTCTTGATGAGGTCAAACTCTGGCCTTTCTCTTGTATCGGTCTCCATTTCATCCCTTTGTTTCTGACTCTTTCTTGAAAATTTAATTTGGTTCTGTTAATTTTGATTATTTTGTTATTATTGGTGTAATCTCAATTACATAATTGTTCTTAACTGTTGGAATGAACATGATAAACTTTTGGGGGTGTCCTAATTTCCTTTCATAACTCATTAATTCCTGTTGAATGGAATATCTTTTAAATTCACCATTCCCCTTGCACATCAAATCCTTCACTGTTAAAATCATTCATCCCTAACTTCAATACACAAATAACTAATTTTGTAATGTTTCAACAATTTTTTTCATCTTTATCACTGAACACACTTACATTTGTTAATCATACAATTGCAATCATATTATCATATCTAACTCCTCTTTCTATTTCATGCAAAATTGCTTCTGCTTCCCTGTGTTTCATAATACCAATTTGTTTAACTCTTTGTGCTTTGAGCATCATCAACTTGCATGAAATGTTGCAATATCTTCTTTATATATCATGTGTTGCTTTCCTCACTACCCACATCATTATTCCTGTACCACCAACGACCTCCACTACCACCACCACCACCACTACTCCTACCACAATGAACACCACCATCACCACCATCACCATTACAACCACCACCATCACCACCACCACCATCACCACCACCACCATCACTACCACCTCCATCACCTCCACCTCCATGACCTCCATCACCTCCACCACCTCCACAATCATCATCACCTCTACCAATTTCAATACAAACGCCTTTACTCCCACAATTGCTTGTACATTTATTAACCCTTTCACCACATTCATCAAATTCCCACAACTTTTGCTACCACCAATACCACCACCACCACCACTATTCCTCCTTCTACCTCAACCCCCACTGCCTCCATGTTTGTCCACGCCCTTTCATTAACCCCAATAGCTACGGCGACCAAGCGTAAAATCTTCCCCCTCAAAACCGAGGAAAGAGAAAGAGCAAAGCACCAACAGCACGGCTGCCCAGCCCTCCACAAACGGCACCCGCCGCCAATCGGACTCTGGCTCCGACTCTTCTTCTTCTACTACTGGTCTTGTATCTCCTACCTCTATTGAGCCCATCGCCAAAGTTGAGACTTCAGAGTCTTATTCCTCCTTACCCGAGTCTGATTCTCAGGTACTAAAACTATTCAAAGCTGAAGAGAGATCACTATTTTAGCTGCATACATGTTTATTGTGCTTATATTTGTAAAGTGGAGATATCTAACGTTCAGGTAGTACATGTACATCATACAAGGCAGTTATGGTAATAGGCTAGCTTCATATTGTGCTTACATAATTGTTGTCAAGTGCATTTATTTAGTTTACAAGCACTAAATTATGGTATTGTAAAGATACTAGACTGTCACGGGGTAGTATTTTAAGTTCATTGTGTAATCATAATATTCTCCATATCAATTTGCATTGCTTCATTTGTAATCAATATGCACAGCATGATTTGATATAGCAGGATTATAAACCAATTTACTAACTGATATCAAATTTGTGATTTAATGTATTTATTAGTCATCACTTATTAGAAACTCATTTTATTTAATTTGGACATTTGATATTTAATACATCAGACAGCATCATTCATAGTTAGACTGCACACTAATAATTCTAGTACAGTTTATTTTTAGATTTGTCTGGTTTGAGTGAGATAATCAGAAAAATATTGTGGGCATAATTCCTCTGGGCTTATAGGAATGAGAGAATGGATATAAGAATATTATTCCCCTTCCTATAAAACTGTCATCTTTATGATCTTGTTTTCAAAGAGCGATGACATTTTGTTTGCGAGTTTGGTTTTTACCGCAGCATTCTCCCCAAACCTTCAATCTCTCTCTCTCTCTCTGTCTATCTCTCCTGCTGTTCTTCTTCCTAGTTCAAATTCTCTGACCACCAAATATTCCTCCGAACCCTATGAATCTCTGTCCTCCCAAGGCATGTTGGTTTGTGGTATAGACGATATCTGTCAGTAGCTGTTTTCCAAACTGTCTAAATGTTTAAGATTAGAGCTGAGATTTATGGTAATGGGTAATGTATAGGTGGCAGGCTGGGATCACAGGTTTTTTTTTTTCTCTCTTTGTGTATTAGATAGTATATAATTAACAAAGAGGTTGTATCTACGTGCATGTACTTGTGGGTGAACATAATTGTACCTGATCATGGCCTATGAATTATTGCACTAGAAAGCAATTCAGCTATTAGTTTAATAGTCAACTATTTTCTCTGGTATGGTAATGGGAAATATATAGGTGGCAGGCTGGGATCACAGGTTTTTTGTTTCTTTTTGTATTAAAAGATTGCTAATATTTGTATATTAACAAAGAGGTTGTATCTACATGCTTGTCCTACTGGTGGATGAACATATATGTTAGAATAATTGTACCTTAAGTGATCAAAGGCCTGTGAATTATTGCACTAGAAAGCAATTCAATATTAGTTTTGCCAGCTTTTTTCTCTGGGGAAGCCTAAAATAAGCAGTTGGTTCAAATCTAGGATACCCTATTTGAATATGTATTGATATTACCCTTATGCACTATTCTACATATATTTATTGACACATTTCCTCCTTTATACGAAGGTGGACTGAGATAATACTGCTATGCAACTATAATGTATCATCCTTTCTTGAGAAAAGGAAAAACTAACAAGATTTCTGATGGTATCTATTTGTATTCTACATTCTATCTTGATCTCAGGGCTCTTAAAACTTTTCTAAAAGACCCCAATAGTACTTCTCCGTCCTACTCGAACTGTGTTATCATCAAATATTTATTAATAAGACAGAAGAGTTTAATCATTTCTGTTGCTGTCAGTCACTGAACATATTTTGAAGCAATATTAAGATTTGAATATAAAAGGTAACAAGAATAAGGCTTGTCTCTATTTGCATGCTGCAAGCACATTTCCCACTTGTCTTAAACTCACTCTCTGAGTAGCTCTTCTGAGTTGAAGCTCTTTATAAAAGACTCCAACCGTCTTCTTCGGACTACTCACATGAGTTTACCATCAAAATATTGTGTATCTTTTTAACACAAGTGTTCAGTTTCTGTTGCAGTCTTGCCACTGAACATACTTTGGAGGGAAAATTAATAGTTAGATAAAAACAAGAATTCAGATTTTATTCTTTGGAATACGTATCACGTTTTCACTCTTTAAACTCTTCTCTCAGCAACTCTGAATATGCTTTGGAGCTCAATCTACAATGTCAAACTTAGTTAATTATAAACAAGGGCTCACTTTCCCTTGCTGTCTGTCACCAAAGATAATTTTCAAAGCAAATTTAGTCATAACTCTATATCCAGGGTAGAGATTAGTGGTTTACGGGGCAGAGTCGACTGAAAGAAATGATCAATTTCCTACTTGATTCCCATCCTAGCCACCAAATACTTCCTGTAACCCCACCACACATGTGTCTTTCATTATTTCCCTTCAATGGGGTTGGTGAAAAAAACTTGAAGGAAATTCATTGGTTTTTCCCTCCGATTGATCAGGAAATGTTGTCTTGTGCTGAATCTGCTGAAAATTTAGTGATTTGTGATTTCTTTTGTGGGGATTAGAAGAAACATCTTTCGATAAAGAAGTCAATTTCATTTCATTAATGATAATACAAATTTTTACCAATTATTCTGGTTCAAGGTACAAAGTGAAGCAAAAAAACATGGACGGTAGAATATTAGAAAATACAAATATATTTATTCTTTCTCTTATCCTCTAAATGGTAAATTTTCGTTTTTTCTATTTCATCAACCTCTGGTTGTTGCTTTTCGAAAGATTTTCTCTCTTTTTTTTAAAATATATATTTTGAATAATTTTTGGGTAATCTTAATTCCTAAATCTTTTTTCTTTTTAATTTTCCTTTTCCACATTCTTCATATTTTGTGCTTTAAGTCGCAAGAGTGTTTGTTAATTCTTGTAAAGTGATACAGTTATCACACTTCTGGCTCCCAGCTGATTGAGTATTTGTAAAGTTGTGCCTGTTTTTCAGAGCACAGTACAATAAGAAGGTGGTTGGAAATGTTATTGTCCCACTTACAAAAATATTAGTTCCACTGCATTTGCCAGCAAATTACAGTTCTGCCCACTATTTTTCTCAGAAGTTTTAATAAGTCACCCAAAGTACAGTTTTGATTGGGACACTGTTCTATTTCTTTATTTTGAGAGAAAATTGTATTATTACCACCTGAAATCAATCCTGGCTGCACAACCATGGGGTAATTTCTGATTTATGGAAAAAATTTATTTTTGTTGCGGTCACCAAGAACTCCAAGAAAGTAGCAATCTGACTTTCAGATTGATAACTCTTTCACTTTCTCTGTTTATTATTTTGCTGTCAGAGTACTGTGCAGAGAAAATGTACTTTATTTGTAGAGAATTTTCATTTTTTATGGATGTTTCTTTTCATTATCATACGGTACATAGCCATCGAGAATTATTGAAATAGTTTTGGCAGGTTCTGTACAACTTTATAGGTTAGCTGAGACCATACATCAATGTTTTTTTTATCATTAAAGTATTTCATATAATGGGGGGGGGGGGGTTACATGTATATCAACTAACCAAGTGGGAAATTGTGGTACAATGTAGGAAAAGGATTAGGTATTAAAAGGTATAAAATGTATGAACTTTTCATAGAAAGCAATTATTGTATCTGAACTTAATTTTCAAGGACTACATGCACATATGTACTGCCCTAATCTCAGCTGTAGTCCTATAATCTGAAAGGGGTGGGGAGAGGGTTAACCTTGATTTCGCAATTATAAAAGAATTCCTTTTTTATCTGAGCAAAACTTGCTTTCTTTACCTCCCTGTATCACTGGTACTCTTGACAGCATGCCTCTGGCTTCTGAAAAATTGTTTTCTTACACAAACCCAACATGCTTTCAAACTCAGCAAAATATTCCCATTTTTTATCCCAGAAAATACAACCGAGACTTGCCTCTTAGCAATTGTTCTTTCTCTTTCTTGTTTTGATTGATGGAGTGAGTGTGAGCCCAGGTACAACCCCTTCTTTTCAGCCGAATTGAAAAGAAAACATTTTTAGTTGGAACACGGGTGGTTAAATCTTGGCCCTGGAGTGAGGGTCTTATGTTCTTGCTCCACCGTGATTGAAAAGATTGGATTTGAAATTATCATGTAGGGCAAAACATTTATGAATCATGAACTTTTCTTCAAGGACTTGTCAAAATGTTGCTTTTTCTCAACTTTGTCAGGTCTATTTTCATACACTATAGTTGAAGTTAGCAACAGGGATTGTAACTAAAGTTGGGATGAAACTGAATTTCGGGCCAACTATAAATACAAAGTTTGTCAGGAGCCGCGGAAAATCACTGAAAAACATTTTTTTTCTCGCTCTTTTATGATTATGCTGAGCTCAAGACTTTTGGGCCAACTACATTGTGTGTTTGAAAAGTTTGTCTCCAGCTGTGGTTATAGACTATTAAGTGAACATCACTGTAAAACTTTGTTTAATTCTATATTCTCCATATTTCAAAACATTTGCCATATTGTAAGCATCTCTCTCTGTCTGTCCAGTTGATAATCAAACTTCATCTAAAATAGGGTTCTACATATATTCTGGTCAAAGAGACCTAATAAATATTGGTTTGTATCAAATTAGTTAACCAAAGTACTTGTGAATATTGCTTTTAAAGTGAACCTTTAATGTCGACACTTCACACTACACTTGCCCTAATACACGCCCCCAGCAGGTTTTCATTGGTTTGATCTTTGAATTGTAAAAGGGAACAACCTGTCAAAACTTTCCTGAACCTGTTGTGTCTGCTGGGAGTATATTCCATGCTGAGGTCATAAATATAACCCAAGGCAAAAATGCCAATCTATCTGATACTTTCCTATTATGCTGTCTGATGGACAGAAGGGGGGTATTTTTAGAACACTGATGTGATACTGCCCCCCCCCTTCTTCCCCTTTTAGGAGATCTGGCATATTTTGAAAGGAATTGTGTGCTTAAAGGTGATGTGTAACTTTTTAAAGCCAGTTTTTAACATCGTAAGATCTTTGATTTAGTATATCATGTATGAAATTAAAAAAATGACAAATTAAGCAAAGTTTCCACCAATGCACGTTTGTCATCCGACTGATTGGTTGAAGAAAAAAAATGACCAGACAATTCAAATTATTTTCACACCCCCCCCCCCCCCCCCACACACATACACACAAACACCCCATACTGCCATGCATCTTCACAAATCCCAGATATTATGTAAATGATTGTGTTTTTCCACACATGGTTGTTCCACAATTTCATTTCCATTTAAGCTCACAATGGTCTTGCCAATTATTAAGCTGAAGAAATTCTGCAAATGTGTTGGGAACCTTCCAAAAAGTTATGAACAGGCTTTAAAATTCATTGTGGTTCTTGAATTGGTTTTTAAAGGAGCTTGCATGATCCTACTTAGTTTTTAAGACTGGTGGCCTGATCCCCTCTTGTGTGGTAACTACAGTTGACTAGCCATTGGAGGGTAATGTGAGAAGGGGTTCGTGACCAGTACAATAGTTGTTTAGAGGAAGTCCTGAGGAGGGGATGAAACCAATTTCTTTCTCCTCAGGTGAAGAGAAGAAGAAAGAAACAATCTGAAAGCTTAGATGTGAATGAAGGAAGATGCAAAGGGTTTGGGAAGGGTTAGGGGAAAAAATATGTTTTTTTTTTTACCCTTTGCTAAGACAGTTTTCTTTGAAAATCAAATCCAGATGAAGATGAAGAGTGCCATTCCAACAATGACTAAGGAAAATTTAGTTATTGGAATAAAAAAATGATTTACTTCAATAGAAATATACATTTGCCTACCATTGCTATTTGACCTCAAATCGCCATAAATCGAAAATTGCACCGAAATTCTGTCCATCAAGACAAGCTTTCTCTTAGCGATCTCTTCCGGACAAAGGAGGGTTCGCTACATGCTCTCTCAATATCACCGGTCATATTCGTTGGGAGAGATATGGGGTTCGCCTGATTCCTGTTACATCATTCATCGCTAAGAACCAAACAGCCTCGTCGGGTTCTATCGAGATCTTCATTCGGCCTCTGACGGATTCTCGTCTATCAGAGAGGACAAGTTGTGCCCCGTTAGGGCCTCAAGTGGTATATCAAGAGAACGAGAATCTTCGCAAATCTTCACAGTTGTTTGTTACTGCCCGTGAACCCCATAAAGGGTTTCTAGAGATACGTTATCCCGTTGGATAGTATCCGCGGGAATAAGGCCTGAAGAAGGAACTACTCCCAAGGCCCATCAGACCAGGAGCATTAGTCCTCTTGGGCCCTATTTACAGGGTCGGAGTGGAAGACATCTGCAAAGCGGCCTTTTGGCGTTCTGCAAATTCTTTTACCTCCTTTACCTGAGAGATGTCGCCGCTAGTGAGGGTGTTTTCTCCACCGCACCTCTCAAAGCGGCGGCATCCTCCATAGTTTCATAACCGTCATGGTTGCCCTCCCGACTTTTGTCGGTGCTGGTCGTAGCAATGGTAGGCAAATGTATATTCTATTGAAGTAAATCATAAAAATTAAATTCTAATTTTATTATTTACGATATGGAAATATACATTTGCCTACATTCCCTCCTCCGTCCCCCTATCCTTTGCAACATACGGAAGTTTCCTGGGCGAGAGAGTTAGAGGATGAGTATTAGATCGCGCGCGGCCGCATCCTCGCCAATGGAGGGCGCCATTCATGGGGGGTGGGGGTAAATAGGCAATATGATAGGGCAAAAATTTCGGTGCAATTTTCGATAT
>CALNVZ010003434.1:8636306-8696928 GCA_940671915.1 Paracentrotus lividus | reverse complement strand
TATGGCGATTTGAGGTCAAATAGCAATGGTAGGCAAATGTATATTTCCATATCGTAAATAATAAAATTAGAATTTAATTTTTATGATTATACATACATCTTTCAACAAAATTATTAACCTAATTTTGGGAGCATTTTAATGAAATGCCCCCTTTTTGATATCATTTATCCATAAATTCCTGTTCAAAATCTGGTAAAGAAACATGCTACAAGCTACAAACTATGAATTTGATCCCGCTTAGAAAGAAACTCTTCATAATTTTGTTTTGATGTGGGTATCATTGAAATATGTTTAATGAATGTCCAAATTAATTCAGTACAGCTATCTGTGACTTCATTACAATAATATTTTAATCCACAAATTTTGCTGTACATGTATCATGATGAACAATGTATGTAGAATGTGATCATACAGTGTATTTGTTAAATGTTTCATTGCTTTATTGACCAATGATAATATTTCTTTGATATGATGATCAGAGAGTATTATTCTTTCCTTCTTTCTTTGTGTATCGTAACAGAGTTGTGTTTGAACTGATTACCCATACCGGGTTAATTTTTATGCCCTAAAATTAGTATCTTTCTACTAACTCTACATGCAAATGTAGCATTTCTTTAGGTATCAATTTCAAAAGCACTCTAAATCTAGTAATGTCTGTTCACATCTATTTCATTGATAGGCCATTTATTATTTTATCGAAAATTACTAGTAAACCAGACTTGGAGCATGTTTACACTGTTCGTATCATCGACAGTGAAAGTGGTTTTTTTTTTTGGGGGGGGGGGTTAGTGGTAACAGGGCCCATATTCAATATGGTATTAAGCTACAATGTACTTGCCTTCAGATAAAATGAGAAATTCAATTTAATAAATAAATTTGATTTAGTTTAAAGGGACTCTGATGTTACATCAAAATGTGTAGAACTAAAGGCAATAATAATAGAATATACAGTTTGAGAAGTTCTTTAGAGCTAATTGTACTATATTCTAGCAGTACACAGATTAATGAATTTACCTCAATAGAATCACTTTACAATAAAGAATCTTAAATGAATCGGGTGTGTCTGGGCATGCTAACATTCTAACATTCGGTATGAGTTGGTTTTATACTTGCATCTTGTTAATTGTATTCTTGCCTTTCCCTCATCCTAACCTCCTTCACTCCTACTGACCTCATGGTGACCTCACGGTGACCTCATGATGACATCATTATGACATCATCAGTTGATAGAGCATGAGTTAGCCATCTTGAGAGCCCAACACCAACAGGTACCCTTTCACTAACTCATTCAATATTTGGAGTCGTACTGGTGTTTAATTGTGCCATCTTCTTTTAATGTACATGCAGTCTCAGTTTTATATTTAGTATGTGGGCGATTCCATGCTTTTGTTGGTTTTGTTTCTTTGTTTTTTATGTTATTTCTGTGTTCTGTACGACACAGTAGTATTTTTTATTTCTATTTTACAGGAAATGTAATCCAGTCAAGTTAAGTATTTGTTTTTGTACCCGTTCTGGTACTACTTGAGGATCACCATCAACCACATAAATATTTTGTTTTAATATTGAAAAGAGGTGAAATGTTATCAAAATGTCCCGTAAGACCCAGCATGAAATCGCCCATGTACATGTATGTTTTTGTGTGGTATTCAGGAATTGATACAGCAACTTGATACAAGATCCTATCACAACACTTTTGTACAATGGCATAGGCTATGTTAACCCTCTAGTCCTCAAACCGCACATAACCGCCCTTCAGCCTACTCCTTACACTGCCCAAAATTGCAGTCCTTCTGTGTGCTGCACCAAATTACTTTTTAATAGTTTTTTTTTTCTGTTTTGTTTTAAGAATCAATTTGTGTTTCACTATTTTGCAAAAGTCTTGTTCATGATCAGATCTTGTTATAGTTAGCAGGACAATGAAACCAGCCCTGGTATAATGATTTGTCACTGTTTGTGTATGTAGGTGGAGGCATTTCATAGATTAGTTTGATAAACATAGTTAGATGAACATAAAATTCATATTCAGAAGACAAAAAAACATAAGATGACTAGAATTCAGAGTTTTTGAATTTTATTTATCTGGATACCACCCATTTATATAACGTCAATGCTAGATATCTCATTATAATGTGGCCCGCAAATATTATAAATTAAAAGTAGGTCTTTGTAAAGTATTCTAAAAGTTGTCTCAAGTGTCTAGATGTGCTTATAGCAGTACAAATTATAGATTGTGCTAGATCCTTATAGTTACATATCTGTTAATACCATTTAAACCTACTATAGCTAGCTGTCATGTTATCGGAGCTTGCTTGCAGCTTTAATCTTATTCTCATGTCAACATATTCCTGAAATTATATACTACGTCATCTTCATGGCTTCAAATTATGACATGACAGCATGAATACATAGTCATTTACACTTCAAATATACACAGGATGAACTAGATCTTGTGCAATGTTTAAATGAATTAATGTGAAGAGGATATATTACAATCAATAAGAATAAAAGACAGTAAAGAAATAATAAAAAGCATTTTTTTTTTTTGTGGATTAAACATCTTGATACACATATCTTCAGTCAACACCTTTCAGTTATTGATATTGATATTTCTTGTTGTTGTTCTTGTTGTTAAATGTATCTTGTCAGTCATTTTATTCAAGGTTTTGCATGTTGGATTTACCTTTCCCATAACTATGCATGAATCCTCAAGCATAAGTGAAATATGCATTTTGTTTTAAATGTAATACTGTAAACCAGTGTGGTAATATATTTATGTTTCATACCATTGACACAAGCCACTGTAGTCTAATTCAGAGACCTGCTTGTTTTCAGTACGTACGTGAGAGCGAGGAGTCGGTGGAGAGTTTGAAGGAGCTAGTGGAGTCTGGAGACAGGGAGAAAGTGGAGCTTGTACAGAGACTAGAGGAGACACAAAGGTATTTGCAACAACCATTCTGATTGGTTCACAGTGAGACTTTTATACCAGAAGTTTATGTATCAAGGGTCCTCATTGGTTACTATCAATTTGCAATTTGATTGTAACTTGTTAAGTTACATGGCACAGGTCAAGTCCAGAGTAAATAACTGTACCCTGTAGGCCCCCTAACAATAAATTGCAATTTGAAACGACCATTCTGATTGGTTTACTGCAAGACTTTTATGCTAGAAGTTCATGTAACAAGGATCCTTATTGGTTACTATCGATTTGCAATCGATTGTAACTGTGCATGTTACAGGGTAGAAATTGATGTTAAATTTACGACCTTTCAATGATTTGCTGAAATAAATTCTCACAAATTATATGGCTTATACAAAATCATTTATTGGTGACAACCGCAGCAAATTTCAGAATATTTGAGCTAATAGCTGAGAAGAAAATTTACACATTTGGTTATGACTACAATTATATTTGCTGTTATCACCATGTCTTGCTCAATAGATAGTAGTTATTATGATTTTTTTTCATAGCCTCATTAGGTTCATTAGTTTGAAGCAATGATGAATGTAATAGTGATCAATGTATTTATTGTTATTATAAACCATTTTGGCTTTATCTCTTGATACAGACAAGTTGATGACCTCCAATTCAGGATAGCAGAGGCTACAATAACATCCACAGATCTTCAGGTATAGTTTCATTATCTCTCTTCCTTGACTGATATTGCCCATGATATTTATATTTTATATTGTCTGGCCTCGGGGGGAGATACATGGAGCACGTATTGTATTACCCAAACTAGATACATATTGTCTTGAGTTGAAGTTGACGCCATTATGGGTCTTGGGAGGACAATATGGTTTGACCAGGTATTATTTTGAAATTAAATACACTACATATATCACCTATAGTCATTTTAGATATGTACATGTAGAACAGTGTAAAGGGGTAATTTTGATGATGATGGCATTGCCACAGTTATTGTTTGCCTATACAGATTCCTAATCTGCGCTGATCTGCCCGCTGCCAGTCCCACCAGGGGTATCCCTAGCTGATCTTTCTCACTCTTTTCCCAACTCTGTACCTTGAATATTTCAGGGTTTCCTGAACGCAAACATTTTCACTTCCTCATATTCCTGATATTTCTGTACAATGTGAATGCAAATACAGTAAATTCACGAAAAATGTACTCTTACGATCTTTTAACATCTTTTTTCTCTTCATTTAACCTGAACAGGAGGAACATGAGACAGAATCGCAAAAGCTGAGAATACTCTCCGAAAAACTTGCAGCTGAAAGTAAGAAATCAAGCACCTTGGAAGCAGAAGTCTTAGACTTCAAGGTAAACTAAAGACTATACATGTATATATTTAATCTTGCTTGTGCCTAATGCTGCGGTCACTCATCGTACCTTCGACATGCAACTCCCTACAATGGATTTCGTAGAAAATTCGTGCAGCGCACGTACCCTGCAGGCACTTTGCATGTACGATGTGCAGGAAGATTTTACAATACCCTTACTACAGTAACGCAGGAATCGCAGAAATTGACCCACGACGGCTGCATGCAACGTGCATGCAACGCTGGCTACGTTGCATGCACGTGCCTCCAGCCTACAGCGAGTTGTGACCGCCGCATAAGCTATATTCCATGTTCATAAACTGACCGTGCATTTTTCACCCTCTAGCATGTGTTCCGCAGTCTGTGTCAGGCAACTGTCTAATCCTGAGATTCCTGTGCTGGGATACTATTAAAGCCAAAGACCTACATGTATGTTCAAATCTAGGCAGAGTACTTGTTTGTAAATCTCTACATTTTTCCTAAATGACGTTTGTTAGAAGGAGTTTATTTGGATTTAGGCAATCATCATTCATGTCAATAACTTGTTCCTTTTGCATAAATGAACTTATTTTACATGTACACAGTGCAATAAATATCTTTCTACATTTATGTTGGGTTGTGCTTTGTAGAGTCAGAATGAAGAGAAAGAATTCAAGATTGCTGAGCTGGAGATGGAGGCCTCCTCCTACACGGAGCAGATGGGGCAGAGAATATTTTTGGTATCCCATTCTGAGCCATCCAATATAATATAATTATTTTATCCAATATAATATAATTATTTTACATGTATGCACCTGTAGAGTCAGAATGCGGAGAAAGATCTCATGATCGCTGAACTGTATGAAGTAACTTTGATTGAGATCTCTGCGATCATCTTTCTCTCAATAACATTTTTCCTTTTGTTTAAATGAACTTACAATATATTTTCAATTTAAAAATGCAATCATTATCATTCTATACACCTGTAGAGTCAGAATGAGGAGAAAGAATTCAAGATTGCAGAGCTTGAGATGGAGGCCTCCACCTACACAGAGCAGATGGAGGAGCTTCAGAAACAGTTGGAGGAGACAAGGATCCACATCACAGAGCTGGAGACAAGGACCAAGGAGGGGGAGAGGACAGGAGAAGAGGTAGAGCAGCAGAGGAGGAGGGTAGGGCAGCTGGAGGTGGAGCTCACTGCAGTCAGAGGAAGCAAGGAGGAGCTGGAAACCAAAGTCAAATCATTGGTAGGTTTAAGAGGGTTTGGTAACTTCAAGTTTTTTTATTTGGAATATGGCCATGCGTTTTGAGTTGGGCCCTTAAAAAGGTGGAGTTGTAACATCTGCTCCTCAAATATGATTTTGTTTATTGATTTACTTAAAAACTATACAAGCTATAAAGCTGAATTTGGTCTTAAATTAAAGCTCTCATGTAGGGCAACAAAATGCATGTTTTTAAAAATGTTAAAATTTCATCATTGTCTGTTAATTAACGAGAGGCAGGGGTGGAGGAGGAGCCGCGCAGGAGGAGCCGCGCAGCAAATATGGTACATGTGCTGTAAAACAGAGTTAAATCATGTTCAGAGATGGATTTTAAAAAAAATTGTAATTCATTCACCCTTCTGAAACACTTGCAACATGTAATTTAGCTTGTTTATGATCCATAAAAGAATTTATAAACAGTTTAGTGTTGTACACTATTGTGACTGTACTCTGTACTGTTGCTATATGAATGACAATTTCTTTACAGCTAAAGGGCTCTTATATAGGACATTATGGTTAATAATGTTTACCAAGATACAGGGATTTTCACATGTCTGTACTGCTTTGCTACTTCTATCTGCCTTACCAACTTATATAGGATCCTTCATTACATGTCTAGTATCTTAAACAGCGAGTTACAATACTTAGAACACGGCAACAAGGTACATTTTCTTTAAAAAATTGAAATTTTCGAAGTCATCTTTCCAGCCCGGAGCAAAATGCGGTAAACTCTCCCAGGGTACAGAAAGTTATACTTGTTTGGAAAGCTCTAAATGTGACGAGTTCAAATCTGCAGTAAATAATGTTGTAGGGTAAGCAGTATTTTTTTTTGCAATTTTTTTCCAAAGCCATCTTTTTTCATGAATTTTTCAGGCTTTAAGATTCATAACCACTCAAGGGCGCCACCTATGTTAATTTTAAGCGCATTTCTGAACTCTTCAGACATTCAGCTTTCAGAAAATGTATACTTTTGTGGGGTTAATATAAATTAAAGTTACAGCCACTTTCATGGAAATGCGCAGGATTAGTACAAATTTTGAGTGTGTCACACAACATGGGCCCAACTTAAAACGCATGGCCATATATTATTTATAGTATCAATCAATCTTCAATCAACCTATCAATCCATCAACCAATCAATCAATCAAGATTGAAAGTGAAAACCATTTTCGTTTTGACAGGTACTCTGTATTAAAGCTCAAGATAGATAAAGATTTGTTGTGCATTTGCAAGCCACTTTTCATATACCGTTTATGCAAATACAAATGAGCTAAATTTATAATGAAGGAAATACAAATTTTTGAATAGATATGATGAAAACAAATTGTATTTTACTCTTAATATTAATATTCTTAATGATTCTGTTTTGCATTTGATATTTTCAGGATACTGAATTGAAGACTGAGAAAAGTCAAAGGCAAGAAAGAGATGCAGAGTTAGCAGGTAAGTGACATTAAAATCTTTGTACCGAGAACAAATGTGAGTTAGTGTATAGGTTCCTTTTAGCAAGGTGTTTGAGATAATAATAGTATGTCATGGTATGCAGTGCCTAGTTTGCAGGCAGATCCCCATGGTGTTTGCTTAGTCAGGTCTAAAATTAAAGACTTGATTCACTTGTTTAAATGGATTGGAGGCTAGCCTCCACCATAGATAGTAATTTAGTAAAGTTTCAAATTTGAGTCTGTGCTTGCAGACTATGCAGGGCCCTCTGGTAGAATAATAAGAACTGGAGAGGCTGCCGTGGGTAATCAAAGCTGTTATCATTATCATTATTACAAGCTAAAAATGTGGTGATAGCACAGTAATTCTATTTATGTAATCTGATATACAATAAAAATCAAACTAATTCTGTATAATCCTTGCCTTAGTGACCTGCTTTGAAAAATCACCTGCCAGTAATTTAAAGGTCACATTTTTTCCCTTATACATACAAACCACATGTGTGTAAAGACTGCTCATCTGTTCTTTCTCTGTCAATCTTTAAAAAAATTATCTTGAGAATCTTGGCCTTTTTGGCAAAGGGTTTCCTGATCAATCTTTCCTGTTATTTGTTTATATTGCTAGCAATGTACATGTGCACTTTCTCTGCTTGTCGAACTGGAACATCTATTTTATGAAGTTAACAGTTTCATCATGCAATAGATGTTTCTAATATCGTATAATCTTTGTTTAGAACTAAGCAAGAAGTTATCAGAGGAGGAGTCTGCTCGAACCAAACTTGCTTTTGATGTGCAGGGATTAAAGAATGCCTTATCAGGTAAGCTAAGATACAAATCCGATGTGTTGGCTCAGTGGATAGAGCGTCCGCCTCATAATCGGTAGGTTGTGGTTTTGATCCTCGGCCGCGTCATGCCAAAAGACGTTAAAAAAATGGTAGTTGCTGCTAGCAGCTACCCTGTTTGGCATTCAACAACAAAGGGGATAGATCAACGTCCATTTGGTGCAGCGGCTGCCAGGCCCACGATAAAAGGGGCAAAAAGAATGTCCATTCACCTTTGTTTCGGACAATATAATTTGGAGCATTTAGAGCGTGTAACAGGGGAAATAGATGATGATATTGCTTAATTTTTTTTCTGAATTGCAAAAGGGGTAAGATAGACCAAGAACAGTGATAATGTTTGGCCTAAAAGGCAGTGAATTATTAAGTACACAGTAATAATGATGAATGTTCAAGAAATAGGGATAAAGAATAAAAAGTGACAAGATGGTTGTGGTGGATGGATCTGCCTTTGGGCAGAACACCTACCTACATGCAGGATATAAGTATATTGCTTCATTGAATTCTCCAATATTTTTAACATAATACATGCATGAGCAGCTCTGAAAATTCCTTGTTTATCATTGAACACATTAGATTTCCCCTTGGATCAAAATGTGTGCCAAGATGAGATTTAAAAGGAAGTTACCTAGACCAACGCATTAAACAGGTCCATTTTCTCTTTTCAAAAGTAATTCCATGAAGAAAGCACAATACAGGATTTGGGTTTTCATGAAATTTGCAAATGAGTATGCATACATTGAGGCACATTTCAGATTTATGAATTATTCTTGTTTTGTTTTGTTATTTTGTTGCAGACTTTGAGAGGAAATGTCAAGCGAGTGAGGAGAGATGCAGTCAGCTTGTGGAAGATAAGAGGAAACTGGTAAGATGGATTACTAATATCACCCCTCTCACACGGGCTATTTCAACAACATTCTTAATAAGTTTGAAGGAAGCGCTCTACCGAGCTTTTGTCTTCAACATTATATCTTTTTATTGTGCCAACATGGCATCCATTTTATATCTCTGAGGAACTAGTTGCTTAGCAGAGAAATCGGAATTTAGAAATGTTTTATAGGAACTTTACTCAAATAATTGTGGACTGACTATGTTTTCTCTTTGATACTTTCTATAGATTTAGGAATTTAATAACTCAAACACTCACCATCATTAAAGTGTTATTATTTGACTACACTTATACTTCCTCAGTCGCTCACTCTGATCCATGACTCTTCCGTAGTCATGGGGGGGGGTGGACTTGAGAGCTGGAGAAGCACACTCTTTTCTTCATACCTTCCTGTTACTTGACATTAGCTCTGGCATTGTCATATCTGTCCATGATTTTTACATTTTCAGCCCAGCTTGTCCTTAGTCCTCCTGGTCTGTATCCCCCTTCAACTTTGCCTTGTGAAATACCTTTTAACAGGCTGTTGTTTCTTTCGTTTTTTTTTATTTTACTAACTAAATTTGTTAGAAAATTTTTTATCTTATGTCTCTCAGTCTCCAAAAAGGCCCAATCAGCTACAACTTGAGGAACAATCGGACAGTGTCACTGCATTCTTTTCTTTTCTCTGTGTATCTTCTTTCCCTTATAGGAAAGTGACATAGCAGAATTAATGAGGAATTCTGGCAATAGTTCTGAGCAGCTAGTTTTAATGAATGAACAGATACGAACAAAAGATAGGTGAGTTTGCATTATTGAGCTGTTTAAATTTGTATTTTGTTCATGTGATTAAAATTTGAATTGGTGAGTTCCCTTTATCTTGATTCTGATATACAACTACATGTAGCTAGATAAATGACATATTCAAATTTCGCGCAGATACAATTTTTCATGTTCAAATTTATGACAGCAAATGAATGGGGGAGGGGAAGGGGGGATGAATCTGCCTTCCTGGCCTGTAGGGGTAACCGTTATGATCTTGTATGCAGATAGAGGATTCAATGTGGGTTGTATATCATTGCTGTACAAGAGAATAGAGGAACTTCAATCTAGTCTTTCCACTGCCAACCAGAACATATCACGGTTGGACACCTCCTAAATGAACAGGGGTAAATCAATCTCCCCCCCCCCCTCCTTGGCCCCTATAGGGTTAATTGACATGATCTTGTATGCGAATAGAGGATTCAATGTGGGTTGTATATCATTTCTGTACAGGAGAATAGAGGAACTTCAATCTAGTCTTTCCACTGCCAACCAGAACATATCACGTTTAGACACCCTCCTCAGCCAAACCAAACAAGAGGCTGATGAGGAGTCTAGGCGTCTGGCAGAACAACACCAACAAGAGCTGCAGAAGTACAGGCAACAAATGAACAGCCTGGTAAGTGATTTGGCAAAGGCCACACACATGGACAGGATTGCAACCTGGTTTTAAGCCGCCTCCTGTCTGAATTTGTGTAAAATTTGTATATATTAGTTCATAATTGGTCCCAAAATTCCATATCTGGATATCAAACAGTGGAATTTGACATATTGTACCAAAATTTCCTTGTCCGAAACCGGTGACCTCTCTGAAATTTCACCATGATACGTACCCATAAACCGAACAACAATAGATTTGATTCGGAAAAAAATTATTTTGGATCCTTTATGTATACTCATATACTGTTGTTATTGAAGCAGTGCTTGTTGGATATATAAGGCACTTTTTCTTGAGGATGCTATACTATTATTACCATGGTTTACACCAGGTTTCAGTTCTGTCCACTTGGAGATTGAGGCCCTTATTTTTTAATTTTGCTTCTTGCTAGAGATAATTTAGCCTCTGATTGCGTGCATGCAAGAAAACAGGTATCGCAAACATTCAAAATCGTCTGACTTATAGATCTGATGCACTTTTACTGCTTGATTTTGACATGATACTTGAATTTCAGTTAAATATTTAGAGATTAATTCCAAAGAACTATTGCCAATGAAAGGTCCAATGATTTGATTGGATTGCGATGCCTCCTTTCACACATTCTCAAGATTTATATTATATGAAGTAAATGGGAAGGTTTATGGGTAACAAGTACAATCTAACTGCATTTAATGATATCAGCAGTTTTTTTTTTCCGTGTATATTTGGCAAAACTTTTCATTCATTTACAATGTAGTTTCTTTTTTTTGTGCAAAATATGATTTATCAGTACTAGTGGTTCATATATATATATATATATATATATATCTTGTTTAATATTGTTAAGCTTAAATTTATTAGATAACTATGATTTATCTTCTAGCATGGAATGTATTTATAAACTATAGTATTATTTATTTTTCGTTTATGAAACATTTGACTGTGGAAATTCATTGAAGGGTATCTCAGCAAATTGGCCCATACATGTATAAAAATTAAAAAGTCATGTACTTTGACTGTGCCAATAATGTATATTGTTGCACAATCATACTGCTGTATCCAAACAAGCTGTGCTTGCTGGCAATAGATTAGATCATGCTATAATTGCTTTTAACCATTACGGTGCTATTATGTCTCTTAACATTTATTTGGGAGTGGGGGGGGGGGTGGGGGACTCTTCTACAAGATGCAACAGTCATGATTGTGAAGTTGTGGCATTCAAATTATCAGGTTTAAGATCTATATTACCAGCAGGCAAATCTTACAATATGCACAGTAATGCATGCGTCATATATTACTGCATCCCTGCATGTCTAACCTTGTATTGTAAAGTAAAGTATAGTGTATTCAATGTTTCTGTAACTTAATCTGTGTCCTATGTGTTATGTCTTTCACTCATCCTCATGCATCATGCGAACATTGTTTTTCTGTGCATTTTATGTGTATGTGCTGTCTAACTGTTTTGTATTTGTTTACTTTTGCCCCAGTCCTTATGTTGTGTACTATCATGAGGCTTGCCCCTTCATTCATATATGTCAATTGAAAATTTATGCTTCATAGCATTACGTTAAATATCATGATTCATCTGTGCGCCATGTTTTCTATATGTTCATGTACAAGATACCATCACTTTGTCATCACATTTTCTTTGTTTTCATACACACTTGCCAGTTACAAAAATATATATATGGTTGAAGAAAGAAATGTACTCTCAAATATTTCCCAAGAGCTTTAGAAAAGAAATTAAGTATAAAAGATAGAAAACCACAGACATAAATTAATAGACTTCATTTTAAGTGTGATATTGCCATTTGATAATTCCAAAACAGGGATAACAAATACAGAAAAGGGGATTTTGTAATCGGCAAATTTGTCAGAGACAGATAGGGACAGAAGTCATTATATTTCATGCTTTTTGTAAACTGTGTTATGCATCTATAAGATCAATTTCAAGTTTATTTTAACCAATCAATCATAAAAAATATTACAATCATACACCAAAAAATTCTCTTAGTTTTTCCTTTCCAACTTTCATTAGTTTAACAGAGACCCAGTTTGATATTGTTCATTCCTGCATGTTTGAATTAATGCATCATATACTTGTGTTTGCATTCCTACTAATCAATATTTAATATTCCAGAGCTGGCGTTCCCAGAAGAAAACAAGAAATTTAGTGTCTTACAACAATGTATTGTTCAATGTTTTACCTTTAAAATATCTTTATGGGTCATGAGTTCTGTGTCCCCAGCAGGGTTTGTACATTCAAATTCAGTGAGCCTGTACAACCAAAGCATTTGGCTCGATGCACGTTAACACTAGTACTAAACCCATTTTATAAATAAGCTCATAATTATAAATACCGGTAGTCATAATAGTTTTCCAGTTGTAGTTGAAGCCAGTTTGTGTGTTTGTACAAAATTATTACAAAGATCAGGATTTTAAAAAAAGGAAAAAGAATTAGGATGTTTATTTTTTTTAAATCTAGATAAGCTATTTCATAACGAATGACTTTAACAAATGATTTCAATTTCAAATTATTTAAAAATCGATTCAAGAGATTATTAAATAGTTCATATATTTTATGAATGTATATAAATGTACATTGTGTACTCCTAAATTCATAAAGTAGGTTTTTGTTATGTTCTCCAGTTTTGATGATGAGGGCAGGGAAATGAATTGCATGTTTTAATTCCAGAACCCCAGACCTGCGCTTTAGCTATTCAATTTGTGATCAGGTAGTGGACATTTGCATCGTGTGTTACATTTTGTACAAGTGCATCAACTAACACTTTTGTAATAAGTAAACTGATTTCAATCAACAGAATTATTCCTCAAATTTCCCCTTATTTAAGAAAAGAAGAACGTAAAGAGATTTTGGAGAAAAAAAAATCATCAAGAGTTAGCTGGATATAAAAAGAATAATTCAATGAATTATGGGGATACTACATTGTATCTATATTTTAATTAGATTTTATTATTTGCCTGTATTAACATGATACATGCATTATTATCCCAATAAGTGAAAAATATTAATTTGTAGGTTTGATCACGTTTAAAAGCATGGAAAAAAGATATTCCTGCTATGACATGAAGATACGTTTAAAAAAAATATAATTCTATATTTGTGTCTGAATAGCTTATAGATGTTCATGTAGATTTTTACACATAAAATCATTATGAAGTGCATCTGATCATAAAGAAATTTTTGAAAAATACAAATTTGCTTTTAGAATTTCATGGTACTATGCAAAAAGGTAGTGCATTCATGATTTTAAATCGCCCTTCTTGCAATTTCATCAACATCAAACATTACTTATTTTAATCTTAAAGTAAAAAATCAGAAAAGTAATCAATTTTGCAACAAATTTTCTTTGTTTATTTTTCTCTTTTCCATAGGTGAAATAACCCCATCCCCATCTAGTAGTGCACATTCCTTTAGTTGTTTTATTTAAATTTATTTTCAATTTAATTTTATATTTTGGACATTAGCTTCATCTTCCTCGTACATGTAGTAGCGTCACATTTTAGGTTTCACATATCTTAATTTTATGAGTTATTTGCAGCTGAAAATATTCCTGCCGTCACATTCTATCGCTACATGTAATTTCTTCTTCTTTTTTTTTGTTTGTGTGTGTGTGTGTTGTGTTGTCTAACATTGTTTTCTTCATACTGTCTGAAATGAATCCATCTGTATCAAATGTCTTCATCATATAATCACCTTGTGCCTTTATATCACTGCCCATCACCGTGTATTCCTAATTCATTGTAACCCTGTGGTGTATTCATCCAACTAACCCCTAGTAATCACCAAAGTTCTTTCAGTGGAAGAAAAACAAACAAAACCTATACCCCATTTCTTTTTATTTTCACAATTTGATTTGTCCAAGATTGATTCTGTTTTAAGTTTCTCCTGCTTCATGTGCTCCCTGTTGTATCCAAACCTATCTTCCCCTTTACACCATTCCTGTGATCCCACCCCAACCCCTTCCCTACCCCACCCCCCAAATGAAACCGCCCTTAAAACACCACCTCCACCCCAGCAAGCCGAGCTTGAATCGAGCCAGTCGCAGACAAGCAGCATACGCGATGAGATGCAGAAAGAGATGGATGCAGCAAAGGAAAGACTGGAGTCTGAGGTTGAGACTATCAGGAAGGAGAAGGGTGACCTTGAGAGTGAGAGGGTCAAGCTTGATGCCTCTGCTCAGGAGCTTGAAGGTCGTCTGAGGGAGACTGAAGAAAAATTACAGGCTCACGAGGCAAGTAGATAACATGAACGAAAGACTTTCAAATGGTCAAGTTATGTAATTAAACATAGACCTAAGGGCATTTGAAAAAGTGGAAAATACATGTAGCATATGATATTTGGACAAACAAAACCAAGAAATTGAAATAAAGGGAACTTCACCCCTAAAACATGATTTGCCTACTTTGTGAAATCTGCTTTATTTTTGCTTGCATTAGATGTTGGTCTACAAGATTTCACTCAACTTGTTTTTAGAGAGAGCAATACATTTGAAAAAAAAAAAAAAATTTAAGGGCAATAATATACTTGTCAATATACTGGTAGTCAAAATTAGATAATTATTTTTTTTAGAAATAGATCTATTTAAAAATGCTTCTGTTTACTGTATAAATGGTTATTTGTGCGGTAGTTTTATTTTTGCAAATTTCATCCATCGTCCATTTTCGCAAAATTATCCACTCGCATTTTTATGTTTTTATATAATAATATTTGTTGTCCACAATGCAGGAGGGTAAAGCTATCCTGGAGGACAACATCAAGAAGACGAGTGAAGAGAGAGATCGTCTGAGAGGGGAACGAGACCAGGCCTTAGTAGACAAACAGCAGCTAATCTCAGACAAGGCTGAGCTTAGTCTAAGACAGAATGAGGCAGACCTTAAACAGAGACAGGTCCAGGACCAACTTGATAAAGAATCTCAGGCCAAGATCGATGTAAGTCCATACTTATCGACTGTCCCTATTTAATAGGAACAGTCTCTATTTTTGGGGGAAAGAAGAGCCATTTATCACTATTGACAACCATTTGTCCTCATTTTTGTAAAAATCTATGTAGAGTAATAAATAGCGTACACAGGAATGTATTTGGACTCACAATGTTTTCAGGTATGATGGGACTGCTTTGCGATAAAGCTTTCTTATCTCATCTTGTTCTTCTTTCTTTGTCTTTGTGATCGTGTTGTTCCTCCTGTCTCTAATATGTGTACAAATCAACTCTTTCTAGCCTCTGTCAGGAAAGCACACCCTGATTTTCAGTTGGTTTTGATACAAGCAGAAGATTTAAGGAGAATTCTATCCTAGAATTAAATTGGTTTCAATATAATCAAGCAGAAAACTGAAATAACAATGTCATTGAAGGTTTGAAGACAATCTATCAAAGAATTGAGAATAATTAAGATTTTGATTGTGTGACATCATTGTGAACTGCTCTTCCATTATGTTTTGTACTACGAATTCCAAAAATTGCTATTCCCCATTGAAAATTATCAATTGTTTCATTTTGTAAGCAGCATATTTACCCCTTTTCCAAAAACTATTTAAACAAAGGCTTATGAAAAATTTCTTTGTTTTTACAAAGTGAAAAACTAATATTTCTATTCTCTAACAGATTTTTACCCAAATGTCTTTTATTATTAATCAGGTTTCTCATATTGTTACATGTTAATTTGTCCCTCTTGATAATATGTGTAATTCGAAAAGAAATGTTGTTTGGTGTGTCTTGTTTTTGTATTGTCCTCCTTTATACAATGTTTTATATGCCAATCACTAAAACTGATTTTCTACATTTTGTTTCTGACATGTATATATTCTAAATCATGTGTATAATGTCTCATATCATTATTTTTTCTCTTTTCTCACCTAATCTTTTCTTCCAGGTTCCATTTCTCCCCTTCTCTTCCCCTACCCTTGTTTTAAAATTTGATGGTCAACAAGGATTTATTTGTTACCACTCCTCACAAATGATTTGTATGAAATATTGTCCAATTTGTCACACCTCTTTTCTTTTCTTATATATAGAATATGATTTTTCTTATCATTCATGTACATGTAGCAGTTTCAATTGCATGCTCATTGATATATAAAGCTGTCATATTTTTTTAATTACTTCATTTGCCAACAAATGTGTTTTTGCTTTTATGATTTTTTTTTTAATCAAAATTAATTGAAAGGGCAATTTAGAATTAATCTGCTGAGCACTAATGTGGATAAGGGATTCACCATTTACATGCACAGAAACATTTAACACTTGATATCTTTAAAGACTTGCTTTGATTTCCAGCAAATCTAGACAGGTCTAATTCGATCAATTTTAATCAAAGCTTAGTCTTGCTTGGAATCCAAAGGGCTTTTTGTCTGTTAATATTATATAGCGAGGAGACCTTTTGGATTCCAAGCTTCATGGACACATTTCAAGCTCTATTTTTAATTCTTTGAATCATGATTTCCAGGCCATCAAGACGTCGGAGGAAACCAAAGCCAACATTGAGAGGGTGACTCTAGAAAGAGACAGCGCCCTCAGGGAGCGGACCGAAGCCCTAGCACAGGCCCAGGAGCGTCAGATGAAGCTGGAAACCAAGACCAGCGAGGCGGAGACCCTGCGCAAGGAACGCTCTGAAGCCCAGGCTCTGGTCCAGGAACAGCTCACCAAGATGGAACTCCTGCAGAAGGACCTGGAAGGACTCCAGAAGGAGAGGACTGAGTCCAGCAGCAGGGTCCAGTCCCTAGAGGGAGACCTGGATCAGCTGCGTAGGGAACGGACGGAGCTGGTAGCCCGGGCACAGGAGTGCTCCATCAAGGTGGAGACAAGGGAGAAAGAGCTGGAGGGATTGAAGAAGGAGTTAGAAAGACAGAGAGAGAAGGAGGAGTTGTTGGCCAAATCTTCCAAGGAAGGAGAGCAGAATATGACACAACTGCAAACACAATTGTGAGTCAAAGCCTTGGGGTGAACAGTGTATAAAGAAGTGTTTAACAACTTTTCTTAGAGGATGTGCCCTGATAGGGTTAGATCTTCCTACAGTGAATACATAAACAATGGACGTGCAGAAAGCAAATCTTTCTCATTCTAAATGTAAAGACAACATCGTTACATGCAGTAGGTATGGTGTTTATGTAACTACATAGTTTTTGTATGTTGACAAGGTATTCTCAAAAATAGTTCTGAATAAATATGTCATCCTCAGTAATGATCAGACAACCATGTAAGGATGGATAAAAGGATCTGAAGTTTTAAAACTCATTCTATACATGAGGTTTCATAGTCTAGTGGTTTAGGCATTTTTAGGACAGAAGATGCACAGGTTATGAGTTCAAAGTCTGGTACGACATGAAAATCCTATCTGCCAGACATTTATCTGCATTTATTATTCTCTGCCTCGAAGAACTAAAGAGTTACTAGAACTGTGTTTAATTAATTTTTTAAAAGATTTCTGCACCTATAAAAATGGATAGCCTGTCTAAAGTGCCGAATCGCCACAAGAACTTTACACGGTGAATGTATGTTGCAAGAACCCCAAATACTTACTGATATTGTTATTAATTCATCTGTTCATGTTCTACCTTTACCAGAATTGAGAGGGGTCAGGACCTTGAAGCCTCCAAGAGTCTTGTATCGGAGCTAGAGAGCAAGTCTTCCACATTACAAGCTCAGCTTGAAGAACTCAAGAAACAGTCTGATGAAAAGTTACAACAGGTCTGTCTTGATTTTCCTGAAGATATGCGAAGTTAAAATGTATAAATATGACAAAAAGGACATCTTTGTTCATCTTACTACCTTCACTATTAATTCTACTATAAATTTCTGTATGAAAATGGCATTAGGAATATCAACAGAAAGGGATTTTAATTTTTAAGTGATTTCTGTTATCTGTACTCATGTAATATGTTTAATTCATGCAAAAAATAATGGTAATCTAGAGCAAATACAGTGAGAAAAGGCCACCAAAAGATACCAATGTTTCTCTGCTTCTTTGTTGTAATCTCTTTTTGTTTGCATTCAATTTCTTCATTGTCAGGTTGAGCAAAGCTTATCTGAGGTCAGGTCTTCTCTGGAGACAGTATCCAAGGAGAAAGAAGCACTGTCTGGAGACCAATCAACACTTGGGACACGTCTCCAGGAGAGCAACCAAGAAAACTCCAGGTTAAAAGAAGAAATCCAGACTCTCTCAGAGAAAGTGGACACCGTCCAAAATCAGTTAACGAACGTTGAATCTTCCATGTCCAATGAGAAAGCTTCGTTTGAGAGCGAAAGGACTAAACTTACTGCTCAGGTCGAGGAGAAGGAAGCGGAAAGTGTGCGTCTTCAAGGAGAGTTGTCCAGCTTGAAGGAACAGGTGTCAGGGTATGAAGCAAAGCTTGGTGCCCTGGACTCCTTGAGTAATGAGAAGGCTGGTGTGGAGGAAGAGAAGATGAGATTGGTAGGACAGGTGGAGGAGAAAGAGAAGGAGAAGACAAGATTATTGGGACAATTCCAGGATAAGGAGAAGGAGACGGTGAGACTGCAAGATGAGGTTGGTCTCTTGAAGCAGCAGGTGGAGAGCTATCAGACTCAGCTCAGTCTAGCCAAGCAAGCGTCGTCAGAGGGAGAAAGTAGTGTTGGAACGCTACAGGCTGAACTGTGAGTAGGAGGATAGACCAGGGTGTGGCCAGACAATTTTAATTGGGAAAGCAGATGATGGATAAACAACATTTTTAAATCATTTAAAAATATGCTCCAATAGGTCAAAATTGAGAATTTTTTGGTAGCTGAAGGCAGGCAATATTTGTCAGATTATCTCTTTTTGGATAAATGGTTTTACGAAATAAGGGAATTGTTATTGCTCTTTGCACTTTGCTAAGACAATTTTTTTTAAAGTAGTGAGTAATAACATTTGATAATGAGAAACATTATGAGACAAAGCCATTATGAAAAGATATGTGTATGCATGTAGGATGAATTTTATTTTACCTGACTGCTTACAAAACTCCCTTTACAAGAAAACACCCAGTAGAAATGTAACTGTGAGCCCCATCAGAGAATCTTATTTTTGAGGATTAAGGCCTCACCAAATACAAAAGGTACCTGCAAATGTACAGATGATTTTGGTTTATGACCTGGAACCTGACAGTTGCCTGACCACCTTTCCATCAATGTATTTCTACTTGTTTATAGAAATAAATAAGAACATTATGATTTTGTTTTGACAGGGCTGAAGCGAGGCATTCTCTGAAGATGGAACAAGATAAGGTGAACAAGCTAGAGACAGACATGAGCAATACACAGCAAGATATACATGCTTTACAGACGGCAAGCAAGGAAAAAGAAATGGTATGTTTGCAGAGAGCATTATTGTGTTATTGGCGTTATTATGTCAGCATGATATTTATAATCATATTTCATTTTAATTGTTTGGTTGATGTACTAGATAAATGTACAACATGTATGCACCTATATGTATTGATAAAAGATATTTTGTTTTTTACAAACTGAAGTAGAAGAAATAAAAGTTGTGTATTTGTGTAAAATTCTATATTTAATTTTGACCCCAGTCAAAATCTCCTCTCAAAAAGCTAAGGCAGGAATAGGGTAAAATGTAAGAAATTTTACACATATTCTGAGCACTTGCATGAGACTATGAACCCTGGTTTTAGCCAGATTGAAGGTCTTGATGGCAACAGATTTACTGTGTAACTCTAATCTAATCTAAAGCCTAGATCACGTATCGCTCTTGACCTGTACAGTGAGTAAAAAACTGCTGTTTTGGCAATTTTCGCACAGAGAGGATCATACAGACATGGAAAAAATAGCTCTTTTTTACATTCCGTATGGGCCCTAGAGTGATATGTAATCCAGGCTTTACATAGATGCATGGACTACATGTAGTATGTGAATCCCTAGACTAATTCAGAATACAGGCCTTGTTATTTTAACAAAATTGACCTACTGGGCTGAATATAGAGAATAACATTTTTAATTGTTTTTTTATTTTGTTTACTTTTGCTTAAACAGTTGGAACAGAAGAATTCAAGCCTCACAAATGAGTTGCAGACTGTCAAGGATGAGTAAGTGTTATTTCTTGTTTCCATATTTTATCTTTTTTTTTATTTCAAAATTCAAATTTCTGTCTGCCTTTTCTTTCTGCTTGGATGCCCCAGTGTTCAAATGACCCTTATGCCAAGTTTATAAACATTGATTATGTAATAAATTTTTAGAATTTTACGATCCTGGTCATTATTTTATTGTGCATCCGGATCAAAAATAGAATTTCAAACTTCGCAGTTCAATGTACCCATTAGGAATTTCAAGAAAATATTAAACAAAAAAGTTTCCATGGTGTTATTGAAATGGAAATTGATGAGATATTTTAACAGTTCCAATTGCCTTTTTGGTTTCCATTTGCTTAATTGATTATTTTAAACAATTTTTTTTTTTTTTTTGCACATCAGGCTAGAATCAAGGCTGGTGGACTTTGAATCTGAGAAGGAATCTCTTCAGAGCACGCTGGATCTTACAAACACGATAGTAGCTCAGAATCAAAATGAATTGGACAGGTATAAACAAGAGGTAAGGCTTGTTTAATGTTGTTTGTATTCCAAATGAGAGAAAGTGTTGGAATATGGATATGTGATTGGTGTTCATTGATTTGGAAAGGGAGAGTTCAAGCCATTCATCTATTTTGAAATTATTTTCTTTTTTCTTTTCTTTTTTTTTGGGGGGGGGGGCAGGGAGGTGGTACAATTATTATTCTGCTGTATTTTGTACAGAATGATGCACTTTTTGTTCTGTGTTGTGCATGATATCAATGCAGTGAAATACATGACTGAGGGATTATGTTGGTCAACATGCATTAGGCCCTTTCTAATATGTGCACATTTTCGGGGAGGTACATGATTGTATATATACCGTACATGTAGGGTTGCTAGGTTGAATTTATTAGTGTACAGAGATCATACCCCTCCTTTCTCTCCCCTCAAAAATCACATTGGATACCTTTAGTGAGCTAAAGAACAATTAGAGAGATGAGTTTAAAATTTATTTATATACCATTCTTTTCATAGGATGTAGTAAATGAGTGTTTGTTTTTATCAGGTTGCCAAATACCAGGGTGAAAGTGCATTAGCCAGTAGTTACAAGTCTACCATCAGTGATCTAGAGAAAGATAAGAGCAGTCTACAGCAGCAAGTGACTGATCTACAAACAGCCTTAGTCTCAACTCAGAACACACCGTCCACTCACATAGATGTAGATATGGATGGTGAGTATTCCAGTAGAAAAAAAAATCATGAGAAATATCAGAATCATTATACATGTTTGTAGAGAGGGTTCTATGATATTTGCTTTAGCTGAGACTTATTGATTGACTAACTTCATCCCTGGGGGGCATTTCATCAAAGGACTTGTCGGACATTTTATCTGACAAACTGTTATAAGCTACTGAAATGCTTGCATCTGATTGGCTGAGAGCAGATTTGTCGGATAAAATGTCCGACAAGTCCTTTGATGAAATGCCCCCCTGGACTGAACACTAAACGTAACACTGTAACCCATATTTAAACAAACGTGTAAACCTATAGCAGCTCTAACACTGCCTTTTAGATGAAATAAAGCCAGGAGCGATTGCCACTGCAACAAATAATAGGGAGATTTAGATTTTACAACGTAGTCCATGACAAGGAATCTTCTCTCTGTTATTGTTGCGCTCTCCTCATTCTAACGCTGTATGTAAGGCTGATTTTTCTCAAATCAGAAGATTCCACGGAATGGATGAGAAATCTAAAGCTTCCTATTGATGTCCCGCAGAGTGCATTTTAACTTAGCAAGTTTTGTATCCACTAAGAGATCCTCAGAATACATGTAATGATGCCTGTAGTGAAATCTCTCTTTGGTTCTTTGGAAAATATATTCTTACAATGATGAAGGAGTACTGTATAAGTGGTTATTTTTCGCGGTGACTTTATTTTCGCGAATTTCGCGAGTTGGTCTTCGCGAAAATTTCCACTTCAATACAAGGCTATTTATAGTAATGAAATCATCACCAAAATCGCGAAATTTTGCTCTCGCGAATTTCCCCAACTAGTCCAAAATCGCGAAAATATCTGGACGCGAAAATATTGGCTTATACAGTATTAAGGGCAGGCCTGTGTTATATTGATTACTCTGATTTCTGTGTCAACATCATTTCTCATGATAGAAGCAATTATTGTTTTCGGGAAATTATCCAAAGTTATCCAGGAGCAACTATGATTTTAACCGTGGCCAGCTAAAATAAGCCGTGGGTGGTGTTTCACCAAGCCGTTTGTAAGTTACAAACAACTTCAGTAACAACTGGTGATCAGTTTTCTTCTTGTGCAAAATCATTATGCATGTGATTATGCATCAAAGAGCCATCTCCAGTCGTTCGTAAAGTCATTTGTATCTTTAAGAACAACTTGGTGAAAAACCCCTCTTGTAAACCAAGATGACTAGCTTGAAATAATTAAGAATGATGGGTGAAGAAAACAAATATGTAATCAACAAGCAGAGGTACGTCTATAACATCACAAATCAAGAGGAAAAATGGGGAATTTCCTATATCTCTAGTGATGTCAACTTCCAAAAATATTCACTACTCTCTTCTTCCTTTTCCAATTCATCTGTAACATTCACTCATCTGCAAAAATGTAAAGATTGCATTTCAATTTATTATACATTGTATGGCTTCAAATAATATCCTGTATTAATTTGTTTATGTAGGAGATCCAGCTATGGCTAAGATGCAAGAAGAGAAAGAGATGGCTGAGGGACAGGTAAAATATCTTTTATTTCTGTCTAAATTCTATAATCCAATTATCTCCATGGTTATGACTCAATATGTAATAATCTGTGAAGCTGTCTATCTCGTACGCGGAATGCAATTTCACGACTTTCTTTCTCTCAACCATCTATGATATTCTTGGCCATCAGTTTTCCTTTCTTTTGTGTTGTTTCTGTTGTAATTGTTTGTTTGTTTGTTTGTTTTTTTTTTCTCTCTCTTTTTCACTCTCCTCCTCTCTATTACATCATAGAGTTTCTAATTTCTCTTTGATGATTAATTACAACTTACAAAATTTCAAATTTTAGTATCCTGTTTCTGATTTCCTTTCAATCTTCTCTGACCTGTTTCTCTCATATATTTCTGCTTTTTAATATTCACGTAATGTGAGGATAGACTGTTGATGAAAAGGAAAATTTGTTATGTATCCTTTCAACAAATAAAATCCTTTTCTCTGTTTGAACATCTACATGTAGTACCCATTCTAATCTCTTGCCAGGTGACATTCCTAAATTCCGTGATCGTTGACCTCCAACGTAAGAACGATGAGCTACGAGCCAAGCTTGAGGCTATGGAGACTAGCTACATGAATGGAGATCATGATGATATTGGATTTGATGTAGAGTGAGTAAATGAAACTGATTCTAATTATTTTCTGCTATAGAAGCTTCATCAGGTTTTTTTTAAAGGGGTCTTCCACATTGAAAGAATGTTGCTAAGTTTCACATTTTTACGACAGTCGCTATGTTTATCAGTTAATCTTCTAGAAAGTGTGCCATTTTAGTTAAGTTTTTTCCTATACTTTCAAACGGGAAAATCTTCTCAATACACAATATTGCTTTATTGAAAACGGCTCTTGAAACAGGTTGTTTAAATTTCCAATGTTTAAGTGTCTATATGTATGTATTGCCCCGAAGAGTTGAACAGTGTTGTCCAATGTGTAATTACCCTTTACAGGCCTTCCATATCAGTGAGAATGTGAATATAAATAATCAGAGATGTCATTTTCTAGGAAATTTTTTACTTGAAATATCTGTGCCTATCTTCTTCTTTTTTTTAGCCCATTTTAATTTTTTTTAATTTTTTTTTTTTTTTTTTTTTTTTAAAGCTTTTTCACCCACACTTGCATTCTTTCCCAGGATTTTTAATGTTACCAATTGGCATCTCTGAATAATATCACTTACAATGTATGGTAGGCCTACTTGGAAAGATGCTTCAGTCACAATAACATTATCAGATGATCCTTATCTTTCTTTTAGAAGAGAGGATATGGACATCTTCACATTATGTTTCTCCAATAACCTGTAACACAATTGCTAATTGATAGTGACCAATCAGGATCCTTGTTGCATTGACTTCGTGCATAAAAGCTTCACTATAAACCAATCAGAATGGTTATTTTAAATTTGACTGTAAATCTTTATTTTACAGGGCACAGACCTTAAAACAAACTTAAGCAGTGCATCTTTCTGATTGCTTGTGTGTGATAAAATGTTTGATGTGGGGAAAGAAACTGTGTGCATGAAAATCATTTTCTAATGGCACCCAAGGTATGGTTTTTGGAATGTAGCAAGAAAGGACAGGTGAAATAGAGGAGTAGAATTGATTAGTTTTAAAATAAGATTCCTTTTGCAGGGTCTGGAATATTTTATATGTGTCTGCTCTGTAGATGCCATAGGCAAATATTGGAAATTCCCTTTGAAAGAAAGCAGAAGAAAGAACTGCCATTGAGATCCTCTTCAGTCCCACACCCTGTCTTTTCATGTATGGTTTTTGGAGTGCCAACACAAGCATTGCCACTGAGTGACATGCATGCCTTGAATTAAATGCCAACTCTCTCTCCCTGCTCCCTTTTAGCATGGATTCCAGCACCCACGGCCCGCCTCCTAGGCTCTTCTGCGATATCTGTGACGTGTTTGATCTGCACGAGACTGAAGACTGCCCTCTACAGGCCAGCTCTGATAGTCCGCCAGCCACTCAGTACCACGGCAATCGCAGTGAAGTCAGGCCGTACTGTGATATCTGCGAAGGTAAGCACTGCTTGAAATGAAATGAAATGCTGTTTGGCTGGTGTGTGATGGAGGGATGTTTGTTTGCATGGTGGATAGATCTGGGATGGTTTGCAAAAAATTATTTACATTGTGTTACTACCTGGAATCACACTTCATTAACTTGATTTTATTTTTTCAAGAATGTCAATCCTTTTTTATTAAAGACAGTTCTGCAATACTAAAGACATCAAATATATCCAAATCTTAAGCCCGCAAAACTACAGGTGTGGTGTTTATCAAAATACAGTTGCCTTATTGGATTCTGTATGTTGATCATTATTTGTTAACCTGCGCAATACACCCTTAGAGACGTGTTTCTATATGTACAATCTAAAATTAATGAATTGAGCATGTCTCAACTTACATACTTGTACATACATGTTTTACCATCTTTACTTTGTCTGTGTTGGATTTCAGCTGTTCAGATAAATGGAGACAGTACACTCAGAATTTTATGAGATAAAGTCAAACCCTTCCCAGGTCTTATCTTTAAAGCATCATGACATCATATTCCTTAAGGCCACCGCACACCATATGCTTCTGACTTGCGGCTGACCGACTTTGGATCTGAAATAACTAAGCGTGTGTATTATGCAACACGCCTTGTTATTTCAGATAAAGGGTTAGTCAATCGTGGGTCACGAGTCCTATGGTATGTGGTGGCCTTTATGTTTCTTTAACTGCCTACTGAATTCTTTTATTTCCTTGAATTGAAATACAAGAACATATTGATTCCAGTATGGGCTAAAGTCGTGACATCTTGTTTTGGCCTGCCTGCAAATGCATGATAGTGCACAGTTGCATGTTATCTTTTTATTACCTTATCGTACTTGAACAAATAAATGTCTCATTTTTTGCTGCATATTTAAAGTTTTCAATAGATCATTGTTCATTTCATAATTGTTGCACTCCAACACGCCTCACTATAATTCTATAATGATTTGTCTGTTTCCGGTCTCTACCTAGCGTCCTTTCTCTGTATCTTTCTCTGTAAAAATGACTGAACCACTCTCTTTTCTCTTAATCTCTTCTCTTTCTCCACTCTGTTCTCTATCATCTCTCTTCTTCTCTCTTCCTCCTTTCTCTTTCTTATCTTATCTCTTCTATCGTTCTATTGTATCTTTTCTTTCCCTCCTCTTTCCCTATTATCTCCTTTTTGTCACTGTCTCTTTCAATGTCTGTATCAATCTTTCCATTTATATTTCTGCTTAACCGTCACTCTGTCAGTCTCCCCCCCCCCCCCCCCCCCCATCAGTGCATTTAGATTTTGATCAAAGGTATAATGCGCTAAACAAAACTGCTCTTAAGAAAGAGTTTTTATTCTGTAACTCGTATATCTGCTTCCACGATTGTGCATATGAGTAAAAAATGATGTAAGAAAAATCTTATAAACTACTGTATAAGTGGTTATTTTTGCGGTAGTTTTATTTCTGCGAATTTTGCAAGCCCATCTTCGTGAAAATTTCCACTTCAATATAAGGCTATTTATAGTAATGAAAACATCACAAAAGTCTTGAAATTATCCACTCACCAATTTCTCAAACTAGTCCAAAATCATGAAAATATCTGTTTACGAATATATTGGCTTATACAGTAGATTGAAAGATGCAACATCTACTTTTATTACAGAAGCGACTATACCACCAGGAAATCTCTTGTCAATGGAATGGACACGATCAATTTAGAGCAAATACATGTCCAACAATTCTCTTTGTTCTAACTCATGAATACTCAGGAAAAATTCAAAGAAACTTCTTAGAATATTTCTTGGAAGGAAAAAAAAATCTACAACTTCAAGTGTGCTGGATAAGCTTTTCTGTTAACATTATTATTCATTCCCACATCTTCTTTTCTTTTCTTTTCTTCCAATCCATTCTCCAGTTTTCGGCCATTGGACAGAGAACTGCGATGATGAACAGACCTACTAGAATCTCCTTCCTGGACTCGTCTTGATGGCCGATTGTCATCCAAACTTCAGACAGTACTCTCCATATCTCGTCTTCTGGACCGTTGGAAGCTTAAGAATAATCTCTAAAATGGCAACGTTAAAGATGGCAGTAGGTGCCCTTCCAGCACTTCTTTGACACTTGATATCAGTGATGTGCAAGAGACTTGTGTTCATCTTGAGTGAAAAATGGCTTCTGGACTAGTGGAACCTCAAGAATAATCTTGATGGCGGTATGGCAGAAATAGATGCCCATCCTATCACACATGATATTAGTGATATGCAACAGACTTGTGTTCATCCCGAGTAAAAGATTGCCAGACGGCAGACACATAATGTTTCTGCAAGTGGTGATATTAACAAATTCACACATGAAACAAGACTTTTTTGCAAAATTCAAGTGAAGGGAATTTAAGGAGAAGTTTGGTCTTTGTATCAGGACTGACATTCAAGTCTAGGTCCTGGAATATTACGCTTTGAGACCAGGGGCCATTCCTGTCGGGTGTTACAAACAGTCTAGATTGAAGACCGTAAACCTCACATTACTTTGAAGCAAAGTCAAACGACCTCAGGACACATAAAATGGTAAACATATGACAAAATCCCTGAAAGCTAGATTCATGAACTATGAATTGGAACAAAAGGCATTGTGAAATTTAAAAGGATCATCTAAATACATAGAAAGCTTTGCCATTAAGAGTAGTGTCCTGTAAGAGAATTTGGGTTCATAAAAATGAAAGAATCAATATGAAAAGTTGCTTCAGGTTCAAATGTACAGCTTAGATCGCAGAGACAGAAATGATGTATGCGTAGCTAGCTGCAGAAAAGTCTAGCCATAATTTTGAAGTGAATGCTGTTTTGCTATTGCAGACCGTCCTACTATTTCACATGATGGTATGGTAGTTCATGTACGACTCTATCCAGTATTAGATGCTACCGTCTGTAGCATACATGTATGTGGCATTTATACACAAGTCTTATGCATCTTTCTGGCAATAAATCTCACCAAATGATCTTATGCTCTCTGTCGCTGTGATGCAGCTCCTTGTATTTGTTTTGTGTAAGATCTACTGTTGAACAGAACCACTGTCTATATTCTTTAGAGTTTGGGCATTGCTACATTAAAAGTTCTGCTGATTGTTAATTCTGCAATCAAATTCCAAACCCTTCAACCAATTAGGGAACACCTAGTGAATGTGAAGTTCATATCAAAACCAGGATTATATATGCTAAGCTTACCAATAGGAATGTTTGATTGTAAAATTTTGCAATTGGTATCTGTAGGGGTGTGTTTTTTTTTACCATGCATTTAAGGCCTCTGACATTTATGTACAATTACATTGATCTTATTGTAATGAATCTGTTAGTCTTCAATGTACAATTCTGATTGATTAAAGCCTTTAGATTGTAACATTTTATGCAATAGGCTTACAAATTTTCCAAAAATTTTACTTCAAAGACAATCGATCTTATAACATCTCGCTATTATTCTCCTTTGAAGCCCAACCCTTTTAAATTATAAAAATTGCCAACACTTTATGAGAAAAAGGAAATAATGTGTCAGTACTTAAATGAGCTTTTAGCGTTTTTAACCAGTACTTTGTAAGATTCTCCCTTGTTGCTTGATAGTAACTTGTCAAATTTTGCCTTATTAGAGTGTATTATATTAAAGAGCACTAGCCGTCTTGAGCTTGCATTCGGCACATTATTTAAAGGTGCTTTGGACCCACATCTGTTTTTTGTTTTGTTATGGATCATGTGATCGATCATTGCATATATACCAGCTTGCTGTGTTGTTCATGTTATATGCTCAAGTTTGTCCTAACGTCCATTTGCACCCCTAATTGAATTCATGTGTAATGGGATTTCTATTTCCATTCATTGAAAGTAATCTTGAATACTTGCATTGAAACCTTACAACGAATGATGATATTTTCATGTTTTGTTGAGAATCTTGAAATTGAAATGAAATATTATAAGAGATTTAATACATGTTATCAAGGTGTAAATATAATAGCGTTTACAAAATTGTAAATTTATTTATAGCACAGTCTATGTAGATGCTAAAATAATGTATGTCACTTGTAATGTATGTTTGTGTGAATGTTGACCAGTATGTAATTAACATTGTACATTTCTGTAGAGACCTAACTCTAATGACATACTATATTGTAATGGATCCCACAGCATATGTTGTACAATTACAACAGATATATCAAGCTATACCATAGCTAAAATATTGCTTGTTTTTGTCCATTTGTCCTTTTTAATAATATGTATTTGTATAGCTGTTCTGTATGGTGTTTTATTCCGTGAAGAATGCTGCATAAAACTGACAAAAGGGCATAAAGTCTGAGATAAATCCCAACTACATTGTATGCCCCGTACGCAACATACATTTATTTCATTTTGTCATTTATTTATTGTAACTGTTTTAGTCAGTTTATCAAAAGACACTTTATTTAGGCCTACTGTTGTGGTGAACTGTGTACAGTTGTAAAGGCTAGAATTTTAGAAAGTATGCAATCTTAAACAGTGGTTGGAACTACATATAAGCATGTTGTGGCCTTACGACTGATGAAAAGGCAATTTACCTTTTGTGCACTAGTCCACACCACTTACCTGTTCAAATATGGTTAAAAAATTAGACCATAGTTACAATTTAAAAAATGAGTTTTGGGACAAATGTATTTATCTTTGACTTGCCAACAATTTTCCTGGAACATTGTCGGTTTTATGCAACAAATCTTCATAAAAATGTTTCTCATGGAATTAAACAAACAGGTGTGCCTATTTCATTATACCAAAACTAACTTTTTGTTCTGTTACTTAAATCCATCCATGGATAGCTATTTAAATGTTTTAATCCTCATTTCTTTCTTGAATTGCTTTGATTATTTATAAAGTCATGCTGTTGCTTCCTATTTATCTTAACATATTGTTTATATTTGTGTTTCTCGCTTGAAGACCTGAAAGTGCTTTTGACATTCTGTCACACTAGCTCAGTCAGGGTGTTAAGGGGTGTGCAGGAGTTAATTTAATATTAAAACCAATCATTGCTTAAATAGACAGTACATATCCACTCAAATATGGATGGTGACAACTCCACTAAACTTGAGTATCTATAGTGATTTCTTGACCTACATAAACACAAATTCAGTCTGTGCACTTGTAACTGCTTTTGTTTGAATACTACTCTATATCGCTCCTATTCTAAAATTTATGTTTGCCAAATTGGGTTTTGTTTGTTTTTTTTTTTTTTTTTTTTTTTTTTTTTCTTTAATTCTACAGTACCCTTTCATCATTGTTTAAATGATGAAATATTTAATGAGAAAAGAAGAAATATAAAACAAACATACAAAGCATTTAGATCAAAAGTTAAGTGAAAATTATGTATCTTCGGAGGGACTGGCAAGTAACTATTTTCTCCTTGGGGGAGCTTTGCCCCTCAGATAAAAATAGTATCTTGCCATTCCCTCCTCAGGTAAATAATTTTCTGCTTTACTTTCTTACAGTTTGGTATTTTTGATAAATAACTTATGTTTCAATAACAGTAATATATATAAAGAAAGGAGCTGCTATCTAGAATATATGGATGCTTATTGAAACTTGCCATTCAATGTCCCAAAATGAGTATTAAGCATTTTACAGTTAAATCGTTCTACAGGTAATATGGATATAGAGTCATTTTAACAGAAGATTATCACATTTGTGTGCAGATTATAAATAGACTTGGTTATTAACTTTGTGACAAATGCAAATGTACATGACAGAGTTTATCACTTGGACCATTTGAAACATCTATTATTACTACAAGAAATACATGTAGGATTGGAACAGATAGTGCTATGAATTTGATATTTTTTTCCATTTACCGGTATGTGAAAAGATTTTTCTGATCTCTGTAAACATGGTTTAACTCTTATAAATTATAATATGCTGCTTATTTCAAGTAAATTCTCGGACAACGAAACATCAATGTTATCACAAGTCCATTGACCTCCATACACAATGTAGCCATCATATTTGCATTCTAACTGTTTGAGAAATATTAGTTAATCCAAGTTATTTATTTGTAGAGAAACTAATCCTTGAGATATTAATTTATTTGTTTCAAATGTTGTTAATGACTTGTATGTTAACGCTGATCTTTAGTTCTGGTAATGGCATTAGAATTTTGAGAAAATTGGCGTATATTAATTTTGAGTTGTTCGTTCATCACATGCTCAGTGGATTGTTGGACGAGCAAAGTATTACCAAACTAACAAAAATGCATGTTCTTCATCTTATACAGTCCACTCCCATTACATTGAGGTAATCGTGTCAATTTATACAGAGCACTTACGACACAGATGCACTTGTGCACTTATGATTAAAATTGGGAGCTGAAGATTTGCCTAGTAATAATGAGATCTCGTATACAAGCTCATAGTTAACTATTCCTCCTGATTTATTTTTTGGTAATTATCTTTTATTTGTAGTGTTGACAATTATGTGTATAAAGTTTAGTTAAATTATTTGAGAATTCATTTTCTACCATTATCAGAACTCAAGAACAGTTTTAACCAAAAGCTGCTTTGATAGACTGCTCCTAGAAAGCATCGAAATGAGATAGTGAATGCAATTTGTTTGTTCATATTGCAAAGTTTATGTATATTATCTAATAGAAGGTTCAAACTGTGTTGATTCTTCTCATTAAGATGCATCCAATTACGGGGGGAAAGTATATATGGGACTTTTACATTTATTGCAAAGTGTTCTTTGAAAATTTTAATGGAAATAAAATGATATGAATCTTGTTTGCAATCCTTTTGTGATATTGTGTTTCTTATTTTGGTGATTGCAAGGAATACGGTACTTTTATTGAAGGTAATTTGTCATACGGCTGGCACAATGGGGGAAGATTTTTTATATACATGTAGTGTACTAAGAGTATGCTACACAAGAACTGTAATGCCCTTCTGCCTACCACACAACAAATTATTAAAATTATTATTTATCATCCTTATTATCATCAGTATCATCATCATCATCACTACCATTATTGTCATCATCAACATCATCATTATCATCATCACCATCATCATCCTCATCATCATCATGATCATCATGATCATCATCACCATCATCACCATCATCATCATCATCACCATCACTATCATCATGATGATCACCATCATCATCATCATCACCACCACCATAACCATCATCCTCATCACCACTATCAACATCATCAGTCATCATTATCATCACCATAATCACCACCATCATCATCACCACTATCAACATCATCATCAGTCATCATTATCATCACCATAATCACCACCATCATCATCACCACTATCAACATCATTAGTCATCATTATCATCACCATCATCACCACCATCATCATCACCACTATCCACATTATCATTTGTCATCATTATCATCACCATAATCACCACCATCATCATCACCACTATCAACATCATCATCAGTCATCATTATCATCACCATAATCACCACCATCATCATCACCACTATCCACATTATTATCATCATCATCATCATCACCACCACCATCATCAGGCAATCCTCACAGTAAATATTGGAAAGTGAAATTTAAAACACCATAAATAAGTTACTCTCTTGATTCAATTTATTCTCAAAATTACATGAATTTTACAAACCTTTTCAAAAGTATGTACAAATGTATGATTAATGAACAATATTTTATCAATATAAGTACATTTATGTTCACATGACAAATAATGGTTGCCGTATATGATTTAATGCAACATATCTGACTCACAAATCTTGAGCTGTCATAGAGAATTTGGTGCAGTTTTAAAAATTACAGCAAAAAGCCAATATATTTTTATTTACATATAAAAAAGACAATATGCACCAATAAGACTGAATACATGCATTAAAAAAAAATGAAATAAATATATTACCCTCTGCAGATATCAGCAATAAATATGCATTATGAAGAATTTAAATATACATTGTAGGACTTACATTTATATGAATAACAATTGCACTTAGTTTCTATTGATTATAAGTATGAAGATTCTAATTTGAACTTTTCTTGAGAAAGACTCTTGCATTGGCAGATCATACATGTGTGCACAGTGTGTGAAAACAATTGATATAAATACTTCAGATTCAAGGCCTCTGCATGGTCAAAGGTCTATGCATAAACTTATTGACTACTACTAAATTACTTTTACAGGGCATTGGTCTAAATAGTTGTAGTAATTAGTGTGGGTTTGTAATGAGGATGACATCGGTACAGATAAAAAACGGAGGCTTGGATGGATATTAGGGTTTATGTCTAGAGCACATTTTAATAATGCGTCTTTCTCTGACTTGAGATGTTATAACAAGTGAGATATTACTGTATCCTCACACAGTACATTCTTATTACATGAGTGGCCTGTTTCAAATCTATCATCAACAGGTCACTACAGTTCATGGCACTAGACTGTTTGTAAACATTAACAGTAACATGACCTGATAGTCTTTGCTCAAAGTCTTCTCATCGCAAAGACTATTACATATTATAATTATACATCAGATATCACCAATCACCACAATAGTGCCCAGTCAAAATCATATTTCTTTGTATCATATGAAATATACATGAAGTTTACATTGCAAATGTACAATGCCAATGCTTTATTTAAATACAGTCCACTTCGCATACAAACTGTATCTCAAATTGGCTTAACTCGAATTATTGCATAAGTCGACTCAAACAAAAAGTCAGCATTTTTGCTAATATGTTTAGGCCTACACATTAAATTTTCTGCCTAACTCAAATTTTACAAGTCAAATTTTATGTATGTCGAGCCAGTTTCTATGTCCCAAGCATTCAAAATACAAGTGAAATCAATTCGATAAGTCAAACATGGATGTGGACACTTTGACACCTGAGCGTGATAAAGCACGACTGAAAACGTGGCCTTATTTTTACGAACTTGCCGTCTCTCCACTCGTTTTTTATCTGCACCACCATCACTTTCTAGCCCCCCCCCCCCTCCTGTCTCTGTCGGGCTCTCTCTTTATTAAATCTCCCTCTCATAATCCCCTATCTCTAAAACATTTCCCTTCCATATCAATCGTGTAATATAATTAGTACAGCACGGTGTACGTCAAATACTATTGGACTTCCGTGTAACTCGAATATCATGTAACTTTAAGTGTTTTTGACAGTCCCCTGCTATTGGACTTACGCAAAGTTAACTGTATTCGTTTAAAAGATAGTGCTTTGTAGCAGGTCTATGTAATCTCTCTACTTACAGAGCAGTCTTGAGATGACTTGGGTATCAGTTTAACTTTTGCCCTTTCAAAGCAGTCCACGTTTTCATATACTCGTATTTACTTCAGGATGAGGAGATGAAGTCTGTTTTTGGCCCACCAGCTAGGACCCCATTCCTCAGCTTCCTTGCTATCTTCCTCACATAGCATCTCCATGCTGCAATGCTCTCCTGCAACAGCAACAAAAATGAAGAGCATATGAAGTATTATCTGAACAAAAATGCTGTGAACGTTAACTAGTAATCTTAGCCCAGCATTGTCTCAATTTGCCAAACGGCCAACAAGCAACAGTAACAGCTGATTCCGTAACCTCAAATCCTGACTCCCTAAACACCCTTACCCTAAACCTAACAGTAAAGGTGGTATCTCACAGAGTTGCAAACCCAAGCGAAAGAAGTCAATTTGCAAAGTGCTATGCATAGTGAGAGTCTTGCCTACTCTGTTTCAGTATAGGTACCAAAATGACACATTTACTTTTGTGATGTGCCTGCCTCACAAAGCGGTACAAAAAAAAATGTGCCGTGATGGTGCCTATTGTTCACAGAGTTTAACTGGACTTGACTCTCTATATATATCACATATCCCACATATCCCTTAACCCTAACTGAAACCATACATGTAATGGGTTTAGGGTTAGAAGTCATTGGAAGGGGTCAAGGGTCAGGGTTTAGCATGTCAGGTGCCAGGGGAGTTGGGTTATGGAATTACCCGTCGGTCACACTTACCGTACATCTTCTGGAAGTCCCTATCTTCCACTGGTCGATACGGGTCATCTTCATCATCAACATGGTGCTCATGACTACTACTTTCATCATGGCTGTGGTCGTTGTCTTGGTCACGTCCTTGGTCATGTACAGGGGCAGATGATAATAAAAATGACACAAATTGATTTCAGGAGCTTAATTATTCTCAGTCAAATGGTCAAAATGGACATAAAGATGCATTTGTAAAATGCTTTTCCCTACTACATGTACATGTACATGCACATGTAGGTAAGTCTAAACCATTGCACTTTCAACCTTGTAGTTTGTGAGTGGTGGGAGGACTTTCAATTGATATGGAGAAATTAAATCGTTATTGGATAAATCTCTTGTACAGCCCACTCCTGTTAGAATGAGGTGCTTGGATCCAAGCCAATTAGCTATGTTTAACTGAAATCATGTTATTAAAATACACATGAACATACACACATTGGGAAGATGTTTTGGAAATTGGGACTAGAAAAACTGCAATATTAAAAAAAAACCTTGCTATATTAAAATAGGAGCAAATTATATGGTACAAGCCTCTACTCTAATGCAAGCACTGCATGTCCAGCAGTCTAGGTGTTAATACGTTTCATGTTGGTCTAGCTGAGAACAAGTTTGATAGGCTTACATACCGTACATCTTCTGAAAGTCTTCTTCTTCCACCGGACGACATGGAAAGTCGTCATCGTGCCCCTCCCCAAGATGCTCATGACCGCGATGTTGATCATGGCCATGGTCGTGGCTGTGGTCTTGTCCTTTGTCGTGTCCATGGTCTTGCTTGTTGCAGTCGCTTGGGGGATCGTTGCTGTGATCGACGCCATACTTGCAGATACCGGGAGTAGAGCTTTCCACATGGTCCTGATGCCCTTGGTCTTCCTCCAATCCTGATGATCAAGGCAAATTTGATTAGTGTTTAAAGGGAATGTGTAACTTTGTGGAGGCTTGCAAAATTTTGAGCTATAGGGCCCTACATGCTGTCAGTGCATGTCATAATGTGTTAAGGTGAAGGCCTGAAAAAAATCATATCAATTGCTTCAATACTTGCTTCACAATAACTAAAAAAGTGTAACTGATGATACCAGTTTATTTTTCATCCATATACTGGAGGGATTGAGAGTCCCTTGATACACTTATTAAATGGTGGTATTCATCCATTAATGTCTCAACAATTATGAGACCGATTGCTTAAATATCTGAGGCGATTCCTGTCTGATCCAAGGGTTTGCCTTTATGATTACAGCATTAGCTGGGAGATCCTGAATGAAGTTAAACCTAAACATCTAAATATGACTAGGTGGTAAGGACTAAGGATTTTTCGCTCATTATAATCGGGTATCTTGTTTTTACAGAACATGCTGAATACACAGATAGACAAGTGTTATACAATCGGGACAGCAACATTTACATCTCATGTACAAATGTACATCTGAACTTGTTATATCGAGATCTCCCTATTACAATAATGGTATTGTTTTATTTACCCATGATGGCCACTTCAGTTCTTTATAATGATCTCTACTAGTGAATCTTGATATAACATAACATGTATTATCCCTGAATGCCTTGCTAGAAAGTATCTGTAGATCCCATCTATGAAGTCTTTGGCAAGACTTGGTTGGAGATTGAGCCCATGACCTCACTCCCCCCCCCCCCCAACCCCAACTTAAAAGAAGGTCTTTGGATCCCTTGAGGGGACAAAAGAACATACTCATGCAATCCTGTTTGTCTAGCAAATTATTATATTCTGTCAAGGATTCACATACCTTCTATCTCTCCAAATGTGAATGTTTCAGCCAATATTCTTCCCCCAGGCTTGAGTGCTGATAGAAGAATATCAGCATACCTATAATATCAATAAAAACAGACTAGCAATCATTCTGTCAACAATTAGGTCTTCTTGTTCTTCTCAAATCGTTTCTCTCATTCTGTTTGATTGTATAACAGGCATGATTCCAAGAATCAAATTTGTAAATAAATTTCAGGCCCAATTGTCTGGGGACAATAGTGGATCTATTATGTTTGGGCATGGGCCAAGACATGTAATTGTGTGAAATCATGCTGTGTCCGCTACTGGTATCATTATTGGAAAGATCATATGTTCATGTTTCTTAAAGGAATTAGAATCTGAAACTGAATCAGAGTCAGAATCAGACTCTACCCAAGTACTGAATGCAGGCGATCCCATTAGGTGAAAGAGTAGTAAGATCAGCTTTGGAACATGGGTTAGGCAGAAGAGGGCATTGTAGAAGGTGACTCATGATTCAACAATTAGGGTCTACAAGCATTCAGCGTTCAGTTTGTTGTGAAATTTACCCATGGGTAACATGGATGTTAGTCTGAATTTGAACTGACAATAAATTTACTTTTGAGAAAATAATTTCTTAATAATTTTTCATAGCAACATATGTTTGGATGAATTCATTTCAATTCAAATGAAATTTTATGAATTAATGAAATTGACATAAATATCACAAATACTACATTTTAAAAATGTAACAGAACATTAGCATCTGTGAAAGGATTGTTTAAGTTTGTCAGGACTTACTCTTTCCTCTCTGCTGGAGGTATATCTGTCATAGCGCCACAGTCCCACACACAGTCAACTTTCCCTACCAGACTCCTGTAAGGCAACATAGTTTCTGAAAATGGAGGGGCTGAGCAGACAGTGGGGGGGGGGGGGGGGGGAGGGCTGAACAGGCTAAAAATCACAAATCTTTGGTCATTTCTGTGTTCCCGCATATATTTGCTGAAAAAATAGGGAGGCTGCAGCCCCCCAGCCTATGAGATTTGCATTGGAAAATTACAATATTCCATCAACATTTTATAACAATTATATAATCTTCCCCTTCCGTTTTAAATCATACACAATCACAAAAACGTCTGATGTTTTATTTCAGAATATTACCTGATATACAATGTACATTACATGTCATTCTGCACCTTTGAAAAGTTTACTAGATAGGTGGTGCATAAAGGGCTCTATTTATTATTATTGTAATTAAAAAGGTGCACATAGTTTGAAAGGTATATACATACATGTATATACTCACATGTCCATTTCAAAGATGTTACATCGGTACAGCGTGAGCTTCTTGTCCTTACTCTGTAAAAATAAGCAGAAAAGCGAGGTATTAACAATTAAAGGTATTTCTTTAGTTTAAATTTATGTTTCAGCTATCTGTTCAACCCTGCTGTCATCATCATGAAGGGAAAGACAAAATCTTTAGATGTCCTCATTTGAAGCTCTACTTTTTAGTACTTTGAAAATTTCCAAGTTGCGCTGTTCTTTTATTTTCAGCTCTTTAGTTTAACCCCTCTACATGTACATATTCATTTATGCAGTTATTAATACTCTACTGACATTATTTTGGATTCAATTCTTGTAAAGTCTGTGGATTAATGAACTTAAATTTTTTTTCAAACTTCTTTCATTCGTACATGGAAAAAGATGTGACATATTAATATACATTTTTCTTATGGATAGATTAAAAAATGCCAACCATATATTGGAACCATGGTATATTGACGGGATCTGTCAGCACAATTTATTTGCTTATATTCTACCAGTATTTCTTTAACACATATTCTTCCCTATAACATTTGCTTTTTTTCTCTCTCACAGAGTCTACATAAACCTCTCATTAGTTCTTCCTAGGCAGTATATACCATGCACCTTGAGCATCTCTTGAGATGGATATGTTGCACATTAAAAATATTGTCATTAGGCCTATTATTATTTTACCATACCTTGTAGCATTTGCCATCATTGACACTGGGTACCTGAGATGTGGTGTAACTGATTCTATGTCTATCAAGGAAGAGATGTAATGCTTTATCAACCAGTTCTAGTCCAATGACTTCATGACCTGCATCTACCAACCTACAAGGGAAGAACAATTTCAAGAAAGAGATATAAGGCTTTATGAACCAACTCTAGTCTGAGGACTTAGAGCCTTTTCTACTAACCTACAAGGAAAAGAAGAATTTCAAGAAAGAGATGTAAGGCTTTATAGACCAGCTCTAGTCCATTGACCTCATGACCTTTATCTACTAGCCTACAAGGAAAGAAGAATTTCAAGGAAGACATGTAATGCTTTATGAACCAGCTCTAGTCTGCTGATTTTATGACTTTGACTTGATTTGCTATGAACCTGGGATCCCCCACATAGGAGACCACAGATCTATACCGATTAGCTCAGATTATCGTGCCACAAATTGCAAATCTTGCATTAACTCTTTGTCAACAATTGTAACGTACAATTATAATAAAAAATACTTATTATTTATACTGCGTTTTCCTAAAAGGCCCAAAGCACTACAATCATATTTGATAACATACCATTGCATGTCTCTTGTAGCACCACACATAGGAACCAGGATCCGACAGTTAGTCTTCCCTCCAGTCAACTTCTCTATATGGTCTTTCAGCCACCTAAAGTAAAAAGGCGGAAAGGAACGAAAATTATCAAGTATATTTGCCTTCCTATAACAATACATAAAGAAACCAAGTTAAGCAAGTTGAAAGTGACAATGATATAAATATTGCAAATCCATCTTAGGAATCACTTTCAAAAATAACCCATTACATAAAAGGGTTTGAATTGTTTACATACATATTGTTGAAGCTTTGAATCGTTCATACAAGTTAGGAAATGCAATCTGCTCAGTATGTCACCTTGACCAATAGGTAAAGCATAAACAAGGAAAATATAAAAACCACAATCATCTTCAGTCACAAGAGACTCAAGAGTTTCCGTATCATCATAGGGCCTATCAACAATTCTTCTTTTTCATGAAATGGAAACTTCTTTATTGTAAGATGAAGGCACTAAAGGCACTTATTAGACTGGAATCTTCAGACAATTTTATTGTCATTTATTTTATTCAGCAATTTTCAGACAATTCAGATGTGTTACCGACTCTTGCGCCACAATGACACTCCCTCCTTCCACTTCTTTCTCTCTTGAGCATCCTCCTTGTTCGGACCAAACTTATTGCTTTTCTTCTTCACCATATCTTTCCATGTATATAATCTTTGGTCTTGCCTTCCACTTCCAGATCCCAAGCTCTTTTCACAGGTTCATCATCTTCCCTCCTCAACACGTGGCCCATCCATCTCAAACCACTTCTCTTTACCACTTCCACAACAGTTTCTTATAAACCCAACCTTTCCATGAGCTCACTTGTGTTCTTTCTATCAGATATTTTAACAACACACATTCTTCATATCAAGGCTTTCTCTGTTCTCCTCAAGATACCTTTTCTATTGAAATTTGAATAAATTGGCTTTTGATTTGAACTCACTTGCTGACTTCCCTGTTGGCATCTTTACAGTCTCCCTCATACCACGCGGCACTCCATTCCTGTTCTACAGCTTGACGGCCAGCGGTCACATGATCACTGCTATCACAGCAGTCATATCCCTCAGGGTCGGCCATGTTGGATAGTTTAAAATGAGCTGTTGAGAAATAAAAATAAAATTAATAAAATTATCCAAATTGGACATTTAAATGGATGAGAATGAGGACAACATTACAATTTCGATCACTTTTTTCTTTCATTATCTCTATATAAACCTCATGTGAAAAATGTACAGACTAAAGTGTGTATGCAAAAATAAGTACATGTATTTGATTTTCACATTTGTGTAGATCTATAGTACCACTTTGTTCCTTTCTAATAATATACATCCCTATTGTATAGTCTAATTGGTACACATATCTATTTATTGTGTGCATTTGATCAAATATTGAAAATAAAACCAAATGTGACATTTCCAGTTTAGCTTTCCCAGTGAGAGCTGCTTTTGGGATTACTTTGAATAGGGTACATGAATGTAGGATGGCTATAAATATGTTTATGTACAATTCCATTTTTCTGGGTAAGTTTCACTCTTCTCTGAACTGATACATGTATATACATGTTGCTACACTATACAATGTACCTTTTCATACATACATACATATATTAGGGAATTATTGCTTCATATTTCATTATTCCATTTTGATTTTACATTGAATTCCATTCCAAACAGTAACCGTGCTTAAACCAATATACCAATATATGCCACAATGGCAATGCATCATATTGAATTAAAATAATCCATGGTATATACCTCAATTTGAAGAGAAGTCCTGTCCAACAATGTCACAGTACACAGTGCACACGAATGAGCATCGAGTGTTCCACAACACAGGTAAACAGGTTACTGGAAAAGCATTGGTCCAGGAGCTTTTATTTATAGCCTTCTGCTGGCCTCGATCAAGTTCATTATTGCAATGTAATGGTGCAATGCCAATTCATTCACAGATATCAACAGTTCAATGAGTACTCGTAGTCTGCAAATACAGACTTTATTACGGTAAGCTGGTGGGTAGGGCAAAACTAAATACATGTAGATAATAATGTGTTTTCTATGGAGTGAAATTGGATAACATAAATATTTACTTTATCTTGTAATTCCCCTTCTTTGGTTAGACAATACATGGATGTTCTAAAATGTTCGTATAAAGAATAATAATTTCAATTTCAGTTCTTGCAACAGCATGGGCAATTTGTTTGCTGACTTCTCTTTATCTCCTGGGCGCTCTCTCTCTCTCTCTCTCTCTTCCTCTCTCTCCCTCCTTCTCTATACATGTCCCTCTCATTCTTTTCCTTTCTCTCCCACTGTCTCTCTTTTAAAATAGTGACAAAAATGGGTGTACTGTATGGTAAACATGTGACCCGATACACATCTTTATGTACATTATAACTAGGATGGCCTTTGACAAGGACTCTTTGACAGTAATATCCTTTCTAAATAACATGGAAACTATTTGAACTCCAATATTAATATTTTCAACTTTAAGACAACAAGACTTCCCCTTTTAAAGCTAGATATGAAAAATAAATCATACATTTCCCCTCAAAAACAGACCTCACGATCACTGAGACATGCTTAAAAATAATTCTTGCAAAATAAATTACATGTCATGAACTTTTATTGCATCAGACATTTGGCTAATTAATGTATCTAATTTACATTTTTTTTTTTTACAATTCCTTATAAAAATATTCCCAGCACAGGGAATATGGCCTACATGTATTTCAAAACATTCATAAATATAAACAAACAAATACTAGTTTTAATAACAGCACAAAATATATTTACATGCCTATTTCACAATTGAATACCTCATTCATTCTCACATAAAAAGATTAATATTGCAGGTAATTTACATTTAAGCGGACTTACATGTAGGAATGAGCATAGCACACATATATTTTTCTTCTTCTTGTTTCATGGGAAGGGGGGGGGGGGACAAACATCAACCTAACTTGCAGCAATATACCAGTTGCAACATAGCAAAAATTTGGTGTCAGTTAGGCCCTATACACCTTTGCCACAAGGTTTTTTTATCACAAAATTATCACAAAATAACCATTCATATTTTTGCACTATGGTGAAGGCTCATAAATGCAAGGGAATGGACGCCATCTCTCATCGCTACAATGGAACCTAGCTATTACACTGAATCAGCAAGTAAAATAATTTATATTATTGGAGTCAGTTGCATAAAAAATACCATTAATATTAACTCGAAACTTTAAAGTTTGATTGGCTGGAACGTTTATGTAAATTTTATTTAAGAATAAACAATAAATTTCTCATCCCACACATTTATATACTATGCTAATCATACAGTTCAGCCATGTTATTTTGAGGTACATGTACGTTTTGCAGAACAATGTTGGAGTTAAACATTGTACAATTTATGTAATTAACTTCAGGTCAGTGGTGAAAAATGGAGTTAAAGCACATTTGCAGGTCATTTTTGTAACCATGGTTTGCAAAATAAAACCCAACACAGATCTTTTCATCACAATAATCGGTCAAGAAATTATATTGTCTATATCAATCTTGTTTAAACTGTATTTTGTTGTGTTTTATTTAAACACACAAATGAACATACACACGTGTCTAAGACGACAATTTTATCACCACTCAAAGTACTTGTAGCTTAGTTGTAAAGAAGGCAAGACTAAGCTAAATTTCTCTATAATTATAAAGTTTATAACATTACTACAAATTTGTGCGTTTCATAATATATGCACACAAATTACGCCCTTATTGTACGTCACTTCTCCGCATCAATCCTGAGAGACTGGTAGAAAAGAGTGTACTCTAAACCATGTATTAATCACTGGGTTTCTCGTACAAAGTGATTACAAACCTCAATTAAACACAACAGTTTTTCCTGAGATCACACATTATGTAGTTCTACTGATTAATCCGGATTATTTCCTGCGCTTTAGATTCATTGTTCTGTTAAATAATTCTTTAATTTTCAAATTCTCACTCGCTGTGTGAGCTATAGGGAGAAGAGTTGTCAACTACAAGGAAATTTGGCATTTTACGATAATGAACGTTGGTGGCGCATGTATTATGAAACGCAATAATTCAATGTCCTTTTAAAGCAATGACCAAGAGAGACTCACTATGTAAAACTCATCTGGACCTATAGACAAAGATTTTCATAGGGCAGCAGCGAGGAATAGACAGGGCTACAAGATGATTGGGCTCCTAAACTGTATTAAAACCCACAATCAATGAAAACCTCTCTGCGTCAGCCTACAAACTGACACGTATAGGACCCAAGTTCAAATCCCAGTAACGCCTTTTGGTTCAGTCCCAGGCATAAATAATCATATTTTATTGATACACATCTGTCAAAACCCAATAAACCAACCATCCAACACAGATCCAACAAACTATGTGTACCAATGGATTTGAAAACTACAACATCCTTGAAAAGTTTCAAATCCTAAGTTTTTTTTTTTTTTTTTTTTTTTTTTTTTTGGGGGGGGGGGGGTGGGTAATGCTTGGCACATATATTGTAGACACAATTTAATTATACAAACTTAGTCTACCAGCACTTGGTCCAATTCTCTGATTGTCTTATTCCACATGGGCTAAACCCATTTGGTCTACTAACAATTTGGTCTAAATTTTTCTGGTCTAATACATAATCTGTCTAATTGTCACTTGGTAGACCAAGTGGACATTGGACACAATGGTAATTAGACAAAAGGGTAAATAGGCAAAGAGGTAATTAGATGAACTGGTTCTCAATAAAACAAAATTAGACTTTGTGGCATGAAACCAAACAGACAATAGTCAAAGTGGGTGTAGACCATGTGGTAATTGTTCACTTTTAGCTTGAGTTTAACTGTATAAGTTGTTTCTTTCGCGAAGGTTTTATTTTCACGAATTTCGCGAATTTTGCGAATCGGGATGCTACCGCGAATTTAACATCGCGCTAAAAGGTTTTGAACAGTACTGCAAATTTATCAATGCTAGGAAATGTTTTGAACTCCATGTGCTCGCAGAGCAGAGTTGTCTATGCAGCGCTATTAAAAGCACACACAATGATACAGCGCGATGGTTGGATGACTGGTATGTACATGTAGGTCAAATTAATTCAGGTAGTAAGTCTTTATTCCATTTTACTGTCTTTTTATAAATATAATGTCTCGTTTTTTAGATAGGAAAAGATGGAATACTTATAGTTCTAGTTAGACCTACTTTTAATTCCAGATTTTGCCGACCGCGAATTTAACATCGCGCGAAAATGTCGGGACCCCCGCCAACCGCGAAAATATCTGTACGCGAAAAAAAACACTTATACAGTATGAGCCTTGGAATACAAGTTCTGTGCCCTGTAACATAAAGAGTTACAATGAATTAAAAAACAACCATTGCAATTCCATTGCACAGTCAAACTTTTATGCAAGAAGACTATGCAACAAGGATTCTTATTGGTTACAATCATCTGCAATTGATCATGAATATTATGTCACAGGGCACTAGATATATGGTGTCATTTATAAGATTCCTATAGACCCAATGCATTGACATCATTGCACCACCATCTTAGAGGCTGAGGCCACTGCCTTGCACGCATTTGTTATCTGCAGCTGGCGCATATCTAACAACTCCGTTTATGTGTATTCTTATATCCTCCGAGGGAGGGCGTTATGAGATTATGACGTCGTATGCATAAGGTCTATTTTCATTATTCTATCATTTATATTAACCATATCTTTACTGTCCAATATGGCATATTCATCACCTCAATTCCAGCTTGTTTCACTTGGCGAAAAGACCCTGCAGTTTGGCCTTGTCTTCCTCATCCTTTGTTTTCTCCGCCTCTTCGATGAAAGCGAGCTCCTTGCGTATCGCCGCCCCAAGCTTTGGATCCAACCTCAGGGCCTCGTTGAAGTCTTGCCGGGCCTCGCGGAAGTTCCAGCAGGCGGAGTGGGCCTTCGCCCTTCGGTAGAGTGCCTTCACATTCACTGTGATTAAAAATTGTAAATAAACATTTACGACTTTGACAAATAGCACAAGATATATGTATTGCCTCCTTTACAATTTGAAAAGTCATTAATTCTCACATTAAAATTATTTCTATTAGATTTAAGGTCAAACATCAAAGCCAAGTTAAAGTATGAGCATGCCACACATCATTTTCTATTTATTTCATGGGGGAGGGGTGGATATAAAACAAAATTAATATCAATCTACCTGTAGCAGCAATATAGTTTGCCACCAGGTAAAATCTATATCAGTGACTGCTCAAGAAAGACTACAACAGACATTTTTATTAGCACTTAGTCTTCGTGAACATTAAAGAATAGTTATGAAACCTTACACGAATTTGGCAAGGGTGGAAGCAGAAATATCTGATAAGTAGATAACAGCAAAAATTAGGCAATGGATAAGTAAAAACAAACTAATTAGTTAAATATAAGCCTGGCTAAGTTCTAAATTTTCCATCTTTGTTTACGGTAAACCTATGTTACGCACACATAAATGAAGTGTAACCTTTTTGTAAAATTTGCATCCTGATCACATATATTTCCTAGCCTTATCAATGCGAGAAGGACTGTTATAAATGTTCAGGGTCTTAAAAACAATCATGAGTTTCGTCTTCTTTTTTTTGGGGGGGGGGGGGCTTACCATCTTCTTTCTCTAGCACCGTGGTTGTGTGTTCGATGACTTGGTAATACTCCTTCATATGAAGCTTACACTGGGCAAAATTAAGAAGGAATGGAATCTTTTCACCATCCAGGTCAAGCCATTCTGCACTGTTTGGTTTCTCATGCAATAACAGGTTCTCCAGACACCCCAGGGCTTCAGCATACTTCTCCGCTGCCTTCTCAAACTCCCCCTCCCGATAAAGACGATTGCCTTCCTCTCGTAGCTTTGGTAACACCGCCCTCTTCTGTTCATCATTCATGGCCCAGGCTTCGAGACGATGTTGGCCCGGTTCCTCTACGCTGACCACCTCCATGGTGAATCGGAGCGGGACGGGGTCCTTCATCAATGCATCGAGGTCGTCATACCCTAGTCCAGACTGGTGGACTTGGGCCATGCCGCAGCAATGCTTTTCCTCCTCAATCTTCTTACCGTGGCGGAAGGCACGTAGCTTGGCCTCCACTGGGGGGTATGACGAAAGGTGCTGAACAGACAACAAAGAAAAGAAAAATTTGTAGTGTATGTATAAGCCAGTATTTTTGCATAAGGATATTTAACGTATCAATATTTTCACTATTTTGGACTAGTTGGAGAATTTCAGGAGATGATAATTTTCAATTTCTGTGCTCTTTTCATTAATCTAATTTGGTCTTTATTTTCTCCAGGTATTGTCAGTCATTTCTTGTACCCTGCACTGTAATAGACGAAATAAGATAATTTCTGATACACTTCTGTGACAGTTTTTCAATACCAATGCACAAATTATTAATTTGTCTTCTTCTACAAGTGGACCATACGAATGTCTTTTATAGTTTTCTAAGTGGTTTTGAGTGAACTAATAAACATTTTCTTTCTCTTTCTTGGGGGGGGGGGGTCAATCCCAATGATTTTCTCTATAAATTCACCTGCGGTTCGCACACAAAGTCCGCCACCTCTTCTGGTCTCATGGTTTTGAGTGCATTCTCCCAGAGTTCAAACTTGAATGATTTGCCTGTCAGGAGTTCCATAGGTTTCTTCACACTCTTGGTGTCTTCAATCACCGTCCCGTCCTCGTCACACTTGCTACATTTGTAATGAAACGTCACCTATAATATTCAAAAGAAATATAAAGATTCGTTTAGCATGAATAGATACACATACATGTACAATGTAGTCGACCTACTTATCATAATTTGTCCATCAAGTACATGTAGCATCTAAAGTGACATTCATTATGCATTGTAACAGCATCGGCCATGTAATTTAAGTCTTTTTATTTAAGCATTTTACTAGAACAACTACTCCCTGGGAAAGTTACTCTCCAGGACAATTACCACCCCAAAATAGGGTTACCCGAAAGGTGTACACATGCAGATGTAGGATTATATAAGGCTGCTTTCTTGTGAAGGGATTTTCTTGGGGGTACAGTCGTCCTACAACCCTTATTTAGTTATACAAGATATTAAATAATAATAGTGTTCCTGATAATGAATTTGCCCCCTAATCAAATGAAATAGCCTTAAACTACCAAACGAGCCCCCCCCCCCCCCATTCTCATCTTGATGGCATTCGTTTTTCATGGTTACAGCCTGATAGACCACAAGACCAATACTGGGTCACAATGACCCTAGAGCAAAGCAACCAAGGGGTGAGAGGGGGATTTTTCACTTAAAATTGTGCAATCTGATGCACTTAAAATTGAAAATTAAGAGTTATCTTTCCAACTTTATATTATACATAATATTCTAATCAACACATATCATAACTGGAAATGTCAAATTAGCTTTTGTATCTTATTTCTGTGAGTTTTACATGGTTTATTTAGGAATTATAGCCGGTAAGAAATGAGTGTATAGACAGCAAGTTTTACCGCTTTACTGTTTTTTGCTTTAAAGGAGGACTCCGGGCTGACATAAAAAAGTTTTGTAAAGTAAGTAAAATTTAACCAGCACAACACAGAAAATTTCATCAAAATCGGATAACAAATAACAAAGTTATGCATTTTTTAGGTATTTTTTTTTTCCGTAAAACAGTTCTTGGCAGGTCTCATGAACGGGTCTCATTAATATTTGAATATTCAAATGAGCAAACTGATGATGTCACAGTCCCCCTAATTCTTGTATATTTTATTATATGAAATCCTATTTATCTCATTTTTTCATACATTGTGTATACGGCCATGCGTTTTGAACTGGCACCCTTTTGTGTTACACCACCTAAATCTAAAAATCGTGCACCTGTCAGGATCAAAGTGTCATAACTTTTGAAGTATTAACTCTAACCCTACAAAAGTATACATTTTCTGAAAGGAAATGTCCTGTAGATTTCAAAAATGCCATCCACTACAATGTAGGGTGAAGTAGTAACATATTTTGATTTAAAAAATAATTTTTGGGGGGCCCTAATTTTTTTTTACTGCAGCCCCCGATATTTTTTCTCCCTTTGATCCAGGTCGTAATTGCTCACCATATTTGAATTGGTCTTGAAATTTTCTTTCAGAAAAATATAGTTGTAGGGGGGTTTCTTCATTTAATAAAAAAATTCTTAACCGTAAAAGGGCCCAAATATTTTGGTCAACCTGGGCCAAGGAGGGGGCTGCCCCCTCCTCAAGATCTCAGCCATGGTGGGGCCAAAGTTTATAAAAACTTGTAAAAATGTAGGTGGGCTATGTTATGATGAAGAAGCTCACAAAGTTTCAGGCCCCTATCTCAAATAGTTTTTGAGTTATCTGTATTTATGTAACATCACCTCACATACAACAGGAACTGTATTGAGTTACTTTATGTACAATACACAGTCAATGGTGAAATTGTCATTTTAACCGCGTGCAGCGCGGCGATTTTCGGAACTGCGCATTACCATTATGCCTGGAACTTTATAACTTCTGTGTCAAAAGATGCATGAAACTCTAAGCTATAAAGTCCTAAAAGCTCACAGCACAAAAATAAATATCCATAAAGTTATCATGGGTATAATGTTTCGAATGCACAGGAGGGTGCGAAATCCCATAGACTTGTGTGTTACCTCTTCCCCCCCCTCCTCTTCCCCCCCCCCCCTCAACCACCTTGCTATCGTATTCTATCGCGTGGCTGTGGTCCGATTTCTAAGTGCGAGTACGTTCAAATTCACAGGTCTGATAGAGCTTGCATTCAGCTTTCAAACAACACCAATTTCATGGTAATACCCCTCTATTTAGCCAGGATATCATACATTAACTGAAACAAAATGTGGAAAAGCGTAACAAAACCACCGTTTTTGGGTGGCGAGTTCAAAACACATGGCCATACAGAAAAACTTTCCCTCATACTGAAATAAGTAAAATCACTTGTGACCTTGAACATTCCACAAGGATTAATCCCTCTTTTTATGTCCTTGGGGCTGAAAATCTTGATAATTGGTATTTCATACAATAAAATACAAAGAAAGTAGGGGGACTGTGACATCATCAGTTTGCCAATTTGAATACTGTTTCCTAAAAAAATTCAAAACCTAAGAAAATTCATAGCTTTGCTATTTCTTATCTGATTTTGATGAAATTTTCAGTGTTGTGCTTTTTAGATTTTACTCTATTTTTCTGATAATGCAAACTCCAGCCCAGAGGAGTTCTTTAAATTAATGACAGCCCTTGTTTTTATATATTTTTTTTCTTTTTTGATGAAAATGACTCACCTTGGTACCATCAGGGTAATGTGGAAGATTACCCTTTCCAGGATGAACAATAGACTTCTTGATCCCATAGCCCAGACCTGTTCCTAGACCCGTCTCCATAACGTCCACTAGTTCTTGGTCCTATGATCTAAAGAAAAAAAGGAATATCACTATATAACTCTGCCTCCATCATGAGTTTAGGCAAGAACAAGTTTGCTCTTGAGTGGAAAAGAAGGAGATCTAGATATAGCTATAAGTTTTTAGGCTTATATTTGTTGTATAGAAATTGGAAATTTCTATTTGGTCTTCTATCTACGAAGTGGCAGCGTCCTGAAAGAAACCCTTCAAAATTTTTAAAGTGCTATTTGGAATGGTTAAAAATACCACTAAGAATCTGTAAAATATAGCAAAACTATAATTAATGTAATGTCACTTACCTAAACAGACAAGATGCAAATCAGATATTCCTAAAAAATTGTGTGCACTTGAAGAAATCTTGTATTTTCCGGTCCATTTCAGAGTCTCCTCCGATCTCTGTCAAAATACTAGCGTGTAGAATATATAGCTAGCTGCGCGCTGCTGCCGATGTCGCGCATGCGTGTTGCAAACTAATCACCGCGAATGTAACTCATTTAACTACACTGCAACAGCAATTCTGGTGCCATTTTTTTGCTTTATGATCATTATAAAAAATGAGGATAGACATCCGGCTAGTATTGTAAGTACATAAACTAATAAATAAGATAGGTTTTTCCATCTTTTATTTCATAATTTTGACATTCTTGACTGGAAAAGGGAAGGCACCTCATGTTTTGATCCTAATAACTCGCAGCCCGTACACCATGTACACTTCGTGTACGGGTTGCCGCAGTAAGGTAGGCCTATACTATTGTTAAAGAGTCTAATATTACAGCACAAGCTTCTGAGCTCCATGATTGGGCAGGGCACGTAAAAAAGTCTACAAGTTTGTTTTTGCAGAGCTAGAGAACAATGCATTTTGATCGTTGGGCCGCTCTGATTAGCTATCGCGCAGAGCTCCGCCTCCTGGTTGCGATGACTGAAGTGCGTTGACCGTAACTAAACAACGCGATTCAGCTGTTCCCGATAAAGACCGCTTTGTCGTGCGCGCTGTCAATCATAACCAAAGTGGACCCATTTTGCAAGAAAAACTGCAAGACTCGACTTCACAAAAGGTTAAGCGTAGACCCACTATTTCAATATTTTTTAGAATAAAGAAGAGAAATATAAAAAGGAACTTTAACGAATCCACTGTCGGACTACGCCCAATATTTGAAAACGTATAAAGAAATGAGGACTTACCAAAAAAATAAATGACGAATCTAAATTTTATCGTGACTAGATCTAGAATATATTGTTCATTGGAAGGCACAAATAACTAGTTAGTGTATTTCAATCATATGCTAAACGTGATCATTCGAGCGTCGTGCATAAATTATTAAATCATGGAGTAAACATTTCTACGTGCAGGGTGGGAATTCGCAATTCATGCATATTTATGGTGTTATGAGTTCTATAATAATGTGCAGCAATTGACAAACCATCGACATGGACTGGTCACTACTGGTGCTAAACTGACCAGCCCCCGTCGCGAAGCGACGGGAACTGACGAACCAGTAAACATATTTGGTGAAGGTTTGAAAATATCTATACATGACCACAAATTTCGTGGTCAAAAATACCTTATTTGAATTCATACTAACATTAAATAAAATCTTTGAAGTTTTTTCTCGAATTGGTGACATCTGCAAATGTTTCACATGAAGTAATCAACTAATAATGAACAAAAATACAGGAAAATTGGGTCCATCCACGTATATTTCTTCGTGCGCGTGCGTGCGCTGTCTTCGCCACAGAGTTAAATACGTCTTCGCACAGTAAAATGACGTCATACTAATGGCAGCGATGGCACCAACACTATGAGAAGAGACAAGGCCAACGGAAAATTCAGTTTGGTAAGTCAAAAAGCTCTTCTATAATTCGGTTTTATAACGGCCGTATCTTGAAATATCATTCATACATCCCGTTGAATTACATTTTAACATTAGATTTATCAATCATATTAACCAGTATAATTACCTGATCGCTCATCATCGCTGGAAATTTTGCTGTAAATGGGGGTGGTGGAAGTAGATTCTACAGCCCCGTCGCCTTCGGCAACGGGGCTGTGTATAGTTATATACCCGGTTGTTGTATGTCCGGACGGGTTGTTTGTCCGGACAAAACGGCGACTTTAGGTACTGGTGCCAGAATTCTGAATATCGAATAGTTAGTAGGCCTACTTACATGGATTTCAATACATGGGACTACAGAATAGTACAGTATTTATTACAAGCGGCGGCCTGTATTTGATAGAGATTGAATGAAATAGTTGAGATATTTACCTTATTCTGATTGCACAGAGTTGCTTGACGGCTTTCCTTGTATCTTTCTTCAGAATCAGCTCTTAAATGTCGTGCAAAAGCACACACAATTACAAAATGTTAGCAGAACTTGTCCAGCGGGACGAGGCGCCTCAAATCTGTCAGTGCGCGAATAGAATGTGGATGTATATGTATCTAGATGATTGGAAAGCGATGCTCACCAGTCTCACTCCCCAAATCAATTATCTTGGAACCTCATAATTAAATAGTTATAATAGACCCTTCCTATTACAAGTTACTTCTAAAAATGGGCAAATGAATGGACAAACATCCTTTTACTGTGTTGGTATGTGCTCCTCTGACCTTCCGGTTCTGAATTATTTGAAAATGAATGGTTTATTTAGTGCCCATTTTCTGGATGTTACACAATTAGGCTAAGTACCAAGTTTAATACTTCATTGATTGAATTTCATTGAAACATTTTATGAGAAACTTATAATATCCCAATATTACAATATATATTCTATGATGTTGGGCTAGACCTCTTAGTGCCTCTTAAGGACAGCCTGTTCCTGATCAATGGACCAGGGCTAGGTCGGTCCGGGGGCAGGTTATTCTCGATCCGTCACAACCTCCATGATGATAATACCATGAAATGTGCGTTTCATAAAGACATTCAATGCAATAAGCATGTTTTTTTTTTTTTAATCTCTCACTTGCACTTTCCATAATTTTTTAAGTCACTTTTAGCGAAAACTTCTGAAATATTGATCATTTATTTGTATAGTGGCTCAATAGTCATAATAGTTTCAGTAACATCAGTTTGCTCCAGCTCAAATTCCATATGTTTGGCTCCACTTTCATTTTCGGGACCCTGGTTTCTTTCTGGATGCTGCTTCCCCAACTATTCCCAGTGATATTTCTATTTGTCAGCCCCCACAATGCCCATTTTTGTTTTGTGATGTTTTTCTCCGAGCTCCTTCCAAAAAGGCTTCTTTTTGCTACCCGGCCGACATGAGGCCCCCTCGGTCCTTCCGGCAAGAAACCGGTCTGAAGTGTAGGGTTGTTACTGTTAGTGTTCTTTATGTTAAAGCTATACACACTGTGCTTTGGTTTCTAGTTTAACGGGAAAGTAAAGAATGTGATTGGTGAAATACTGGAATATTTTATTCTACCTTTATGTTAAAAACAAAAGAAATAATAAACAACAGGAAACCCGTAATTTTTTATTTAGTTTCCCGAACTGTTGTATCAGCCATAAGTTGACAAGATTGTGAATGGTTACTATACTATTTACCCAGGTCGAAATTCCCATAGACACCAGTAGAGATAAACAGTAGAAATTTCCACTGGTTTTTGCTGGTCAAATATCTACTGGTTTCTACTGTTTTCAATATGGATAATGAAACATTGGTTTCTATTGGTTTGTACTGTTTTCAATATGGATAATGAAACATTGGTTTCTATTGGTTTCTACTGTTTTCAATATGGATAAATAAACATTGGTTTCTATTGGTTTCTACTGTTTTCAATATGGATAAATAAACATTGGTTTCTATTGGTTTCTACTGTTTTCAATATGGATAATGAAACATTGGTTTCTATTGGTTTCTACTGTTTTCAATATGGATAATGAAACAATTGTTTCTATTGGTTCCTACTGTTTTCAATATGGATAATGAAACATTGGTTTCTATTGGTTTACTGTTTTCAATATGGATAATGAAACATTGGTTTCTATTGGTTCTACTGTTTTCAATATGGATAAATGAAACATTGGTTTCTATTGGTTTCTACTGTTTTCAATATGGATAATGAAACATTGGTTTCTATTGGTTTCTACTGGTTTGAAGATGGAAAATGAAACACTGACCAGTACAAACCAGTAGAGTTTTGAATCTACTGGAACTCTACTGGAATCAGTAGAAAACCAATAGAAATCTCAACTGATATTTCTATCCGCAACCAATTAGCAGAGTGTTAATTAGCACTTGCAATAATTTTAACTATTACAATGTTAATATACACCTACTCATGGTGTGTCCTAAACTTAATTCCAATGTGCAATGGAAACAAGTTGACAGTTTGCATTTAGGGAATACAAAACCTTGTCCATACTTGTAGTTTAGGGAGAGCATGTAGTTTATTGGTTACATGTTATCAGTTTAGTAATTAATAAACTGTAATTATGCAAAGAGTTGAACTTTTACAATTTTCGTTCATTGATTCAAATTCATATGTGGAACATGTATGAGAATATATAAAATATTTTGTAAATATTAAATGGAATCACTATTTTATTCCAACAAATCACATATAAATATTGATTCGCATACACCCTTTGATTATACATCATGAATATTCATATTCATTAGGTCCTAATGGTTTTTTAATGGTTTCTACTGGTCTGTAAAATCATTGGGCTCTAATGGTATCTCAAAGATTGACTTTTTTTGTTAAATTCCTGTTCAAACTGCCGTATGACATTGTACTTGTCTCTTGAACTAATATATTTCATAATTATCATTACATGATAATGAATCATAATTTCATAGTTATATAATATGTTTTTATAAACATATTATTACATTAAAAAAGAAAAATATATACATGTCCAGTGCCCATAACCATCCATTTACAATATTATTATTATTATTATTGTTATTATTATTATTATTATTATTATTATTATTATTATTATTATTATTATTATTATTATTATTATTATTATTATTATTATTGTTATTATTATTATTATTATTATTATTATTATTATTATTATTATTATTATTATTATTATTATTATTATTATTATTATTATTATTATTATTATTATTCTCCTTTTTTATTTTTACATCAACAGATCAATGTGCAAATCATTTTTTCCTAATGCTTTCCGATGGTCTTTTAACAAGTCGACCATAATGTGTTGTATTGTATTGGTTTGATTAAGTATTTTTAAATCTCTATGCAAAACATAAGATTATATATATTTTTTATTGGCTTTTACTGGTCTTCCGTTCCTGATGGATTATATTGGTTGACTAGTCTTTATAACCATACATCCTACTGGTTTGTAATGACTTGTATAACCGGTAGAGTCTAATGGTTTGTATTGGTTTGACTTATAATAATTATATCGCTACGCAAACTAGTAGATTATATTAATTTTATTGGTTTATACTGGTCTTTGTTTCTAATGGTTTATATTGGTTTGACTTTGAGACTTTATAACCATTACATCCTACTGGTTTGTAATGGCTTTATAACCGGTATATAGTCTTATGGTTTGTATTGGTTTGACTTATAATTTTTATATCGCTATACGCAAACCAATAGATTATATCAATTTTATTGGTTTATACTGGTCTTTGTTTCTAATGGTTTATTGGTTTGACTTCGAGACTTTATGACCATTACATCCTACCGGTTTGTAATGGCTTGTATAACCGGTAGAGTCTAATGGTTTGTATTGGTTTGACTTCGAGACTTTATAACCATTACATCCTACTTGTTTGTAATGGCTTATATAACCGGTAGAGTCTAATGGTTTGTATTGGTTTGACTTCATCTTTGTAGGCCCAATGGTCTGTGATGGTTTCTATTGGTCTTATTGCCATTAGACTCTATACTGGTTTCTAATTGTTTATATTGGTTTGAATTTGTAATTTTATATCACTGTGCAAACCAGTATATCATACTCGTTTTATACTGGTTTCTACAGGTCCTTATACCATTAGAGTCTACTGGGTTATAACTGGTTTGTATTGGTTTGACATTAACGCTACTTCCGTAAACCAGTGGAATATATTGGTTTACGTGACACCAATAGAAGCCAGTAAAAGGTGTCTACTGGTTTCTACTGGTCTCTATGGGAATTTCGACCTGGGTATATTTATGTTTATTATGATTCATGTTTAGCTGAGCTTCTACAATACATTTTTGGAAAAATAGAATGTCTGTATAATGCAAATACGAATAAAATTAATTTTGAACCAATAAATCAAAATAAACTTTTACACTTTCATACCGAAGCATGGAACCCACTTGAAGAACAATAACAACCCTGTACACCCACAAATGTTTCCTGGGGTAGCAGTCAGTCCTCAAAATGGCAAAATTGGGCATTGTTGGCGTTCACAAACTTTAATTGCCAAAAGAAAAAATCCCCGGGAAGGGTAGGGACAAAAACTGACAAACACACTGATAAAAAAAGCCCCATAAAATTATGAGCAACCTTGTATATACAGTTTCTTTGTCAAGCACATCATTGCATTGAACATGTTACGATCCTGTTATGCATTTTTCTCATTTGTAAAAAAATTAATATCATATAATTTCTTATAATCGATTCTTCTCTCTCAGGCATATCAGTCACATTAGGCCTATATTGCTAAATCTAATGTTATCTAGCTCATTAGGGCCTATATAAAAACTATACTCGTCTGAAATACAAAATGTTATTAAAAAGCTTAAAGGCCCTTGAAATCAGACATTTAGATTATATTGCATAATAAACATTCCTCTTCAAAGTTGTTAGTGATGTCAAGCAGCGGCGGTCGGATACAAGGCCCGAGAATGGCGGGGGTGTGAAAAATAGAGGCACAGCCATTAAAAAAAAAAAAATTTAAATAGGGGTTGCATGCGGTCTGTTGCGTCCCCTTAATCCTCCATTGCCATTTGTGTGTGAAACCCTATTGTTTACACATTCATTTATTTGTAAATGCCTAATGGAATCGAGACTATATGATGGAATTCAGATATGATGAATAAAATAATTTAAATTCAACATTCAATTAATATGAGACAGATAAAATGTAATGTATTTTTCCCAAATGTCGCTGGCACATAATTGAGTCATATAGTCTGATTTTTTTTTTTTCGTGAATGCACGTGAATACATTCAATCAATATGAGACAGAAATGCATTATGCTTATATAAGTCCCAGATGTCGCTGGCACCTGATAGTATACTGCCCTACTTTGGCAAAAGGAAGCAAGTGACATAGGCCTACTAATCAAATTTAAGTTTTTAATGTTTCCATATTTCATTTGGTGCCATCTTTTTGCTGTCCAAATTTAATAGACTTTTAATGTCTCAAAGTTTATCCATCTTTGAAATATCTAAGTTAAGACATTAGGAGATTACATTGACATCAGTGTAAATGATATACACGTTTTGCTCTTTTACAGGAAATGTCACTTTTGTCACTTGCTTCCTTTTGCCAAAGTAGGGCAGTATAATTGAGTCACACTCTGACTTTTTATTGTTGTTTTTTTTTGTTTCGTGAATTACGCTTTTAAACTATGGATCAGAGCAGATTGTCCAGATTAAATTTCCGTGTCATTTACGAAGTTTCCTCTCTTCTTTTTTTTTTAGCATCTGTGACAAATTATATTTCAGTTGGTGATAACAGTCGAAAATTATTGACAACCGTACGAAAAAATTTCTTTTCCAATTACTAGTAGCTTCAAATATAGTCGAGAAATTCATTAGGCCTACGAATGATCAATAATAGATGAGCGCGGCGCGCATCGCGAGGGCAGATCAGAAATGATACTAGATCAGATCACAGAAATAGAAATTTCTGTGGATCAGATGCATCCTTTAACCAAAGCTGCCAATTTGCTGAAACTTCCACTTCTAAAAAAAAATTACCTCTAATAAAATATTTCTGATCGAGAAAGAAAGTACCACCATTTTATTTTAAAAATCAATATACTAAAAAAATGAAATAGATATGTGCTATTTAGCTTAACTGTTCAATGACCATAATTTATTTTAGACTAAAATCGTACGAGCTTGAATTAAAAGACAATTTACGTAAAAAGATGGCAGCAATGTTCACGCTGAAAACGTGCGGTAACAGCGCCAGTAAGTCACGTCTTTCTTCTTTTTATATGTCTTTGTATATTTTTTCAATTTATTATAAATGCATTCTACAGTTTTTTCTTATGTTGACAATTAGTGTGAGTGATTAGACAAGCAAATGTTTGTTTTTTTTTGTAATTCGAACCACGCCGATGGGCGATGAGCGAACAGCGAGTGGACGGGGTAGCACTGGCGGGGCGACACCGCCAGACTAGGCCAGTCCCTAACTATACACAGCCCCGTTGCCGAAGGCGACGGGGCACCACCCCTATTTACAGCGTAACTTTCAGTGATGATGAGCGCAAAGTGAATTATACTGGTCAATTTAATCCAATCTTAATTGAATGTTGTTGTGTAATGTTTCTATGATGTTTCACGCTAACAACGACTAAAAATGAAAGTATATAAGAGCTTCTTGACTTACCAAATTAAATTCCGTTGGCCTTGTCTCTTCTCATAGTGTTGGTGCCATCGCTGCCATTTTCTATGACGTCATTTTACTTGCGAAGACGTATGGCGAAGACAACGCACGCACGGAGAAAATATACGTTGATGGACTCAATTTTCCTGTATTTTTCTACATTATTAGGTGATTACTTCATGTGAAACATTTTCAGATGTCACCAATTCGGAGAAAAACTTCAAAGAATTGACTCAATGTGAGTATGAATTCAAAATAAGGTATTTTTTACCACGAAATTTGTGGTCATGTATACCGTATAGGTGCCGGTGTCCGGCACTTAAGCAGTTTTTTACACGTATAAACAACAATACTTCACCCAGCTTCTTGATTTTATGCTTGTATTGAAGCCGAAATATTTCTGCTTCCGAATTCTATGTGCAGTTGCGCGGAAGTCCTACGACGATCGCACAGCGAGCGATCATCGCGCGGTGACATGGGGGGCTAGTACCCGCATACCTGGCATCAGTTTTCCGGCCCCTGTACGTGGCCACGTTGTTGGCGCTCTGAAATAAGTTATGTTGCTTTTGGAGGGCGGCGCGGGGGTATAGGGGGGGGGGATTGATTATCTAAATTATCCATTTGTGTGGTGCGTGATGTATTTCCATGTCATCTGTTCTAGTTAGTACCATTTGTAATTTATATTCAACGTTTATTAATTTTTTAATGCATTTGTAACTAGAAGAAAATTTAAAGTAAAAAAAACCAACATATTTAGTGACTTGAAAGGTTTGCTATTTGCAGATTCTCCTACTCTCGTATCGTCAATTTTCATATTTTTGGCTTGTCTTAATTTCCTTCTTATTCTCTCTTCTTTTGCCGAATGGGGGGCCGAGGCTGCTCTTCAGCTCCCTAGTATTTTTCCCATTCTAATCTATTCATTTGGTATTTGGTACAAGAGGATGCAAGGGCTAATTTCAGGCTACGAGATTCACAATAATTGGTTTAATAAATATTAACAACTGATTTTTTTTTTTCCCCTCTTCCTTTGTCCTTTACATATCACTTTTCCCTTCCACTTCTATTTTCCCTCTCTTTTCCTACTCACTTTCCCTTCTCTCCTTTTTTTTTTTTTTTATTCTTTTCTTTCTTCTCTTCCTTTCCATTATTTCTTCTTCATACTCTTTCTTTTTGCCTTTCTTTCCCCTCTCCTTTCCCTTTTTTTTCTCCCTCTATTTCCCCTTTCTTTATCTCTCCCCTCTCCCTTTCCCTTCTTCTTTTCACTCTCTACTTTCTTTCTCTTTCGACTTCCCTCACCATTTTCCTTCCCCTTTCTCTCTCTAATACCCCTCCCTTTCTCCCCATTCTTCTCTTTTTTTTTCCTCTCTTCTCTCTCTCAAGTTCCCCTTCTCTTCCTTTCCCCTCTTTTCCCTTCTCTCCTTTCTCTAATTCTCTCTTTCATTCCTCCCTTGTCTCTCTCTTCCCCCTTTCTCAATCTTCCTTGCTTTTCTTTTCTCTTTTTCTCTCTCTTTTATCCCTTCCTTTTACTACCCCTCTCCCTTTTCTTTCCCTTTCTCCCCTTTTCCATTCATTTTCTCCCTCCCCCCTCTCTCTCTTTTGGGGGAGGGGGGGGGCAGGCCCCTAGCCCCCTTGGATCCGCACCTGGGTCACTATTCACAACCAGTCTGTGATTTTTTTTTCCAGGTCCATGATAATGAACGAAATAAATGAAAATAATTATAATACCCCCCCCTTCTGATCTTGGATTATTATTTACAACATGCATAATAATTAATTATTATGATTAAAATATGCTAATTTATTTGTGAAAACATTATTTGCATATATGAGATAATTAAAACAAACATAACTAATAAAAGGTAATATAAAAAAAAAATGTGGGAAGGAGGGGTCCTGCACAGAGAGAGAGGGAGAGAGAGAGGAGTGGAGAATGAGAGCGAGTAAAGAGATAGAAAAAAAAAAACAAAAACAAACAAACAAAAACAAAAGAAACAAACTTTTAAAAAAAGGGGGAATTAAAGAGACAAAGAGTGTGAAATCGCATGGAAAAACAATCGGCCAATAGAGGAAGAGAGGGAGAGAGAGAGAGGGGGGGGGGCGGGGGAGAGGATAAAATACTGGGTTTTAGTATACAAGTAAAGAATGCTATCTCGGTCACCACTATCTCTGGAATCTCATGAAATTTACAAGCACATTACAGTATCAGATTTTAACCTAAGCGTGGGAACATAAACAGAAGAAAAAAAAGTTTGGGGTCGGCAGGCGAACCTGTGATTGGATGTATACAAGAAATATAAAGCCAATGAGAATGGAGGGGTGGAGTTTAGTAATGGAGGGAGCGGGCTTTG
>CALNVZ010003434.1:8581667-8636026 GCA_940671915.1 Paracentrotus lividus | reverse complement strand
CATTACATCGTTACCATGACGACTTGTCTACAAATGGGGGAAAACCAGGAGTCAGATAAAGGTCATAGCTCATTTGGAGTTTGTTGACCCATGGATATATAAGAGAGAAACTAATACCTTTTCCGTATTTTGTATTTCATTTCAGGTGGCAAGACAGCTGATCATCCAAGCACATCATGATTACTTGGATTTACAGTCATTTGAGTTGTCTTTCTTATACTTGCTGAAGAAATGATTTAAAGCTTACCTTGTCATTATTCAGTCTTTTTTTTTTCTTTCTTTTGTTGTTGTTGTTGTTGTTGTTGTTTTTTTTTGCTCCTATATAATAGTATCCCAGAAGACTTGGCGATTCCGATTTAAACTTACCTTTTATGCTATATGTATTTTGTTAATGATTATGATGATGCTAATGGGGTGACATATGCAATACGGAGGGGCAAAACAATTTTTTCCCTAAGTATATTTGAAATGTTTAACAATTTTGCTTCCGTGTATAGCGGCTATCGATCAAAGGTAGATCTGAAGCCGCATATATGCGGGCTGAAGAAATATAGATCATCACACCCGTCGACCGTTTATTTCACTCATGATTGCTTAAACATATAAAAACATTATTTCAAATCATCTGACATTGATCTATTTAAAGTTGTCTTTGTTTCCCCTTTAAATGAAAATAATTTCTTGCAAGCATGGTTGACAACCACGAATCATTGGGCTTTGTAAAAAGTTCTCAGTATATACAACGGGGTATGAAATGCTGGGACTATGGGAGGGAGGGGGTATAAGGGGACTTTGGATAATCATGTTAAGTTATGATTATAAGCCTGTAAATACATGCACAAATAATCCTTATTATTATTTCATGTACATTTAGTATAAGACTCCTTGACTGTACATGCTCAAATAAAAAGATCAAACTTATACAGCCACCCCCCCCCCTTCATTCGAAACTCCTGGATGCGCCACTGGCAGTGAAAATAGGACGAAAATATGTTCAGTTGTCCTCATTTTTTTTTTCATTATATTGTTAATTAAGGTTTATTTCTTCTTGAACATGTGTAATTGCCTTATATTGATTCAATGAAGAGCTTCCTAATTATGGAATCTGCAACAACAAAAAAACAAAAACAAAAACAAAAACAAACAAGCAAACAACCAAACAAACAAACAAATAAACAAAATATTCTAGATTTCTTAAGAAAAAAAATAGCGAGTGACTCTCTCATTTGCATGTGGTGCATATTACTGTTTTGTAAAAAAGAAAAAAGAAAAAAGTGGAACTTGAAAATGCCATAACTTTCATTAATTTAGCAATTAAAAGATACACTTGCAGAAGGGTAACAGAATAGGCCTAATAAGAAAATTGGGCCCTTAATATGGTTTGGGTTCGTTCTTGTTTTGTTTTTTTGTTTTATTTTGTCAGTGGGGAAAATATAATGAAGGTGGTTCGTAGTGACTTTGGCTTAGAATCTAGGATGAAAAACGTTAACTTTTCGAAAAGGTAAGTGTTTATCTTTAAGAGCAGATGGAATATAAACTGTCTATGTTGATTTTGAATAAATTATGAAAAACGTAATTAATTCCGACCAATCAAAGCATATTTTAACCCCCCCCCCCTTCTCTCTCCCTCTTCATCACGTTTTTCGAATTACAAAAAAAAAAAAAAAAAAAAAAAAAAAAAAAAAAAAAAAAAATGACAGATTAGACACAAGTTTCTTTTATTCTTATTTATTCTTATTCAAAACGTTTATTGAGTTCATTGCATAAATATTCAAAGATTTAAAGTCTAGTGAATCAGTAAAAAAAACCATAAAAAACAAAGAACTTGGTAATTAATTAACGCTAATTGAACAAGCAATATAGATTACTCACGCACAGTATTGAAATTACTACAAATTATGCGGTATATACGTATTCAAACCCCCGTGCACAAACGCGCACTCCACAATGCACTAAAGGTGGTGGGGGCCGGTAACTGGTGTAGCTGCCATCTCGCTAGCTGTTTTCGATAACATTACAACATTTTCGGAGCTACGGAGAAATTTCTATTCAAGTCAGCTTCGTGGACAGACGTGAGGATTTTACCGGTGCGATAAAACTGCGTTGATACGATCAAAAGTGAGACTCAAAAATTATAATTAGAGTACAAAAATTTATTAAAAGTTAACTCACCCGTTAAACAATTGTGCATTTTCGCGAATCGGTACCTACACTTCCTATTCTCTGGGATTTTTGTGCTAAATTTACAAATTCATTTACAAAAAAACTTCCGTATGATAGTTCATCTTCAATTCGTCTCGTGTAATACGCTGTCGGTAACTCAGAACTATAGTATAGCGCAGTTGGAAAGAAAAGTCACGGTAAAGACTCGAGTGGCCGACTACTGACCCCCGGTCGGTAACTGGCACCTCTACGGTAGATATTTTCAAAACTTCGCCAAATATGTCAACTGGTTCGTCAGTTCCCGTCGCTTCGCGACGGGGGCTGGTCGGTTTAGCCAGTCCCCAAACCTAACGTTAGACCCCACAACCTTTCCCTGGACTAGATAGAGAGATGGCTATGCCTATCGCTGTGCGGGTCAGCTGTGTGTATGCACGCGGCTGCCCGGTAAGTAAGCTAAGCTAAGAATGAGGGATAGGGCAGGAATGGGCAGATGGGTGGGGTGCGGTGTCAAACAATGTCAATGGTCGGAGCAAATGAAGAAAAACAAAGTCAAAGAGAAGGAAAGAAAAAAAAAAAAAAAAAAAAAAGTGGGCGAAAAAGAGAAAAGGGAGGGGGAGGGAAGAGAGAGGAGAGTGAGAAAAGGGGGAGGGGAAGGAAAAATTAGAAGGGGGGATATTTAATTGATATTAAACTTAATTTAGGTGGCCAAATTGATGTTTGACTAAAAGTAAAGGGGGCACCAGATTGATCTCTCTCTCTCTCTTGTCATCCCTCCGCTTGTAGTCGGAGATCGTCGGGGCTGACCCGCATGTTAAATTTGAAGCATGAAGAACTGGGAAATACAGTGTAGTTAAGAGGATGGCAAGATAGCGCTAGAGCGGCTTTTATGTATTCTGGAGATATAGCTCAGACACATTTTTATGAGTTTACAATTGATGGTAGAGGGGAGTCTAGAGTCATATGGTAGTAGTAGATCATTCATACAAGTTTGGGGTCGACCAAATTGAAAATAAGGGGGTGTCATAATCGTCTCAAGTAAATTCGGGGGTGGGGGCGGCGGCCGGGATAAAATTGACTTATTCGATTGAGAATTAATTTGGCAACCAAATTTTCTTTTTCATAAATTTTATGATCATGTGATGAGCATAAATTTTATGATCATGATGAGAAAGAATCATTGCCAAATTAATACCTTGCTTTGTTTTTGTTTTTGTTTACATTTGCATTTTCACTTTTTTTTCTTTTTTTTTCTGTTTCAGATATGCGTAGTCTTCTTGCTCAGGCCCTCAAGTCTGCTTCCTTGAAGGTAAGAATAAGATGTGTACCAAAAGAAAGAACATTGTCATTGGCACAAACAAATGATCAGAGCCAATTCAGAAGTTCCATTTCCGCTGAGCTAAATTTAGATGTCACTCTATAGCTTTTAGATAGAGGCAGCCAATCATAATCATAATAAATTTTCTTGATATCCTTATATTATATTAGTCCTAACTTGTTTCACATGACCAACAGACTGAACCAGTGCTAAGGAAGCTTAGCTTAATAATTATGTCAGATGTTCCCTGTTAACACCTTGTTCATTATCATAAGCCTGCATAGGAATGTCAGTTGCTTCAGACCATTTAATAATGGCATTAGAAAGTTTGATAACTTACCCCCCATATCTTAGCTATGGATTTACTGTCATAATTTTACTCTAAAAAGACATTGAGGCATGTAATCCTTTGTCTTCTGTGGGGTGTAACACAAAGACTTACGATTGATAAAAAGTTACGATTGATTTTTTCTCGGTAGCCTCATCTTGGACAGGATGCTCTAAAGTTGATGATCTTAATCCTGACCCTAGCCCTAACCCTAATCTTAATCATATCCAAATCCTAATCCATGACTGTACCAGGTTTCCAAGTAAGGCTACCCAGAAAAAAATCAATCGTAACTTTTTATCAATCGTAAGTCTTTGTGTTACACCCCACTGATCTGTTAAATCTTGGGAATTGATATTGATGCTACGTCTTTCATCCCTTTTTTCTTTTTCTTCACATAGCAATGCCATGCCCTCCAGAGCAATGCTCGTTTGATGAGGACCTTTGCTCCCCTGCTGGCTGCTGAAGCTAAACGTCTGTTTGAGAGGGGGAAGCCCCATGTCAATATTGGTACCATCGGTCATGTTGATCATGGCAAGACCACACTCACAGCAGCAATCACCAAAGGTGAGCATAGCTCCATTTTGTTTATAGTCATTGAAGCTTTGGCTTTCATGGGGAGTGAATCATAATTTGCTGACCCCAGACTTAGTGAAAAAGCACTGGAAGTACCCGTCTTAAAGGTAAATTTCAGGACCACAGCAAAACGAGCTGTCCTACAATAGACATTCTTTGGCCTGCTTCTGGCATCATACATGTAGCACCAGGGGTCAGTAATATGTGATGCGTCACGTCGAAATGAGAGACTAGTCGCGATTTTTGAAGTCCATTTTATTTGATATTATTGATCCCTGATTCATTGCCTTGAATTTGATATATAACCCGACTGTAAAGAGTAAAATGAGAAGTGGAGATATTAGCCTCTGTAAGGCGAGGAGAATTGTGCTCTTGGAAATCAAAATCAAGAGAAAAACGTCTGCGAAGTTTGACTTCCGTTTGACTCCGCGCCGCAAAAATAAGAACATTTTGTCACCCGTTGTACTCACCGAAATGCCCCAGCAACCACTTGTTACAAAGGGTGAAACGATGACCAATGAGGAGGCTGCATTCAGGTATACAGAGAACAATACTCGTCCGTCACGCATGATCGAGCAAGCGCAGCAAGCGGAAACAACGGCGATGTTGTCTTAAATAACATTCAATCTTCTCAAAAAAAAGAAGCTGAATTTGATTAGTTGTTTTATATCTTCGTCAAGTAAATAAAAACGTCATGCTCTTTCTATTGTTTAACGAAAAAGTCCCGCTTTTTAAAATGTTTACAATCTGCGTAAAATGTTAAAATACCGATCCCGTGGCTCTAATTTAGATATAAGTGTATTGCACTTCCCCCACGCCGTAACATGTAACAAAAATTTTAAAACCTTTTTGGGTTTTATTCCGATGTTTGCGTGCGTTCTTTGAATGTCAATCGCGTATACTCTTACTCATAATAAAGCGAGTCATTTTGATCTGAAACTCTGTTGGAAATTTTGAACATAATAATGGTCTATAGACTAAATTATTCTTGTACAGGGGCTTATGCATTTTGTTTATATTCTTTGAATAAGTATATGATAGAGATAAGGCTCAAAAATGTTTTAATAAATATTTGCGCCTCGAATGTATTAAGAATTTCTCGATCACGTTCTTATGAGTGGCTAGGTTAGCTTAAGACAATGAAAATAAACAAGTAAATGATTTGCTCGATCTCGTCTTTTATTGATCAAACTTGTTACCATAATAAGAAATATTATAATTTTTAGAAATGAATATTTAAGAGTAAATCGTATTTTGTTGTCGTGTTTAGTAAAACGCTACTTTCTTTAAACACGTTACTTTGTAAAATAAACTGCAGAAGACTTTAAACTGAAATACTTGTATCAGAAGTATTATCAACGTCACCTCTTTTGTATGTCTATGTTTCCTGATGGAACAAATTTGTTTATAGGGAGGTTTTAATTTCCATCAGGACAACAGATACCGCGGCCCTAAAATAAAATGCTGAAATTAACATTCATTGTGGATCCAGATAGCTAAGTCAAGCAATAAGTAGCTTTTCCCCACATAAACCCCCCCCCTCTCCCCACTCCGCATTGTTAAGATTTGACATTCGTTGCGTGCTCCGCTATCCCGATGAAACAGCTTTATTCACAGCAGGTTGTTGGCATCGCAACGCAAATTTCTCGAGTGCAGCTAAAGAGAGTTTAGTTCGCTATTCGCTCACAAAAACGAAACAAAACAAAGCCAATTGAAATCACCACATCACATGACCAGGAACGTCCAATAAACAAAGCCATGCGTTGCTAAGGGCGGAGCTAAACGGAGAGGGGAAATGAGCGGGAGCTTCACCTTGTATGTCCGGAAAAAATTTGACCGAAAAAAACATCGCCGAAAAACTGCTTTTTTACCCTTTTCCCGTTATATTTTCACTTCATTTTTTTAACAGAGCAAAGATGAAGCATGGTAGAACCAGAAAATCAAAAAAAAAAAATTTCCTCAAAATTTTGAGTTTTTTATTAGTTTGTCGATTTAGTCGATTTACTCGGATCTTTCATCTGCGACTTCTCTCTCATTTCGACGAGACGTATCACATATAATCAATGTGTTTATCAAATGGTTTGATGGTTGGAATATACAAGGTATTACATAAGTTCTTGCAGCGGTGATAAAACCCGAGATGATGGACAACACCTGTTCCTGGGATTACAAGCATCCTTGGTGTCAATTTACTAATGGAGGCCCAAGACTCACCCTCTTTAACACCCTCTTACATTATACTTACTATATTTTCTCTCTCTAGCTGCTCTTGTTCAACATTGCGCTTTGTTTTGTGCCAGGGTGATGTGCCAAAACTATTCCCATGGATGCATGTACATGTACAGTAGTGCAGACAAGAACATGTCCAACTTGTTCTTGAAGCTGTTAACCCTTCTGTTGGTAATGTTTTGGTTAAAGTTCATTGGGATTGAGTGCACATAATATTGACTTTTCTTGCATGCTGTAAGTTATCCGGCATACTGATATGTTGATATTTTCTTATAAATGAAGCAAGCAGGAGGTGAATTTACAGTTATTAAACATATTGAATGCTTTTTTTCTGCTGTATCTAGTTCTTGCTGAGGAGGGCAAATCTGAATTCCATAAGTATGATGAGATTGACAAAGCCCCGGAGGAGAGAAAGAGAGGAATCACAATCAATGCAGCACACATAGAGTATGAGACAGAGAATAGACATTAGCACACACAGACTGTCCAGGTCATGCTGATTATATCAAGGTATATAGCTCTGTCATGTTCTTACAAGTGCCAATGTCATTATGGAGGCAAAAATGAGGGGGAAAGATTAAAATATCTTTATGGTTGGGGTGGGGGGGGCGGGGGGGGGGGAGGGGCAGGGGGGGGGGTGTTTCACAAGTTATGTAGACTTGACTTAACTTGACTTAAATTCATGGTTGTGTGCACTATATTGCAACTCCACTAGCATTCATGCTATTTTCTAGTTTCTTTTTATCCCTTAGATTCCCTGTCTTTTGATCTAGATAGAATTTGTTGGTTATATATGTTTCTTGAATAAGAATATCCAAAAATATCCTTATGATAATGTGATGTTTTCCTGTAGAATATGATCACTGGAGCAGCCCAGATGGAAGGTGCAATATTGGTTGTCGCGGCAACAGACGGCCAGATGCCTCAGACAAGAGAACATCTTCTTCTGGCCAAGCAGGTAAGATCCCCATAGCAGGAAAAAAAATGTCTTCTTTTAGTGATCTTTCAGCACTATAATATTTGAAACCACAATGAGCAGATTTTTTTTTTTTTTTTTTTAATTAACAGAAAGAGCAAAAATCACTTCCAAGTTTTCATTTGTTTGTGGAGGAGTAGATATAAATGACTTTTGAATTACAGAAGTTAGAATGATGTGGTAGATAATGAAATATTAAATATCCCTTTCTCTCTCTTCTACAGATTGGTGTTGATAAGATAGTAGTTTTCATCAACAAAGCTGATGTGGTAGATAATGAGATGTTGGAGCTTGTAGAGTTGGAGATGAGGGATGTTCTGACTGAGTTTGGATACGACGGAGAGGAAACACCCATCATCATTGGATCTGCTCTCAATGTACTTGAGGTAGGAATAATACTGCTTTTGTTTAGGTTAACTATTAAATTGATATATGATTAGTTACAAGTGATTAAATTTGATATCATATCACATGTGCTGGTGTAGAGCATATATATAACATTCAATTGTACCTGGTTGTGGCCTCAACCAATATCTAAACCATGGTTCTGCATCCAATTACGACTCTGAATATGTGTAGTATAGGCTTGTTGAACAGCCAATCACAACGACTTGGTTTGAATCCTGGCCTCTGCACAAATGTCCTTTGGCAAGACACTAATTTTCATCTGCCTCTCTCGACCCAGGTGATGTAAATTGGTGCCTGGTAGGAATTTATTCCATGAAATGCTTGAGCGCTGTAATAGTAGTCACGCTCATGCCAGGGTAATAATATGATGTGCCTGGAGTGTCAAACATGGCATATTGGTGAATTTAAAAAATGAAAGATATATTTTCATGCTGGGTGTTTGTGAACTTGTTTTCCCCAATTTAGGGAGCATGTCATTAAACAAATATTCACCGATTCTCACTGACAACTGTTATAAGCTACTACTGAAATGCTTGCATGTGATTGGCTGAGAGCAAATTTGTCGGATAAAATCTCCAACAAGTCCTTCCCCTGTTTATGCATCTTTTTTCTTTTCTTATCAATTAATTCACTTGAGTGTTTCAGCCATGTTCCATTTTTTGTCTAACTACATGTACTGTATAAGCTTAATTTAAGGAGATGAATGATCCATCATTATTTCTCATGTTGTAGGACAAGAACCCAGAGCTTGGGAAAGACTCTATCAACAAGTTAATGGAAGCTGTTGATAATTGGATACCTCTACCAATCAGGGAGCTAGACAAACCTTTCATGATGCCTGTTGAAGCTGTCTACTCAATCCCAGGTAATGATGAGGGTGGTGGTGGTGGTAGTGGTGGTGGTACCATGTATCGTCTGATATATTTGTATCTTGTATTTTTTTATGGATGAAATTTGTATAAATTGAATTGAATTGAATAAGTAGTGTTGGTAGTAGTGGTGGTGGTGGTGGTGAGGGGTGTGGTGGTGTTGGTGGTGATTATGATGATGTTGATTATGATGATGATGATGATGGTTGTGGTGGTGATGGTGGTGGTGGTGATGATGAGAATTATGATGATTTTGGTGGTGATGGGGATGATGGTAGTAGTGGTGGGGATGTTGGCGGTGGTGGTGACGATGCTGGTTGTGAGTATGATGATGATCTTGGTGTTGGGTATGATGATGATTTGCTGAGGTACCAAAGTAGAAAGCACTTAATATGCAATTGTTTTTATATCCCAAGTTAAATGGTGATGGATAATGATTATATCTAAGATAAATAGATTTATTTTGTATTCAAAATGGAAGATAATTAAATTCAGTAGTTTATATAATGACTGACCTTGTTCCAATAACTATCTTTTGTTTTCTAGGTCGTGGTACTGTTGTGTCTGGTCGTGTTGAAAGGGGAGTGGTCAAGAAGAACGATGAAGTGGAATTCGTCGGGCACAATGCCAAAATCAAATCAGTCGTAACAGGCAAGTACATGAGCTCATCTCCAGTACAAACATTATTCTCTGAAGCATTTTCATTGTTGTTAATAACATGTATGAATCCTCCAGTTGTTTCTGTCAGTCATTCTATAATTCATTTTCATCTGCATTTTCTACTAATGCTGATATGTGTATGTACATGTATGCAAAGATGGCATTCACATTAAAAATCAACTCTCATTCTTTCTATATAAGGGTACTATATCCATCTTTGTTACTTCTGAGTAAAACACATTTGCTTTTGATATTTTTCACAGGCATCTATGGAAAAGTGATATTAGAAAGGGCTTTTTCTCATGGTTTGCTTTTAAATTTGAGGTGAACAGTTTTGTTCAAAGAAAGGTACCTACCTGAATAATGGTGTGATACCAATTACTCAATTTTCTTAAAATGTGGATGTAGTACCTTTTGGAACAGAGCTCTTCATATGTAATCTACTTTCTTCTTTTTATTCAAATAATGCTGCTCTGAATAGGTCTTGAGATGTTCCACAAGACGTTAGACCAAGGTGAAGCAGGAGACCAGATGGGGGCGTTAGTCAGGAATGTGAAACGAGACGAAATCAGGAGGGGTATGATGATGTGTAAACCAGGAGTCCTGTCACCTCACAATCACTTCACTGCTCAGGTGTGTTTACATCAATTAAATTCAGGCCAATTTCCTTTCTCTCCAATGTGTAATGAATATAATAATTTATTCGGTCTGAGATTAGAATAATATGGATTTATAAATCAAAATCAGAACTTATTTTTATCCATAAAATTGTCACATGAATTTGTGACTTCTCAAAGAATGCATTAGAACCAAAAATCAAATTTTTAAAGAAATTTCATTTGAATAAGGTGTAACCAAGGAGTATGTGGACATTGTAAGTTTTTGCAAACCACATATTTCATTTCAGCGAGATGAAACAACATTTGATGTGAATCATTCTTAAGCAATGGTTAACCATCTGATATGAGGCATGGAAGCTTCCCCAAGTTCCCTCAACCCACCTACATGTAGTGTCTATAATTGTCAACATTCATAAGGTCATTCTACCTTTCCCAAGGGGGAATGTCCCTGTAACAAGAAAGTCCTATATTCTACCTTTTCTTGCGAGAGTAAAATGTCCCTCAACAATTTTTTTTTTAGAATGAATATCAATAAGCTTCACTGGAGGATTTGTTCAGAAAGAATTTTTACAGTCACTTCCATTGTGTAAGATCGGATGATCTATCTGCAAACGAATGAAATTGAAACTTTTCTTGTTGTTGCCAATTTGATGATTTTGTTCAGGTTTACATCCTGAGTAAACATGAAGGAGGTCGTCACAAGCCTTTCACTAGTAACTTCACACCCATCATGTACAGAATTTTGACTGTAACTCATTGTAATAGATCGGATGATCTATCTGCAAACGAATGAAAATTTAACTTTGTTGCCAATTTGATGTTTTTGTTCAGGTTTACATCCTGAGTAAACATGAAGGAGGTCGTCACAAGCCTTTCACTAGTAACTGCACACCCATCATGTACAGAATTTTTACTGTAACTCACATTGTGTTAGATCGGATGATCTATCTGCAAACAAATGAAAATTTAACTTTGTTGCCAATTTGATGTTATTGCTCAGGTTTACATCCTGAGTAAAGATGAAGGAGGTCGTCACAAGCCATTCACTAGTAACTTCACACCCATCATGTATTCTTATACATGGGACGCAGCAGCAAGGATTACACTACCTGAAGGCAAGGAGATGGTCATGCCAGGTGAGTCAGTCACGCCCATGTCTTACATGATCCTTATTGATCTTCAATTTGGCAACACTGGTAAAGTCTACTTCGCTTATAATTAGAGATCAAGCTAAAACTTAACCCTATTCTGACTGGGCTTTTCAAGAGGAGATTTTGACTGGGGGGGGGGGGTCAATTTGACCCCCCCCCCCTGAGATCTCGGCCGCGGATGGTCCGATGGCCGCGAAATTTTGCATGAACATTGCTGCATATGTAAAGGTTCTCTGATATGTTTTTTCCTTGAAAAAAATTGAATTATTTAATTTATGCTAATTTATGCATATGCATGTATGCAAATTAGTTGCTTTTTTTATTGAAATCGTTATATTTCATTAATAAAAATAGTTATGTAGCTCAAATTTTTTCTAAAAGTTGCTGAGTAGCATAATCAACAATTTTAAAATGATAAATTTGGAAATTTTGTATTAATTCTTTTGTATTCTATTGTTTTGTTAATTTCTTATGTATTCTATTGTTTTTAATTTTTATGTATTTCTTTGTTTTTATAATTTTTTATGCTTGAGAAATGTTTCTTGATCAATAAAAAGACAAATTTAATCAATCAAAAGGCTCTGAAGGCACAATTATCAGTGTTATAAAGAAATTTAGGAAAAGCAGTATTTTGTACACAAACGCATGCAAAATGACGATATTTCGTTCAATTTTGGCCTGACATGCGATTGCATAATGTTAAGTAACGCAATAACGGAGTGTCCGAAAATGGACCCCCCCACCCCCCCCCCCAGTCAGAATAGGGTTAATCTCCTTACATATATACAATGTTTTAAACAGAGGTTTGGTCGTTATGAAATTAGGATCAGGAGAATTGCGTCGATATAATAAAATCTCATGGTACCCATACTCCTAACTACATTTTTCTCACGAAAGGTGTCCAAAATGTATGTGAAACCAGCTCTCTTTGATTTGTTTGTTGCCAGATTGAGGATTTTTTTTACATTTAGTTTTGCTTTTAAGAATCATGGCAATAAATCGCCATACGGTCATGCTATAAAGAAGAAAATATGACTTTGATTTTTGCTTGTGTATTCGCTAGAAACATTTTAGAGAGCTTTTTGAATCAATTAAAAGCCCAGCTTTTATCCAAAGTCTTGTTGCTCTCCCAAATTTCACTCTGAACATATGTCTTGTATTTTTCACTCTATGTATGTACTCCATTTAATCTCATTTGCAGATTTAATATACCTTTTAACATTTTTGCTTTGTAGATTCATTATGTTTCTTTGCCCCATACCTGTCTTCTTCTAAATTGCCTTCTCATTCTTTCTCTCTTTATTTTACACTTAGGTGAGGATACTTCTATTGACATTCACCTGAAGAGGCCGATGGTGTCAGAGGTTGGTCAACGCTTCACGTTACGAGACGGTCGCATCACTCTGGGCACAGGGGTCATCACTAAAGTGCTTCCTAACATCGAAGACGAAGTCTAATCATTGTATCCATCCAAATTAAAATTTGATACAGGCAAATGACTATTGGCTGTTTACAGTCCACACCAGCTATAACAAGCAGGGATACTACAAGGTAGTGTTATACAGTCTACTCCTGTTGTAATGAGCATTGATGTTGTTATACTGTCCACTCCAATTGTAACAGGCATGGATACAACAAGATTTCATTGGTATGAAGCTGTTCTTCTGCGCATGTGAGTCTTGTGCCTGTTAAGTACAGTCAGCTCTTGTTATTACAAAAACATTACTGGCATCAAAATTCATATACTGTATTCGTGGAAATATTCGCGGTACATTAATTTTCGAGGATTTCACGCAAAGAGCCGCAGGCGCAAATTAAAAAACCCGCGAATATATAGGCATGATTTCCTGTGCAGGTATTGAATGGGTTCAAATGCGAGCTTACGAACATGCAGCGGGAATTTAAGAACTTGTGAACATGTTTTGAGGTTGCTCAGCGCGAAAAAATAACAGCGAATACGGTAATGAATTAAAGCGCTGTAAAATATAAGAACAACAAAACAATGAGATACAGCAAGATTTCATTATGGCAGAGCATTTCCTGCAGTCGCAATTTCGGACACAGCACAAGTATCTTTGTACCTGTGTGTTCAGTGTAACAATATTTTATTATAACAAGCTAATTGACTTGGTCTCGAACATCTCATTACAATGGGATTAAACTGTATAACAAAATTTTGTTATACCGTTGTAATTTGCTCTAGTCCTTTGCTATAACAGGATTGGACTATATTAAGGCAATGTTACTGGTCCCATTTGCAAATGTGCACTAATGTGAATATGCCTGTGTTCATAAATTTTTCTTATAATGAGGTTATTTGCTTTGTCCCAAGCACCTTTTTATAATGGGAGTAGACTGTATAATGAAATAGGAAACCACTTATTTGCCGTTGTAGAAGGTTAGCATAAATAAAGGTTTGAAACAAGTTGAAAACGTGTCATACAACATCATTTTGTGTTAGTCTTGTTATGCACTGAACTTTGTGTAAACTTTGGGCAGTCTAAACCATCTTGATATTCTAAGACTGCTTTTAGCATCCAAAAACTTGCCTTCAGTGCACAAACCATGGAGGTGGAAACATGAAATGGAGTACATCTCTGCTTTATAGTGAAGAAGTGGTTTCCTAATTCGAAGGAATGCCATTGAGGAGTTACTTAGAATGATGTGTTTTACTTACAAAAACCTTTACATGTGCAGACTTTGACACGAGTTTTGGAGTTTCTTCAGGTGTATATACATGTATGTACTGACCAATTATTAGAATCAAGTTCAGGTATACTGTAATCGTGGAAATTTTCGCGGTACATTAATTTTAATTAATTAATGCAAGGATCGTACGGCGTGAATTTAAAACACACAAATACATGAGCATGCTTTGCATGGGTTAAATTGCGTTCGTACGTAAATGCAGTGCGAATTCAAGAACCCGCAAATATGTTTTGAGGCCTCTAAGCGTAAAAAATAAATCGCGCGAAAATAACAGCGAATACAGTAGTTGACCTGTTTTTTCAGCAAAATTCAAACCTATATCATCTTCTAGAGCCCTTATCATATTCATTTTACACACCCCTATTTGCATTTCATCCCTGATAGTTATTGAATATCATTTTATGGGAAAGCACAAGTTTTTGAGTCGACTAATGGTGCCATGGATACTAGGTATTATTTATTTTGTATTGTAATTTGTAAAAAAATTTGTTTTTTAAGAACATTTTGTTTGGCATTTTCCTGTATGATTCATGTACACATATGTAACTGTTCTATTATCTAGACATATAATAATTTTGCTTTCTTACTCCAGAGAATATGTATGGATAGTTGTAAATAATAGATACAGTATATCTATCATTAAAACTATTGAGATTCCATATATTTGTCTGTAGCTTGCAAAGGATTGTCACATAGTGAGACCAACAATTCATGTGTGTAAAGGTGAGAGGTATCTTGATTAGAAGCCTTCTCCAAACAAAGTGCATCAGTTTCCCGCAGCTTCCTGATCCAAAGCAAGAAACAATCGGCTTTCTGCTTTTAACGTGTTTAAGTCGTATTAAGATTTCGGGATTCTATTCAAAAGCCGATAAATCGTCTTTTGGTACAAGAGACGCGGGAAGCTGACGCACTTTGTTTGGAGAAGGCGCCTTAATGTGGTTAAACAAAGAACTCTCTCAATCTTCTGTACTTTGGTACATTAAATGTCTTAAAGAAATATTTTATCAAAGGTTCTGTATGGTATCTCACCTGAAGAGATGTCTCAGTGACGTCTTGGAGACTCCAAGATGGAAAAAATTTCATTAATATAACCATGTTTGATTTGTTCCTGTGACTCACGGGACGTCGCCGAGTCTCAAATTAGTCTCAAAGCTGCCTTGTGGTAGGTGAGATATCAACATTAATAGATACATTTAGATAAATTATATTTAGGTATTGGCAATTTCAAAACTCTATGGAAATAAAGGAAATACTGTTGCCTATTTTAAGAAAGGTGAGAGGTATTTTGTTTTTCTTTCCGCCCTTCAGAAAATACATTTCCATTTGGAGGTGCACCTTTTCAGTAGGTTGTTTAGCACTATGTGGGTGGTCCCTATGAAAATGCTTGTCCTATTGGAGCGTTAGTTGTGACAAATACATGTAATGTATACCCTCTGATGAATAATTGGCAATGAATTGTACTTGTTGGTATAATTAGCCTATAATTGGATTATGTTGGAAAGTAGGAATATATGGAAGAACACTGGATTCCTTTTACTACTTGGTACCATATTTGTAGTATCGTCGGCCTCATGCCAAAAGGGCCTTACCATTTTTAGTATGTGTACATTATGAATGGGCTTTAAAAATGCTAAGGCCCTTCTGGCATGAGGCCGACGGTATGACTGTGAAGAATAGAGGATGAATTTGCCAGCATTAAAGTGGGCATGTATCATAAGATGACATTATCAGACTGTTACATGCTACGGTTGGACCCAGGGGGTGATACATGGCTGCTGGTGCATGGTGGCTTCAATAATGATTATCTCTAAAAAGAGTGAACATTTCAATTAATGGTATGTTGTATTTCTCATATGAAATGATTATACCAAAATGTCTTCATGTCTGTTTTCCTATGAAAAATAAAGCCATTAAAATAATGCATATGTATGAATTTGAAGTGTGTTTTATTTGGAGTGTCAATTGGTTATGCAAGAAAGAGATAATATCACAATTTGCCTGTAAGCCTAGTAATATGAAGACAAATGAAGAAAATCATGTACAGTCAACTCCCTTTATGACGAGCGCAGATACAAGATACCCAATTGGTTTTTTTTTTAGTGTCTCATGATAATGGGAGTGGACTGTTAAGAGAATGAATAATCAAGCAGAGAGTGTGCAACTTGTAGAATAGGCCAAATAGAAATACATGTACATTGAAGGTAGACTTTTGAAAATCAAATGAAACAATTAACAAAATTTAAGAAATCAATCTTCAGAACAAATTAAGATGAAAGAAACTGCCAGAGATGGGGACTCGATGGGCGATTTCAAATGTTTGACCTTTAGGCGTTGGGCCAATTTTTTTTACATCAGCAATGCACAGAAATACAAATAAGAATGGCCTTGGGATAAGTCTCATTTGGTGGTGAGCTATCAGAACTGTGGCCAGTATTCTAAACCAAAGACCGAGTTTGTACAAGTCGGAAGTTTCTGTGGTGTTATTGTGCTATCCTTAGGTATGAGCATCGGGCAAAAGGATCGTAAGAATAGAACCATACAAATTCTGACTTGTAGAAACTCGGTCTTTGGTTTAGAATACGAGCATATATATTGAGAGAGCACGGAGAGGGAAATGACACATGCACAATTTTGAGAGAGAGGGGGGGGGGGGGTATAGGTATGAATGGACAAAGAAAGAAACTAAAAAGGGAAGAAAGAAAATAAAATGGGAGAACAAACTGGATTTGAACATATCTATTTCTAAAATTAACCTACAAAAACAATACAAAGTCTACTCCTGTTATAATGAGCATGGATACAAAAATATTTTACTTTAACCTGTTGGAAACGAGCTGATTTGGCTATAACACACATTTCCCATAGACCTCAGCCCGAATATATTCGGGCTCAGTCCCCAACGGGTTAACATAGTGATTTTCTTGTTAACAATTTTAAATACATTTATATTTGCCTAGCTTTGTTCAGTATAAAGAGATTTCATTATAACGAGGTAATCTGGCTTGGTCCAGAGCACCTCATAATAACAAGAGTCGACTGTACATGTAGGATTGAGATGATGTATTCACACTATTACTCATTGAGTCGACTGTACATGTAGGATTGAGATGATGTATTCACACTGTTACTCATCACATAATTCTAATCGAAACAAAGTTCATTTGAAATATAGGCACTTTATTTACAAAATAATCACAAAGTGAGCTTACATCATTATTTACATAGATGTACACAAAAACAAAATATATGAGGTTTATGCATTATCTGTATACGTGCTTTTGCAGTCTTCACATTATTTGTAAGGCATTTAATATGCTGATTTTGTAGTTGCATTGCAACTCTTGATAGTTAGACTTACAGATAGTTATTATTACAGATATGAGCTATTAGTGAGATCATTAACCATACAAAATTCATCCATTTGGCAATGCAACCATGATAATTTGTACACATTTCACTAAAATCTTCATTTTTCTATCACTTTTAACCCTAATCAGACGGGGTGTGTTTGGTAGCTGTCAAGACTGGGGGGGGGGGGGCCATGATGGCCCCCCCCTAAGATCTCGGCCGCCGATCGTGCTTGACCGCGCCGAAAATTTGCACAGATGGTAGTGAGCCATGTAATCTACAAGACTGCGCCTGTTAATTTTTCCAAAATAATATGATTTTTTTAATATGAATTAATTATGCTAATATATGCATGAAATCATACTTTTTGCTCTAATTGAAAAAATAAAGCTCCTAGAATGCTAATTTTGTGTATTATTATTCCTTATAGCATTCCTAACAATTGTACTAGAAAAAATTTCGTTCAAAACTAATTCTTATGTATTTATTGTTTTATGAATTTCTTATGTATTTCTTTGTTTTTTTCGACCTTTTGTTTCATTTAAGAACTATTTTTAAGCATGAATATGCTAAAATAAATTGATTTCAGCCAATGAAAGTGAAAATAATCATATTTTTTATAAATTAGGTGAGAAAACTCAATTTGCATTGACTTTGCACACAAAATCACGTTTTTGAGCCATTTTCGGTCTGACGGATATTTTTGAAAATCGTGCAGCGTCGTAACGGTACGACCGATTTTTGCGAAAATGGTTTCAAAAGATGTGCGAGACTTGAAAGTAAAAATTCAGCAAGCGGCACGATCAGAAAATTTCGTGCGGCGGAGTGGTCGCGGAAAATGTAGAGGGGGGGCCATGATGGCCCCCCCCAGTCTGATTAGGGTTAATGGTAGAATAGAAGGTTTTTATGACAGGCTACCACCTTCATTTTTATTATGAAATACAGATGACTTCAGAGAGCTTGAAATTTTGTTTTTGAAACATGAATCTGTCATTTCTGTGGAAAATATTGAAAAATTTATTGTTCCATACCCTGTTAAGATCATGGGAAACAAATTACACCCCTGAAGTACACATACTTCTCAAGATTTGTTTCATATCATGAACTATATGCTAGCGAAACTGCAGGTATATATAAATTCAATCTTATGAGGTAACTTTCATGTACATGTAATACTCTAGAAATCTTGTTTTAAATAATGTGCGTCAGTACAAATAAGTAAAGATGGTCTTTGTCACAGCTGTCGACATGATAAATGGACAAAAGCAATTTTTCTAAAGTAAATTTATGTAAGTCGTTATTAATAACTTTCATGTAATTCTTCGATGAACATGTTTTGTGTTCTTCAAACCTAGGGATCAGTGCCCTGTCACATAATGAGTTACAAGCAATTGCAAATCAATAGTAACGAATCAGGATCGTTGTTGCTGCACGGACTTCCTGTATATAAGTCTCACTGTGAACCAATCAGAATGATTGTTTCAAATTTGAAATTAATCATAACTCTTTATGTTACAGGACCCTGGTCAGTTATATCATGATTACTATATGTCGTGCATTGGCCATGCACCCTCTTCATGCGGTCTGCATTGGACAAGGAGAGCTGCACATTTTTTCAGTCACGATGGAGCAAGAGGGTCACACTTTTGCCACAGCCATGTCAAAACGCATGAATTACAGGAGTTGGCAGGCACTTAATGCTGCCTCCGGAACTTACACTTGTAAAATACATACACAATCAATTGTTTGCCCTGGCGTTAATGTACTGCTGTTCACTATCTTTTGTTATGTTTTAATTCTGCTCACTTGTGGGCAAACAACAGGGCTTAAATTAATTGAAGGCTATGGTCTCAGAGGCCCAACTTACTGGCCTTAGTGCCCCTTCCAAAATTCCCTGTTCGGCCTTGGAGATTTTGGTGCCCTTTCCAGACATTTGCATTTGTAATGAACTCAAGGGGAATGAACCCCTCAGAGAAATTTGGCTTCAATGAATGAAGATAAACCAAACAAACATATTGGTAAAAGATTCAGGAAATTTAGGCAATGATTAAGAGAGATATGAATTTTTACAATTTGAGATCACTTTATATGGTATGGAGATCCTCCAATTGGAAACGCGATCATGATGTGTGATGTAATGCAGGGAGAACATTCCTATTTCTATAGCACACATTTCACTAAAATCATCTTTTTCCTTGATTATTAAGGTAGAATAAAGAGTCTTTTTATGGGATGACATGTAAATATATGAAACAAAATAATTCATGACCACAAAACTGTTCTATTATTAGAATTATAGAAAAAGGTGACATTTTGAGTAGTTTTGGCGTACATCATATGGGGAGTTCTCCCTGTATGACATCACACATGGTCACAGCGTTGCCAATGGGAGAATACTTCATTGATGTGCTGAGTTGATTTTTCAGTAGGGACCATTTAAAAGAAAAGGGACCATTTTCCTTTAAGAAAAATCGCCCTATCAAAAAACGGCCTTGCCCTAAAACTGAGAGAATTTAAAGCCTGAAATAAGTACAGAACGAGAAAAGCTTCAGACCAAATTATGTTGTCTGTTCTATAAGTTATGGTCTCATTCCCTATGTTAGATCTACACATTTCAGTTATATCATATCTATACCTTTAACCAGTCTGAACCGCCTGCGGGCTGGAGTTGGCCGTTGCAAGGTGTTAATGGCCAAATGGGGCATCGACACTGAAGGAAGGCCAGTATGCGAATGCGGAGAGGAGGAGACCATGAGCCACCTTCTACAATGCCCTCTTCTCCCCTTCCCCTGCTCCCAAGCTGACCTTACTACTCTTTCGCCTAATGGGATCGCCTGCGTTCAATACCTAATGGGTAGAGTCTAATTCAGATTCCCCTAAGAACCAATACATATACATACATGCAATGAACACTATGATCTTTAAAATGTAATCAAGTATAATTACAAATCAAACAGAAGAATAGGAGAAAGGACTCGAGAAGAAGAAGACCAGTCTGAACAAGTATGCATTCTTATTTTGTGACTAGCAGTTTTGAATTTATCAAAATTAATGACCATTTGATTCCATGGCAAGTTTTTTTCAGGGTCCAACAGCTATTGAGATGTTTTGCACTTCCGCTATGAGTGTTGAAATTTCCTCAGTTCTGTAATGAAAGAAAGAAAAATAGGTTTATGTCACAGACTGTCTATTGTTACCAATACAGTTCACTAACATTATATACAAGATTTCGTTCCAATTTCAAACAATTGTGTGCACATAGATGTGTTCAGAAACAAGATTTCATTATGATTACTAATTGTCTTGGTCCATGAGTATCAAGTTATCATGGGATTGGGCTGTAATATCAAATGTCAATAGAATCTAGCCATATAGTACCATTTAATCATGCAAGGTGGTTGAACCGATTACTGATTCTCAATTTCTCACTGTTCACTAGTAATGTTCTATTATCTGACAAACAAAATCCTACACACTTGACTCTGAGTTCAATTTAGTCATCCCTTTAATCATTTAAGGAATTGATTTCAAATTTTACCAAGAATTAAACATTTGGTTCTATATCTTTAAGTTATTGGGTGGTATTCTGATAATTAAACCTAGGTTTAACCCTAGTCTAAACTAGAATTTTAGACCACACTTCTATGGAATGCTGAGTTTTATCTTACATCTTCCATATTCATGGCAAAGATAATGTACCAATTGATGCATTAAAAATTCATTGTATTTTTATACTTTCCTAATTTTCTCATTTCATGACATATGACAACTTTTTGCCGCCAGATTAGAATACTTGTTTACTTGGTGAATGAGTTGACAACTGGCACTCCATAAAAGTGTGGTCTAAGTTAACCTAGGGTTAACTAAACTAAACTGAACTCTGATATGAACTAGGAACTTTGATCTCCAATAATGAGGTTCCACAAGCAAATATTTGAATTCTAAAGAATAAGAACTCCTGTTATATATCCTGCACCATGCAGCATAAAGAGTTAGGATCAAATGCAACGTTGAAACAACCATTCTGATTGGCTCACTGTAAGACTTTTATGCAAGAAGTCTATGCAACAATGATCCTGATTGGTGACTATCAATTTGTAATTGATTAAAACTCTGTATGTGACAGGGCACTGTACTTACTGTTCTTTGAGCAATGATTGCAGCTGTTTCTCTTGCTTTTGACTCAAAGCCGGAGGTGTTTTTATCTCTTGTTGCTTCTCTGCATATTTCTTTTGATATGTGTTTTTAGCTTTCACCTGTAACGAATACAAAATATCCAAGTTTAAAACATGGATTAATAATGACAATGATTATTATTTATTTTTATACAGCACCTTTGCAGTTAGCAACTAATATAAGTGCTTTATGATAATGGTCAATGAAGTTTTGAATATGCTGCCCCAGAGAATCTTCTCTGAAGACTTATTTTTTTAATTGTTAGACGTGGTTTTGATTCTTTCTGCTTTCTCTCTCTTTGTCTCTTCTTCTTTTCTCCTGAAAGCGCATGGAGACCTTTATCAAAGGTATAATGCACTAGAATTTCTTTATTATTATTATTATGATCATTATTACCCCGGTCATTGGATTCAATGCCAGGCAGTTATTAGGCACTCATAAATAAGGCATCCTATACCAGGTACCCATTTAAACACCTGGGTGAGGTGAAGCAATTAGATAGAAATTCCTTGCTAAAATATACAACTGCCGGTGCTGGGAATCAAACCCACAACTCTTTCATTCCCAGTGCATGTCATACAACCTCTAGACTACAACACTTCGTTAAAAAAAAGTCAGGATTCTGAGAATTGCTTTATAAACAAATTTTTGTGTGAAGCTTAAGTCATCAAACCTCAAATCTTGGAGAGTTTTCTTTTATTGTCTTCACAGGAATTTTTTTTTCTTCACAGAAGCGGGAGGGGGTTATTTGACAAATTTGACTTCCCACATTCCTCGATGTCTTGGTTCTGATGAAAATTCATACAGTAATCATTTAGCCCCCCCAAAAAAAATTTTACAGGTATAATTACAAAAGTTTGTATTGTATCCCACTCGGTAAAGAAGGAATCTCGTGAGTACAAACAGTTCTGCATCTACAATTTTCTGCTCCTACTGGAACCAACCAAAGGAAGACTTATCTCTTTGAAAATGGGTAAAAGCAAGATTGTGTGACTAACCTGTTTGAGTGATGTCTTGAGGTGTTCTATCTTGTTTTGCATGGATTCTAACTCGGTTCTCATACCCTGCTCAGCCTCAGATTGGATGGGTAGTTGACTTTGAAGAGTATGTAGGACAACACCAACTCTATAAAGATAGACATACAAATATACAAATAAACAAACATAAACAGAAGTTGTACAGTTTCAGATTGGATGAGTACTTGACTTTGAAGAGTATGTAGGACAACACCAACTCCATAAAGATAAACATACAAGTATACAAACAAACAAACATAAACAGAAGTTGTACAGTTTCAGATTGGAAGGGTAGTTGACTTTGAAGAGTATGTAGGATAACACCAACTCTATAAAGATAAACATACAAATATACAAATAAACAATCATAAACAGAAGTTGTACAGTTTCAGATTGGATGGGTAGTTGGCTTTGAAGAGTGTGTGGGACAACACCAAATCTATAAAGATAGACATACAAATATACAAATAAACAAACATAAACAGAAGTTGTACAGTTTCAGATTGGATAGGTAGTTGGCTTTGAAGAGTATGTAGGACAACACCAACTCTATAAAGATAAACATATAAATATACAAATAAACAATCATAAACAGAAGTTGTACAGTTTCAGATTAGATAGGTAGTTGGCTTTGAAGAGTGTGTAGGACAACACCAACTCTATAAAGATAAACACGAATTGACAATTTTCTGCCATAGTGAAAAGCAATAATTTTACATACAAATTGGAAATCATAATAGTTATGCAAATACATGTATGTCTGAATAACGATATTTTAATCAAATTAATTATTGTTCAAAGAATGTAGCAATAAATAAAAGTTGGAAATTTTCAAGAAAGGCTGATTAATTAATTAAGTAATTCATGTCCTGAATGAATTTATATGTACCTATTGAGAAGGTCCTCTTGTTTGTCTTCAGCATCCCCATACCTCTCAGCTAATTCCTCTGCCTTGATGCTGATATCTCCCTTTAATTGCTGACACTCTGCAATATCTGCTAGCTGCTGTTGTTTCTGCTGCTTCAGGATCTTCACTCTGCAATAACAATGTAATAGTAATGTAATAGTAATGTAATGGAAATGTAATGGGAATGTAATAGTAATGTCATAGTAATGTAATAGTAATGTGATAGTAAAGCAATAGTAATGTAATTGTAATGCAATAGTAATGTAATAGTAATGTAATAGTAATGTAATAGTAATGTTCAGTGTGTATACTCAACTTTAAGAACCCCAAATTGAAAATGTATAACTTATAAGACCTCAAATCTAGTTTCAACCCATATTCTGTTCAAAGATACTAAGTTTATACCTGTGCAGTTATGGATGACTCAGCACTTCGGCATTTTAAAACTTGTAAAAATCACCTTGGACAAACCATGGGCAGAAGCAACCAAGGAGATTCAAACACATGGAGTGACAACGAAATGCAAATTAATTCATGACGCTTCCAATTTGTAAAGAAGTACAAAATAATACACAGGTGCACTGTAGCCTTTGGTGGCGACCTGTGATGCCGCCAGTTTCATAGGAAAACTGAAAAGTAATTTTTGTTGAAAATAAATAATTGGGAATATTTTCTATTTTATTTTATCACAAAACATTGATATTAAACACATGACGGAATATATATCAAAGCCCTATTATGTCCAAAAATTGGGCGAAATACTGTATGATAATAGTTGTAAAATATGAAATACCTCAGAATTTGACAATTTTTAAATCAACATTTTACACATTTCCACAAACATCCTCTGTACAAAAATTTAAGTTTAGTTTGTTGGAATATGTTTATTTGCAATGTTATGTGTCACATATGCTGCCACATGCGGCCAGTTGAGTAATTTCAAGTCATATTAAAAAAAATATTGCAACATTTATTTTGCTTTCCCCTGTGAAAGTAAGAGATGTGTCTGCTCATACTATCCGACCAGAGGCAGTGAAAAGTAATTATCATTACAAAAGCATATTTCGTTTTGTAACTGGCCAGTAAGTCTGTAGATAGGCAGAAATCTTTTGTCTATTATCTGCGAGAAAATTCCAATGAAACTCATGCCTGGCATATTTTATCCCCGCGGCATCACAGTCACATCAAAAGAGTTAGCTGCATTGTTTCTCCATGTGTTTGAAGCTCCATGAAGCAACCCATGGCTTCCTAATCAATCAATCATCCTTCCTGGGTCCATTCACAAGGGACAAAAAATTACTTGGACTATTCAAACCAATTTGCTATAGTGAGATATAATTATACCGCAACCAGTACTAAAACTAGTTATTAATGTCATAATCTACTGTCCATTAAATGCATTCTAAAACACACAAGAGAAATATTGAAAAGACATCAATAGTATTGAAATAACTTCACTTTTCTCCATGCATTATCATGCCAACTAAAAAACATAGTCTAGAATCTAATCATACCGATATGGTAATACAGATTTGGATTAAAACTTTTACGATTGTTAGCAGAAAAAAAACTTTACCTCTTTTCTATCTCTTCTTTGACAGTGTCTTGCTTGTGAATATATTCCTCTCTCAGGGTTTTGGTTGCCCTGAGAAGGAGCTGGAAGCACTCATCAAGATTCAGCTGTGTCTTATTACTCGTCCTGACAGAGAAAAAGAGAGAGAGAGAGAGAGAGTATAAGAGTAATAGTAGGCAAAGTATGGGTCTGTCTCTCTAGAAAGTCTATTGTGACGTGCACAGTATATTAGTACTACTCCAACTTTTTCAAGATTCAGCTGCGTCTTATTACTCGTCCTGACAGAGAAAAAGAGAGAGAGAGAGAGAGAGAGTATCAGAGTAATAGTAGGCAAAGTATGGGTCTGTCTCTCTAGAAAGTCTATTGTGACGTGCACAGTATATTAGTACTACTCCAACTTTTTGTTTAAATTTCTGCCTACAGGTTATGTGTTTAAACGTACATGTAGGACATACATGTATGTTCCAGGTACAATATTGCTCCACGGTCAACCACCTGGTGTATTGTACCTGCTGGTCGGATACAACCGAAAATTCTTGAGATTTAAAGGAGGCAGTGCATCCAGAGGAAGAACAAGAAAATAGTTCCCTGACACTACACTAACATCAGCCCTAGATCAACAATCAACATATTTAAGCTGTAACCCTACCCCTAAACCCAACAATCAACATATTCAACCTGTAACCCTACCCCTAAACCCAACATTCAACCCTATAACTACCCTAACCCTAATTCAATTCAATTCAATTCAAGAATGGTTTATTGTCAATAAAAGCAGTATACATGAATGACAGCCGAAGGGCTGAAATGGGCATGTTTACAATAAAAAATACTTAAAGGTATAATCAAATTAACAATACCAAAACATTACATGTAAAATTGATAAAAAAATACTAAGATATAAAAATACATTTGCAGAAATTGACATAAGATAGAGAATTTTGAAAAAGTTGGATCCAACTGGATTTGTGTGTGTGGGTGAGTTTTTTTTTATTTTAAATATATATATATACATATCAGATAATAAACGAATATGAACATTACTTGGAGTTTAACAGGTCAATAAGATATGGTATGGAACTTTTTCTGAAACGGTCGGTTTTACACCTAAATTGTTTAAAATTGGCAACATGTCTTAAAGAGATTGTAACAGTCTTCCTCTTTGGCAGCCAGTCCCTACATCTAGGATTTTCTAAAAGAGATTTGGCAAAATCAATACATATATTTTCTCTTCTTGTTTGTAACCGTTCCAATCCACATCTTATTAACGCATTTTCATAATCTATATAATTTATGCCAAGCATTATTTTACACACTCTTTTTTGTATTCTTTCTAAATCTCCTACTTGTTTTACAGTCAATCCTCCATTAAAAACCGGGACACAATATTCTAAAATTGGACGAATATATCCTGTGTAGATTTGAATAAGGTCAGAAATTGGGAGATTATACTGCTTGACCATTCTAAACATATACATTTTTTTGTTGCATCTTTTTATAATATCAGATATATGTACATCCCATTTCAAATTTGACTGAATATAAACGCCAAGTATTTTAACAGTATCTGTATATTTCAGGTAAGTATCTCCAATACACAATACATCAGGTAAAGGTGGATTTTTTGCAAAAGTAACTCTGATAACAGTACATTTATTTGGATTTAGTTTCATATGATTGTCAGAAGACCAGTTAACTAGTGCATTCAGTTGAGTCTGCAATACAGATGGAGTTAGTAATAAACGATTTTCAACTAAGGTAAGGTCATCGACATATTTAAAATATGGTAAAAAATCCCAATCTAAGATGAAATTAAACACACAGCTACTGCCACCAGACCAAATGTTGATGCAACATCCACTTTCTTGAGGACAAGTTTGGAGTGATACCCGTATAGGTGTCTTTTGATATGATCCTAACCCTATATCTAAGACGCCAAAGATGTAATCAATCCCGAAGCGGTCGCCAGATCAAATGTCAGTGCAGTGTCCAATGTTTCCAGTTACTTGAGGATAGGATTGGCATGTTTCCTCTGTTTTCCCTAACCCTATATCTAACATTTAAAGCTAAATTAGTGCTGTGGTCATGAGAATGAATTGTGGAAGAAACTGTCTAAAAGTGATTGGTAAAGGTGGATAACAATTCACATCATACTTGTTCTGTGTTGTGAGGTTTTTTAATCAACAAAATGATGAGAAATAAACCCAATTCTGCCAAGAGTCACATAACAATGGGACTACACACAAATGTTTGGCCTGTACAATTTCATCTCTTCCCCTTCCCCCTTCATATTCTGATTATGAGGGCATTAAAAGAGGTACCCTTTGCAGTGGACCTTCCTACTATACTGTATTCGCTGTTATTTTCGCGTGATTAATTTTTCGCATTGAGCGTCCTCAACAGGTATTCACGGGTTCTTAAATTTCGCACTGCATTTACATAAGAAGGCAATTGAACCCATATAAAACATGCATAAGAAAGCATGCTCATATATTTGGGTGTTTTTTAATTTGTGCCTGCCGATCTTTGCACGAAATCCGCGAAAATTAATGTACCGCAAATATTTCCACAAGTACAGTAATATTCTACCTAAATACCATGAAAATATTTTGAAAGCTCACAATAATTTTGTTCACTTTTCCAAATACACTAGATCCTCTTCAAACTTACTTGAGGATAGGATTGGAGTGATTCCTCTGTAGGAGTCTCTTGATGTACTTCTGGAATGGTTCAGGATTGGCCTGTCTGAGGGGGGACACAGGGGGCTCATCACCCCTCCCTTCTGACATCAGTGGGGGTGGGGTGGTTGCTTCTATGGGTCTGGGTTTTAGAAACGGATTTAATGACAAGTGAGTTTCCAAGAGACACATTGAATAAATCTCTTTGAAAAATGATGTTGGCAATAACTATTCACAGAATCAACCAAAATTCAAATTGAATGTTCAAAATTACACAGCGAAATGATTTTGGTAAGAAAAAGGTATTGAACAAATTAACAAAAGAAAGACGGGTCATATGAGCCTATAAACTACATGATAGAATCAACTTCAGAAACAACTTTAGTCAGTTTCTCTTGACTTAAACTTCCATATATCCAGATCTTATTAATGTGACTTAAGTATCAGACAATGAAAGGACTTACATGAGAGGTGTAGCCATGCATTCTCTGTTGTGAGTCAAACACAGGAGGCTGTTGCCTAGCAACTGATCAATGATGACAGCCACACCTAGAATGGGAGATGGTTTACTGAGGGAAGAAAACGTAAGAGAAAAGAAACGAAGAAAATTAGGATAAGTGATTTTTCACACAATACAAGATACACAATCTTTTAGTGGAGGGACAAACAAAGGCCCAGGGCCTATTGTGGGTTTCTCCCCAACATAAAGATAACAATTGGTAAAATTGTGGTCTTTGTAAACATAGTTACATAGAAATTGGGATTCCATTGGTGGTTAGTTTGGAAACAGCTATTTATATTTACATATTTATTCATATTGATGGTTCAAGCCTAACTACCCCCTGGACAACTACCCCTCCCAAAAATATACCACCTAAACCTAACCCTATTTCTGAGGGTAGTTGCCCTGGGGGTAATTGTTCAGGGGGTGGTTGTCCTGATATCTATATCAATTGAAATAGATATGTTCACACACATAAAAAAGAAAACAAGCCACTCCCATTATAACCATGCATAACGTCATTATAATGGAATTGGAATGTACCAACTTACCAAGTCTCTGACGGCATGGTACAGATCATGTGTCTCAATATACATGGGTGATCCTGATTGACTTCATGTATACTCTCTTCCTCTTCACCACCATCTACAGTAAAAAAAAATAATAAATAAATAAATAAAATAAAAACATCTGTAAGAACCAAGTTGGCAAAGGAGAGATTTTTTTTATTATTTAAATACTTGGAGAAACATTTCAGGGTCGAACAACACCATACTAATTTATATAAAAGAACATGGGTACTATACGTTTCAATGACAAAATATGTATCATCAATATAAATGTACTTTGAGGGATTGCACTATTACGCTATCAAACTTGTCTTGCCATCAAATAGTAAAGACCACTAAAAACAAAGGCAAGCATATTTATAAAGGAAAAAATATGAGAGAGAGAGAGAGAGATCAAAAGCTCAAGACAGACACAAATGGCAAAAATAAAGAAGGAAGTTTAATCATTCATGGCTTTACAGAGAGTCCAAAGTAAACATTTACGATAATGGACTAAAAACAAAAATCATCATTTCTAACCATGGTTTATGTAAACTTTCTTTGCAAATTTGGGGCAGAGAGAGAGAAGGAAGAACTGACAGAAAAAGAGATGAAGGAATGGCTTTATACTTACCATTGCCGCAGAACTTTTCTAATTTATCAAGCCAAGCCAAGATGACACTATGCACTCCTCCGCTATGCGAACAGAAGTATCTCTTACAAGATGAGGGATCTACAGATTAAAGATGAAATAGAACACATATAAAACATCAAAAGAAGAAATTCCAATCTCTTCCTCCTCAAAAAAAAATCCCCTTTGGGTTGGTCTTTTAACAAAGTTATTCTGGTTAAACTCTGTTTGTAGATGACACTCAAATTCATTACGTGGTATCTGCAACAGCAAAAGTTGATTTGGTTTAGGGCAAGGATTTAGAATTATAATAATATTCTGGATTTAAATAGCGCCTAATACATAGTTAGACTAGGTGTCTAAGCACTTTACAGATTAGCCCGTTCATCAGATTGAGGCCTGCCCGCACACAAAGCGTGCACATTCTCCACTCCCCAAGGAGCATTCCACCCAGGCATAAGGTGCACACACTTTATACCCATTTACACCTGGGTGGGGATAAGCATGCAGACAAAACGCCTTGCTCAAGGTTGAACCCACAACCTTTGCTTTCTCAGTCAAGTGATACAACCACTAGACTATGATAATTCTACAGTTAGGGTGACCAAACATATTCTTAGCGTGAAGAAAAACCCATGAAATAAGTATTTACCATCTGAGCACTGAAACAGAAATATTAAAGCTGGTGTATAGTTTTGGGAGAAGGAAAAAATTAATTTGGATTCGCAGTTAGAAAATATGAAAGATTGAATCATATAACTATAATAAAGAAAATTATATTACTTGAAATCTCGTTTTAGTGTGTTTATTTCACACTATAAGTATAAAGTGTGGAAATTCGGGCCCCGACACCTTTCAGCGTTCAGTCAGCGTTCACATAGAAAACCAATGGGGATTCTCTTGTGTGCGTGATACACACAGATCGTTATGCCCATTCATGTGGGAAGCTCTGGTGAGCGCCCATCCCAGCTGAGGTCTAAAACAACCGTTACATTCTGCATTCACCAAAAATCATGAAAGCAATATCACAAGATCCATCACACATACCTTTAAGTGCAATGTGGACAACATGAGACCATATTTGAACGGTTTAAAGCCGATTCATTTTTGTTACCAAAACTATACACCAGGTTTAAGAATAATTGCAAATTAAAAACAACCAATCTGTCTGGTTCAATGCGAGAATGCAAGAAGTGCATGGAACAATGATCCCTACAGGGCCCTGGTATTTACCTGAATGAAGCATGATGGGATATGATATATCGCTGTCGTAATCTTCCACAGTGACGGGACATCTTGTCAGTTCTACAGTCTCGTATACATACAGAGAAAACCCACTGTCTCCCGGCGCTAAAGACGCTATGCTTGATACATCACTTGGCGAGATGCTCACCTGCCAAATAAATATCGAAAATAGGATTGACATTTTAAGGTGACTTAATACAGAAAGTATTGGAGTAGTGCATGGACCAATCATTACAACAAAAAAAAAAAGAAAAAAAAAAAGAAAATGAATATAAAACAAAGTATGTTAGTCAAAATGACTTTTATGATCAAAGAGGAAATTATGCATTACTATTTCTTTGTCTTCAAGTACAAAATACAAGAAGGAAAAGGAGTGTCATTTACATATTATAAATTTGAAAATATTTCAAGAATGAGAAATGTTTTGTCAGCAATGTTTCATGGTTCCTTGCAAATTGAATATCTTAGCACTTTAGATCAACTTATAGCACAGCAAAAGAAAAAAAGCTCCGGACATACATACACACACACTGTATGAACATTTTGTGCTGGTTTTGCAATATTGCACAAACATATACATCTGTTCGCAAAACTACCAACTAGTATAAGAAGATTTGCTCTTACATCGTCATCATCTTCCTTTTCGCCAGCAACAAGGATGCAGTGGTGGAGGAGTCCTGATGTGGTAGCAACAACAAGCACAGGTGGTTGGCTTTCCAGGCAACACAGACTGCAGGCATCCATGCCATAGTTATCCTCAGCAGGTGGATGCATGGGAAGCGGTCCAAGAAGCTTGGTGTGTGAATATCTGTCAATAGTAATCATAGAAATTATTCAAAGTCATTTTTTTCCTCCAGATTCATATTCATTCATTTCCAGCAGAAAGAAATAGACCTTATGCATTGACATCGTCGCTCCGCCATCTTAGATGCTGAGGCCATTTGCTTGCACACATTTTTGATCTGCAGTTGGCGCATCTATCTCTGACAACTCCGTTTACGCATATTCCTATATCCTCTGAGGGAGGGCGCTGTGAGATTATGACATCATATGCATAAGGCCTATACAAAGGTATGATTGTGGGGTTCAGCTTTAAAGTGAAATACTGTTGTGGAGGTGAGATTGAAATGTAAAAGAACCCATCTAAAAGAAATATGGAGAGGTGAAAATAATTCATCTAAATGTAAGAATTATTGTGTGCTATGAGGTTTTGGAGTAACACGAATGATCAGAGATGAACTCAGTTTTGTTAAGAGTCACATGCAGTTATACACAGAAATGCATGCATGGGTGTACACAAAATGTTCAGGTCGAACTGTTCAGCTGGATATTGTCATATTTTGGCTATAAGGGCATTTGAAGAACAATCCTTGTCAGTGAACCTTTTTATAATATTATTCTTCCTAAAACACATTAAAAAATTGAAAAGCTCACAATTTTTTTTTTACACCTTTCCCACAACTGAAGATTCCATATAAAATAATCATCACAGGTGGCAATTCCCACCCCAATATATCTACGGGCCTCTGGGAACTATCGCCCAGTTTCCCCAATATTTTGCTACAACCAAATAATACAGTACACATTGAAAAAATTGACCCATTCCCCCTCAAGAACAAGATTAATGTGGTGGACTAGCTGACCAGCTTTACATTTTGAACCTTTTAACCCAAAGAACTACCATTGAGACATTAATGAATATTTACTTTTCTCCACCCAAGTATTATATGGACACCCAGCAGGATACAAACAAATTGTGTTTAGATCAGCATCTACTGAGCACACTGAAAATATTGCCTGGCTGGAATTCTCCCAGAAGGTGGATAATGTGCATAGTGAGGTCAAACCTCAATCCAATGGCAAGGTTAAAGATACATCTGCAAAATGCTTGAAGAGATATTATCTTAATACGGATTAAGAGCTACATACAAATCCAGTCATAACCACAACTTACCTCACATCTGTCAAGCTTGAATTTAGCACGTACACATCCCCATTGCCCCGTAGCACAAAGACAGGGTACAAAAGATTCTCTGATTCGGCCCCTCTGTAACCTGGGTGGCTTGGAACTACAGAGGGCGGGCCAAAGTCAAAGGAGATGGCTATCTCGCCCAAGGCTGCATCAAACGTTGAGTGTGAGGAAGACAAGGCAAAGCTAGTGGCATGGGATCCCAAGCGATGAGTCTGAACTGGTTTGAGAGGTGAGCCGATGTCATACAGCCTGTAAAAAAAAAAAATGGTATAAATTTAGGCACGGTACTAATTATCAATCCAACGGATTTGATACTTTTTGATTGTTTGCTAGTTAGTGTGTGTCAGCAGTGGATCCAGCATCAACTCATACAAAGAATTTGACTGGTCACGGTACAAGCATAATAGAGCCACTGGGCCAACAAAATCCTTTGTCAGAGCTGATTGCCAGATCTATGCCTGAGTACAGGCCGCTACAAAAAAATTATTTTTCACTTGCCCTATTGGGCAAGTGAAATTTTTTTTTGCTTGCCCAAGAGGAAAAAATACTTGCCCAAATTTTATTTTCATTTTCTTTGTTTAAAGATATTTTTGAGTAGCAATATCATCTCATAAATGTCCACAAGCAAAGAGCCTAAAAGACAAAAGCACACTAAATTTGGATCTAAAAAAAAAAAAAAAGAAAAAAAAAAAATATTAAAAAAATATTAATTAAAAAATTAATGAAATCATTTTCATGCCAAATTATCTTTATTTCTACATGTAACAAACAGAAAAAATAGCATTGAAATGAACATTAACAAAAGGTAAGAAAGAAAATATATCCGAATTTTAATTATTTTCTCATCTATAAATATTACAATAAGTCTGTATGTTAAGACTAGCACCATACATCGCAAGCTCTGCAGATCGGCGATATGTTTAGAATAACAAATTGGCTTATTTCACAAGTTTTAGGGATTTTATTTCAATTGTAAGGTAATGTTTTCTACAGAAGGAGAGCCCTGTGCAAGTATTTTGTCTAGTTCGTGTTTATAAACACGTCTTTTATAGTGTTTTTTACACAATGTAGGTAAAATGTTATGGGGAAATCATTGATGCTGATACCCAGCGCCGCCGATTGCCTGGGCCGCTGGGGCTGGCTGCAAAGGCGTCTTCAACACGCTCAAATCATCACTTGCCCGATCAGGAAAGTGACTTTGAACTTTGCTTGCCCGCCCGTTGTTTTCACTTGCCCCGGGCAAGCGGGTTTGTCGCGCCCTGGAGTATTTTAACTTTTTTTTTCTTCTTCTTCTTTTTTTTGGTGCTGTGTATGGTTTATCTAAATTAGCAAAACAATATCACAATCAAAATCTCCAGAAATATCAAAATATCAAAACTCTTTCATTTGCACAATTCAGTTCATTTCTTCTTTCATGACTTGTATACATATTTTCTTCTTTGGAACTATTTTAATTTTTTGGAGTCGGAAAATATGAAAGACAGTTCCTGAAGAACCTCCCATTTTGGTACTTGGTAGTTAAACGTGGACACTTCTGCTTCGAATTTCTGGAATTAAAAACACTGGTTAAAGCAATTTCTTGCAGCATTTGATTAGCAATACATGCATGAGTCACAAAATCCCAGCATTTCAAGAAAAAAAATTCCCTAATTTTTTCCTGATAAAATCTAAAAATTCCCTGATAATTATTCAAACCCTTTTCCAGTTTCCAGTTTTCTTTGTTGTCGTCGTCGTGAACTATTTGCGGGATAAAACACTAGTCTGACTGACTACCAAACTTTCGATTTTTGGGCCAATCAAAATTCCCTGACTTTTCCCTGATTTTGAAGAATTATTAACAACTTCCCTGATAGACTTTTCCCTGACTGGAAAAAAAAAAATATTTTCCCTTATTTCCCTGATGGGCTGGGAACCCTGAAAATCAAAATGCAAATCTGGCTTTAAAATTACCACTCATACTGATTTCAAGTGTTAGGCATGCACTTTTGATGATTCTTACCTGAAATAGTTATCTGATGTAAGCATGGCTAGATGCATATCATTCTCACTCCCTGGATACCATGCAGCCTTCAACAAACCCAGTGAAGAATTAGAAATGAAGAACCTCTCAGCAATTGGCGTAATCCTGACAAGAAAATAAACAAAAAGCATTACACGGAGCACTACACTACATGTATGTCTGCACAGCTTTTACATTTTTATACTTTGCATAAATTTACAATGTAATGTATCTACTATCATATGTGATGCATCATATCAAAATGAGACACAAGTCGCCCAGGAAATTGGCAAACTAATCTATTACATCCCATTATCATATTCACTCATTCTTTTTATAAAGCACACATGAAACATAAAAGATTTACAAAATCAAAAATATTTTCCCCTAAAACTTGACTTTTTTATTATTTTGCCAATTTCCTTGATTCTTTTCGACTCATTTCTCGGCAACTTCTGTCTTATTTTGATATGATGTGTCACATATTGAATGAAATTATAGTGGTATTGTGAAGAACATTTAAATGGAGATCAACCTCGTATTAACTTTGTTATTCTTGTCAAGTTACGATTAGTATAAACTGCAACAAAGATTAATACAAACTTGATTATAACTCTGCACTAACCTGCAGTTGATCTGTGCCTTGCCTCCTTCAAACAAGCCGTGTTTGCCATGCCTACGAGGTAACACCAGCACACTAGCTCCTTTCTTACCATAGAGTAAGACATGCTGACCACAGGGACTTGGAACAACATGTTCAACATCAAAGACTGGAGCATTGATGCACAAAAGCACCTGTAGTGTTTGAAAATAGGGGAAAATTGTGGCGCTAGTGCAATTTGGTATCCACTACACACCACCCTACCCCACCACCCTACCCTAACCCAAACAAGCAACTGAACCATCTGGGACTAATGACAAGACTCAGTAAGAAAACTTTCAGAAAACAAACTTAATTTTTCACTTTTTAAAATAACATTTTCACTCATATTTCTTCAATAACTGAGTGGTCGGATATTCCTTTCACTATCCCTGATGTTTTGAGTTTTCTTTCTTTCTTCTTGGATGAAATATTATTTTTTAAAGTCCACTTTCTGAAAATTTCCCCGCACGTTTTTGGGTGGGAAAGGGCAAAAAATTAAGTGATGTTTTAATTTTTTTTCATGATTTTGATTTGAAATTTATCCAAAACCTATTCACTGTGTCTTATAATGACATAGTTATGCTACTACTTAATTTTGGAGCTGAAAGTTATTGCAAAAAGGAGAAAAACCTCAGATAAAACAACATTGACAAGGTTGCAAAATTTTCACCAAAATATGGCAGTTTGGTCCACGAGGTCAATACTAAAGTATTGACATCGTATTATGAGTGCCCTAACCCTAGTGCGTGGGGTGATTCTCTAACGGCTAAAATCAATCCTAACTGGGATAAAATTAATTTTAGGATCAATAGCCATGTTATAGTTCCATAGGTCCATAGTTGGGATTGATTTTAAAGCTTAGTGAATCACCACCTGGTTACAATGGAGTGCACAATTGGCCATGCGTTTTGAGGTGGGCCCTTTTCTGTTAGGCCTACATCAATCATGATATGTTTTCAAAGAAATTGTAGCGTTTTTATTTAATAGAGTATTATTCTTATATTTGACACCCTATACCCATAAAAGTATACATATTCTGAAAGAGAATTGTCTGAAGAATTCAAAAAATCATTCTGAAAAGGAATAGGGTTAAGTCATAAGAAGTTACAGATCAAAATATGTGAAAAAAGGTGGGAAAAAAGTACTTCCAGTAAAATCTTGATAGAGAAAAAACTGATCACCCTACGAGAAAAAAACATGCATATTTAAACTCTTCAAAGTCAGACCTTTCCAACAATATATAACTTGTTAGGGGTTAGTTGTGATAAAATAGTTTTGTGCGATCATCTTTCTAGCGAAAATTTCCTACCCTATGTAGGATCTAACGACGTACCCGGTTGTTGTTTGTCCGGACAAGACAGCAATTTTAGGAACTTTGTGATCAATATCTAATTAATTGATTGAAAGTAATATCAGACAATATAACAAAGCACAAATATTCACAAATATTTTTGCTATTTACTGCACAAATTTTGAGAAAATCCATAGCAAAAGATAATGTTTTTATCTGCTAAGTTTTCTTCAAATTATATGGGCATCATGCACAATTATGAGGATGTGGGACTATTGTACCGCTTACCTGAAGTGTGTTTAGCACTTGTTCCTTGACAAGAACGTCGCGGAGATTTGCTGTTAAAAGCCTTGCTGTGTCATTATCCCAAACAAAAATTTGACCTTCATGGACGAAAAGTAAATTTTCAGGGTTTACTCTCTCATCGCTGCCCTTACTAAGAGGGCTCGACCGTAATTTGTCAAAAATAGGATGTGAATTCAAATCAAAGCGCCAGTCTTCGAAGTCCACGAAATTCGCCATTTTGTATGTGACGTGACGCGACGTCGATTATCGATTCGAGAGTACCGGTACCGGTATTAATAGGGTTGGGCGAATCTCAACTTTTTTTTTCAAACAAGTTGTTTCTATAGTAAAATTTGACGTGGAAACTGAAAATGACAATTATTTTTGCATACGACGATGATGTCTTACGTCGCTAAAGTGCAAAAAACCAAAATGGCCGCCAAAATAGCGTATTATGCCCAATTATCATACTTTTTATACGTATAAACCACTTTTATTGCGTTTTTATATGTCTTTTGGGTGTCAGGGAGCCGAACATGATTAATCCAACATGATTAATCCTACCTAAGTTGACTGTTAGTGTAGTTTGGTAGTTAGTTTCAGTCAATATCGAGCAAAAATCACCTCGTATCAAAATCACTAATTAACACCTATAACCATACTAGGTACATTTGGTCATGATAAAATTGTCAGATTTGAGCTTTTAAACCATCAAAATCCATAAAGAAACAAAATAAAACCGGTTTATACCTATAAAGTGTGTGATGAATGGGCAAAATACACTGTTTTGGTTTTTTGCACTTTAGCGACGTCAGACTTCATCGTACACAAAAATCATTGTCATTTTTGGATTCTACATCAAATTTGACTATAGAAATAACTTGTTTGACATAACTTTTCAGAAAAAAGTCATTATTTGCCCAACCCTAGTATTAATAATGATCGAGATAGCGATATCGGCTAATTTCTTCCTTTTTTTTCACGGCACATCAATCCACATCAGTTTGTTCTTTTATCTTCATCTTCTTCTTCTTCTTCTTCTTCTTTTTCTTTTTCTTTTTCTTCATTTTGTTCTTCTAGTTCTTCTTCTTTTTTTTAATACTTAAATCTTCTTCTCCTCCTTCTATTCCTCCTTCTTCTTCTTCTTCTTCTTCTTCTCCTTCGCCTTAATTCTTCATCTTCTCCTAACTGTGAAATCATCTTCTTCTCTTTTTCATCATATTTCAAATTTTATTCAAACCCATGCATAAAAAGACAAATTAATTGGCAAAGAATGAACATGTGATATAGGTTTGGGACCCCGGAGAAGGGAGCTTGTGATAGGGGCACCTTGAAGAGTACAGTATAAATTCTTTGCAGGCTGCAATATTGCCTCCTCAGGGGCTTCCGACACCTTTGACTTGGCGCCCCATAAGGTCAACATCAAATCATATAGGCCTATAATTAAACTTAAAATAAATTTGGCGCCCTCCCCCTCACCCTGCAGTTGTTGTTGTTGTTTTTTTTTCATATGGAAAACTGGGCGGACATTTCCTCTGCGCATTGCTCGGGAGGCCTTTTCACGCAGGATTTCACAGCTTTGTACAGAATAATGTGTATCAATGATAAAAATAGAGTAACCATGAGTTTTCGTGCCCCCAAATTGAAAGTTCAATTCTTCTTCTATAAACTGAACATAATTTCATTAATATCCACTTACAGGAAAATGGGGCACTTGGGCGTTGCAAAAACACTTAAAAACGGTCTTAATCATGAAAGTGTATGAAGTTAATGGATATTGCTGACATTTTTTGGTGTACCCGGTCACGCCGGTAGAGTAAATCCGTCGTCACATTAGCAGGTGGGGGTATCATAAATTTTCGTTTGCATTTTTAAGTAGATCATCTCTACTGCAGAGTATGATATAAACAGGGAATCCCTGGATAAAGGGAATGAAGGATTTTTAAGAAATCATGAAGACACAATTCTACATTTCAATAAGAGTTAGTCTCGAATACAGGTAATATAGACATCAGCATAAAATATCTTACAGAATGTGCAATATTAAGATGTAATAAGCCAATATTTTATCAACTGTAATTTGTGCAAGCATTGCGGCGATTCCGGGGGGGGGACGTGTCACGCCCCCTCGATTTTTAAAGCTTAACATATTTTTATGTAGTGATTAGCTTGTGAAGCCAGTGAGGTAAAATGTATGTTCAAATACAATGCTAAATATAATTTTAAGGCAAAATTTTCTTAATTTTGAGTGTATCATTTTTTTTACTTTTCGGTGCGTCACCCCCCCCCCCCCAGTCGTGACAGTATCGCCGCGGGCTTGCCTGCAAGTGTATCAAGTATCTAAAATGATATAACCAGAAAAAAGATTAATTACTATAGCGTTTCACCGAATAACTTCGGGTCTGATGCCGGGATTTCAGACTAGATTGCTGCTTTAACGTAATGTCGAGCGCTGGCTATATATGCAGCCATTTCGATATGCTTCTTCTTCCTTTCTTTCTTTTTGTCCCCCCCCCCGCCCCATTCTTCTTCTTCTCTCTTCTCTTCTACTTTACCCCTTATTTTCAACCAATTTCTCCACCTCTAATTTTAAAAACCATTCCCCCAATATTATAAGTTCAACTATAATTTTGTGCCCCTGGTTGTTTCAGGTCAATTTAACGCCTCTAACATCGATTTGCCGCCCTCTTACTGTACTAGTACCGGTTTGGTGCCCTCGGCCTCGCCAGTGTAGATCCCAGACCCGTAACTAGGGGGAGTTCGGGGGTTCGAACGAACCCCCCCCCCCCCGCTGGCGAGCAAAGGTCGCTCGCTTGCAAAAAAAAAAAAAAAATGGATTGAGAGAGAAAAAAAGAGAATATAACGTAAAGAACGATTCTTAACCTACCCCTATATCTATATGTAGTACTCTTCTGGAGACAAGCAGAAAATCTTGAACACTACCCCCCCCCCCCCCCCCCCGCTTATCGCGCGACCAGCGTGACGTGAAAAAATGTTGATGTACCTTCTTGCTCGCCCGCGTGACGTGAAATTTTTTTGATGTACCTTTTGTTCCACTTTTGCAGATTTCGAACCCTCCCGTAAAAATCCTAGTTACGGGCCTGGATCCAGAGCAACTTGGGGCTGCGTCGGAAAGCTCTGCAGGAGCCAAGATAGGAGGGGAAATTCTCTGCAGGCTGCAATACGTTGTCTTCTCAGGGGCGTCGGACGCGTCTCTGACTTGGCGCCCCAAAAGTTAAACATCCAGCTAGCTATCCCTCTAAGCTTAAAATAAATTTGGCGCCCTCCCCCTCACCCCGCTGTTTGTTTTTTGTTTTTTCCTTCTTCTTCTTCCTTGTTCTTCTTCTTTTTCTTTCATTTTTCCTTTTGTCCCTTTTCCCTTTTTCATTTTCTCCCACTACAGCTTGCATGGCGCATCCCCGATTTTTTAACACTTTTAGTCCGATTTTAGAAACTAACGGAGAAAATGAAATGGCCCGCAGTTTTAACGGATATCAACCGATGTAGAATGCATTTTTCAAAGCGTGAGGGCCGGCCCTTCAGCCGTAAAACGAAAAAAAAAGCAACAACATCACTATTTTTCTTGTACGAGCGACATTATGGTAGCCAGGGGCCACGAAGGGGGCTGGGGGCCTCAGCTCTTTTTTTTTTCCAGCAAACGTGTACAATGAAATGCGAAAATGATCATAGATTTGTGGTTTTAGCCTTTTTGGCCCCCTCCATTTTCGGCCCAGCCCCTCCACTTTCAAAAATGCTGTGCGGCTCCTGGTAGCAGCTCAGCATATAATAATGATCCTTTTAAACGACATTATGTAACAGAACCTTTCCCAGTTTCTAAAACAGACCATTTAAAGCTCATTTCTGCGAACTACGTCACTTTTCGTACCCTAAGAAGAAAATTCCAGTCTATTATATAACTGAATTGCCAATTACTGCACACATAATTGCGAGAAAAAAAAATAGACTAACAAAGTTTTAAAAGGCATCTATATAGTGAACACTTTTAGAGAAGACCGAATATAAATGCCCAACGTTGAAAGGGTCCTTTTTGGGGGGTGCTTGCCAAAATAAAGGACATGCATGCATTATGAACAACAATACTCCTCTTGTGTAATCATTCCACGAAAATAATTTACTAAGATAGAGAGCACGAATATTTGTAACATTGTTTATTAGTCTACCTGCTAGGTCTGAGCTACCATCATAATTGGTTGATTTGGCTCTGCACGTCTAGCTATACCTATGATATTTTCGGTCGTATAATATTGAGGTTTTGCCATTTCTTTGTAAGTAAAAGAGCATACATCATAATCAATTTTTATGGTGGTAAGTAAAAGAGCATACATCATAATCAATTTTTATGGTGATAAATTCCGAGAACACAAATATTGTAGGCCTAATATAAATTATGATTGCGTCAATGAACTCGGTGATATCTTACTTCGGATGGACATGGTAAACATTAGGAATGCCTATTTTTATATTTCTCATACAATATTACGGGTGAACCTCTTCAAAAATCAAAATAATAGTTTTAAATGGGGGCCATGTATATAACTGGACCATTTTTGGCCTGATAATTATTGTGCCTTGGCCGTTGGAAATAAAGTAAGAAATAATGAAAGAGGGAGAGAGAGGGGGGGGGGAGCGGAGAGTTTTTGAAAGTGGAGGGGCTGCACGAGCCGAAAGTGGGGGGCTGAACAGGCTAAAAATCACAAATGGGTGTCATATAAAAGTTAACTTGATGAGCCTTCCAGAACACCCCCCCCCCCTAAAAAAAGGAGGAATATTCATTTGGTCTAATATCACGGTCTGTCAAATTTTCTTATAGTCTAATATTCCAATATGGGTTTAACCCATTTGGTCGATCTACTAACGATTTGGTTTAATTTTCATGTGGTCTAGTTGACTAATACATACTTGGTCTGATGACCACTTGGTCAAATTGCCAATTCGTCTAATAACCAAATTGTCTGTTTGCATTTTGATCTATTTCCCGAATGAATATTTAGTCTATTACCTGTTTGTTACAAAAGTGATGTAATTGATTAAGTGGTGTTAGACCAAGTTGACAAATAGGCGAAATGTACATTAGACGAAATGGGAATTGCACAAAATAATAAATAGGTCAAGTGGTAGATAGATCAGAATGTAATGAGATAAACTGGTTATATTAGATCATGTGGGACGTAACCAACTGGTATTAGTCAAAGTGGGTTTAGTTTTAGTCCCAAGTGGTCATTTACCGGCAAGAAAAGGGCAAGGATGATTCACCTTGCCAAAAAAAAAAAAACCTGCGACATTTGCTCTTATCACATGCTATCACAACATACACATTTTTATTTAACTACAAACAAGACAAGGTCTCATCATCACGCTAAGAACATGAAGAAAACTGGATCAATCTTTCATTTAAACGTGCATGCATGCAGTCAAGTGGTTGTAGACGAAACAGAATTATACCATGGGGGAAGAGACCAACGATTTTGTGGGCTTAGACCAAGTGGCAATTTACCGCCGGAATAGGGCAAGGATGATTCGTCTCGTGCATATCACATGCATTACAACAAACAAATTTTCAACAAACCGGACAAGGTCTCCTCATCAAGCTGATATACCCTACACGTATAGAGAAATGGATTAAACATTGCCCATTTAAACGTGCCACCAAGGTGCTGACATTTAAGAGTAAAATTTTATAGATCGCAATTTTCAAATTTTATTTGTTATATTTTATATTTCACTCTAAATTTAACCCCCCTCCCCCTCCAAGAGAAAAAAGAAAACAAAAATGAATGATACTTTTAGATTATTCAAATCGTTACAAATGTCATCTCATTACCTAAATTTTATTGAAAAAGGGAAAAATCCGAGAATCAGATCAAACGAGTTTGAAGGAGATCAAATAGGATGTTAACCGAAATATTATAAGGTGAAAATGGATCACCGATTCAATAACCGGCCTTGACCATATTCTATTCTCTAAAGACATGCTCTATATGTAACGGTATATCGATTCGTATTCATATCATTGTCTCTATACAATCTTAGACCCCCTAGGCACTGTCACTCTTGTGATCACTCAATCAGGCGAAAGCCATGACATTGCACAATTATAGTATATGCACTGGCGTAGTGAGGAGGGGGGGGGGGGGCCTTTGGGGCCCCAAAGCTATGCAGACTGCAGCCCATGTAGACCCATCCACCCCCTTAAAAAGCTTCCGCGACCAAACATTTTCATTCTACATGAATAATCAAATCTGTATTTTAGGTAGGCCTTTTCTTTCATATGAGAGCTAAAAAAAAAAATTCTGCTCCCGTTTCGCACTTCTTTAATATAAATATTATACATATATTATATTGGGGGTGCATGGACGTCACTTCCTTTATTCGATAATAAATAATAAAAAATAATAAAATCTTGTAAAATAGGCTGCCGTAAAAATATCATGCATGAATAATCAGCTGCAGGTATCTGCAATATCTTTGACGATAGCAACTGATTTGCAAAGTTGTCTTCGTTCATGGATGTCCTTATCCTCATTTGGTATTGGTTGACCAGTTCTTCTTATCATATTAACCTTGTCTAACTGCATGTATCCACCTTTGTCTCTCGCTAATCATTCCAAATATATTTAATCAGGCGATTACGGGGAATCACGTCTGACATTGAGATATTAAGGGCATATTCATCAAATATTCCATCGGCCAGTCCCCCCCCCCCTGTCCCTATTGTCAAAGGCAACCGCTGTCGACGATGTGCAATGCCTTTAACACGTCTACGCTTTAGCAGACAACAGATTTGCATAATTATCATTATCGCTGTGGTGTGACCACGCCTTACGTCTCAATGAGTGGGATAAGAGTGTCTTCCTACTGATGCAGATAAAGAAGGTTTTTGAGAAGCAATAAAACAACTGACGTAAACACATTCGTGTCAAAACTCATGAGCGAACGATCTTGCGTCGACAGAACCTTTGCAGACAATATAAATAATTTTTCAAAAAGATGGATGCGAATGTCGTGAAAGGATCGCAGCCAAACGGCTTACTTACTGCGAATATGGGAGACAATGATTCGTCGGAGAGGATGATGAAGGATGCTGAACGAGTGAAGAAGTCGTGGCTGACGTCGAAAGAAACGGAGGATGAGCGTCGACTTCGCTCAAAACTGTACAGATCTATAAAACAGGAGGCGTCGGTGCCAATGGAAACGAAAGTTATCGGTGAGCCGTCTTCCTTTTTATTGTAGCCTATATCGATGGTCATAAGAGGTATTTAACATTATGAACGGTTATTTTTTTAATTTCTTTTAGTTCATTTAATGTTTTGAAAGAAATGCATTACCATTTTTTGCATTAAAGTAGGCTATGCAAAAAAAAATCTATTTAAGTATTCAATATTTCAAAAGTGACCTGTCCCTAATGTCCTTTTTGTTTTATTCTTAACTAGTTTTGGATTTTTGGGGTGTGTGTGTGTGTTGTGTGTGTCTGTGTCTTATGTGGGGGTGTGTGGTGTGTGTGTGTGTTGTGTGGTGTGTGTGTGTGTATGTTGTGTGTGTGTGTGTGTGTGGTGTGTGTTGTGTGTGTGTTGTGTGTGTATGTGTGTATGTGTGTGTGTATGTGTGTGTGTCGTGTACGTGTGAGTGTGTGTGGTGTGTTTATGTGTGAGGGTTTAGTTTAATCCCGCTCCGCTCGCAAATGTAACTTTGAGAGTTATTATGGAATTTAGTATTGCAATGGTAAAGATGCCTCTCAAAAAAAAAAAGTTAATTGAATTGTAAAATGTAACCATAAAACAATCGATGTTACATGCTGTTTCTGGGGGGGGGGGGATAATTTATAATCTGCCTGTAAAAATGCATTTTTATAGGGCTATATTTGTAAAAGAAAATACCTTTTTGGGGGATTATAGACATGGTAGACATGTATTATAATACAGTATATATTATAAGATGAAGCTCTCCAGTTAGCACATATTACCTGTAACATAAAAGATACAATTAATCTTATACGATTGATATAAATCGTAAGTCTATGGCACTTTGTGTATTGAAGAGATACAATTGAATGTATCTCTTTATGCTTCAAGGCATGATACTCATATAAGCTCCAGCTGTATAGCTTATTTTGTTATGTGTAACTCAAGTTTACACTGCATTGAAAAGCTACGCACACACACACATTGTTTGACGCTACAAAAATAAAATATTCGACAAAATATTTTTATAGTTACTGAAGACAATATAATTTTATGGTACCTGCATGACTGTGTGAGGATCACACTGCCCTGTTGGAGGCACCAACCTTATCATTTTGGGGAAAGTGGCAATCAACGTGAATTTTTTTAGTGATGTCTTTTGCATAACGTTTTTTCTTCTTCTTAATCTTCTTCTTCTTCTTCTTCTTCTTCTTCTTCTTCTTCTTCTTCTTCTTCTTCTTCTACTTCTTCTTCTTCTTCTTCTTCTTCTTCTTCTTTTTCTTCTTCTTCTTCTTCTTCTTCTTCTTCTTCTTCTTCTTCTTTTATTCGTTTATGTTAACAAACACTATAATTTCAAGAATTATTGTTGCCAATCAGTTAGCCGCATCTAAGCTTTTTCATTGTTTGGCAACCGTTTCTCCTTCTACTCATATCTTAAATGAGCTCCAAAAGAGAGATTAGTTCCAAGGTCTCATAGTTTGGGTTGATTTTAAGCTTTAGTGAATCCACCTGGTTAAATGGAGTGTCAATTGGCATCGCGTTTTGAGGTGGGGCCTTTTCTGTGGCTACATAATCATGAGTAGTTTTCAAGAAATTGTAGTCGTTTTTATTTAATAGAGTATTATTCTTATGATTTGACACCTATTACCATAAAGTATGCATATTATGAAGAGATTGTCTGAAGAATTTAAAATCATTTCTGAAAAGGGAATAGGGTTAAGTATAAGAAGTTACGATCAAAATATGTGAAATAAAGGTGGGAAAAAAGTATTAGTAAAATTTGATAGAGAAAAAATGATCACCCTACGTAGAAAAACATGCATATTTTACTCTTCAAAGTCAGACTTTCAACAATATATACTTGTTGGGGGTTTAGTTGTGAATAAAATGTTTGTGGCGATATCTTTTCTGCGAAAATTTCTACTATGAGGATCTAACGACGGTGGTTGTTTTGTTTTGTTCCGGACAAGACAGAATTTTAGGAACTTTTGTGGAAATATCTAATTATTGATTGAAAGTAATTATAGACATTAACAAAGAAAATATTCACAATATTTTTGCTATTTACTGAACAATTTTGAGAAAATCATAGCAAAGATAATGTTTTTATCGCTAAGTTTCTTCAAATTATAATGGGCTCATGCACAATTATGAGGATGTGAATTGTACCGCTTACTGAAGTGTGTTAGCACTTGTTCCTTGACGAAGGTCGCGGAGATTTGCTGTTAAAGCTTGCTGTTGTCATTATCCCCACAAAATTTACTTCATGGACGAAAGTAATTTTCAAGGGTTTATCTTCATCGGCTGCTTATAAGAAGGGCTCGACCGTAATTTGTCAAGAAATAGGAATGTGAATTCAATCAAAGCGCCAGTCTCGAAGTCACGACAAATTCGACATTTTGTTGTACTGACGCGACGTGATTATCGATTCGACGAGTCACGGTACGTATTAATAGGGTTGGGCGAATCTCAATTTTTTTTTCAAAAAGTTGTTTCTATGTAAAATTTGACGTGGAAACTGAAATTGACAATTAATTTTTGCATACGAGTGATGTTTTAGTCGCTAAAGGCAAAAACAAATGGCCGCCAAATAGCGTATTAATGCCCAATTATCATACTTTTATAAGTTAAACCACTTTTATTAGCGTGTTTTTATTGCTTTTGGGTTTACCAGGACCCAACATGATTAATCCAACGATGATTCTCTCTAGTTGACTGTTAGTGTAGTTTGTAGTTAGGTTAGTCAATATCGAGCAAAAATGCACTCAGTATAAATCACTAAATAGTTAACTATAACACATACTAAGCGTACATGGTCATGATCAAAATCTGTCAGATTGAGCTTTTAGAACAATCAAAATCAGAAGACAAAATAAAACCGGTTATACCTATAGCTGTGTGATGAATGAGGCAAATACTATGTTTTGTTTTTTGCACTTATAGCGACGGTAGACATCATCGTACACAAAATACATTGTCATTTTTGGATTCTACATCAAATTTGACTATAGAATAACTTGTTTGAATAACTTTCAGAAAAAAGTCATTATTTGCCCAACCCTAGTATATAATGATCCGAGATGGATATCGCATTTCTTCTTTTTTTTTCACGGCAAATCTCACACAGTTTGTTCTTTATCTTCCTCTTTTCTTCTTCTTCTTCTTTTTTTCTTTTCTTTCTCATTTTGTTCTTCTAGTTTTCTTCTTTTTTTTTTAAAATACTTAAATTCTTCTCCTCCTTTCTATTCTCCTTTTCTTCTTCTTCTTTCTTCTCTTCGCCTTAATTCTTCATCTTCTCTAATGTTGAATCATTTCTTCTCTTTTTCATGCAATATTTCAAATTTTATTTCAAACCCATGCATAAAAGACAATTAATTCGGCAAAGAATGAACATGGTGATATAGGTTGGGACCCCGAGAAAGGGAGTATGTGATAGGGCACTTGAAGAGTACAGTATAAATTCTTTGCGGCTTGCAATATTGCTCCTCGGGGCTTCGCGAACCTTTGACTTGGCGCCCATAACAGGTAACATCAAATCATAATAGGCCTATAATTAAACTTTCAATTTGGCGCCATCCACCTCACCCTGCAGCTTGTTGTTCGTTGTTTTTTTTTTCATTGGAAAACTGGGCGACATTTCCTCTGCGCATTGTCGGGAGGGTTTTCACGGCAGGATTCACAGCTTTGTACAGAATATGTGTATAATGATAAAATAGAGTAACCATGGAGTTTATTCGTGCACCAAATTGAAAGTTCAATTCTCTTCTATAACTGAAATAATTATTAATATCCACTTACAGGGAAATGGGGCACTTGGGCGTTTGCAAAACACTTAAAAACGGTTTAATCATGAAGTGGTATGAAGTTATGGTATAATGCTGACATTTTTTGGTGTACCGGTCAGCCGGTGAGTACAATCCGTCGGTCACATTAGCAGGTGGGGGTATATAATTTTCGTTTGCATTTTTAAAGTAGATATCTCTAACTGCAGAGTATGTATACAACAGGGAACCTGGATAAAGGAATGAAGGGCCTTTTTAAAATATGGACAATTCTATTTAATAGAGTTAGTCCCTCGAATACAGGTAATAGACATCAGCTATAAATATCTTACAGATGTGCAATATTAAGATGTAATAAGCAATATTTTAATCAACTGTGATTTGTGAAGGATTTGCGGGATTTCCGGGGGGGGGACGTGTCCGTGCCCTCGATTTTTAACAACCTTAACAATTTTTTATGCTAGTGATTAGCTTGTGAGCCAGTGAGGTAAAGATGTATGTCAAATACATCTAAATATAATTTAAGGCAAATTTTCTTAATTTTGAGTGTAATCATTTTTTTTTTACTTTCGGGTGGCGTCCACCCCCCCCCCCCCAAGTCGTGACAAGTAATCGCCGGGCTTGCTGCAAGTGATATCAAGTATCTAAATGATATAACAGAAAAAAATTTAATTACTATGGTTTCACGAATAACTTGGGTCTGAATGCCGGGATTTCAGATACGATTGCTGCTTCACGTAATGTCGAGGCTGGCTATATTGCAGCATTTTTCGATATGCTTCTCTTCCTTTCTTTCTTTTTTGTCCCCCCACCGCCGCCATTTTCTCTTCTTCTTCTTCTTCTACTTTACCTATTTTAAGCAATTTCGCCACCTTAATTTTAAAAACCAATTCCCAATATTATAAGTTAACTATAATTTTGTGGCCTGGTTGTTTCAGGTAATTTTAACGCCGCTCTAACATCGATTTGCCGCCTCTTACTGTACTAGTCCGGCTTTGGTGCCTCGGCTCGCAGTGTAAGATCCCAGACCGTAATAGGGGGAGTTCGGGGGGTTCTGAACGAACCCCCCCCCACCGCTTGGAGCAAAGGTCGTTGACAAAAAAAAAAAAAAAAATGATTGAGAGAGAAAAAAAGAGAATTAACGTAAAGACTGATCCTTAACCTACCCCTATATCTATTATAGTTGTATCTTCTGGGGACCGAAAGACAGAAAAATTCTTGACACCTACCCCCCCCCCCCCCCCCGTTATCGCGCGACCAGCGTGACGTGAAAAAATTTGATTACTTCTTGTCGCCGGGCGTGACGTGAAATTTTGTTTGATGTTACCTTTTGTCCACTTTTGCAGATTTTGAACCTCCGTAAAAATCTAGTTAGGGCCTGGATCGCGAGCAACTTGGGGCTGCGTCGGAAAGCTCTGCAGAGACCAAAGTGGAGGGGAAATTCTCTGCAGGCTGGCAATACGTTTCTTCTCAGGGGTCCGGACGTCTCTGATTGGCGCCCAAAAGTTAAACATCCAGCTATGCTATCCCTCTAAGCTTAAAATGAAATTTGGCGCCCTCCCGCTCCCGTGTTTGTTTTTTGTTTTTTCCTTCTTCTTCTTCTTGTTCTTCTTCTTTTTTTTCATTTTTCCTTTTGGGTCCTTTTCCTTTTTGCATTTTCCTTCCACTACAGCTTGCATGGCGCATAAACGATTTTTTTAACACTTTTAGTCCGATTTTAGAAACTAACGGAGAAAATGAAATGGCCCGAGTTTTAACGATATAACCGGATCGTAAATGCAATTTTTCAAAGCGTGAGGGCGGCCCTCGCCGTAAAACGAAAAAAAAAGCAAACAACATCCTATTTTCTTGTAAGAGCGACAATTTGGTGCAGGGGCCCGAGGGGGCTGGGGTCAGTCTCTTTTTTTTTTCCAGCAAACGTGTACAATGATGCGAAATGATCATAGATTTGGTGGTTTTTAGCCTTTTGGCCGACCTCCATTTTCTCGCCCGCCCTCCACTTTCAAAATGCTGTGCGGGCTCTGTAGCAGCTCAGCATATAATAATGATCTTTTAAACGACATTATTAACAGACCTTTCCAGTTTTCTAAACAGACGCATTTAAGTCATTTCTGCGAACTACGTCACTTTTGCGTACCTAAGAAGAAAAATTCCAGTTATTATATACTGAATTGCAATTACTGCACCTAATTCGCGAGAAAAAAAAATATGACTAACAAAGTTTTAAAAAGGATCTATATAAGTGAACACTATTTAGAGAAGAATGAATATAATGCCCAACTTGAAGGGTCCTTTTGGGGGGTGCTTGCAATAAAGGAATGCATGCATTATGACAACAATACTCTTCTTGTGTAATCTTCCACGAAAATATTTTAAGATAGAGAGCAGATATTTGTAACATTGTTTATTAGTCCTACTCTGCTGTTCTGAGCTACATCATAATTGGTTGAATTATGGCTTCTGCACGTCTAGCTATACTTGATATTTTCGGTCGTATAAATTGAGGTTTTGCCCATTTCTTTGTAAGTAAAAGGCTAATATAATCATTTTTATGGTGGTTAGTAAAAGAGCTAACATCATAATCATTTATGGTGATAAATTCCGAGAACCAAATATTGTAGGCCAATATAATTTGATTGGCGGTCAATGAACTGGTGATATTTACTTGGATGGAATGGGTAAACATTAGGAATGCCTATTTTTATATTTCTCATACATATTCGGGTGAACTCTTCAAAATAAATAATAGTTTTAAATGGGTCCTGTATATAACTGGACCATTTTGGCTGATAATTATTGGTGCTTGGCTGTTGGAAATAAGTAAGAATAATCGAAGAGGGAGAGAGAGGGGGGGGGGAGCGGAGAGTTTTTGAAAGTGGACGGGGGCTGCACGAGCCGAAGTGGGGGGCTGAACAGGCTAAAAATCACAATGGGTGTCATATAAAAGTTTAACTTGATGAAGCCTTCAGAACACCCCCCCCCTAAAAAGAGGATATATAGGAATATAATATACGTCTGTCAATTTTCTTATAGTCTATATTCCAATATGGTTTAACTCCATTTGGTCGATCTACTAAAGGATTTGGTTATTTTCATGTGGTCTAGTTGACTAATAATACTTGGTCTGATGACCACTTGGTCAATTGCAATTGTCTAATAACCAAATTGTTGTTTGCATTTTGGATCTATTTCGAATGAAATATTTAGTCTATTACTGTTTGTTTTACAAGTGATGTATTGATTAAGTGGTGTTAGACAAGTTGACAAATAGGCGAAATGTAATTAGAACGAAATGGGATTGCACAAATAATAATAGGTCAAGTGGTAGATAGATAGAATGTAATGAGATAACGGTTATATTAGTCATGTGGGAGTACCAACTGGTATTAGTCAGTGGGTTTAGTTTTTAGTCCCAAGTGGTCATTTACGCAAGCAAAGGGCAGGATGATTCACTTTGCAAAAAAAAAAAAACCTGCGACATTTGCTCTTATTCACATGCTATAAACATACACTTTTTTTTTAACTACAAACAAGAAGGTCTCATCATCACGCTAAGAACATGAGGAACTGGATTAATTTTTCATTTAAACGTGCATGCATGCGTCAAGTGGTTGTACGACGAAACCGAATTATAAATGGGGAAGAGACCAACGATTTTGTGGGCTTAGACCAAGTGGCATTTACCGCGGAATAGGGCAAGGTGATTCGTCTAGTGCATATCACATGCATTACACAAATCAAATTTTCAAAACCGGACAAGGTCTCTCATAAGCTGATATACTACACGTATAGAGAAATGGATTAAACATTGCCCATTTAACGTTGCCACCAAGTGTGCCTTGAACATTTAGAGTAAATTTTATAGATCGCAATTTTAAATTTTATTTGTTTTATTTTAATGATTTTCACTCTAAAATTTAAACCCCCCTCCCCTCCAAGAGAAAAAAAGAAAAAATGATGTACTTTTAGATTATTCAAATCGTTACAAATGTCTCTCATTAGCCTAAATTTTAATTGAAAAGGGAAAATCCGAGAATTTCAGATCAACGAGTTTGAAGGAGATCAAATAGGAGTTAACGCGAATTTGTAAGGTGAAAATGGATCAGCCGATTCAATACCGGCTTGAACCATATTCTATTTTAAGAGATGTCTATATGTAAGTTATGATTCGTATTCATATCATTGTTCTCTATAACAATCTTAGACCCTAGACTGGTCACTCTTGTGAATCATGAATCAGGCGAAGCCTATGAACATTGCCAATTATAGTATAATGCATTGGCGTAGTTGAGGAGGGGGGGGGGGTCTTTGGGCCCCAAAGCTATGCAGCTGCAGCATGTAGAACGCTCCACCCTTAAAAGCTTCCGGAGCAAACATTTTCATTCTACATGATTTATCTGTATTTAGGTAGCTTTTCTTTATATGAAGAACAAAAAAATTCTGCTCGCCGTTTTGCACTTCTTTAATATAAATATTATACAATATATTATATTGGGGTGCATGGAGTCCTTCTTTATTCGATATAATAATAAAAAATATAAATTTGTAAAATTTAGCTGCGTAAATATCATGCTGAATAATCAGCTGCAGTATCTGGCAATTCTTTGGACGATAGCACTTGATTTGCAAAGTGTCTTGTTCATGGATGTGTTATCCTATTTTGGTATGGTTTGACAGTTCTTCTTATCATATTACTTGTCTTAATACTGCATGTACTCCACACTTTGTCTCTCGCTAATCATTCCAATATTATGTTAATCAGGCGATTTAGGGGAATCCACGTCTGACATTAGAATATTAAGGGCATATTATCAAATTTCCATCGGAGTCCCCCCCCCCCTCCCTATTGTCAAGGCACCGCTGTCGACGATGGTGGCAATGCTTTTAACGACGGTCTACGCTTAGCAGACAACAGAATTGCATATTATCATTATCGCTGTGGTGTGACACGCTTAACGTCTCAATGAGTGGGATGAGTGTTCTTCCTATAGATTTGCAGATAAAGGAAGGTTTTTTTGAGAAGCAATAAAACCAACTGACGTAAACAATTCGTGTCAAAACTCATGAGCGAAAACGATCTTTGCGTCGACAGAACCTTTTGCGAAATATAAATAATTTTTCAAAAAGTGGATGCGAATGTGTGAAAGGATCGCAGCCAAACGTTCTTACTGCGAATATGGAGACAATGATTCGTCGGAGAAGGATGATGAGGATGCTGAAGAGTGAAGAAGTCGTGGCTGGACGTCGTTTAAGAAACGGAGGATGAGGTTCGACTTCGCTCAAAACTGTACAGATCTATAAAACAGGAGGGTCGGTGCATGGAAAGAATTATGGTTGAGCCGTCTTCCTTTTTTTTATTGGTTAGCTATATGATGGTCATAAGAGGTATTTAACATTATGAACGGTTATTTTTAATTTCTTTTAGTTATTTAATGTTTTGAAAGAAATGCATTACCATTTTTTTTGCATTAAAGGTAGGCTATGCAAAAAAATCTATTTAAGTATTCAATATTTCAAAGTGACCTGTCCCTAATGTCCTTTTTGTTTTTATTCTTATCTAGTTTTTGGATTTTTGGGGTGTGTGTGTGGTTGTGTGTGTCTGTGTCTTATGTGGGGGTGTGTGGTGTGTGTGTGTGTGTGTGTGTGTGTGTGTGTCTGTTGTGTGTGTGTGTGTGTGTGTGTGTGTTGTGTGTGTGTATGTGTGTGTATGTGTGTATGTGTGTGTGTATGTGTGTGTGTCGTGTACGTGTGAGTGTGTTGTGGTGTGTTTATGTGTGAGGGTTTAGTTTAATCCCGCTCCCTCGCAAATGTAACTTTGAGAGTTATTATGGTAATTTAGTATTGCAATGGTAAAGATGCCTCTCAAAAAAAAAAAGTTTAATTGAATTGTAAAATTAACCATAACTCGATGTTTATCTGCTGTTTCTGGGGGGGGGGGGATATTTTAATCTGCCCTGTAAATGCATTTTTATAGGCTATATTTGTAAAGAAAATCCTTTTTGGGGGATTATAGACTAATCGGTAGACATGTATATATATACATCGTATATATTATAAGATGAAAGCCTTCCAGTTAGCACATATTGCTTGTCATAAAAGATACAATCTAATCTTGATAAGCGATGGATATAACATCGTAAGTTATGGCATTTGTGTATTGAAGAGATACAATTGAATGTTCTCTTTATGCTTCAAGGCATGATACCTCATATAAGCTCGCGCTGTATAGCTTATTTTGTTTGTTGTAACTCAAGTATTACACCTGCATTGAAAAGCTACCACAACACCACATTGTTTCGACGTACAAAAATAAAATATTCGACAAATATTTTTATAGTTACTGAAGAGAATATAATTTTATGGTACTGCATGATGTGTGAGATCACACTGCCTGTTGGAGGCACCAACCTTTCAATTTTGGGGGGAAAGTGGCATCAACGTGAATTTTTTTAGTGATGTCTTTTGCATACGTTTTTTTCTTTCCTTCTTATACTTCTTCTTCTTCCTTCTTCTTCTTCTTCTTCTCTTCTTCTTCTCTTCTTCTTTCTAACTTCTTTTCT
>CALNVZ010003434.1:8501927-8576042 GCA_940671915.1 Paracentrotus lividus | reverse complement strand
CAAATCAACAGAAAAGAATGGATCATAAATCTTTATGCATTTACTGGAATGCTTGTAAATACTTCTTGACAGAACAGATACTGCCTTTAACCTCTTAATATGTTTGATTTAAATTTGTAGTCTCCTTTGACCAATATTTCAAATATCCAAAACAAGAAAAATGGCATCATCAACTTAGAAAATACCAAAGTAACTCAATCAGGCTTTAATGCCGTTGAGTTTGCAATTAAATGGACTGGTTCAATAATATAAGTAGAAACAGTCCTTTACTTTCACTTGCACTTGTAAGAAATATTTAACCTTTCAATTGTATAAGGCCAAATAAATTCTAAATGATTTCATCTCAACATGACTTTCAGCAAATTGAATTGCTTGTACTTTGAAATAAATTTGAATATACATAACTTCACTTCAAAGCTGAATTTACTTCAATTATTTTACTCTTTAAACTTCAGCTGACCTTGACACTGAATTAAAATATATAATGAGCAATTGAGGCTCGAGCTAGAATATTTAGATAAGCTCTAGTTGTTCTGTTCTTGGGTTAATTCAAATCTCAAGATAACTATCAAATAACTATCAAAAATGCTTGATTTGTAGCAATTACAAAATTCTGTTTCTCAGAGGTTAGTCGAGATAAATTTCATGTGACCCTGTCAACTACACTCCCTTAGTAATGCAAAATTGACTCTCATATTAACCTAAAAGTATGTGTAAATCACAGCACTAAATAAACTAGTTTCAACTTCTACACTTGAGAAATTAATACCTCATATGGAAATAATTCATCAATCTACTCCAGAACTGCCAAGTAAATCTCATTGCAAACCACTAGATCAAACCTGATAAATGTTCTGCAAAGTGAATAGAATTTCTAAATTACCCTGGTCTTTGCCATGAATTTTGCAAGACAAACATAATTTTTGTTGTTAGTCTCAAACCAAACTTTTCTTTGGACATAAATGAAAGCGGTTGTATTCCAAAACAACCTAGTGCACACTCTAGTGCATTTCAAATTTTAATGATATTAATTTCTGCCAAACTTAGCTACTGACTTGGCAATTCTGTTAAATTGTTAACATAACATCAACATACATATGTATTATGTGTATAACAGACCTCGTCTTTTCAAAGTTTTACCTTTCCAAAATATCTATCAATTTGGTTAACTTTTTTCACATTAAATTTCATCCCCAACAACTGTTGGAATATGAACACAAACAAACATAATTTTCATATGCAACACTGATTTAAATACCCATTTGTTCATAACTTTTCCACTTGAACATGAACATGACTGGGCGTTGCAATACTAGCACACGCAGAAATGATTTACATTATTATGCAAATGAGGTTAACTGAGTTCATTCGGGTTCCCGACTTGAGCCATCTATATGCTCAATTTAAGTTCATTAATTTATGAGTTCTAATGTCCTTCTTTCTTTAACACTTACTTCTGTGGCAGAACTAAAAGTCTTCATTCAGATAAATCTTGTTCGTAGCAAAACAGGCGAATTAGCGTCCATATTTCGGCTCCACAATCTTCCGTAGTCTGCCTGCTCGAGTAACGTTCTCAATGCGACTAAAAACAGGGTCGTCTAAATGGGGAACGTAGAGGGTCATGAATATTAACAGGGTGTACATATTCACCTCGTCTTATGCATAATGCATACAGTGTGAATTTTGGCGGGATCGATGAAATGATTGCCCGCACGGCACGCGCACGCACTACTGCATGCATATGCTGCACTGTGACAATTTTTTTAGTTGTGCATGCCGCCGGCCAACATGGAAGAAGATGATTCTCGGCCTTGGAGCCAATTGTGCACCAAATTTCTTCCCACTTAGGATGGGTAGAAGATGTGGAATCTTCGTCAAAGCTGCGATCCTGCTTTGAACAGTGCTCTGGGGTTCCCTTCGTTGTGGAGAAAAAAATGCCGTAGAAGTACAACAGGGTGGAACGTATAAGTACAGATGGTAGAACATAGAAGTATAGAGGGTAGAACGTAGAAGTACAGAGGGTGGAATGTAAAGTACAGAGGATGGAATGTAGAAGTACAGAGGTGGACGTAGAAGTACAACAGGGTGGAACGTAGAAGTACAGATGGTAGAACATAGAAGTATAGAGGGTAGAACGTAGAAGTACAACAGGGTGGAACGTAGAAGTACAGAGGGTAGAACGTAGAAGTACACAGGCGTAGAACGTAGAAGTATAGAGGTAGAACGTAGAGTACAGAGGATGGAACGTAGAAGTACAACAGGTTGAAGAGAAATGCAGAGGGTAGAACGTAGAAGTACAACAGGGTGGAATGTAGAAGTACAGAGGGTAGAACGTAGAAGTACAACAAGGTGAACGTAGAAGTACAGATGGTAGAAAATCAGGATCCTCATCCTAATGAATAGTTATATCCTATGAGAGGCGCGCTGCTGGTGCCGCTCGTACCATACAGCATGGTCATGATCACTCATGCCACATGGCGAGTACACTGCCGTACTAGGTTCTACCCTCGTCTGTCCTTCTGTCTGTCCTTGTGTACTTCTGCCTTATACCCTGTTGTACCTCTACGTTCTACCTTCTGTACTTCTACGTTCAATCCTCTGTACTTCTACGTTCTACCCTCTGTATTTCTACGTTCTACCCCATGGGGCCGCGGAGCCGGGGGGGGAATCCTACCTAAGTTGACCGTTAGTGTAGTTTGGTAGTTAGTTTCAGTCAATATCGAGCAAAAATCACCTCATATCAAAATCACTAAATAGACCTATAACACATACTAAGTACATTGGGTCATGATCAAATTGTCAGATTTGAGCTTTTAGACCATCAAAATCCAAAAAGAAACAAAATAAAACCGGTTTATACCTATAAAGTGTGTGATGAATTGGCAAAATATACTATTTTTTTTTTTTTTTTTGCACTTTAGCGACGTCAGACATCATCTTACACAAAAATAATTGTCATTTTTGGATTCTACATCAAATTTGACTATAGAAGTAACTTGTTTGAAATAACTTCTCAGAAAAAAGTAATTATTTGCCCAACCCTATTATAACATATTTAGGGATGACATAGGCCATTCAATATAATTACTATCTAATTAGTGCAATTAGGTCGACAATCTTTGTCAAAGTCTACTCAAGGAGAATCGTCACAGAAAAAGACTTGTAAAAGTTTGACAACGGATAACATTTCTTGAATTCTTTTCTCATTGGCCATCAACACATCTCATGTAAACATATTATTTTTCATGGTGGAAATTTCCTTTTTGAATTGTATCATGTTGCTCTTGTTTCTAGGTTATGAAACCGTTATAATAAGATCTTGAAATGCCTGACACTATAAATAACATGTTCAGGGATGAGCTACACAGATACAAAGCCATTTAATGTGATTCCATTTAATGTGATTATTATGTAATTAGGGCAATACATTATACGGACGGTAATCTTTGTGAAAGTCAACCCAATCAGGAACATGGAAGAAATATTCTTTTCTCATTGGCAAACTTTAACACCCGCATATATATATATATCATATATTATATATATATCTATATATATATAGTGAGATAATGAGGATGCTCGTACTAAAAGCTTTTGCTTTGTTGTAGAAAAGCATAATGTGACTATATAGAGAGTTCAAAGCAAAGGAATGACGCAGGAGACTATGCTTCAGTTTAAGCTTTTCACCGTCTTAATAGACTTCTTCAGAACCATCTGAAAAGTAACAGAAATTTACAAAAAGATATAACTCTCAAATTCTCAAGTAGAAATGACTATAAAATGACATAGTAATAATAATCTCCAAAATAAATTGTATCTATTTTGTATCCAAGACTTAAATTTAGGATTGTTTTATTTGTAGATTATTATTACTATGTCATTTTAAGTCATTTTTACTTGAGAATTTGAGAGTTATATCTTCCTTAAATTTCTGTTACTTTTCAGATGGTTTCGCGAAGAAGTCTATTAAAGACGAAAGCTTAAACTGAAGCATTAGTCTCCTGCGTCATTCCTTTGCTTTGAACTCTCGATATATATCACATTATAATATATAATATATATATGGTAAACTAATTATCTCATAGGAGAGATACGATCAATTTTACGATTGATTGTAACTCTTAGTACGCGGTTTACCATATAACTTGTAACATAAAAAGATACGATCGATCGTACGATCGGTCGTATCTTTTATGTTACAGGGCACAGATACATGAACGACATGATACAATTCAAAAAGGGATTGTGGCATTATGAAAAATTGATAGAGGTTTTATACATAAATTGATATGTGTATCATTGTACTATATATATATATTATATAATATATATAATATAATATATATATATATATATATTATATATATATATATATAGTGAATAATTATCTCGACAAAACCATATATATATATATATTAAGTGTGATGAGACTCAACTTTTTTGGACATGACGACGTTTTGTCCAGATGATAAAATGTGTTATAAAATAAGCTTAGACGTTGCTGAACTTTGAATCTTTAATCAAGCTTTCGGCTTAATTTGGCCTCATCAGGATTTCTGAAGAGAAATCATAACAAACAAGAACAAAAACCATAATAAATAAAAGTGTATAATTAATACTAACTTTGATGTATTTCCCTGACATTTCGTGTATAATATCATATCCCTTTGATATCCCTGAAACGTCAGGGAAATATTTTCTTGTTTCGATGTCATTATTTTTTTCCATATCATCTTCCATATATTATTAATATACATCGATGTGACAATATCATATAAACATAAATTTGATTATATCGAGGTGTTGGTAAAATAATTATCTCGACAGAGTCTATAAACGATCAATGTGATGATAAATTATAATGACATGATGATGATACATCATGTTAATAATTGACATGATGATTTGATTTCATTTGATTTGATTTGATCTATTGGTTCCGTAAAATAAGACTATAAAAATTATGCAGTATAGATGTTACAAAATAATATTCAATAATAATTCATCTTAAATAAAAAACTGAAACAAATTAGGAGATAAAGTCATGAACTGACATTGTATGATAATATAATCATGATGATATATCAGTGGGATGATGGACGTGACTATCCATCGTAATGATATATCAACGTAATAATATATATATCAACGTGATGATTAACGAGATGATATATCAACGTATTTATTCATATCAACGTGATGGTATATCAACCGGTTGATATTAACGAGATGATTATATCAACTGGTTGATATCAACGTGATGATATCAACCGGGTGATATATCAACGTGATGATATCAACTAGGTGATGTATCAACTGGGTGATATTATTAAACTGGGTGATATATAAACTAGGTGATATATAAACTGGATGATATATCAAAGTGATGATCAACTGGATGATACATATACTGGATTATATATTAACATGATTATATCAAAGTGATGATATCAAGTAGGTGATATATCAACGTGATCAAAGTGATGAACTGGTTGTAGACGTAATTGAATTAAAACATGTGAGATAAGACCAAACGGGCATTGGTCAAAGTGGGTTTAGACCAAATGGTAATTGACTATATTGAATATAGTTTTTCCAGGAGATCACATTGGTAATATTATCACTTTGAAAGGACATGCACATCACATGTAAAGGACCTGGAAGTTTTCAGAAAAGTTCTCTATTTGTTATTTTAATCGTAAGTAATCTGAAAACATACGTGCATTTATTTAGGTCTTAGCAAGTCTCAAAATCATGAACCCGACGCACTTTTGAAATCTTTTATTTGCTCTGCCCTGGTCAGCACACATAGACATGTATGTATTTATTTAGGTTTTTGTAAATCTTGTGAACCCAACGCACTTTTTTTTCAAATACTTGTTTGCTGTGACCTATACAATGTATCATGTTTAGCACAGAGAGCACGCAATATGGTGTACCAATTTATTTTGTTGTTAACATTATGAATGTTTCTGTCATTTGGATCTAATAAAGAGGTATATAGAATTGACAATAGTAAACTATTATGAGCCCTGCTAGCAACCAAATCTACTAGCGTATATTATTTGTTGCTATATCTGGAGGCTTCTGTCAAGAATAACCTTTGTTGAAAAAGCATAAATTATGCATGCTTTTCACAGCATAATATTTTAATATGTTATTAAGTAATTAATGTTTTATGCGCTATTAAGCTTGATTATTAATGCTACTAATTTTCATTATAACCATAATCTTATATCTTCAGTAAACATTAAGCATTGATCTTTTGTTTTTCAAAGACCATCATTGAATGTTTGGGACGTAGTAATTCCCTGTCCACTATTTGTGTGTGTGAGTGAGGGTGTGTGTGTGTGAGAGAGGGTGTATGAGTGTGTGTGAGGGTGTATAAGTGTGTGTGTGTGTGTGTGTGTGTAAGGGTGATGGTGTTCATTTTTGTGTGTGCTGGTCTGGATGAGATAGGGTACGTGCGTGTGTGTGCGTGTGTGTGTGTATGTGTGTGTGTGAGTGTGAGGTGTATGTGGGTGTGTATGTTGTGTGTGAAAATGAGGGTATGTGTGGGTGTGTGTATTTGTGCGTGCACTCAAGTCATAAATTCTAAATTTGTTTATTCTTCGCCCAGCCCCTTGGCCCAAGTGAGATTTTGTAGTGTTCTGAATATTGTCTGACTTTATAATCTGCAAAGATCCAAATAAAAAGGGAACCAACATTAAGCTATGAGGATGACTCTATACCAAGACATATCATAAAACCAATGACTAAATTTTCATACTTTTCGAACAATTTTTTCTGACTCACTCTGTATGTAATGTGAAGAGATCGGTTCAAGTTAGATGAATGACACAGGAGACATTTCTTGTTCAAGCATTCGTCTACTGACTTCTTAAGAAATATATGTTCCTTTAAAAGACAAACAAACTTTAATTTGAAGTAAAAATGAAAAGTTCTGCGTCGGTGCAGAAATGAATAAAAGAAAAAATGAACAAAATAAAATAATGACATCGCAACAAGAAAATACGTCTTTGACGTTTCGGGTATATCCATTTATTTTCAAATACATAGTACATTGCGATGACATTATCTACATGATGACAGCATATCAACGGTATGCTAATGATGTGGACGTGATGGTCACGTGATCATAATTGAATATGGCTTTTTTCAGAAGATCACATTTGTAACATCACTCTGAACATGCTGAAGCGACATGAAAATCACATGTGAAGGACCTGGAAGTTTTCAGAAAAGTTCCCTATTTGTTTTTAATCGGAGTCAATCTGAAAACCTAGGTGTATTTCAATTTTTTATTTGTTCGGTTCCTGGTCAGCACACATAGACATATGTATTGATTTAAGTCTTTATCAATCTAATGCGACGGTCACAACTCACCGTACCTTCGACGTGCAACTCCCTACGATGGATTTTGTAGAAAAATCGTGCAGCGCAGGTACCTCGGAGGCACGTTGCATGTACGACGTGCAGGAAGCTTTTACAATACCCTTACTACATACAGAAACGCAGGGATCGCAGAAATTGACCCATGACCTGTGCGTGCATTGCACATGCAAAGCAAGCTACGTTGATGGCACGTGCCCCGTAGCCTACGACGAGTTGTGACCGCCGCATAATGAACCAAACGCCTTTTTTTCTTCTTCAAAATCTTGTTTGTTTTGACCAGTTTGGCTTAGCCCACAATGATAATCATGCAATAGACCAGTTCACTAATGCGGCGGTCACAACTTAACTCGCCGTACCTTCGACGTGCAACTCCCTACGATGGATTTCGTAGAAAATTCGTGCAGCGTATGCACCATGAAGGCACGTTGCCTGCACGACGTGCATGAAGTTTTTCCAATACCCTTACTACAGAAACGCAGGAATCGCAGAATTTGACCCAGGACCAGTGCATGCATTATGCATACACCGCAGGCTACGTTGATGGCACGTGCCCCATAGGCTACGACGAGTTGTGACCGCCGCATAAGTTGATAAAATCTATGACTGTTTCTTTCCTATAGGGATCATAGTCAATAAAGGGATATCAAATTAACATTTTACTAATGCGGCGGTCACAACTCGCCGTACCTTCGACGTACAACTGCCTACGATGGATTTCGAAGAAAATTCGTGTCATGCAGGCACGTTGCCTGTACGACGTGCAGGAAGTGTTGTTTTTTTTTGTTTTTTTTGTTTTTGTTTTTTTTTTTTAGAATACCCTTACTACAGAAACGCAGGAAGTTGACCCAGGACCTGTGCATGCAACGCAGGCTACGTTGCATGCACGTGCCCCGTAGGCTACGGCGAGTTGTGACCGCCGCATTAATAATGAACAATACTGGGAATCCACTTACTAGCGTATATTGTCGCTATGTCTAGAAATATTTCAGGTTGTCAATAATAACCATAGTTTTAAAAGGATGCATAGATTCTGGCTATGTTAGAAAAATATTTATTTTATGCGCTATTATGATTGCTTGAACAATACATGTCATATATACATTATTATCATCAACTGATAATATTTTTCATTATTATCATCAACTTAGGTAACATTCCGAGTTGGTTGAAGGGAAATCTGTTACGCAACGGACCTGGGGCATTTGAGGTCGGGAAAGAACGAGTCGACCACCTATTCGATGGGCTTTCTTTTCTCCATCGTTTCATCATGGAAGAGGGAGGGAAGGTGCGATATCAAGGACGCTTCCTCAGGGTAAGGGCTCTTCCAGTAAAATGCCATTTGGTCATATCCATTTGGTCTTATCCCACATGGTCTAACTCCATTTCTTCTACAACCTTTTAGTCTAAAGACCACTTCGCCTATTTACTTTTCGTCTAATGTCCAGTTCGTCTTATGTCCACTTGGTCTATCACCACTTGGCCAATTCCTGTAACACACTAATAATATACCAAATATTTATTTGGGCATGAGACAAAAATGCAAATAGACCATTTGGCTATCAGAGACGAACTGGCAATTTGACCAAGTGGTCATTAGACCAAGTGAGAATTAGACCAAGTATGTATTAGACCTATTGCAAACTAGACCAAATTGTTAGCAGACCAAATGGGTTTAGCCCATGTGGAATTAGACAAACGGATAATTACACCAACTGCTGTTAAACCAAGTGAATATAAACCGCTCTTCCATCATGTCCATGAAAGGGAACACCATGATCATGGGATGGGGAGGAATCACAGTCAAAATACTTACTATCATTCCATTGCTTCTTTATCCTTTATATACTATGATGTTTTATTCATTCAATGTAAATACATATTTCTTGTATTGTATTTTATTGGATTAATATATTTCAATTGGATTGCACGGAAATACTTTCCAGGCTGGAGGTAAATCTAAAATGTATATCTTACCTCGTTTTAACTGAGGGGAAAAAACAGACCTCTTGTTCATGATAAAATATGATATTAAACTTTCTTAATCAATTTGCCACAGAGGAATCGTTTCTCAATTGATAAAGGAACATAATTATAGACTTACAATAATTTATATACGTCATTTCATATAATTGCATAATATTATATCTAAAACACTCAATATATTCATAAGTATTCCAATATCAAACATTATGTTGATACGTTGGTAACATAATACAAGATTGAATGTGGTGACGAACATTTATTGTACCAGCATATCTGATAGCTTGGAAGTGGTTGACGCTGTATATTTCATTGAGTATAGCAGCCACATGATTATTCAGAAACATTTACTGTTCTTTTCACGTAATATGAGAACATGACTTTGACATGCCTTTGTTCTCCCTGCTTATTATGAAACGGTTTTTTGTTTGTTTTGTTTTGTTTTAGGAGGAAATAAGATTTTTCAAAAAGATTAATTTTTTTCTCTTTTTTTTTTTTTTTTCAATTCTGCATAAACATAAGGGGGTGTCACACTAAACATTTCTCGTTTACTTACCATTCAAGATGCAATGTGCTCAAATCTTAAACAGAGAATGTGAAATATAGTGTTGTGATAATATTTCCCAGTAGGGGATCCAGGTGGGGTACAGGAGTCACCCCCTATAATTTGTAAAACCACTCATTGATTGGATATGTTAAAAATCCCCTATAGGGGAAACGCCCCTATTCTAAAACCGTGGATCCGGCTGTAACTGTAACAATAATAATAATACGTTTCATGTTCTTGTAATAAAACTCTTCTAAAATCTTAATTCTCCTCCGCTATCGATTCACAGAGTGAAATCTACGAGAAAGCGATGAAGCATCAGCGGTTGGTGTTCAGCGGGTTCGGGACCCCAGCCCGTCACGCAGACCCATGCAAGACCCTCTTCCAGCGAGTCTTCTCTTTCTTCAAGATCGATTTCCCTGACAATTGCAACGTAAACTGGATGAAAGCTGGTGATGAGTTCTACGCCCTCACTGAAACCCCGGTCATCAAGAAGATCGATGTTGATAAGCTCGATGTTCTTGAAACCGTAAGCAGTTAGGCACTGGCGTAGTGGGGGAGAGGTCTTTTTTTTTTAGGGGGAGAAGGGGCGATTTTACTGAGGGGTAGAATATCTTTTTTATCCATTGACATGATTGAGGCAAATTTCTCGAAAAAAAAGTTTTTAAAAGGGGGCGTTTATTCATTTTGTTTTAAATGTCAGAAATCTAAAAAAAAGAAGAAGAAGAAAAAAAAGGGGCTTCTGAGAGGGGGAAAGCTATTTTCAGATAAAGAGTTCCAAAGAGATATCTTTGACACCAAAATATTTTTTTCGGAGGACGATATTTCTCTGTTTCCTTTTTTTTTTTCTTTGAGGGGGGGGGGGGGGGGCGGGGGAAAGGATTTTTCCCGTTTTTTTTTTTTAAAGAGGGGAGGTAATTTGTTCTTTTTTTTGGGGGGTGGGGCTTAATTCCTTGGAGCCTGTTTACTATAATAGATGTTGAATGTTCTACCATACAGCAATACTGAACTATATAAATTCCAAATATTAACTTGTGTAGGTCTTTTTCACCTCGTCCTTTACCTTGGGTGAAACAAACATGCACTTTAAAATATTCATGTCATATTACAAAACGTTTGGCTGGGCTTCCATGAATTTCAGCAGGCCGTACGTAATCTAACTTGATAACAACATTTTTAAAAAATGAGCACAAACAGTACCGCTTGCCTAATGCCAATTCCGAATTCAGAATTATTTTCTTGTCATGTATATCGAGTGCCCCCACACCTACAAAAAATGTTGCACTTGTAGAATGGCCTTCATACAAAAAATAAAAATTGGGGGAATCGTTTTATATCATGTGGATAGTTGAAGTTGTCTTCAGACACCTAATAGTTCAAAAATATATAATGGTTGAATGAACAATGCACACTTTTGTGAACGATGTGAAATAAGGATGCATTGAGATTCACTATCAATTCATGACCAGTCATGTGCAGTAATTGTGCATGATTCCTCATGCGAATATATATTTTTTTATTCATTAGCCATGCCATTCATTTTACAAACCGCTGTCCATCATAATTTATCATTACACAAACAGCGATGTTAAATTTAATATGTAGGTGTAATATTTTATATTTCTTAATAAGTGCTTTGTTAAAGCAAACAAAGAACAGTTGAATTGAATTGAATATCATTTCACTTTATGTAACCAAAATCGATTGCCAATAATTATTCTTGCGCAATAATGTTCATCAAGATAGATAGTTCAAAAGTTGTCATAATGCAGAAGAGACCTTCAGCTACCCATATGCATCAAAAATTTCCCCAAACTTAGATGGAAACATTTATATGTGACTATTTATCTCAATTTTTATTTGTTTACCTTTTTTGACGGGGGAATAGTGAATGATAAAATATACTGAATTGAAATACATTTAATTGTCTAAATGTTACATAATGTTCCAGGGCCACTTGTAATTGCGTAATAATAGGACGTATACAGCGGAGCAAGTGTTATGATAACACAATAATCTGATTGTTAACAATGGGAGGGGGCACTCGTATAGGCAGAGAAAAAAAAACACATCACATTTAATATTGACAGTATAATGTGCAATCGATTGTCTAATTGTTACATAATATTCACTAAATTCCACGAAAAAGACGCATTACAAGGTTTGCAGGGTTACATAACCGTGATGGGATTACAACAATACAAGGACAAAAGGAGGATTTCTAAAAATAAACCCTTGATATCTAATACAAATCATTATTCACAGCAATGTCCCAGACCCATTCATAATTGCGTAATAATAATGATTATGTTTGAAAGTCTGCAATGAGTGTGTCTGAAAGATAGGCTTTACATGATTACTTAGTAATCTGTTCATTATGCAAATGTTAAAAAAATAAAATAAAAATAACCTGTCAACTATTAAAAGGGAGTAGACGAACATTTAAGAACGTATAGCGAATTTGGGGTTTTTACCCGGGTTATGGGGGGACCCACATACAAAAAGTGCATGCGCGTAATTCTGGGGGGGGGGGCCTCGGGGCCGGAAAATGACCTCAATGGGGCTCAAAATCGACATTAGAGGCGCCCAATTGATCAAAAGTAAAAGTAAAAACAACCAAGAAAAAAAAAAAAAAAAAAAAACAATTGTAAGAAAATTGTGGTTGATACCCGATTGACCCCCTAAATCTACCCCAAAGGCTGATATAATTATGGCCCTATGAACGGCCGAAAACGGGAAAATTTTTCAACACTCCACCCCCGCTTATCGCACGGCCAGCGCTACCTTTTTGGTCGCCCGCTGTAACAGGGGGAAAAATTGGGTTTACCATTCTCGATCCACCAATGGGGGCGCCAAAATCAAAATCACATCGGGCCCCCGGGGAGCAAAATCCTGGATAAGCGCCTGAAGTGCTAGGGAGATTAATGTAGATTCATATCACGGTGGCCCGTATTCACAAACGTGTCCTAAAGTTAAGCCTAGCTTAATCTGTGACATGTGACACAATCCGGAACAGCTGATGTTCGATTTACCAGAATATTTGGTATGAAGGAAGTGCATATGTCGGTGCACCTAAAATTCGATCTCGATTTTATTACAAAGTAAAATAATATTTTGAGAATCATCAATGTTATTCCGTTCTTCATATCCTATATGATCAATGAAACAAAAAAATTCAAGAAATTATTCACAAGAACAATGTTTTTTTTTAACGAATTTTAGACGGGCTTGTCATTTTGTGTAGCAAAACTGAATAGTGCCCAGTGCCCACTCACTCATTTTGCACGCAGTTCAAGCGCAGTGAAGTTTCGGACTTTTCTTTTTTGACAATGAGTGAAATTTTCACGGTGGGAAATGAAATTTGCTGAAACTCATTTTTAATCAATTATTTTCGCAGTTTTTGGTATCAAAATGGATTGTTGAGGTTAAGATTGAAAATTGGTGTCAGTTTTATGTTTTGCATATCAATTCTACTCTATGTAAAATGTAAAGTTAACGTATACCAACGTGCGGCATTAAATCGTAATTAAACAAGGCGCGTCCATTATCTAAGAGGCCAGACGCAACAAAGTGACGTTGGAAATACGGCTGAGAAGCGCAGAAATTTATACAGCTGGCTGCAATAATAAATTAGCTCACAAAAACTCGCGAGGAAGACTTCCCTGTAGTGGAATGGTATTGTCCGTTCGTTAGAGCAAACTATTCGAGGAGATGAAAGAAATTGATGAACTTTTATCATGGTGTTAGTTAATAGATTCTCCAAACCAGATGGAGGAAATACACATTTGGGCATTTTATAACATGATTGTGCTGAAGTTCAGAAAATCAGAATATGCAATTCATATATATTGATGCTCAAAACAATGACATAGATTGTGAACTTGTCACAAGTCTTGCGAAGACGCCGTTCACATGTTTCTATGCGATATGCATGTGATAAGCATAAATATTGACCAGTCGAGGAAAGAACCTCTTATGATTATGTTCAAAGTGACAGGACTTTTTTTTTAAATCAATTAAAATGAATGTACCATCTCAGGAAAGCTGAGAAGTCAAGCTCTTAATTGCCCTGCGAACAATAAGCTCCAATAAAATAATGCGGCATCGATGATCAAAACTATGCAGCGCATGAGCTATTTTGAGAGCAAAATATACCATATTGTACAGGAATTTGATCTGACTAGGCTTTCGAATTGACAAAAGTGACAGGACTTTTTCTTTCCTTTGCAATAAGATATTCCTATTTTTGAAAAATTCAGACTCTTAGCGTATTTAATCGGAGTGAACATTTCTTTGAAAAGGTAGTTGCTCGCCACAATAAAGAAAATAAAGTGAAAGACTGTCCAAAAACAAAAAAAGTCAATGGACGCGTTCGCTTTGAGTAGAATGGTAGCGCCCTCTATCTCTTAAGTTTACAACTAGAATTATGTTCTATGAAAATCGCACAGTTACGTGGGTGTACAGACATAGGCACTGCGCAGACTTGGGCACTCTTACCATACTGAAACTTTTAAGAAGTCCCTGGGAATAATAAGTACAAAAGTTTTCCTAACTATCGAAGTACGATTCTAGAACCCAGTAAACGTGTAAGGAACGTAACAATGTTGAATAATTATTGTGTCACATTTTGCTACCCATAGTTAAACCACAGATTAAACCTAGGCTTAACTTTAGGACGTCTTTGTGAATACGGGCCCTTGTCCTTTATCTATAGTAGATGTGAACTGCTCATGTTCAGTAGGAAATGCTACTCCCTACTAAAGTCAATACCCCTACTACCTTTCAAGAATAAGGGATATTGTTTTGGAGGTTTTTTTTTAGGGGGGTGGTTCTGTCTGCAAGTTAGTGTAATATTGTACTGCGTGCAAAAGAGTTTGGAGGACCTTTGATGGAAGCAAAAGAAAAATAACTTTGTCAAAAAAAAGATGCAGGGTGTGTAGTTCATGTTTATAAGTTTGTTAGTAAGAACAAGTCTAGGATCCCTTTATGGTGTAAAATATTCAAATTTGCAGTGTATTTTGAGATTTTTCTTTTCAAACGACACTAGTCTTGTGACTTTATTCTTCCAGGTAAATATGCAGGACATAATCGGGGTTCACACGGCTACTGCACATCCACACGTCGGACGCGATGGATCGATGTATAACCTAGGTACAGCCATGCAGAGGAGAAGCAGATACTGTGTCATCAAGATACCACCTACCAACAAAAATGCTGGTAAAAAAACAACAGAGTATTATTTTAAGAGTGTCAGAATGGCTAATAGATATATAAGTTTAGAAACTCACACCCTTATATCCGGCCTTTCAAAGCTGTAAAATATGCACATGCGAAATATGTGTCTGTACAATTTCAACCAAATAAAGATAGGCCTACCAATGCATTACTCATAAAAATTATCTGATAATAATATATTATGACAATAATCATATCTGACAATAATTATTTCGTTTTCAGTGCTCAGAAATACCATGATGTATGGCCCCGTAAAAAAGGGACTCAAGCGTTCGAACCCCCCCCCCCAAAAAAAAAAAAAAAATAAATAAAAAAAAAAAATAAAAAAAATAGGGGATTCAATTAGACAAATCTTAAGATCGATAGGCTTTGCCCCGGCCTATGAAATCCCAAGTCTTTACTCCCTCCACACCTTGAACTATAAATAATAATGCGTGAAATATTATGTCTGTACGTTGAACACTAAAAATTTGTATCCCTGTTGTTTTATTTTAGTTATGTACCCCCACTACATACAATTATTAATCATTTGCATGTCTTTCTGTTTGAAATGAATACAAACGAAACTGAATCTTAATGTAAATGTTAATGTATGTGAAGAGCTGCACATGATATTTTTTAGCCTACAGGTATGAGTAGTCTCGTGGTCGTATCACTTGACTGGGGATGCAAAAATCGTGGGTTCGGTCCCCGGCGCGGCACATTTTCCTTGAGCAAGGCATACTCTATTTTAATTGGTACCTTGAGTGTTACATACTTGGCCGCTAAGCTAAAGAACTGAGTGCTGAATATGAAGCCATCATTATTAACATTATTATATTTCCATCTCACCCTCCCCCCCCCCCCCACTAGATGAAGATCTTGTCAAAGAGGCCTCTATCATAGCCGATACCAGCTGCCACATCCAACCCATCTTACTATCATAGCTTCGGTATCACTGAGAATTATATAATCTTCGTCGAGCAGCCTCTTCAGATCAACTTGCTCAAAGGTACAGTTCATAGTTTATAGGTTCATATCCATGCGCGTCCCAGGATGCATAATGGAGAGTCTGAATCTAAAAAGACTACAATTATTATACAATAAAATGTTTTGTTTTGTTTTGTTTTTGTTTTATTGACACGCATTTCTGCACATTATCATACAATCATACCCATCAAGCGCGGCGATTTCATGTCACGAACTGGGGGGGGGGGGGGGACGGAAACACCCGAAAGTGGAAAATAATACACTCAAAATTCGCATACTTCGCACATTATGCAGAAACTAATGAAAATGTTGCGAGCGCGAAGCGCGAGCCGAAAATTTTGCGTTCAAATAACATTTAGCATTGTATTTGACATACATTTTACCTCTTTATCAGCTTCACAAGCTAATCACTCCATAAAAATATGTTAAGCTTCAAAAATCGAGGGGGGGGGCCGACCCCACCCAGAAAAAAATCGAGGGGGACACGTCCCCCCGCCCCCCCCCGGGATCGCCGCCAATGATACCCATAGTGTTGTCGACAAGTCTTTGTATATCTTTAAAAGTAATGCCTTGTCCATTATTTATCTTCTTGGAGAAGTATATGACCAGAGTTGGTCATTTCTAATGTTTTTTTTTTTGTTTTTGTTTAATGTTTTTCCAAGATTGAAGGTCAATACAATCATGGAAAAAATATGAAAATTGAGAACCATGTAGTATCTCATTTTTAAAACTTATTGAATAAAAGTCTTTCGTTCAATTACGCATTTTAACCTAAATTTGTTACCGTATTGTTCCATTTTCCTTTAGTTTTCATGGGTCGACTGTTCAACACACCAATGACAGAGTGCATGAATTACAAATCGAATTTGAAAGCTCGATTCCACGTGATCAGACAAGAAGACGGGGCCGTGATGTCGACCGCCTTTACGTCCGATGCGTTCTTCTGCTTCCATCACGTCAATGCATATGAGAGCGACGACGGCAAGCATATCGTGGTCGATATGTGCTGCTACAACGACGAACAAGTCCTCAAGAGAGCGTACATGAAGAATATTATGAGCGGAAATTTATTAGTGGAGGACTCACTCGTCAAGCGATTCGTTCTCCCGTTGGGCGATGACTTAAAGGTTAGATCCACTTGTGTAAATACGAGAAATATAAAAGGAGATATAATACGATAAATCTTACGAGTTATTGTTACTCTTAGTACACAGTTTACCATAGACTTACGATTGATATCAATCGTAAGATTGATAGTGCCAGAAGAAAGAAATATATTAAAAAAAACAAAAAACAAAAACAAAAACAAAAACGAACGTTTATGGTCAGTCATTATTCTAATTGTTAAAATGTAGCATTAATGAAAACTATGTCTGCTATTTAGATTCCCAAATCGTGCTGATTTATCCTATTTTTGAGGCCCTGTTTTATATCAAAATTGAAACTTCTCATTTTTAGGAGGATGGGAGTAATGTAGTAACAATGTCCGGGTCCAAGGCGACTGCGACTCTTAGCAAAGACGGATCAATTCACTGTGTTCCTGAACAACTTTGTAACGTCGGTAAGTAAATTTACATTTGTCAAATCATTGAGACATGGGTCACTTGAACATATCAATAATGGTTTTTGCAAATTATGAAATGTTGGTTCAACGTCACTTTTTTTAAAAACTTTCTGCTTTATTATTTTTTATCCCAAAAATGAATAAAGATATAGGCCTAGTGCTTTAATTAACAGAATTTTGACTTGATCAGATAAATTAATATTGTCGTCAAATTTGGTTTATATACTTTAGAAAAAAGTCAACTATTCTAAATCATTATACCTCTGATTTCATATCTAAATAAGTATAATTATGATTATGTTTCCTTTCGTAGGTTTGGAGTTACCTCAAATCAATTATGCTGATTACAACGGGCGTGATTATACTTATGTGTATGGTATGGGTGGAGATATCAAACAGGTAAATATGATTCAAATAAACACTTTGATCTAACTATATTCAACAATATACAAAATTTTAATAACATTATGTCAAAGTCGCAAAATAGTCATGATGATAATGAAATTTAAATTTAAAATCTAAGACCCCGAATCACTAATGAATCGAACAAGCTAACACCACCCTCTAAAATGGGAATGACGATCGATGATCTTAAATATATTTCGTTGGTGCCCCAAAAGTCATTTTAAAATTCATCCGTGTTTTGGCACCCTCTTGTCGTGCTAGTTATCATCATTTGGCACCGGGTGCCAGTATATTTCAACCAGAACGGGCTTACTACCATCTTTGAATCGATGCACTGTTTCGTCTCCTATTTGCGAATAGGCTGTGATATTTTAGCAAACTTCTCTTCTATAATCATGATAATAAAATCTCTCTCTCTCGGCCCTTTGAAAACAATGTACCTGGTTTTTAACTCATCTATATTTGCCTCTTCAGCAATCATGGATCAATTGAAATTATTAGGCCTATTATTTCTCCCAGGTTTCTGTTACTCCACCCCCCCCCAAAAAAAAAAAATAATGAAAATAAAAATGAATAAAGAGCATATATTATTTATTGCTCTTCGCCCCACCTAGCTTCATAAAATCAACGTGAAGACTCATGAGGTTATGTCATGGTCCGAGCCAGGATGCTTCCCTTCTGAACCAGTCTTCGTTCCTGCTCCAACCAAAGAAGCTGAAGATGACGGTAAGTTTAAACACCCCATCGTTTGTTTGTTTTTGTTTTGTGTGTTTGTTGTCGTTGTTTCTTTTTTTTTTTGGGGGGGGGGGGAGGGGGGTGTTCCAATATCCCTTGGAGGAAATTTAAGAAATGATTATTCCAATTTCAGTCTTCAGAGATTGTTAGATAACGGACGGGTTCTGTTCCTTATCCATTGATCTGCTTAGAGTTTTTGAAAGAATGTTCAAACAAAGAGAAAAATAAATACTACATGGACAATATATAGATAAAAAGATATTTATTAAAATATCTTTATCAATCCTAATCATGCAAAGTTATCTAATCCAATTTTCCCAATTATAACAAAATAAAGGGGGAGCTCATACACACTCGCACCTACACCGCCTGATCGGACATTTTTTTTTAAATAAAAAAATATATATATCAATGTTCTCTTCTGCGTTCTACAGGTGTTGTCCTTTCATGCGTGGCCAACTTGGGCGATGATGACCAACCTCCATTCCTACTCGTGCTCGATGGCCGAACCTTCACCGAGATCGCCCGGGCTATCATCCCGATACCAATCACTACGTTTGGCTTTCATGGGATGTTTGTTGAAGCGTTGTCTTAATTCCAGAAGTTTCATGGGATGTTTGTTGAAGCATTGTCTTAATTCCAGAAGTACATGAGAGAATCAAGTCCTCTTTAAAAGTTCTACAGATAAAATAAAATGTTTCAAACATTCTAGATATTCAAATGTTGAAATGTTCATTTAAATGAGGTATGTGGTACTATGTATATTTTGAAGAAATAAAATATATATAGATATATCATTATAAACTCTATATTTGAGCAAGATTAAATGGTGCTATAATGTCTCTTCTCCTTTAATACTTGGTAAAAAGTTTCATATTAATTAAATGTTGTAATTGCATTTTTTAAACAAAAAAGTAGTATTCGTGAAGAAAAAAACTATTTGAGCAAACTCCAGGTGCCGTCATTCAACCTTCGTTGTTAGGCCTATGTAATAATGATATCGTTCTAAACATACTAAGACAAATGAAAATACAGCACAAGTGAATGATTACTATACTGCCATAATTATATTCCACCTTTATGACGAACGGTTATTCGTTATCAAAAATGTTATTCAATATAAAAAATCAACTATTTTCTCGACAAAATTAAGCTCTTTTTAACTTGATTTATTCGTTTCCCTTGCTTTTACTCAACGTGTGTGACCTGTTAACATTCATACCGAGTATAGTGTTTCAAACCTGACTTGCCCGTATATACACAAATTATTTGTTTTTGCCTTTACTATATTCTTATCCGAGGTGAGATTACATTCTTTATTTATCCAAAGAGAAAAAAATATCTCGCATGCAAAAAAAAAACAACAACAAAAAAAAAAAAAAAAAAAAAAAAATTAAAAAACCCAACAACGATCGAGTTATTACTTTTCCTGTTATGTTTACTGATATGACCGAGTGATGTACATCTATGAATTTAGGCTTTAAAAAAAACAACAACAATGCACTGTACCATTAGATTAAAAGTGATATGTGTTTCTTGTTTTTAAAAATGTGAAAATAATTTATATATATATATATATGATATATGACATTACTGTATTTTATTGTTAGGCCTAATGTATTGTATTCTTTGTATTCACGATCATATTAGGATCTCTGTATATTATTGTCAAAACAAGCAGGCTTAAAAAAAAAAGTCAAATCAAATTGATTCAGATGTGTCATTCTGTAACGTTGGAAGACGGTTATCAATATGCTTCGAGGATAGCTAGAGACCATTGCTGACAAAATGTGGCATGCTGGTGAGGAATGTGGAGAATATGTGTGAAGTGACGGTTAAACAGAGGGTGAAGGATTAAAGGAAATGCGTGATGATTGATTGAAGTCAGACGCGGGTCCTTGCGGGGATCGGGCCCTGCCCCCCCCCTAAAAAAAGGGTGTCCAAACAGGGCAGTTGGTCCCCTAACAAAAGCATAACAAAACAAAACAAAAACAAAACCAAATACAAATTGGAGCCTATTAACATTTGAAAATTCGAGGTGCTGCCCACTAACGGACAAATTTTGTTTAATCAACGTCGAAAGGACGTTTTAAATATTTTTGGTGAAGTGGCAGATTCTGGCGGGGGCACGGAGGACGCCCCTTCTTAATTGAAACCACTCATTGCATGTCAAAATGGGAAAATTTCGGCGCCCCCCCCTCCCCCCAATTTTTTTCTCTATATCATCATAATCATTACTATAATGATCAGCAATTCAGCATCAATATCATCTCCTTTATAATCAACACGGCTTTCATCGATAAAGAGATACCGTTATAGGCCTACATGTATCATCATCCTTGTCACATCAAAACCACCGCAACCAACATCATCATCACTATATTCCCCACCAGTAACAGTGACAACATCATCACCGCCACTCGTACCCGTACAAGGACAGCTCCTCCGGAGGTCAATTCTCCCGGGGACAGCAACTCCAACCTGACAAGACACCCAGAGGCGATGACTGCTCCCTTGAACACTCCAAAAAAGCTGGCAAAACTGCTGGTAGCGTTAGATTGGTATCTGAAAAAGGGAAGTTCCCCTTGAGATAACTCCCTCATACATGTAGGGCAACGACCCTGGAGTCGTCCTCCGGGGGAGCAGTCGTCCGGGGACATCAGTTGGGAGTAGTCCCTTGGGGAGTTGACCTCCGGGGGAGCGGTACTAGAAATATCATAACCGCCATTTTCACCAACAAGGAGAATCACCATCCCATTTAGTCGTCACCACTACAATCATCATCATCATCATCGTCGTCCTCAATTCCATTAAAAAAAATCAGACATTTATCATATCTAGTCGTCACCTATTCCATCAAATAAACAGAGATATCATTACATCATCCGCATCACCTCTAGTTATCACCAGCATCATCATCATCACCAATATCATGGTAAATTACCACTTGGTCTAAACCCACTTTGACTAATGCTAGGGTTGGGCAAATAATTACTTTTTTCTGAGAAGTTATTTCAAACAAGTTGTTTCTATAGTCAAATTTGATGTAGAATCCAAAAATGACAATTATTTCTGTGTACGATGATGTCTGGCGTCGCTAAAGTGCAAAAAACCGAAATAGTGTATTTTGCCCATTCATCACACACTTTATAGGTATAAACCTGTTTTATTTTGTTTCTTCATGGATTTTGATGGTCTAGAAGCTCAAATCTGACAATTTTATCATGACCTAATGTACCTAATATGTGTTATTGGTGTTATTTAGTGATTTTGATATGAGGTGATTTTTACTCAATATTCACTGAAACTAACTACCAAACTACACTAACAGTCAACTTAGGTAGGATTAATCATGTTGGGTTCCCGGACACCCAAAATCCATTTAAAAACGTAATACAAGTGGTTTATACTTATAGAAATTGTGATAATTGGGCAAAATATGCCATTTCGGTGGCCATTCTGGTTTTTTGCACTTTAGCGCCGTAAGACGTCATCGTACGCAAAAATAATTGTCATTTTCAGTTTCTACATCGAATTTTACTATAGAAACAACTCGTTTGAAAAAAAAATTGAGATTCGCCCAACCCTACTAATGCTCATTTGGTCTCATCCCACATCTAATTCCATTTCGTCTACAGCCAGTTGGTCTAATTATCTTTCGGTCAAATTGCCACTTTGCCTATTTACCATTTTGGCTATTTCCCATTTCGTCTAAATGTCCCTTTTCATCTAATGTCCAATTAGACTAACGCCACTTAGTCAATTCGTGTAACAAATTTGTTACACACCAAATATTTATTTGGAAATTAGACGAAAATACTATTAGACAATTTGGCTGTGAGACGAATCGGCAATCAGATCATGATGTCATTTGACCAAGTGAGAATTTCATGTGGACCAAATCATTAGTCGACCAAATGGGTTTAGACCATGTGGTATTAAGACAATTTAGGATAATTGGAACATCTGTTGTTAGACCAAGTGGATACGAACCACTTTCATCACACATCAGTACTTGAACTTCTCCTATCATAACCACCACCACTATCCGTATCACTGTTCCAGCACCAACTCTTAATATCAGAACAATAATCTTCAAATGTATCGGTTAACATTGAATGAACAAGGCATCTCCCTTTGGTTTCCATGGAACAGGAATTTGACTGTATGGTAGGGACCTAATTTTGATATCATCAAAACAAGACTAAACTGAATCTTGTAGTCCAACAAGAAATTACAAAATGTTTTGATCTTGTAATGTTAATCGATACACGCAAAAGCCTCGGAAATTCCAAATAGAATGATCGTTGAACAAAAGATTAATATTGGTAGATATTTATTCTGAATCTTGCAGTTATCTAGTTTGAAAAATAGAGAGAGAGAGAGAGAGAGAAAGAGGAGGGGGTGTGGGTGAGAGAGAGGGGAGGACAAGCGATTCGGAACATGGTGAGAAAGGGAGCCAGGAAGCGAGTAGATACGAAGGCGACAATGGAGTGGAATAAAGATGAAGTTTCATGTGGAAAGTGTGTGTGTGTGGGGGGGGGGAGGGGTAAGTGGCGAGAATCAAGAGGATACAAGAATTAATATACCTGCGGAAACAAAACAGTTAGTTACATGTAGACGACATCGCAAATTTACCCCCCCCCCTCCCGCACACTCAGGGGGTCAGCCATACATGTATGCTCATTCCGCATTCTTAGAGATACTCCTATTTGGAGGGGAAACCCTGTCAAAATTACCCCGTATTACAGGCTTTTGAATTTCTTGTTAACAAGTAAAAGAAAACTATTGTTTTGAATGCATTCCCAAACTAAAATAACCGAGCAAAATGTTTTCATGCTTTCTCTAGTGAGAAGTCATTTGTCTCAACTTTTATTCGTGTTCTACGTAATTTCTAATGTTATAATTATTTCGTAGTGTTGGCATCTCTGGTACATGTCCTGATCTCGGTTTTGTTTTATTTTCAGAGTGACAGCCTTTTGTTTTGTTTATGCTAGATACATAACATGGAGTAGCTATATGACCTTTCCCCCCCCCCCCCACCCCTGGAAGAAGAAAGGGGTTTTGAAGCACATCAATCATTTGTATTTGGCTTTTGGTACATGCGCCTTGTTATGTGAGTGGACTGTATAATATGTACATGTAGATTTCAGCCCCCCCCCCCCCCTTTGGTAGTCTCTGTGGTGCTACAATCCAATTATTTTTAACTAACCAGGTTCCCATTCAGTTAAAATCAAAAGTGTATGCAATATATTAGAAGCACATTACATTAAAGGACTCCAGGCTGAAATTCAGATGGTTTGAACTGTGCAGTAAAATAAAGTACACACTGAAATTTCATCAAATCAATTGAAAAAAACTCCTCAACTTATGATTTTTTTAAAGTTATAATTGTTCTATCATACATATTCCATGAAAAAGGTGATAATGTTATTGATCCACATTTTCTTTTGTATTTTATGATATGAAATAACATTATTCAAATTTTCTGTTCTAAGAATAAAAATCAAAGGGATAACTCTATGGAATATTTGAGTTCATCATTGCTGTATACATTGTTTTGTATGTAAGTTATGTCAATATAGGGATATATTTGTATGGACATGTATGAAAAAAAAGAAGAAATAATGTGACTGGGATTTTCATATACTAGTAATAAAAATTTCAAAAATAGTGGATTAAAGACACATCAGCTTGCTCATGGAATATGCATGCGACTTGCAAAGACTGAACTGTTTCATTGTAAAAAATGTAAAAACTAAATAACATGAGTTTGTTAATTTTCATCCAAATCAGATGAAATTTTCAGTGTTGTACCATCTAAATTTCAGCCTGGAACCCTCCTTTAACTTTCCCTTTGATTGCTTCAACTGAAAACAGGAAGAGATACTTTTTTTTTGGTTGATCTCCATTTGTCCGAAATGAACCATGTTCCTATTGTCGCATCTCCTGTTTTCAGTCCCTCTGAATATATGTTCCATCACCTTAAGAGAGAAAATCAAAGAGAACTTATTAGGTCTCATAGAGTCACTACAGCTTCCACTAGGATCTTATTCTTTGTTTTTGCTTTGTTTCATTTTGGCCCAGTTACTCCCATTATAACAACCACAGATACAGCAAGATTTGTTGGAGAAGATCCACTCAAGTACATCCGAAACTCAATAAATTGTAACAATCCAGAAAAAAATGCACTTATTTGGGCGAAAACTTCCTGAAAAAAAAGGCTTCTCTGTTTACAGTACACTCCCACTAAACAAAAAAAAAGAATTTGTCATAACAGGCAACATTCCAATCCAATTTCAAACCAGTGCACATGTGTTTGTGCCAGTTTGTTCAGTTTAAAGAGATAATCCAGCAAGGTATTTGGCTTTGTCCAAAGCATTTTGTCTAACGGGAGTGTTTATCAACTCCCGATTACAAACTGCACACACGTCGCTAGACATGTTGTGTTACAGCGAGATTTTTTTCTAATAATCTTATAGGATGGTCACGTGCACATTTATAAAAGAGGGTGGAATTGCAACAATAAGTACACTGTACGAAGTTGAATTACTTTGAAGATGCTGTACTAGATGTTCCTATGTTAATCAAATCAGTTTTGAGACAGGGGTAAAAAAATGTAACATACGAACATCTAGTACTAGCATCGTCAATTATTTACATATCTGAAAGAGTAACTCCTCCCATCTTTTGGTACCATTTTTATGTGGTACATGTATGTCTTTACGCTTGGAATGAACACGACACATTGTTACATAAATGTAACAGAGGGCCAAAATGTAACATACGAACATCTAGTACTAGCATCTTCAATTGTAGTACAGTCCAATTCCAATCCTATTGCAAGAAGGTGCTAGAGACCAAACCTATTTTTATGTTATAACAAAATCTCATTATACTGCACACTTCAGCATACATGTACAGCAATGCATGCACATGATGAAATTAGGACCGAAGATATACATTGTTGTATCATTGCTCATTATAATGCGGATAAAATGTTTTAAAAAATGCCTTATAACATCCTTTTTATTTTCAATCTGGTGATGATCTGCTGCTTGATCAGACATTTTCTACTGATCAGAAATACTCACTTTTATGATGTACCTGCATGGGGATCATTTATGACACTTTACATAATGTAATATAATACACACTGTTGAAACAAGTATATATCTGGACTGAATAGGGCTTTTTTAATTTCAATTCTGCTTTTAAAAAATTGTGACTATTGAAATGAAGGACACACAACACTTCCACAAAACAAAGAACAAAAAATCAAACACAAGTGCATACCATAATATATATACATTGAAGTGTACATTGGTGTATATATCACGTGAACAAAAAAGAAAGCATACCGTCAATGATCCCTTCCTTATGAATTGATCCAAACTCCAAATTTGATCCCTGTAGAGGTTATTCTTCCGAGACCCAAAGGGCTCCCGGATCTCAAATCATGGTATGATGTTTTTGATCTGATCCACTGAATGTTTGGATTCCTTTGCCCTACTGATCTATCCTTTCTTTTTCTCTTTAAAATGATCCATGATTCCCCCGAGACCACGGATCCATGCTCATCTGACTTCTATTGTGCTCTCATTCCTGATCCAAACCCGACTACCTGCGGATCACACGACTCTTTGATGTGCGATCCAAATTGATCCTTCCATTTGATTCCTGTGATTGATCCTTTGATCCCCATTTTTTCTATTTTTTTTCTATCCATTTTGATCCTGAAATGAATCCTTGATCGCATCCTGAATTCACGAGATCCTGATCCATAGTTTATTTTGATCCCCTTAAACCAATTATCCATGAATTCAGAATTTGATCCTTTTCTGATCCAAAGTTATTTTGATCCCCCAACCAATTGTCCAAGGAGCCGGAAATTGATCCTGAAACTTATATTCCGGATTTTGAATGCATTCCATAACGGATCCATGATCTTTTTTTTCTTTTTTTGATCCCTGATTCCATGAATCCTGACCAATCCAACTCCTCCTCATTTAATTCCTGATTTTATGATCATCCTTCCTGAATGCCTCCGAAGGGGCCAATCTGGGAGGTTAAAGGTCAGAAGAATCAATGTTAACAATATACACAAGCAAAACAATCAATAATCATAACGTTATAGGGATCATAAAGTGGTTTATCTAGGCAATATACATGTATGCAGTTGCATGCATTCTTATTAGAATTGGAAGGGTAATACATTTATCTTATTTTCCTTTTTAATAAAACATTTGGAAGGGGGTCTATTACTAAAAAAATTATTCATCAGTAATAGTTAAATTCTGCTTCAGCACTCAATACACCACATCGCATTGAAAACAATGTGTAAATATTCATATACAAAAATAAACAAAAGATTAATAAGAATGGGAATGGTGATAAACCTACACTTTCCTTACCTGGGCACTACAATAGGTATCTTAAAAAGACACAATATCTTAGATTGACAAAAGATTACGCTTTTCTTTCCCAAATTTATATGTGCAGGAGTAAAAACAGAAAGGTACAAGTGATGGGAAAAGAGACAAACACAAACAATTGTTTGAGGAGACAGATCAGATGAGAGGAGAAGAAAAAGAACGGCTTTGTAGCATGAGAGAGAGAGATAGAAAGGGGGGGGGGAGACACATACAGACCAAGTGTACTGGGTAAATGCTGCAGCTATGGATTAACATGTACACATCTTCCTGGGCCATTAATTTCCAATCAAAGTGGGAGAACAATATTTACATTATTCAATCATTTCACAATTTGCCTTCTCTATTTACAGCACTTATGATAAGATGTTTTGATGGATGACATATCATACCAAATTTGAGATTTTGTGTTTTACTACTTGAAATAACAATTGACATGAAATAATAAACCAAAAAGAACAAAAACTTATTCTATATTTACAATTAACCCCAGTCAAATGGAAATACTTTTTTAACTGCCAACTTTTGATGTTATCCATACAAAACAATTACAAAATACAAATGAAATCTATATTTTGGTTGGATCATTAGAAATAATATGTATTCGTAGTAAAGAGATATCCGATCAACACTGTAAAATGATGTAGAGTTAATAACATGGGTATACGATGGTGTAAGGAGACGTGCATGCATGAATGGTGAGACCTCTACTACAGGCGCCTTTGGATGAATTCTAAAAACCATTAAATTGGAAAGTGTAGAATACAAAATACAGACTTCTAGCACTAACAAAAATTATTTACAGTCTTTTTTAAACATACACAGATTCTGTGACATCATGTAATCAATGGAGCCTGCCTAGCATCGGTGTGTGTATGGTAGAAACACAGTGGGCAGAGACTGGCGGAAGGTCGATTGTAGATTGGTAGCGAACAGACTACGAGCGGGACCTGGATCTTGATCTAGATCTGGAACTGGAACGGGAGTAGGACCTGCTACGGGAACGGTGGCGACGTCCTCCTTTCCTGCCGCCCCATTGAGGACTACGGGATCGACTACGTCCTCCTCTGCCACCGCCGCCGCCGCCGCCCCAGTTAGGGCTGCGAGATCGGCTACGACCTCTGCCGCCACCGCCACCACCACCGCCACCCCAGTTAGGGCTGCGAGATCTACTACGGTGACCTCCTCCACCACCACCGCTACGGCCATAGTATTCATCTGGAGAACGACTTCGTGAACGACCATAGTCTCCACTTCCGCTGGTTGGGTCGACTTTCACACGGATGTACGAAACATCTCCCTACAGAATGGAACAAAGGATGTTAGATGATCAATCAATTTCATTCTATACTGTAGAACAGGTAGGAGTGAAAGATTGAGCATATTATAAACAATGCAAGTATATGACTTTTATGTAAAGGAAAAATGTGAAGTTAATACATACTTGACCGTATCTGCCATAGAGGCTGTGATTAGTTGGATTTGTATCATGTGCCACTAACAATTTTTGGTATATAGGCAGATCATGCTTTGATTTTATATCAAATGTTCAATTTGCATGACAATATTATAGGAAAATATGTTATTATTCATTTTAATTCTACAGAGATTCAAGAGTTATTTGCGAGTTCACTGGAAATTACATTGTCTCATGTATTTATTGCTTTCCTCCTGTAAGTTTGCTTTGTCAGCAATGAGCCAGTATTATATTCTTTGAAGGGTTCTCTGGTGGTAGAACAATTAGCAGTGGAAGGTTTCACAGTGCACATTTTTTTTTTTAAGGTTATGAGCGGTCCCGAGGACCTACCCACTCTCAACGTTTCGGTGAGCATGTTCTCACTTTCTCCTGAAGAAGATAAGAACAGGAAACCTTCCACTGCTAGCCAGTCTTAGCTGTCTTCTCCAATATGTGGTTAGGGCCCCCCAAGGATACAAAAGAAGTGCGTCATTGTCCAGCGCTATGCCACAACTTCCTTACCTCATGAGATCTGAATTTGGTATCATCCAGTCGCTTGAAAGCATACTTCATGTCCTCTGGTCTAAGGAACTCCACCACACCTGTACCATCTCTGTAGACATCGGCGTAGCACACATCACCTGCCTCGCGCATGTGATCCTTCAGGTCCTGCCAGCTTCCTGTAGAGGGAAGACCTGAGACAGGCAACACAACAAAAGCCACTCAGAGAATCAAATTTCTGGTTCGTTTGCAAAAAGATCATGTTCAAATTGGGGAGGTGGTTGACAGACTGAGGAAATTAAAACTAATTTTTTTTTTACAATTAAATCTTGATGTTCTTTTCTCAAGATCCCATTACTGCTGGGCTGTACTGAAATTTGTTATCTAAAGCAAACTATTACTGTTACTTAAATGTACAGGTTTTATATATTTACATGTTACAATGGCAAGCCACTCAAAACTTGCACTATTAACTTATGTTGATTACTTGTTGTCCAAACTGTATAAATATTGTATACAGTAATTGTATTCTGCTTTTCTCTTGAGAATAAAAAAATTAATTCAACCACTATGATAACCAGCATCCACTTTGATACATTTTTGTGTAGTTAAACTCTAAAGTGACTTGGCATATTTCTTCTAAAAATCTAAGTAGTACAAAAACCCTGCATATTGTACCACCACTTGTAAGACCATATCCAAACTTTGTTCAAGGCAATGATGCTATTCAATGTAATATCTTTTCATAAATAGTGGTCAATCAATTAAGATTATATTTGATTGATCACAATGGGTGCCATCACACTTAAAGAATTATGTATTTCCTGTCTTCCAGTTGGCTCCTTCAGACACAATTTTTTTTCTATATTTGAAGAGTTTGATTCCGAAAGGCACTAAATCCACTTTTGATGAAAATTGGGTTAGTGATACCAGACCATTGTTCAGACTGGTACCTCTCTATGAAAAAAACTGAACCCTATAAAGTTCAAAGAGCAATTATTACAAAATGTACATTTAAAATATCACTTTCCCATAGAGACCTGTACAAAATTTTGCAAAGAAATGCCATTTTCTCAGTAGTGACACAAGTGGATTTAGCACCTTTTGGAATCAAACTCTTCATTTCTTTACACCATTATAAAACAATTCATGCTTATTTTTCTCTTTGTCAATGTTATTGTACAATGTTGTAAATATTTGTGTAACATACACGTAGGCCCTACATACTTTTATTCTTGTGGAAAATAGATGAATTTAATTGAAAAACATGGCACAAATGGAAATAAATCTTTTCAATCCTTCTAACCTACCAGATACAATAACTCGATATGATGATCTTCTTGGTGGTGGTCCCCTTGGACGACTGCCCTTGAAGCCTTTGGTCCCCCTTGGAAACTCAACTCGTACCCGGTAGCCATCGTAGTTGTAGCCGTCTCGTGCTAACACTGCATCATCAGCGTCCCTTCATTTCAATACCAGATTCAAGGTACTCATTTTCATTGTTCAATGTCCAACAAATTATAAATACATGAAGAGAAAGGTTTCTCACAATTTGTACAGTGTGAAATAAAAGCATCCACGGGTAAAATTCTGAGACAGATACATGAAAGCATTCGAACATAGTAAATACTTTATATGCAATCAGTGATTCATTGTAGTATATTATGCTACAATCACACAGACACTTATGTTTAGTTACGTTTGTGTTGTTTTATCCTTATTTCATCTTCATTTCTAATGTATTTCTTTGTTTTATTTGATGAAAGAAATTATCGTTATTTCTACTGCTGACTTTGATGGGAAGGCATCCGTGGGGATCCACAAAAAAAAAAAAAAAAATTGGATGCAACGCCGGACGTAACTCAATTTAAGTGTCTATGTGACTGTAGGATAATAGGCCTTTAAAAAAATATGCACCAAATTTGAAAATTGGGTTAGTCGGTCAATTTCTTTTTCTTTTTCTTTAAAATTTTTTTTTTTTTTAAACTGACCAAACCTCGACTTAAAGACGGGGAATCTTGATTTTTCATGGGGAGTTGATCAAAATTTGCTGACCCCAGACTTGGTGAAAAGCATGTGGGGTACCTTGTCTTGAATGAAAATTTCTTGACCACAGCAAAACAATCTGTCCCACCCTGGAGAGCTTCGGGAATGATCGGCCAGGGAAAGTGAGATTTAATGACTTTACCAGATGGAGGGATGGATGGAATATACAAGGCATTACATAGTCTGGCAGTGGTCAGGTGATGGGTGACACCTGTTACTGGATAAACATCCATGGTGTCATATTACCCATGGAAGCTGAAGATTCCCCGTCTTTAAAAGAGCAGTTGTTTGACATGAGAGAGTTGAGTTTTCCAATATTTTATTTTCAAGTTTTCAAGTGGGGCGGAATTCCGAATGCAGTCAAAACACATATAAAAATGCTTTCTTAAGCCATTGAATACATGATATTTTTAGCAAATTCTTTGCCTCAATCTGACATTTTCTCACTCCAAATTGCAATTGAAACCATCAAAACAGCTACTATACAAACCTCTTATCACAAAACTCAACAAAAGCATAAGGAGTTCCGAAGCGTTCCCTCTCTGAGCCGGAGTTTGAAAAGGAAGGCGGTCTCTTATTCTTCAGGTCTACATCTCTAATGGTGCCAAATTTGTAGAACATGTCCTCGATGTCTTTTTCTCTGATATCGGGTGGGAGGTTACCCACATATACTCTGCATTCATTGTTTCCTGCAGGTCCTCTCACAACCGATGACGATGCCATGATTTATTACCACAATTTCCTGTAAGAAAAAAAAAAAGGAGAGAGAGAGAGAGAATATTGAGTTCTGGTTTGAAAGAAGTAGAGTCTCAAGACAGAAAAAAATAAAAGTGAAGAAGGAACAAGACATCAATGAGTTATGACTTTGACTCGATGCCTATATGCCTCCGTCCTTTGATCAAGGTTCTCCAATAAACGCACATAGAAAGGTCACATGACGTATTTGAACAATAGACCCGCTGTATACTCCCATCGACGCAGGGAAATGATGAATGCTGTCGTGATAAATCTTGACTAAAATCAAGGATTTAGTTTTTGGAAAAACAGAGTTGGAATTTTTCTAAATTTCTTCTTCTGGATACTCCTCAACGTCCCGTCAGGTCTCAGGAACCAACAAGGAGGACGGATCATAACCCTAGGCTAGGGCTAAATTGTATGAAACAATGTAGAACCTAAACCTCAAAATTAATTTTGTCTATTATTATTTGGTTAAATTCTTAGCCCAACATTAAGGTCCAGAATTGTGTGACAACATCTCAAACTCACAGACAGTCACAGACAGAGTTACACAGTTGCAGACACTGAGAGTCGAGACAGAAATATTTGGTAAGCTTGCTCAGTAGATCTACGTCATGATTACAGAAATAAAGCATATTTGGCATTATCCTTGAAGAAGTCTAACGTTAAAGTTAACAAGTTAGATTTCCAGTCCATTCACTCCAGTTCATTTAGTCAGTGGTGGAGACATCGCACAAAGAAATTTTTACTCCATAATTCATGCAACACGCTCGAAATTCGAATGATCACGTTAGCATATGAAATACACTACCATTGTGCCTTCCAATGAACAATAGTCACGATAAAATTTAGATTCATTTATTTTTTTGGTAAGTCCTCATTTCTTTATACGTTTTCAACTGTCGAGCGGAGGCCGACAGTGGATTCGTTGAAGTTCCTTTTTATATTTCTCTTCTTTATTCTAAAAAATATTGAAAGAGTGGTTTTGCGGAAAAGGTTTTGTGAAGTAGAGTCTTGCAGTTTTTCTTGCGAAATGGGTCCATAACTTTGGTTATGATTGACAGCGGCAATGCAGCGCCCACGACAAAAGCGGTCTTTATCGGGAACAGCTGAATTGCGTTGTTCAGTTACGGTCAACGCACTTCAGTCATCGCAACCAGGAGGCGGAGCTCCGCGCGATAGCTTATCAGAGCGCCCAACATTGGCAACAATCAAAATGCATTGTTCTCTAACGTTAGCTCTGTAAGAACGAACTTGTACTTCTACGTGCATCGTTCCACGCCATTTCATTGACTTTATACACAGTGGACTCGCACACACAAGAAGAGAGGAGACAAATTACAGGAAATAGCCGCATGTTTCATGCTCTTTTTAAAATAAATGGATCTAGAATCAAACGTTAGATCTAACTTTAGGGACATGCAGGAATGGAGTGGACCCAGGCAATGATGCACACTGCACAGCACAGACATGCACACAGAGCATTGCCATTGTCCAATGCAATGCAATGCCAAATCGCAATCATTCGCAAATTGCTTGCGGAATTGCTGTGCATTTCACAATTAATTGAAGAGTCCAATCACAATCATACAACTCACATTTGTCAAAACTAAGTATCACTCTCACAATCACGCAACGCCAATGATAAAATGAAATTATGATACAATATTTCGACAAAATTGAATAAAAAAATTACCCTTTCCGTGTGGTTGTTTGGCGAGCTTGCTGGAAAAACGACGCATTCATTCACGATCGATCGATTGAGGACCCGAAGCTGAACTCGCTCGGCACACATCGGGGCTTCGTATATTTCGAGTATAAAGTTCGATGAACTCTTCAAATAGTCTAATTACGAGTCTCAATTTTGTTAAAGATAACATGTTCTGTCAACACAGTTGAATAAATTTAACAAATACAAATAATTGGATGATTATTATGTATTATCATTTATAAAAACAAGCTTAATCCATAAAAATTGACAGAGGAGCTGAAATGAATATGACACTTTATTATGAAGTGTTTATTTACAGCGACTACACATGGACGCTTGTTAAAACCAACCAAACAACATCGTACGCTGGTGGTCTCTCTCTCTCTCTCCAAGTACTGGCCCTGTCTCTGTCTCTGTCTGTGTGTTTCTCTCTCTCTCTTTCTTTCGCTCGGGACTTAATTTCTTACTTTTCCTGTTAGATGGATGACGATGCAGTGTTTCTTTCACAAGATAAATCATGCCCCTGCCCCTTGGTCTAGCTGCCCCTGATATCACACAATATTAAAAGTAATTAATGCAAAAACAACATTTTTTTGAAATTTTTTTGTAAATCTTTTTTATTAAAATATTTTTAGATCACATATATGATTCCATTTTTATGGTTACCTCTTTGAGTGCAGCTAGGCAATCATTACAGTATAATCATATTCAGAAAGGCACAGTATTATATGTGTTCTGAATATATCTTTTTTTCATATCTACTAGTCTGTGCTAGTTTAAATCCTCCAAACTTACATGCTGATAGTTAATCAATAATTAGACACTCTATATCAATGTAACATTCACAATGAATTCAAGATAATAAAGACACTTAATTGACAGGCCTACATTCAGGCATGATATGATTATGAGTATGGTATATGCTCAACTAACATTCAAACCTAAAGAACTAGTATCAATTAAAACCCATAATAAGTTCCCAAAATAACTGCAGTTATAGGCCTATAGATTTTCGGCATTAATTGGATAGTGTTAGTATGAATTTGAACATTTACACTGAACATCAGGCCCTATCATGCACGAAGCACAACTTTTTTGGGGGGGCCTGATGTAATAAAGTAAGTTTTGCTAAAATTAAATAACCAAATGATAATATCTGTGTATGGTATGCTTATATAAATATAGTTATCTTATTAGTTTTTATTAAAGCTTGTTCTTGTGTTTTAAGCCATGTTTAAACAAACACTAAGCAGCTAGAAATATACCATTGTTCTAAGAAACATTTTCAACCTTTTAATCCATAAAAAATTACTGTATTTCAGCAGCTAAATGAACTTAAATACATCATTACCGATTCCTGATTTTCTTTACATGGCTTACCCAATGCATATAATGTCTGTTTTTACCGTTTCATTAAAAAATAACAGTAATTTGAAAAAGAGGTCAATCGCCTTCAATACACAATGTATTAAATCAAGTCAAGTTTAACTTGTGAATACAGACTTCTTTGATGAAACCAAGACTTATGCATCACCATAGCAAATAACTAAAATTGGAACATCAGTTAATCTTACCTCATTTACAACTTCAAACCTTTCATCATTGTTAATTGCAGCATTAAACAATAAAAGAAGGAACCTTACAATTAAAGGCCAAAGCACAGATTGGTCTCTATAAATCAATCAAAATACATGTAAAGCTATAAGTGTTCATAAATAAGGACTGCAAAGAGTTGTATTGAGTAACATATAATCATGCCTAAAGACATTTTGAAACTTCTCTTGTGAGAGTGACAATTAATAAATGACCAAAAAAAAAACAGACAAGAATTTTGTAGAATAAACTAGTTGAAAATTGATTTAAAACATTCACATTTCATATTTGTGCAAAAAGCAATAACAAAAACAAAATCAATTGCCAAGATATTAAAACTAATTGCTCATTTCAATACATATCTGTTAAATTAATAAATAACCTAGAAATCAACAGAACAAGATACCACAAAATTACACATTTTCACCCATTTTGATTTAAAACATTCAAAGATTCTGCAAAAACCAATTTACTAGATGTTAAAAAACTAGTTGCGTATTTCAATATCCATCTCTATGTGTACAATCAATAAGTAATCTAGAAAACAACATCTGGCCCAGAATTCTGTAAAATACAAGTTTATACAACAAAATTGATTAAAACATTAAAAGATTGTACAGGTAAAAAATAATTGTCTTGATATTAAAAACTCTCCGCTTATTTCAATATATACCAGAAGAAAGATAGTTCAGCACAAGATAATGTGTTGGTGTAGAAGTCGTATATAATGCAATAAACTGTTAATTCAATATTAGAATTATATTACACATGCATTTCTGATATGTACATACAGGAAACATTTAGAATAATAATAATATTATGTGATTTTTAAAATAACATATGATTGCCTTGATGTTTGCATCATCAAACAAATATTAATGTATTTCATAGATATACTTGCAATAAAACTTTGTCACCACAGAAAAACATCATCTTTAAAAAAAAAAAAAAGGTCTTCTAATTTGTGTTCATCAACATCTGATATTCAACTAAATTTCAGCAAATTAAAAGTGTCTGATTTACAATCACCATTTATACCAATAGACAAAGGTACTTTTTGTAAATTTCAAAACCAATAGAATATATTAGTATAAAGAAATGTTAAAAAAGAAAGTTTCAGATTATAACTGTGCAAAAACATTATAGCATTACACAGAGCAAGTGAGAAAAAAAAAACAGGATTAGGGTAGAGAAACATAAACCACAAAGAAAGCACAGGGTAGAAATTTTGGCAATATCTGATTAATTCAAGAATACAATGGCTTATTGGAAGAAAACACGCCTAATTTTGCAAAACAACATCTCATAAACAGCTTGGGAAATAATCATTAGACAAATCAAAATAATTTTGTTCTAATACTATTTCCAAAGCTGTTTTTAATCATTACTTTGTAATTACTTTGTAAATATCAAATTTGGGGGATTATTCATTTTGGTTGAGAACAGCAATTAAAGAGATAATTGATATACTACATGTAGGCTTATGACAAAACAAAAAATTTCATGATATTCTTATATCTGCCATTTTCGCAGCATGAAACTTTTCTGAATCGAAATTGATACTTCTTTACTGACTGATTGATCTCAACACCTTGCAAACTTTATGAAATTTTTATGTACGCAAAAATTTATGTTTTCATTGTAATGATATCAGCATTAATATTGAAATCTACTGGAAATCATTGATGGAAGCTAGAAACAAAGTTATCAACTTAATCTATTAGCACCTAATAAGACACATATTAAAACTTAAATAATATATTCAGTCTATGCACTCCTAATAATAAATATACTATGTATACATATATATGCGTATTACTGACTTTGCTTACAAGTATTTGGCATTATAGCAACTGAAATAATATTTACACAATAAACAATCTGTTCATTTTCTATGTTGCCTGTAGGAATTTCATACAACATAAACATTTCTAAGTTTAGGTATAGCTTACTCACACAATTCATTACATCTCTATATATTTCTTCATATTTCCCCCCAAATCTAAGATCAACGACAATTTAAAACAAAAAAAGGAAAAGGGTGATACAATTTTAAAATCATGGATACAGTAATCACAATGACATACCTCAATAGTATCTTTATTTCAACAAAATGAAACATTCATTCAACTGGTATCATAGACTTTACAATTAGGGAAAAGAAGTTAGCCCTATTACTTGGCCCCAAAAAGGGTATTACATACAATATATTCTATGATAAAATTATGATAAATTCCATTTGAAGATAGATTCACAGCGCCAAATGGAATTTTGAAGGAGAAAAAGAAGGAATATGTGTTTTTTAAAATCCATTCCACTATGGTAAATTGGAAGGAGACAGGTGCTCCCTTCATTTTAGTTTTTTATGAGAAAGTTGGCAACACAAGATACCATGATCATAAAGTTATTGTACCAATTTTCCACCAAGCATATAGGGACTTAATATAATTCTGCATTTTACAAAATAAGGTTTTATTATGGTTGTAATTACTTGTATTATTAAAAAATGATGATTAAATTGCGTTTTTGAGAGAGAATGGTTTCATTGATTCTCAACTCGTATTTTTTATAGATTCTTTTTATCCGAAAATTTAATAAATGCTTAGCTTATAATGTTTCCCTGTGCCATCAACACTCGACCTTCTCAGCCATTTTGTCTGTGGTATGCGCATTGAGCATGTGCAGACAGTAACATACATTCATTATAAATATAATAAATACAAACAGCACTTGTATCATACCATGTATCAAAGCATCAGGATATCAAAATATCTGGAATAAATAAGACTAATGTTAGAGGCCCTATCTCACTGTCCATGAGACGTCAGGTACATTTAGTTAATGACGTAACAGATTGCGCTCTTGGATGATGATAGTATGATCTGTGTTTATAAAAAATATAAAATATCCCATCCACTCCAAATCCCACACATGTATCAATCTCTCTGTGTTATATCTGACCTATTAGGTTAATGATGCCATCACTGATTTCTAGTGAAATAAATACGTAAAACAAATATAGGTGGGACTGAGCACTTTACAAGTCGTATATTTGCGGACTTGACATCTTTCCGTTGGTCATCTTCTGAGGTGGGGCTACAGGGCCTGATCCATTGGGGAGGGTGGCAGGAAGTAAACCTGGGGTCGGGGTCATGGGGTCACTGCTAGCCTTCCGAAGGTCACGCACACGATCTCCGACCTCCCTGCAAAGGAATTTAGAAAAAAAAAATAGTAGGTTATAACATAGATTAAAAAATAAATGGTTCTCTTCATGACAATGACTGAATCTAAATTGTGATATATCTGCCATACCCCCCCAAAAAAATGCTTAATTTTTGGCTTGCTATAAATTTAATATTCATGGCTTAGAAGGTCACTGTAACACAAAGAAATTAATCTTCATCGTTCATGTTAGTGAACCGTTGAGATAAAGACCACCTTCTTTATCTTTTAAAAGTTTTTTGAGCCAAAATCCCTGACAAAATCAAGTGGTTCTTGAATAAGAACAGTTTGAATATATATAATCATTGAAATCAGTAAATTGGCAATGCAAAGTAAAACATAAAATCACTATTTTTGCACAAAAATTGACATATTTTGGAAAAATTTTGTAATCTTCATTAATGAAGTGTTATCATGTAACAATTTCATTTTTCAAAGGTTGTAGGAGTGAAAAACTGCCAATTTGAGGATCAAAAAGTGATTCATTGAGACCTTTTGAAATCTTGTGCATTTATGGGTTAACTGTACTTACCAGGCATGAGACAGAGAAATTTTGAAAAAAGAGGAAAATTGCTACCAGTGAGGGAGCGTAGTGACCGAACTTCCTGGTGGTGGGTTTGGGAGGGGGGTTCCCCCTCCCGCAGAAAATTTTGCAATTTTCGGTATAGAAAATTCACGATTTCTTCGGCTGCAACTTCGTTAAATCAATCTTGTGTTCCAAGTCTACACACAGTGAGAGTAGGAAATATTTCGAGAATACACATTGAAAACATCGCCGAAAACACATCCGCTATGTACATGCCATTTTTTTTATTTCAAAATCGGCGGAAATCCGCGGTTCCGCGGAGAAAAATCATGCCTGACTTACTTCCAAGCCTCTGATGAGGTGTTAACAGCAGCTGTATGTTCCTTCATCTGATCCTCTAATGCACCCATCTGATCCTTGATGCTTTGAAGGCATGACTGAATGGCATACAGCGGTCTGAGAAATGGGGAATAACAATAGCACTTAATTTGTGAGTTCCATAATACATGCACACAAGTTGGGCCCTTATTGTGATGTAACTCTTCTGCCTTAATGAATCCTGAGAAATTGGTAGAAAAGAATGTACTCAACCTCATGCAGCAAACACTGTGTTTCCCTTTCAAAGTGATTGAATACCTCATTTAAACACTACAGTTTTCTTGGGATAACACTTATAGTTCCACTGATTAATCTTTATTTTTCCCCTGCGCTTGGGATTTGTTGTTCAGTTAAATATTCTTTAATTTTTCAATTCCCCCTTGCGCAGTGTGCATTAGCCTATAGGGAAAAGTAAATTGTCCACCCGCAAGGAAAAATAGGCATCTTATGATAATGAATGTTGATGGTGCATGTATTATGCAATGTACCAATTAATCAGCGTAATCAAACTACATGGTATGTGATATTGTGATTTGCATATATGAAAGGATATGAATTATCCTTTCATTGGGTCTTCTTACGCGGATCCGCAGAGAAAAATTATGCCTGATCTCAAGCGGTTCTTGAGATATCGCGATAACGAGCAAACAGGACGTACGGACGATCGGACAACCTGATAACATGATGCCTCTGGCACCACCTTCAGTGGCGGAGGCATAAAAATACTGAACACAGGAAAACGACCTCTTACCTGCTATGACTTGCAGATACTCCTTCCACTACATCGCTGTTCAGTAAAGACTCCACATCATAGGCAATCTCGGGCACAACAATCTCCTCTGCTGGCCCCTTGCCGTCCCCCTGGCTAGCCCCATCTGCCCCCGGCTTGCTCATGGTGGCAGCTACCCTACTCTTGGATTTTAGTTTGGCTTTCAGGAGCTGAAAAAGAAAGTATGACATTAGAAATGCAGTGAAACGTGTGGTTAGACAACTAAAAATTCATTGATATCACTTCAGAATGAGAGCTATCAATATTCTATGCAGAAAACCTGCTTCTCCTGCTATATGTTGTTCTTTGTGCAAGTCAATGAGGTTTTCTGCATGGATATTGATAGCTCTCATTCTTAAGTGTTATACAACTGGTAAACTGCATGTGTTTGACATCATTGGAAAGCTTGGAATCTTCATTTTCAGGAAAGACACAAAATGACCCAAAACAGAGTCAGGTCTCACGTAAAGAACACTCAAAAATGCTGGAAGAAAAGAAAGGCTTTTTAGGCAAGTGATACACTTTGATGAGGAAAACCTGCCATTAAGGGGAAACAAGAAATAGGGCCTTCAGAAAAGGGTAATTGCTATTAAAACAAGTTTGACTAAATTCTTATGTTTTAAACAAACCTTGCAAACAAAATTTTCTGGCTTTACATCTCTTTATTCATTACAATGAATCAAATAACATGTAGATCAAATCTATCTAGAATCTATAGGCAATTTGGTGGTGGATAGAATATCTCTCTAGAATAGAAAGAATCTTTAAATATTATCAAATTTCTATTGAAGATTGCAACAAAGAAGTCATTAAAATTACAATACATATCAATCATCATGATTTAGATCATTAGATTTCATGGTGTGACTTACTTTATTCTGTTGCAGTGTGGCCTGTAGAGCAGATTTAAGTTGACTTAGCTTGGCTTGGAAAGCAAACTTCTCTTTCCTGGTAGATGCTAGCTCTTTCTTCATTCCCTCTAGCTCCTTATTGGTCATCTGATGGAGAAAAATAAATATATTAAGAATTGAATACAAGCTGCTTTGACATTTAATCAATAGAATTTATAAATTAGTTACATTTATATAGCACATAATAGATATATATACAACTTGTTGTTTTTAAATGCTTATAGTATTAACTAATTATTACATGGCTTAGCTAGGCTCACAGCATTCAAGGAATTGCTTCAACAGTACACTCCTGACATAGTGAGCACAGATAATAATCGTTAAATTTATATAGCGCTTCTTACTAATCCGTTTCAAAGCGCAGGGGGGGGGGGAAATTAAGGCATAATGTTATTATGTTATAATTATAAAATGCATGCATAGAGAATAAACTTTAGTTATTATGCACTATATAAACATCAAACATTATTATCATATTTTTTCTGAAGGTATATATTGCCTCAATTCTATAATGTTGTTGTTGTAAAGATTTTAAAAATGCTTGTCATTCAGTTTTGAATATTCATATCTTACTTGTAGATTAGTCTTGACTCCATCCAGTTCTATTTGTTGTCTTTTCTCTGCTAGTTCAAGTTGTTCTCTCAGTGCATCTGCTTCTCTAGATTTTTGTTCACTCTGCCAGGCCAGTGTCTAAATGAATAACAAAAACATTAAAAAATCCAATACATTACTTTATGTACATTTACTGGACTTTGCTGAATAGCAAATCCTCAACCAATTCCATGCTAAATGTTTCTCTACAATGCACAAAACACATAGAGAGAGAAAAGGCATGTGAATATTTATATACTCTTTACCTGTCATAGCCAACGTTTGTAACAATTTAAAAAAATTAACTATATACTGTCATTGTAGAAATATTTTTGGTTCATTTATTTCCACTGATTACGCATGAAGATCGGCAGACATGAAATAAAAAACGCCCAAATAATTATATGAGCATGTTTTTCATGCATATAGAGCAGATCAGAGAGGAGTGAATAGCACAAATTTAAAAACCCACAAATAAATTTACATGTATCTAATTTGATTTGTATGTAGTATTTTGCAGCCATACATGTCATTCTATAAATGTTGATTTACCACTGGGTACCAACACCAGCACAATGTTAAATGTTGAAAGAACCTCTTAAAAATCCCCCAAAACTTTTTCAAAATTATGATTCATACACATAAACTATGTACAGTCCACTTCCATCATTATGAACACAGTACAAGATTTCATTATAATGAATAAATTCTCCCTGTCCAAATTTCAAACAATGCATGTAAATTTGTATGCGCTATGTAATTGGTAACAGTATTTCTTTATAACATTACATGTAGCTGGGCTCCGAGCACCTTGTTATAATGGGAGTGGAATGTATGTTTCCAAGAATTGGCATTATTATTACCTTCATCTGATCTTCAAGTACAGGACTCTGTGCATCCTTATCTTGGAGATGTCTCTTCAGTCTCTCCATGTGGTTCTTATTCATTTCAATCTGTCTCTTCATCTCATCTCCCTCTTTCTTCTGTCTCTCCTCATTCTGAAATACAGGATTAGAAATCAGAACAATCACAATGATAATAATAAGCTTGATTTATAGAGTTGAGCGTCCTCATTATGAAATACAAGATTACAAATCAGAACAATCATTGTAATGATAATCTACGTTTATACAGCTGAGCATCCTCATTCTGAAATACATGTAAAGGGTTATATATCAAAACTATCATAATGATAACAATAATTTGGGTTTATACAACTGAGGGACCTCATTCTCTTTATGCAATTCCTATTCACTTTTATCTATCTCTTCATCTCTCTTTTGTTTCTGCTCATTCTGAAATACGGAGATGATGGTAATAATAATCTGGGTTTATACAGTCGAGCGTCAATATACACTATACTACCTTGCTGGTAATTGACCAACATTCCCTTGTTATTAAAAAACAACAACAAACAAACAAACAAAAAATCATGAGTTATTGTAATAATAAAATTCAAATGATAACAGAAAGAGTAAAAAAAAAAAAAAAAAAAAAAAAAAAAAACACTGAATGTTCAATACTAAAAAAAAAAAATTAACAAATAAATAAAAATAAATTAAATAAATATACAAATAGATACAAATTTTGATTAAAAAAAAAAATAGCTGAGAAATAAGAAAAGAAAGATTAGGAGATCAAGGAAAATGGTCAGCTCCTGTGATTAAAGCAAGGGCAATGGGTTTGCAATAAAACGTAAAGGTAAAATTGTTTTGCTGATTAAGTCAGCCATCATAATGAATTATAAATATGATTACAGAATCAAATTAAGCTAGTCTCTCTTTGGCAGCTCAAAATTGGCCTGAACCTTCCTTCTCCAAGCTTTCCCCCTTACTATGTAACCCCTTCCATTCTGACTTGGAAGCAAATTTGATCTCGGCCCCTATTGCATAAAGAGTTACTATAATAGTAACTTTGCCATCAATAGTAACTACCATGGTAACACTGTTAAACAGCCAATAAAAAGGCAGTATTCCATGAAAGTTACCACTGATAGAAAAGTTACTATAATAATAGAAGTAACTTTTCTTGCAGCAGGACCCTTACCTGTTTGAGTCTTGCCAGCTCGGACTGAAGTGCTTGGATCTGACCTTCTTTCAACGTGGCTTGACCTTTGACCTCCTGAGAGTCTCCCTTCAACGTCTCTAAGTCATGACGCAGCTGGTTACATTGACCCTTCTCATTGGTCAGCTGTTCAAAAGGTCAAAAGTCATTCATGACTTAGTATTTTATTTGCTATGCATACCGATGGCCACAAAAATAGGCAACAATGTCTAAAGAACCTGTCATAGTTGATTACATGGACCCTTCATAGCTGGTAAGTTAATCATAATACGGGATTTCATTTAACTTAGAATGTATTCCTTAATTTGCATGAACCCCAATTGATATAGATATAGGCAACAAGTCATAATAGGCTGCATACATGTAGTTCATTATTTTTCCCCCGATAGATTTTCAAAATTCCAGAATAACTAATTCAACATATTTTCCACCTATTTCAAAGCGTCACCGCAAACAACAGAATTACAACTTCTTATCAAATTTCATGACTTTTCCTTAATTTTGATACACTTTTCACAAATTTCCTGACTTTTCCCTTATTTTGAGTTTTTCCAGGTAAAGTGTGAACCCTGAATAAGAGCCTTGCAATAATGAAATCTTGATGCAAATAGAAGACTGTATTATCTTACTTGTTTCTTAGCATCCTGAGTGGCCTGCTTCTCCTTCTCGAGAGCCGCGCCCATCTCTCGAACAAGCTTCTGAAGACGAATGTTCTCATTGGCTCTCTCCTGGGCAGTTGAGGTCAGCTCTGCAGAGAGTTCGGCAACGGCTGTCTCACGCTGAGCGAGGGCACTCTCTAACATCCCTGTGTGCTGCTTGAGGGCTGAGTGACTCTGGTGAACACCTGTAAAGGCGATGATGATAAAAAGGATGATTGTGTGGATTTAATATGGTTCCTGTTATCATAATAATACTTTCAGTCCATCAAACTAAAAAAAAAAATAAAAATAAAATAAGAAAAACTTGCAACAAACTTACAAAATCAATGTTATTAAAATTCTCTGGAATATACTGGGCTAGTTTAACATTTTTTGACATACATTTCTCTTTTAAAGTCTTGATCATTCAGTGTAATTTTCATGAAATGTACTAGACTTTCGTCACAACATTCATTCCGATGAAAGGAATGTAAATGCATATATGTAAAATTATTATTATTTTTTTTTAGCAGTATTAGTACAACTGGGAAAATGTCCCAGTGTTTCCTAGTCTCAGGATATAGAAGTATAAAAGCATTCTTCTCTCTTACCTGCTAACCTGCCCCTCTCTCGCTCTAAGTCAAGAGAAAGGGCGCGATTATTTAGCTCATTCCTCCTCTGTCGATCTAAAACACCTTTCAAATCCTGAAGAGATTAAAAAAATTGATATACAAAGAATTACAGATAAATGAGAATATTAATTTCTTGTAGACCTTTATAAGTCAATACACACATATTGTTACTGGGGTGACAAGACCTTGTTTATCAATTTGTCGTTAAGATTACATTTACATTGATTACTAGATAATCATTCAAGCGATGTACTATTCAAATCCAAGCTTGCTTACTGCACAAAAGCCACTACATCGTGTCAAAGGGATGTCGGATCGCATAATTATAGAGCTTTCGCCATCATGCTTTCTCCTTCTCGCGAGGCCTAATGATTTTACACCTATTTACTATACGTTCAATCAGGGTATTATTAGCACACCTGGTTCTGATTTTAGGAAGATGGTGGGCAAATGCTCGATGATAAGGGTATCTATCTGCAAGTTTCTAAGTGGAAACCCTAGAGAAACCTGTTGTTGATATCATATAATGTGAATATACAATGCATCTTTCAAAGAAGATAGGGTCTATTTGAACACTGGATATAATAAACAGGGATGCCAGAAAATGTTTACCTACTGTGCCTGAAAAAAAATAAGAAAAAAAAGCTCAAACATATTAAAACCACATAAATGCTGCAAAACACAAAGCCAGACAAGGCCTAAAAAATCAGGAGTCCAAAGGAGTGAGAGCCTGAAATGAGGCACCCCACCCACACCCCCAGTAAACTAGCCATAATTTTGTCCATTTGAAGTTCTTACCTCAAGCTCTGCCTCCAAGTCATCTATTTTCCTCCTATATGCTTCAGTATCATCCTCCATGTTCCGCCTCAGATGTTGGACTTCATCATTGAGTCTATTCCTCTCAGCCCTCAACACATCAGCATCCTGCTTCACACCCTACACCAGTCAAGAAATAGTATACCATAAAGCCCTGTTCTACTATATATAATCTCATGAGAGGAAACTTAATATTGTTTAAAACAATGTAATATTAATCGTTAGAGAGTAATATTAATTTCCTTAAAGCTCTCAAGATTCACTTCCTCAGCTCTCTTCATGTGCATCTAAAATTAATCCTTCAAATTCACTTTGAATTGCATGTATTACTGTACAGGTGTTAATTTTTTGCGGTGGTCTTATTTTTGTGACTTTCGCAAATCAAAATTCGCGAAAATTTCGATACATGGCCATTTACTCAAATGTAAACATCACAAAAGTCGCAAGATTTACACCTTGCAAACTTCCCAAAACAGTCCACAACCTTGAATATCTGTATGCGAAAAATAGCCAAATAAAGTACTACAAAGCAATAATAAATGGCAAACAGACTAAAAAAAACATGAATTTTGAAGACGCAAAATATATATACATGTATATCGTCGGCTTGGAGCCAGAAGGGCGCTATTGCAGATCAAGGTTGTTCCGTTTGGAGCCAGAAGGGCGCTATTACCATTGACTTTGTACAGTAATAGCGTCCTTATGGCTCCCAATGGAACATCTATAAGATGCGATAACGCCCTTATGGCTCCCAACAGACGATATTATATCTGTAGCTACTGTATTTCTACTAGTACAGTAAGACCATAAATATGATTTCCTAACCTGTAACTCCGTGAAGAGTTTCTCTTGTTCCTCTTTACTGAGTTGAGCCACAGCAGCCGTTCTTTCACTCAGTTCCCTCTCTACTTGATCCTTAGCTACAGATGTATCCTGAAGCTGACTGGTTAGAGCAGCAACATTGGCTTCATAGGCACGTTCCTTCTCTCTCAGCTCCTTCTGCACATTGCTCAAGTCTGTACCAAGGCGCAGGACATTAGCCTTCTGCTCTGCCAGGTCACGGTGCATGGAGCTCTGGACATCAGCAGTCTTCTGCCGAAGAGATGCGTTCTCATCCATCAGACCCTCCAGGTGCTTGTGATCCTCCGTCAGAGACTCTAGCTGGCCATGAAGGTTAGCATTCTCCGCCAAGGCATTCTGGAGTTGGTGCTCCAACATTTGGAAACCTTCCCTGGCTTTTGACAGTTCAACCTGAAGGCCCGCATTGGCCTGAGCGGATGACTCCTGGGAGTTGCGAGTGTTCTGCATGTCCCGCCTTAGACCCTCTAGCTCCTTCTCCAGCTGACCCTTGACAGCCAGGAGCTCATCAATGATGGCATCCTTGTTGCCAATGGCTGTGATAGATGCCTCAAGGTTAGCCTCCTGGGCATCCACCTGCTGCTCCTGGACCTTGAGGCGCTCCTTCAGCTGCTGTCCTTCCATCTGGGCTGCCTCCAGCTCTGATGCCTTGGCACCAAGTTCTTGTCGCATCTGCTTGAAGCCCGTCTCCACCCGACTCAGATCTCCACGTAACTTCTGCAAAGAGTCATCAAATGTGCGCTTCTCTTCGTTGGCACTTGCTAATGCTGCCTCCAAGGAAGCCTTGTCTGCTCTTAGCTGACGGACCTCGTCATCCTGCCCTGTTGACTTGCCTTGCTCCTGTTTGAGTCTCTGCTCTAAGTTATTGCACTTCATCTGTAAGGCTGCCATTTCAGTTTCTCTGGCTGCCAATGCTTCCTGTTTGGAAAAATGAACATAAGAAGTGTCTTTAAAACATGCGAATAGTTTGTACCAAGAAATTGTAAATACATGTAAATTTGACTCTATACATAATATACAACAATACAGAGTCTAAGACCGTCAATATAACTAAATGAAAATTGTAAAATAAAAACATGCCTGTGCTTATCATAAACTTTCCAGACACCGTGGTAAAATTTTACAAAATAATTGCTGAACACCTGGTGGGGGGGGGGGGGTGGGGGAAGTGGGCCTATCAGTGTGTAATTGCATGAATGAAAATGAAGGTTGAAGCTATTAAATGTACATTGACACCAAAGGTCTCCTTTACAAATAGGTTTGGCTGTTTGTCTCTATTTATGAATCCATTAAAATGGAATAACTCCTCTGCTTGGCAACAAAATTTCAGTCCAACTTCCTGAGATTTCATTCTCAAATAATTAGGCAGCATTAGATCGCATCTGATTAGAGATTATGAGGAAAAGATGTATAAGCCAATGCCCTTCTAGCTCTAAACACATGCACGCTATTTCCTCTCAGTAACGTACCTCTGCAAGAGCTAATCCCTTGACCAACTCTCTCTTCTCCGCCTCGAGACTAACAAGGGCAGCATGTTTGGCCTCTAACTCCTGCCCAGCAACATCCAGCTGCCTCTCCAGCTCAGACGCTGATGCCACTAGTCCCGCTAACCTTTAAAGAAATATGAAAACATTGTCAGCATTGTTTTTGTTTTCAAATCCCATTTGAACCCACAAATTCTATTTGTAGGAACTAATCTCTTGAATCTCTTCTTTTTGACTCATTAATATTCAGGATCACTAGGACAAAGGCTATGAATGTTTATAAGCTTCAAGGAAGAATTTCTTTGAAAGAGAGAATATTTATTGTCTATTGTTTATCTACAAGTGTGTAAGACGTGATGTTCCATAGGCATATGAATGAAAGTAAAGTTCAGAAAAAATTTTGGAACCAGGAGAATCTTTGCATTCAGTTAAATGCAGATTGAACGTCCAATCTAACACATGAATGGAAGTAAAAATTCTTGCTCAAATATCATCATCACTATCAACATCATCATCACCACCATTATCATCATCATCATCACCATATCACCATGACCATCATCATCATCATCACCACCATCATCACAAGCAGCATCATCATCATCATCATCATCATCACCACCACCACCACCACACCACCACCATTATCATCATCATCATCACCAAGACCATTATCGTCACCAACACCATCATCATCACTTTTATCATTATCAACATCGTCATCAACGCCATAATCATCACCACCACCATCATCATCATCATCATCATCATCATCATCATCATCATCATCATCATCATCATCATCATCATCATCATCATCATCATCATCATCATCATCATCACCACCACCACCACCATCATCATCATCATCATCATCATCATCATCATCATCATCATCATCATCATCGTCAACACAACCACGACGACCACCACCACCACCACCATCATCATCATCACCAAGACCATCATCACCACCACTACCATCATCACCACCACCACCACCATCACCACAATCAACATCATCAATCATCATCATTATCATCATCCTCATCATCATCACTTTCTCTCACCTGTATTTCTCCTCTTCCATCTGGTCCATCTGAGCGAAGACGGCCTGTTGGACGGCAGTCTTCTCTCTCTGCATGGCTGAGAAAGTGGCTTCTCTCGTGAAGATATCAGCTTCTATTGTCTCAAGGTTCTTTGCTATCTGTTCCTTCTCATGCAACATTCGTTGTCTCTCTTCACTCAGCTGCTGTTTCACCTGGAAATAACAAAGAGTTTCTGAAAAGTTAGAGGTACATTCTGACTGGGCTTTTCAAGAGGAGATTTTGACTGGGGGGGGGGGGTCAAATATGATATCTCGACCGCGGATGGTCCGATCGCCGCGAAATTTTGCAAGAACGTCGCTGCACATGTAAAGGGTATCGCTGATATGTTTTTTTCGAATAAAAAATTCACATATTTAATTTATGCTAATTTATGCATACTCACGTATGGAAAATAGATGCTTTTTTTTATTGAAAACGTTAATATTTCATTAATAAATATAGTTATGAAGCTCAAATTTTTATAAAAGTTGCTGAGTAGCAAAGTCAACAATATTGAATTGACAAATTCCGAAATTAATTAATTTCAAATTGATCAAATTAATTCTTTTGTATTCTACTGATTTTTTAATTTCTTATGTATTCTATTGTTTTTATTTCTTATGTATTTCTTTGTTTTTGTAATTTTTTTATACTTGAGAAATATTTCTGGATCAATATAAAGACAAATCTAATCAATTAAAAGGCTCAGAAGGCACAATTATCAGTGCAAGAAAGCAATTTAGGAAAAGCAGTTATTTTGTACACAAATGCATGCAAAATGACGATTTTCGATCAATTTTGGCCCGACATACGATTACGTAATGTTACGTAACGCGACAACGGGGTGTCCGATATTTTCAAACTTGGTTTCAAAAGTTGCGGGACACTCGAAAGAAAAAAGTCATTGAACGCCGGGCCGCGATTTGCAGCGGTTGCGCGGCAGTCGCGGATTTTGTACAGGGAGGGTCAAATTGACCCCCCCCCCCAGTCAGAATAGGGTTACATCTGGAAAAGGCTTCTGTGTTGGTTGAATGTTGCAGACATTGTTGTTTATAAGATATCAAAAGCTTTGCAATCCCTATTTGCAATCTCAAATGTAAGGTTTAAGGATTTTTAAAAATTGCTTTCTTCTAAAAATGTATCAGCATTTCTAATATCTCACATTTCTTTATTTGATTATCATGTAGGTCATAAAACTATAGAAAGTGTGCAAGTGTGTATATAATGATGAACACCTTATACCTAGTTCAGAAGAAACAAATAATTTGTCCTATAATGTTAAAACGCAAAATTTTGTTCAAACTAGCACATCAATGAGGTGGTGCTCATCCGTCATCTCGCAAAGAAAGAAACGCGATTTTTAAATTTTGCATAAATCAACAAAAATTATTTTCTTGTCAAAGTTTCAAAATTCTGTGTAGTTTGGTGAACCTCATGTGGCTCTACCACATGGTACGAAAAAAAAAAAATCAAAATCGGTCAACAAATAAGTTAGTACAGCATTTTATGTTGAATTTCTAAAAATGCGCATAAATTAGCATATCTAATGAGTTTCAAAATTCTGTGTAAAAGTTTTGAATCTCCCACCTAGTGCTATCATATAGAGCAAACAGAATTGAAATCAGACTTGAAATGACAAAGAAGAAGCAATTTTTGTTATTTATGAATAAATTTCACATAAATTAGCATAAATAATTTTCTAGACAAAATTTAAAAATTCTGAGTACAATTTTGGTGAACCTCATGTAGCTCTACCAGATGGAACAAAGAAAATCAAAATCGGTCAACAAATAAAGAAAAAGCATTTTTTGTGAATTTTCAAAAATGTGCATAAATTAGAATATTTAATGAGTTTCAAAATTCTGTGTACAAGTTTTTAATCCCCCACCTAGTGCTATCATATAAAGCAAACAGAATTGAAATTGGACCTGAAATGACGAAGAAGAAGCATTTCGAAATTGTGGACGGACGACGGACGCCACGCCACGGCATAAGCTCATCTGGCTCTTCGAAAAAAAAATGAATTTAGTAATAAAACAAAAAATAATTTCTGTCCAGAGGTCCATCAGCTATGGAAAAAAAAATTCTGCAGACACAATTGCCTTATATACAAGTGTCTCTAATTGTAAAATGAGAATCCACTACTGTCAATACAGACTGGACATGTAGCGAGTGCTGCCAGGCAGTACAGCAAGTCATTTACAGCCTTGATTTAACTGTCCCATCAGAATATCAAGACATGTCACTTAATTCTAAGAAATGATGAACAGAAGGGGACCTGGCACAAGTATTATACTGTTGTTCGTACAATACGAGGCCACATTAAAAAGGTTTTATTCCAATCTTTTCCTAGCTATCAGAACTAAAAATTGGGATAATCTTATTTATTCTGGAATACTTTTTACCTTTGTGTTATCTGTCTTGAGAGTCTCTATGGTTGAAGCCTGAGAAGCGACCTTGATCTGTGATGCTGATAGTTCTTCTTGAAGTTGGTTCCTGGTCTCCTGAGCAAACCCAAGCTGTTCCTGGAACCAGTCCCTGGCCTTTGTCAGAGACTCTACGTCTGTTTGTAAAGAGGAGAGCTTGGCTCCAGATGATGCTTGGTCCTGTCGAGCTAGGTCCACCTGGATAGAATAGAATAAAATACAATAGAAATGGTATTTATTTCATCCAAAATACACATGGCAGCTTAAAAGCTGAATTTCACGAATGTTTGCAATAAGAAGCAAGATCAAATCAGTACGGTGTATGAGCATACTCCTTTACTAGTGTTTGTATAATCTCATTTATAGTAAAGATCTACCAAAGAATGCCTCTCAGTTGTGGATCATACATAATAATCAGTTGTTGGTGCATGAATTATTAGAAATTGAATTCATATAAAGTTGAGCCTGTTTATAAGAACTACACAAGAGAAAGAGAGAAAGTGACCACTACAGACAGGTGAACTTTACAGGAAGGTGGTTGATTTTAAGACAACAACTACAAGGACAATTAACACTGGAAAACATTCCCCAGGACAACCAACCGCATGGCATTTACCTCCAGGAGAACTACCGCTGAACTACCACTCTCCCCCCCCCCCGAAAATACCCCTTACGTTAACCAATGGGAATATTCCCAAGGTGTAATTGTCCTTGGGGCCAATTGCATAGGGGGTAGTTGTATAAATGTAGTTATCCAGGGGAAGTTATCCTGATACAACTTACAGGTCCATATTCTGAATCAGATACTGAGTTTGTACGAGTTGCAATTTCGTGCAATGCTATTGTGTGATCCTTTTGTCTGATGCATCAGTAAACATCAGACAAAACAATCAAATGAACTTGCAACTCGTACAAACTCTGTCTTCGCTCCAGAATACAGACCACAGAAATTGAATGTACACAACAAAAACAAGATTATAAATGGTATTGCTTGCTTACCTGTTCTTGCATAATGGCCATCCTGTCCTGTAGTTGCGACATTGACGAATCCTTACCCATCATCTCTCTCTTCACTTCTTCCAGCTTGCCTCGCAGTCTCTGGGTAGATACCTCCGAGGCATGGAACTCCCTGCGTAAGCCCTCCAGATCGGCCTCCTTTTGGTCTAACTCCATCTGAAGCTGTGCAATGACCTGCTCCAGATCAGCTTTGTTCTGCTTCAAGGAGTGGATATCAGCCTCCAGGGTTGAGCGGTTGTGACTGGAGCCATCTCCCCCTGATCCCTGGGCCTAATGATATCAGACATAGGTTCATCTTAAGCTGTCATTCAAGCAGTATATCACTAACCATATTCAGTTACATTTATGGTTCAACTATGAAATAAACAGTGGTTGAAGAGGAATCATTTATTTCTATTTAGGTAGTAAGTAGATGTGTCAGAATTTTGAAAAACGTAGCTGTCAAAAATAAGAGTGCTATGGCTAATTCAACTACAGAGAACACAGATAATCTCTTCCTGAATAAGCATTCCTTTTTGATGTCATGAAAGAAAATTAAAAATATTCACACACACACATATATATATATATATATATATATATATCTAAATTGTAATAACATCTTTTTGTTTCTATCAACACCATTAACATCATTACCACCATCAACATCATGGTGCTGATAGTGACCCCCCATGAATAGGTACCTTGAGCTTTGCTTGTAGGATTGCTACTTGACTTTGTAGTTGTGTCCTAGCTTGCAGAGCAGACTCCGTCTCAGCCGTCAGCATCTCCAGCTGTCCTTCAAGCTTAGCCTTCTCTCTCAGAACGGTTTGCAAGTCCTCCTCGTCACCTTGCTCTTCAAAGGGCGATGAGTACCTGTAAAGCCAGGGTTAGAATAGTCATATTGTGAAAGGAAAGACTCTTCTATTGTATATGAAAAATACCTTTCAGACATTCTTAAGATTGTGAGGAGTGGCTTTAATGATTTTTTTTTCATCAAGTTGTTCGAAAAAAGCAATAAAAAATGAATGCACAAAGGTTATGAGATGATGAAGTATAGTATGAAGAAAGTGATTATCATGGTGGTGAATGATATCAGATCAGAGGCGGCGGAACGAATTCGAAAGTGGGGGGTCACGATGAAAAAGGGGCACTTTTCTAAAGAGGGGGCACTTGAGACTCTAGAGGCTTTATAAGAAAAGTATTCAGATAAGTAGGGGTTTCGCAGAAAATTTGCCTTTAAATTTGTGCTTTTAAAAATTTTAATGGCTTTGTATCTTATCAAAGATAAGCAAAAGGAATGCGAGCGCGAAGCGCGAGCCGAAAATTTTGAGATAACTGTTCATTATAGACCATATTTCGCATCCGCGAGCGCGAAGCGCGAGCTGAAAATTTGAGTTAATTGTGCATTTTATAATCTATTTAGTATCTGCGAGCGCAAAGCGCTAGCCGAAAAAAAATTGAGTTAATTTATATCCTATCCGGCAAATATCCGCGATCGCGAAGCTCGAGTTGAAAATTATGAGCTTAAAAGTGGAATTTTTTATGCATTATAGACCCTATTTAGTATCCGCGAGCGCGATGCGCGAGTTGAAAATTATGAGCTTAGAAATGGAGTTCATTGTGCGTTATAGACCCTATCAATTATCTGCGAGCGCGATGCGCGAGTAGAAAATTATAAGCTTAAAAATGGAGTTGTTTATTGTGCATTATAGACCCTATTTAGTATCCGCGAGCGCGAAGCGCGAGCCGAAAATTTTGGTTTTAAGAGACATACCTATAGAGTAACAAGGGACACTTTTTTGTATTAAAAGTGCCCCTTTTTAGTAATAAAAGTGCCCCTTTTTACTATAAAAATGGCATTTTATTAGCTAAGAAAAGGGGCACTTTTTAGTCAGGAAAAGGGGCACTTTTATGGTGGATGAAAAAGTGGGGGGTCACAGTGCCCCCCCTGCCCCCCTGGTTCCGCCGCCTCTGTATCAGATAATCAGTGATCACACAAGTTTTGACCACATACATGTAGTGTGACAACTGATTGTCTGATTCTTCATCATAAATAATGTTAAACTATTAAATGATGGCTGTTTAGTTTTAAGATTGCAAAATAAACATGCCCTACATGTATATGTAACTTCAACCCAACATAGAGATTTTCTCCACATATGTATCCTATAACTTTTGGGGTCTGTTCTGAATGTTGGTATGAAAGTTAACAATACAAACCTAGGAGCCTTAGTTATGTTATCTGTGCCCTGTAAAATAAAGAGTTATGATCAATTGCAAAATCGATAGTATCCAATCAGAATCTTTGTTGCATAGAGTCCTTGCAGAAAAGTTTCACTGTGAACTAATTAGAATGGTTGTTTCAAATTTGCAATTGATCATAACTCTCTCTGTTACAAGTAACTGGTCTAACATCCTATTTAAATGTGTGTTAATTCTACAACACGTGTCCCTATAGATTGTCCAAGAACGTGGACTTATGACGGTTTCGAAAAACAGGCCCCTGGGGTAGTACATGTAAACTTTAGATAATCAATACCTAGAGCTCTGGTAGGATGAGGTCCTTGGCAAGGGTGTTGTCTTTAACCTGCCCAGGTCTACCGGTCTAGCCTGACTGGTCCTCAGGGGTGGAGGTTGGGGGTACCTGGTGGAAGCAGAGACATTGGGAGCTTGCTGGAGAGTCTCAGTGGTAGCGGCTACCTGGATGTACTGTGGCGTCTGGTGCCTAGCAATCAGCTCATTGGTCCTCGCTGTATTTCAAACAAACAAAATCAAACAAGATGTTAAAAAGCTTACTTGATAGCTAAAGTTAAACATTAAAATACTGTAAAATTTGCTTTCAGATTCACAAAATTTTAGGTTAAAGCCCAACTTGAGTTGTTTTAGCCAAAAATAAATAGAAAGTAATTGTATAAATATGTCCTCACATTGTTCCATTTACATATAAATATGCCTGCACGAGATATGTTTATCTTCCATGAAAATCAGGTGCAAACTGCGAGCATGCCACTGGTTGATGTGCTTTTGCACGTGGTCACGGCGCCCCAACATTTTTTCCTTGATTTGCTCATTTTTCGGTTATTTTACATATTCTACCATAATCATTTCACAATTATCATTTATATTCAGTTCCACTAATTTAGCGTAAACTTGTTTTGATTCTGTTGGACATTATTTTTTCATTATAACTACAACTCAAGTTTATCTTTAACAATCGTTATGATCTGAGTAATTTGCCATATTTTGGTTTTTTCACTTCATGTACTGGTGCAATTTTCAAAGATCTCAGAGGTAGGAGCTGTATTTGCAAAAGCAAAGAGCCCTAGACAGCAACACACACCACGTAAGATGACACACCAACAAGGAAACGAATCGAATGCCGCTTTGACGTGGCGTAGGGCAGGACACTCCGGACGTGGGAAGCGGAGCCGCCATCCCTGGGGTTACCCATGATGGAGGTGGTTTCCGCCAGATGCAGAAACTGCAGGGCGCACGGGTCGCCAAACCGTACTCTACTGCGGCACGGCCCGGAGGGGCATGCCTGAGTGAAAAAGAGGACGTGGGCGCACGACTCTGGGCCATCCCCTGCGAGTCGAGACAGGAGAGATCGGCGCATTTCCCTGTGCTAACACACGGGGGAGAAGGGGCGGAGTGCGCCGCAGCGGTGCGAGACCGTCGCGCTAGTTGAAGCCAAGAACTCAGCCTATCCTTTGGCCGGTAGCAAACTGCGAAGACGAACAAGTCTTAGCAGCCGTTCCAAGACGGCCAACGTTGTGGGAACGTTTAAACGCTTAGGTGCTCTTCAGAGTCTACATATAGCACATTTTCCATAGTGAGTCAAGGACTCCAGGAGGAGGTGGAGCCCGCGAACTGACACAAGGTGTCGCTGGCCGAGTTGGCCACCACCCCTCTCTTGATAGAATACTTCCTTGATCTCTAGGCAGGAGAAGGCGGCAGCCGAACATGGCGGGTCCGAGATCGGAATATCTCAACGACTCTGTATGCATTCAGGGGACAACTTTCCGAGATTATTCCACTCAGGTAGGTTACACTGGCTACTGAAATGTAGGAGATAACACCAGGATAAGAGGCCTATTCGAGAGAGACCATTTAATGCGACCTTGATCTGTCAAAGGTAGCTCTGGCGTCGTCAGCAGGAGTAAACATTTCAGTAGGCTTCCATGGTCATAAGACACCGAAGCATCTGTAAACAGTAAAAGAAAAATAAAAATTTCTTAGTAAAGCCAGTCGTTAAAGACCTACATCTTAGTAAATAAGGTAAGACTGAGAAGCGTAGACGCGTGGCTCTGTTGTAGACCGTCCCGGACTACGCACGAGATATACCACAATCCAAAGAAGAAAACCTCTGCTCCAGAATACTTTGGCTCATGTGCAGTATCGAACGAAACTAAATAATTAGATATATTTTCAATTTATTTTATTTTTTATTTTTATTTTTATTTTTAGTTTTTTATTAAGTTTTGTGTATTCGACGTAAAAAAACGGGCGACGGAATCTCTGGTAATCTACACCACGAAAGAAAAAGACGGACTAATGCACCGGAAGAGCGACGCACACCAGAGAGGAAACGCGCCGTCCACAGCCATTTTCAATGTATGACCAATGAGTCTGTGAGCCCTTAGACCTTTGACCTTCTCAATTACACAGCACCTCAAAAATATAAACTTCATTGTCGGGCCTACCATATGCACAGCCATCAGACCGCGACAACACAAAAGATGGCCGTCCAGACTAAATTAGAATCCTGCAGTAGTCGAGGACCCGGAAATTCCGCCAAAAGGCACAGTGGCCGCGGAAAACAAGTACACATAATATAACAAAACGTACTTTCGAATGTCAAAAAATTGATTAGAAATGAAGAAGGAAACGCCTCCTAAGGAGAAACAACCCAAAGGGGAAGAGTCGGAGAGATCGGGACTGAGTTTTCAAAAGGAAAAACAGGCGCCAACGTACCCACCAACACAACACGTACAAATGAACGAGTGGGACTGGTCGGAGTAACCAAGGACAGAATAGATAACAGTCGGAAAAGGACGTAATTCTGGCCAAAAGGAGGGGCGCAATAAACCTAAAGCACCCGAAATTATACGTATAGGCGTAATTAACGGAGCTTTTGCGAAGCGCAAAATATTTAGAAGCAATATTAATTTCAATTCATCGCAAGGTTATGAGGCACAAACGAGCTCGACCTAGACTGTTGGCTCTTATGTGACTAGATACGGTCCGCACTACTTTGACGAAGAACAACAGAATGAAGGTATCTTATATCTTGCCAATTCTTGTGCGGGCTATACAAGGCCACGTCGTGTTTCTAGATTGTCCGTGCAAGGCGTTGAGGCAAGGGTATATGGGAGGGTAGTGAAGTAGGAAAAGTTTGGTAGTCATTGTGGTTCGGCTAAGCATTGTTCTCGGGGAAACAAAGCAAGGATAAGAGAGGGTCATGTGATGATCTGAGTAATATAATAATTTCAAATCGCAAGTAGGAACGAGCTCACCCGAAATTCAGGAACGTCCGATCAGCACGACCTGCGAAAAACAAATGAAAGATATATGCCCCCTATAGGTCTAGCGCCCACTCGGTGTCAGGAGGCGTCGAGGCAGGGATATTATGTGGGATGGACGGTAGCTGAAGTCAAGGAAAAATGTTTGGTAGTCTATGTGGTTCGGGTCTTAAAGATTTGAGTTAATGGGAACAAAAGTCAGATGCTAAGAGGTAAGTCAAAACGGGATTGGGTCTTATTTGTGATAATATGTGTAAGTTATATATATTTATTTGTTTCGTCATAGGCTTTCGAAAACAAAGTATGGTAAGTAAGCATTTTCTCGATGTGCTAGCTAGTTAGTTCCGTTTCTAGGGTAATATCGACCTCTTCCTTTTGGAATTGAGCGTATTACTTGTACTCATGACCCCAAATCTGATAAGTTCATTGTCCCTCCCAGTCCATATGTAAATATGATCCAAGTTTGAAGTTGATCCTCAAACGGTTCTTAAGTTATAGCAAGAACGAGAGCCATTTTCACGTACACAATGACCTGTGACCTTTGACCTCATGACCCCAAAATCTAATAAGTTTATTGACCTCATCATATATGCACATATGACCCAAGTTTCAAGTTTATCCTTAAACGGTTCTTAAGTTATCGCAAGAACGAGCCATTTTCATGTACACAAATGACCTCTGTGCCTTTGACTTTGACCCCATACTCATATCATGTTCTTCCCTCCCATATGCACACATTACTCAAGTTTGAAGTTGACCCGTCACACAGTTCTTAAGTTATTGCGAGAACAAACCATTTTCATGTATACAATGACATCTTGACCTTTGACCTTTGACCTCATGACCTAAAATCTAATCAGTTCATTGACCTTTGACCTTTGACCTCATGACCCTAAAATCTAATCAGTTCATTGCCCTCCCATAGGCACACATTACCACAGTTTGAAGTTGACCCGTCAAACGGTTTTTAAGTTATGGCAAGAACGAGCCATTTCATGCATACAATGACCTCTGTGACCTTTGACCTTTGACCCTAATGACCCAAAATCTAATCAGTTCATTGCCCTCCCATATGCACACATTACTCAAGTTTGAAGTTGACCCGTCACACAGTTCTTAAGTTATTGCGAAACGAACGCATTTTCATTGTATACAATGACATCTGTGACCTTTGACCTTTGACCTCATGACCCTAAAATCTAATCAGATCATTGTCCCTACCATATGCATACATGATCCAAGAGTTTGAAAGTGATCCGTCAAACGGTTCTTAAGTTATCGCGAGAGAACGAAAACGGGAACGGACGGACGGACGGACGGACAACCCGAAAACATAATGCCTCCGGCACCACCTTCGGTGGCGGAGGCATAAAAACATATTCTTAAACATGCTTTCAGATTCACAATAGTGTAGGTAAACAAGCTATTTCATAATATTGTACTGCTGCAATTCTCCTACTACCTTTTTGCAGCAAAAAATGCCTGTTTTTTAAATCAATTGATGACAGTTTCTGGTTCGCAGTTAAAATGTCAGTTAAAGTGTTATTGACATTATCATATTTGTCTTACTTCAGTAACAAGGTAAAAGAGGCAATGCAGGACAATTATGTATCAAGAAAGAAGAAAGTTTACCTATCCTGTTCCCAGCAGAAGTAGGTGTTGAAGAAGAAAGAGGTTGTGGTGTCTGCACACGTTCATTGGGCATCTCTCCATTCACTCCCCCAACAACCTCCACTCCAGAATCTATGCTGTCGCTGTGCAAATCCGAATCCAAGGCGCTGGAATTCTTAGCCCCCTGATTGGCCAATGGATGGGACACTGCATTGGTGGCTGATTGGTCACTGATTCCTTCCCTAACTGATGTTGCAGGTTTATCTGTTGTCCTCCTTCCCCAGGGGAAGAGGGAACCCAGGAATGATCCTGATGAAGGTTCTGGAGCCGGCTGTGCAGGTTGTGGTTGGGTAGGTGGTGGCAATGTCTGTACTGGGTCTGGGAGGGAGGTTGGCACTTGCTCAGGCACATGTGTACTATCTGGGGGTGAGGTTGCTGTTTCTGGCTGTTCTGTGGCAGCAACTATGGAGTCAATGGGAGGCACTTCTGTACTCTCTCTTGTTGGTTCTTCCGCTTCTTGTTTGTTCTGTTGGAAAGGTTCGCTAGTTGAACTTTGGTCTTTTACACTCATGGAATCTGCAAGTAAAGAAAGATTTCATTCCATCATACAAGGAACTCTTTTTTTTTTTTTTTTTTTTTTTAAACCTACACGTTATCTCTCTTTCCATCTTCTAATTCTGCCTGTTTTTCATTTTATTTCATGCCAAATTAAATATATGATTCTCAATACACTTCCTTGGGTTTTCAGCAATAATCTTCAAATATGCATCAACCTCAGCGATTATGAAAATGAAAATTTACAGAGGGTCAATTTCAAACTGTAACCAAAATATGGTAGCATTTCTTTCCATGTACGAACAGTGCAATGTAACATGAAATGCTACGATCAATTGCAAATTTGAAAAAAAACATTCTGATCGATTCGTAGTGAAAAATTTTATCCAGAAGTCTATGCAACAAAGATCCTTACTGCCTATGATTCATATTTGCCAATAATTGTAATTATTTATGTTACAGAGCACTGGATACATTTAATTTAATTTTATCTTTAAAATTGATAAAACAATAACAACAAAAATTAGGCACTCTCAGAGAATTACCTTCTGACGTCTGTGGAGTAATTCTGTGTTCATTCTCAGCCTGCCTATGGGCTATCAGTTCAGTATCGCTCGGTGGCTCTGTATCCGTGTCTGACATTATTCTTGTACTCAATGCATTCTTCTTAGCACCCTTCTTTCCCTTCTTCTTTCTTTTGCTTTTCTCCAGTCCTCCATAGCAGCAATCTTCCTCCCTGACTCCCTTGACGGCAGTGATGGCCGCTACCGGACTCCTGAAGAGCCTTGGTTCCTTGGGCGCTGTGAGGTTGGTTGGTGATAGCGCTTCATCCGCAGGAGGGACTTTGTACTTGTGGGCTATTGCACTGCTTATTGCCAGGGTTGTATTTTGAGCCAGGAGTGATGTTGGTCTCTTCTTCGTGGTGACAGCCTTCTTTTCTTGAGATTCAGGTTGAGGTCCCTCAGGTTCACTGGGTGGTACACTCCCCCGGTCTGAAATGCTGTCACCCTCTCGGCCTGCCAGGGTATGCACTTGTTCTAGTGGGACATCTATTCCATTTACCTCTGAAGGGGTAATCTCAGGCTCAACATAATCTGCAGGTATTCTTGATGGTGTTTCATCCAGTGAAGACATCGAGTTGTAAACCTAAGGAAAAAGCAAACAGAGACTGATAAATATTTAGTTTATAAATCTATAGAAAAAAAAAGTAAAGCATGTTTACTTAGAATTGTCTCAATGTATAGCAGTCCAATAAACAACAAACTTAATATACTTTTGTACATCATCTCATCTAGATGTGATGAAGAGAGGGATAGAAATGAACAATACAAAACAAAACCGAAATAGAGGGAGAGACAGAGAAAATGAGGGGAGCAATAAACACATATACATGTACCAGATTCAATATTTTAGTCATCTTCCTTTGATTAAACTCGGCAAAAGATTTAGGCCATAAAGAAATTCATTAAAACAAATAATTAATTGAATGAAATTTAAAAGAAAAATGATAACAAGAAAAACAATCAAATCATCTTACCTTTTCATTTGGAGCATCGGGATCCATAGAGTGATCATGATTGTAAGATGATTGGAGGGTAGTATTAATACTACTCAGTGATTGGTCTCTTTGGTATGCGCCTTGCTTGACCGATGCTAATAGGGCAGCAATCTCATCCATACTGGCCGGCTTCACTGAAGAATCACCTTAAATCCACAAATAAAAAAAGCGTATTAAAATCTACATGTAAAAACTGTATCCTCCTTACATGTACATGTACAAATGTATATGAAAAAGAGAACACAAATTTATGGAGGTTGGCTGTTTTTTTTTAGAGACATGCATCAATATCAATCAGATATATTTAGTTAAATCTAGGATCGACGTTTAACATCACCATACAAAAGACTGGACTGAGATTCGAACCTGTTTCCACTCATAGTCAGTTTGTATGTTGTAGGCAAATGCTGATACATTGTAGCTGTAATAAGTGTCACTACTCGTCCAACTCTTCATTTCTTTTACAATCTTTGTAAAAAAAAAAAAAAGTTGTCACAGAGGATGCATTTGATAAAATAAATTTGTACCCACCTACTACTGACTTCTGTAGGGCCAAAGCATCAGAGGCATTGGCCAGTGTGTTGAATGTATCTTCAGACATCTTGGGGGGTTCTGAGGTCTTCTGGTATGGAGTTATGAATTCATCACCTGAAAAACAACAATCACACAAACAAATTCAATATTCACGAAAAATCCTTGGTAGCTCCCATTACAATAGACAAGCATAGGGTTAGTAGTTGTAATGTTGTGGGATGTTATTTGGGGAGTAACTTTGAACAAAGAAGTCAACCAAACACTGATTCAACATTCAATATAGCCTCATTGTAACCTAAGAGAAAAAAAAAAAGTTCATGAATGCAAACAAATTAAGTCATGATGTCCTTGACATGTAAACATACTGTACATTTACAAGAAAGAAAATCATTCGCACAGGTTTTATATAAAAAATATACACTTTGGGATCAGAAAGATGAACCTAATTTTAATTTGGGGATAACAAATTCATTCATATTTCATTATTTTATTTTAATACTCTGTCAATCGATATTTGATTGTTGTTAATTGTTCATGCTTGTCAACTCAGATTTTAAAAATTTTCTTGTTATCTTTGAAAGAAAGACATGTACCGGTACATGTAACACATTTTTAAAAAAATGTTCTGAAAGTGGATATACTGTATTCGCTGTCATTTTCGCGCGATTAATTTTTCGCGCTCAGAGGCCGCAAAACATATTTGCGGGTTCTTAAATTCGCGCTGAATTTATGTACGAACGCATTTAACCCCATTCAAAGCATGCATAAGAAATCATGCTCATATATTCGCGTGTTTTTAAATTCGCGCCGTACAATCTTTGCGCGAAATCCGCGAAAATAAATGTACCACGAATATTTCCACTTTAACAGTATTTGTTTTTGGTGATTTGGTTTTGAGAATGTTTAGAATTAGTGTATTTGGATTCGACGGATGTGGGTTAATCACAATTGTGCAAAAATGATGTAAAATACCCAATGCTCCTGTTTAAGTTGGCTAGAGTAGGAATAAAAAAGTGAATATTTCAAAGACATCTGACATATAATTTAAGCACAATGTAAACATTAAAAGGAAAAAGAAGAAACCAAGGTTGAGCAATACTTTACCAACAATCCAATATTGACTATATTGTACAAGTAGGTTTATACTAAAACCATGTCCTCAGAGAAATCAAATACACAATGCACATTTTAGGCCCACCATAGTACAATTTTAAACTGTATAACTCACCAAATCTAAACAAATATCACTAAGCCATGCATGAGAACACCTACAAATAATACCTGTCACTGAGCAGACACAATACAATGTAGTCACAATCACAGCATTATATCAGCATTATAGAGACCACTTTTTATCAGGCAATGGTTTTTTTTAGAGTAAATGCATGAACTGATGTGTACAGTGTAAACTTAGACAGTCTTTATATTGAGCACTATTGGAATAATAAACAGACACACCCACACTCAATATGCCTGCTACACAATGCACATGTGTACATGCTACAGGTATTAGTGAGTATATTTACACCTACTTTTTCTCTATTCAGAGCAAACCATCTGTTATTTTCACATCACTTGACCATGAAATCAATTGTAAACATCATTAAAATTCTAATATTAAAGTTTCACGCAAAGTAATATAAAACCATATGGGCCTAGGCCCAGTTTCAGATGTAATTGGGTTTTGTTTGAATCTACATGTACATGAAATAGGCCATCAAGATCCATTAATATCCATTATGAGTCCATCTTGGAACAATACTTGGTTTTAAAAAGAATCAATTGATCAGATTGCTAGGGCAGGTCCTGTATAAAATCATGGACTATATACAGTGTTTCAAATAAAAGGTTATCCATCTTTGGAGAGGCCATATTCCCAACTAATCCATTTTTTATATTTATTTCTATCATATAAATAAAGACAAACTCTTCATCTTTACAACGATACCTTTCTTGAATCATTAATCTAATGCAAAATTGAATAGATTGCAAATGAAGGTGTTTAGGTACAAAATCCAATTTTTCCAAGTTTTTCTCAAAGGATAAAAGACTGAGTGGATGCTTTCAAAGGAGTCACACATCATCGCATGCAATCCTATTCAATGATCTGGGACAGCAGGGACAGAATTCACTCAGTTCATTTTCTTAAAACTTGGAAAAAATGATCTCTGTATTAATCTTATTTTCAATTTATTCAATTCATTCAATTATGCGTTAGATTTATGATGATTTAAGAAAGGTATCATTGTAAAGGTGAAGAGTTCGTCTTATATGAAAATAAATATCCAAAATGGAGCTGGGAATACGGTCCCTCCAAAAATGCATTACCGGGGTACCTTTTATTTGAAACACACTGTATACATACATACATACATGTTCATGTAAACATGAAAGGTACAAATAAGTTAAATTTAATTTTTGCCCTGTTTTCTTTATGGCCAAGGAAATACATGTACTTGTACATGTATGTTCATGCAACTATATGTGCCTGTCAATAAAATGTCTTCTCGACTACATGTAGTATCAAGATTTTCGTATGTTATCTTTAGAAATTGAAATGGAACTTTCAATAGGAGAGGGAATACATAATGCAATGTTGCCGATCCCTCCATCTGCTGCATTGTCTTTTTCTGTGGTTATATTGTAATTATGTTTTAAATAATTACATGGTATGCAAAAATTTTTGTACATGAATATACATGTATGTTTGTAATAATTTGACTGTTTGTAAATGGCCATGCGTTTTAAGTTGGGCCCTTGTTGTGTGACACACTCAAAATTTGTACTAATCATGCGCATTTCCATGAAAGTGGTTGTAACTTCTTCAAAATTTATATTAACCCTACAAAAGTATACATTTTCTGGAAGCTGAATGTCTGAGGAGTTCAGAAATGCACTAAAAATTAACATAGGTGGCGCCCTTTAAAGGTTATGAATCTTAAAACCTGAAAAATTCATGAAAAACTATGGCTTTGGAAAAAAATTGCAAAAAAAAAACTGCTTACCCTACAACATTTTTTTCTACAGATTTGAACTCGTCACTTTTAGAGCTTTCCAAACATGTATAACTTTCTATACCCTGGGAGAGTTTACCGCATTTTGCTCCAGGGTGGAAAGATGACTTAGAAAATTTAAATTTTTAAAGAAAATATACCTCGTTGCTGCGTTCTAAGTATTGTAACTCGCTGTTAAAGATACTAGACATGTAATGAAGGATCCTATATAAGTTGCTAAGGCAGATAGAAGTAGCAAAGTAGTACTGACATGTGAAAGTCCCTTTGACATGGTAAATATTATTAACCATAATGTCGTATAAGAGCCCTGTATAGCTGTAAAGAAATTGTCATTCATATAGTACAATCACAATGTACTACAGTGTACAACACTTAATCTGTTATAATTACTTAAATTATGGATCATAAACAAGCTAAATTAAGTATTTCACCAGGTTGTAAGCATTTCAATTGAATATATACATGCACCCTGCTATGAACTTGATTAACTCATGCACCACATGAGCTATAAGATTTTCTGCACCGACTCCTCCTCCACCCCTGATATCTTAACAATTAATGAAGAGAACATAAATATCTTTAACATCATTGAATGCATTAATTTTTTTGCCCTACATGATAGCTTTGATTTAAGTCCAAAATCAGCTTTATACATTTACCTGTATCTATGCATTGAGTTTTGTCTAAACAACATCCATTTGAGGAGCAGATGTCAAAATTACAACTTTTTGCAGGCCTGCTGAACTCAAAGAGCATGACAAATTACTGTAATTAATGTAATTAAAATTCCTAAACTAACATATAAACTATCAAAATCAAGCTACATTGATTAATTTAACAGGATTTATGAATTTCAATCCAAAGATATACTTGCTGTGCACTTGAATTAACTCATTACAGCACATTTGCCAACTTTGCTGCGCCGACTCCTCCTGCGCCGACTTCCTCCACCCCTGACTGTCGTTAATTAACTGTTAATTACAAGACAATGATGGAATTTAAAAAATTTTAAAATGTATTTTGTTGCCCTACATGAGAGCTTTAATTTAAGACCAATTCAGCTATATAGCTTGTATAGTTTTTAAGAAATCAATTAACAAAATCATATTTGAGGAGCAGATGTCACAACTCACCTTTTTAGGGGCCCAACTCAAAACACATGGCCAAATATGTATTTTTAATGGATTTGAAATGAAATAAGACAGAAAATGAAACAGAAAATCAATTGGTCATATTCAAACGTGAGTGACACGACTTTTGGACTGATAGAAGGGTGCATATCTTTGCACTTGTAGGTTTGAATGGATCATGACTACCATATTATGTTATAATGTAGGAGTGGCATGTGTTATTACCAGTTGGATTTGAATTTTACAATTGGTCCTGGAAATTATGATTAAAACACAGTGCGTGAGTGACACGACAGAAAAAAGACATGGGTTTCTGACCATCATTGGTTATGGTTGGATTTGTGCCCAAGTAGATCTCTAAGGGTACCATAAGTATATGTATATGAATAGTGCACCTCTCTGACATTTATTGTGTTTATCAATCATTCCCTCTCTTGTGGAAAATGGTCAACCTCTATGTGTCGTTAGTGACACGACATCCAAAATGTGAGTGACACGACCAGTGCCTTAAATTCAACATTTCAAGTAAATAACTAAATTCAAATTACCTGTATTTACATGCCATGTTAGAGTAGTCCATGAAAATTACTTTAAGCAAAAAAAATCTGACAAAAGTGATAGGTATTAAGAGTAAGAGGCATTTAAAGCACCATAGTCCCATGCGTGCAAATTCCTGTTTGCTCAATTATTCAGTGTAAGAAAACTGGATCACATAATGTTTGAAATTAAATAATTGTTTGTATTGTAAAGAAGCCTTTGTGTTGACTTCAGATCCTAATTTGCATTTTCAAAGGCACAGCGCCACATTAAAATTTCAGCTAAATGTCCCACTTAGTCTGAATATGACCAATTGTAAAGTATTAATGTCAGCATTAATGGTTTGTAAAGAGAGAAGAAAAAAAACATTACCCTTTATTTAAATTATTATATTAAAGTTAAAATGACGGAATTTACCACATACAATGCAAGGATGATATAAAATAATACAGTCTACTCCCATTACAAATGAGGTGCTCAAGACCAAGCCAAATACATTGCTAGATAAAGAAATCTTGTGAATGTTGAAATAAATAAGCATAGATCTAGACAGTTTCTGAAACGTGACCAGAAATAATTCCATTACATAACGAAATGTTGTCATATCCGTGCTCATCATAATGGGAGTGGACTGTATACTGTAAAATCAGAAACATTTCGCGACATGAAAATTCCGCGAATATGGCCCTTGGCTCCTAATCGCGAAATGAAACTTTAACAAATTGCCGACCATCAATCACCCGTGCACAGCCTTGTACCAGCATTCAATCCATTGTGTAGACATACACTTTTGCGGGCATTTTACTTTTGTGAATCTTGCATCCTCGCGAAATTCACGAAAGTATCATGCACTCAAAAATTTCTTGCTTTACAGTATAAGTTAGAACTGATGACAAAAAGATTTTACTCACCTCCACCAAATGCTTTCTCCAGTTCTGATCTAGCCTGGCTCATCTTGAGATCGGCTGATTGGACACACTCCACAGAAGATCCTGGTACAGGAGCAAAGTCTGGTTCCTTGTCCGAATAAATCTCAACCACTAATCTCTTTAACTCTGTCTCAAAATCAAATATTTCTGTTTTAATCTCCTGGGAGGATGACCCCGATATCTGATTGCTTGGTTTGCTGTGTAGTCCTGTTTCTTGGTGTACTGGATAGAGGTATGTGATCCCTATCCTGACTGATAAAGGATCCTTCAGCTTCAGAATCAAGAGTGTCCAGTCGAAGCTGTGCTTGTTTGAAGTGAGACGGGGAGTCTGTGGGCTCTCCAGCAAGAGCCGCTCAGCAGCAGTTGTGTTGAGCGATTCAAAGAGGTTCACAGACGTCTCTGCAGCAGGTCCATCCCCGCAGGAGAATCCCTCTGTGGAATCAAAATCTTGAGGTATCTTGCAGTACTGGATCTGACTTCAAGGAGGTGTGTCCCGCTTTAGATTCAAGTAAGTTCCTTGGATCTTTGGGGCTGTTTGTAATAATAGGATTCTTTGCTGGCTCGAAGGGCACTATCTCAGGATGAAAGACATGATCTTCCGGATCTGAGTCGCCCATATGAAGGGAACGTGTGGATGTGCTTCCCGCTCTCGTACGCTCCTGAGTCAAATTCACCAAAGGCCCTAAGCTATTCCTTTTCTGGGGCACGTGTCCTGTCTTCTTCTTCTGTCTCCCGAAGATTCTCGTCTCCAAGTCAAGGTCTGTCGATGGAGGGAGATGTCCAGTTCAGAGAGGGAACCACTTGCAGAGATGGCTGACTGTAGTCCCGTCCCTGGTAGGTTTAGATCCGAATCATGTGCAGTGAAGATTGGATAGTCATCATATGGTTCCCCGTACAGCGATTTGTAAACATTATCTGCTCCTTCCTCCGCTATGGAAGAGTCTTGTTCCATGGCCACATGATGATGTTAGATTCAAGGTTGGATGGTAGTTGAAGAATCCTTGTAAAAATAACCTGAAAAATAAATAGAAATAAGTTTTAGCTCACATGAAATAAGTTTATAATACAACATATGTTCTAGAGTCTAGGTCTGTATTTCTGAAAGTGTCATAAAATGAAAAAGGTTTGCGACAATTAAAAAAAAAATACTTTCCCAGCACCCCAAGCCTAAGGATTTTCCCTAAAATGACCTAGAAACTGGAAGAATTTAGGCAAATTTCCAAAAAGTATTATTCTTTTTCACCGAGAAATCTAAAACTGAAGAGAAAATAAAATTAAAATTAAAACTGGCAAGATCCAAGAATAGTAAAAGGAACATCCAAACACCCATTTATCATGGTTATTGAATAATGGCAATTAAAAGAATATTTTAGAGACAGAATTGGAATTAGAAAACTATGAAGTTCACTTAGAATCTACTGAAAGTGAAGTGAAACTAAAACTCTTAGTCAGTCTCAACCACTTACACTTATGCATGGTCAATTCATAATTGACCTTGCACTGGGAAGTACCTTATTGCAGCGGTTTCTTCCAATGGAAAGTCAATGCAGAAAAGTGTCTTGAGCACCTACAGCCAAGTCAAGGTGGCATATCCAAAAAGGGTCTAAAAATTCTACTAAACAAAATTTTAAAAATCTAATGGAAGAATTATATTGCAATGAGACTAGGTCTATAGATTATCTTAATTTATTTTGAAGTAGGTTTAAAGCTGGTTTCGCTAATCATTATTGAGAAGTTTCCTCATCAACCAAGAGGGCGACAGACAGCCATTTTACAGTACTGACTAATGTTGGTTTGCAGCTGTATGTGAGTCTCAACACTCATCTCACCACAGCCTACAGGCCACACTAAAAAGTCCCCGGTTTGCTCAATTTGCTGCAGAGCGTGGTTAAAGTTTAACAATACAGTGACTAGAATCTAACGTTAGAGTCTAGAAGAACAGATTAACACGCTAACGTTACCATGTCAGAATGCTAGAAGGGAATATTTGAATAAAAAGAATAGGTAATAAAATAAGAGAAGATTCTCTTCCTTTTAGCTGATATGTCTGTGAAGCCAGCAATATTATAAAGATTATTGAGACAAAAAAGGAGGCTGTTTTTTAAACAGCAAAATGAGTCATTGCGAAATTGAAAAATAATAATCCGGCTCAATATTGGTCTATTTGAAATCAGGGGAACGTACTAATACGAAAGAGGCTCCAGTTGAATTGTCTGATTTTGTTGATCACTTTAGCAAGATTGGCAATAGGAACAATGATAATGATCAATTATCTGTGACTACACTTGATGATATACAGGTTAAAGTTGCTGTTGATGGTAAGCATCTATTAAATGATCCATTCTCAGAAGATGAAGTTATGTCTTTGATAAAGAATTAAAAAATGGCAAAGCGTGTGGAGTAGATAAAGTGCGTAATGAATTTTTGAAGAATTGCCCAAGAAATATGATCATGATAATAGTCCGTTTTTTTATCGTTTTAGATACAGGTTGTATTCCTACAGATTGGTGTGCAGGCATAATTATTCCAATCTACAAAAACAAGGGCGATGCTGCTGATCCAGATAACTACAGGGAATTACTCTATTAAGTTGTTTGGGAAAACTATTTACTTCTATATTAAATTCGAGATTAACTAAATTTTTGATATAAATTGTCAGTTGGGAAGGAGCAAGCAGGTTTCCGTGCAAGCTACATTACTCCACAACTGATCATGTATTTGTGTTGAAATGCATAATTGATATTTATTTGCAGCAAAAGAAACGTCTTTATTGTGGATTTATTGATTATAAAAAAGCCTTTGATTTTATTGATAGATACTCGTTGTGGCAGAAACTGTTGAAAAATGGAGTTAGTGTAAAATTTTTCACGTGATTAAGAACATATACCAACATGCCAAGTCATGTGTAAACGTTAAAGGAAATTTGTCACAGTATTTTACTTGCAATGTAGTGTAAGACAAGGGGAAAATCTTTCCCCATTATTGTTTGCCATTTATCTGAATGATTTTGACAGCTATATTGTTCTTGTTATGAAGGTCTGAAGTATCTGCCAATGAGATGCGCAGTAAGGTCTTGGATACTTTGTTTATTGTATTGTTTGTTGTATGCAGACGACACTATTATTCTAGCTGAGAGTTCAGACCAACTCCAATTTGCTCTTAATGCAGTTAATGATTATTGCCAAAAGTGGCAATTAACCGTAAATACTGGCAAGACTAAAATTGTTATATTTTCTCGAGGGAAGGTGAGGAAAATACCAGTTTTCAACCTTAGTGGTGATGTTTTAGAAGTTGTGGATGATTTTACCTATCTGGGGGTTAAATTTCAGTATAATGGAACGTTTAAATTAACAGTCACAAAGCAGGTAACCCAGGCAAGGAAAGCTTTGTACAGTTTATTGGCAAAGGCAAAAAGATTACATTTGTCCATTGATACACAATGTGAATTATTTGATCGGATGATTTTACCAATACTGACATATGGGTTGTGAAGTATGGGGCTATGAAGATATTGCTCAAATTGAAATTTTCACAGGAAATTTTTGAGAACAATTTTACGGGTAAATAAGTTTACTCCAGATGCTATGGCATATGGAAAACTGGGCGCTCTACTTTAATAAGTCATATTAGATGTAGAATGATTGGATTTTGGTTCAGAATTGTGAAAGGTGAAGAGGACAAGTACACTTTCTTGATATATAGCTTGGTTCTTAATATGCACAAAGATCCTACTTTACAGTTCACGTCAAAATGGATGAGTTTCATTGAAGATACACTACAGAAAGTAGGTTATGGTAATATATTCTTGACACAAGGGCAGGGAATTGGGACCAATTGTTTCTCAAAGCCTTGAAGCTGCGTTTAAAAGACATGTCAGATCAAGACTGGTATGCAGCAATATGGTCAAATCGTATATGTTCGAATTATAAAATGATGAAAAAAGAATTAGCTTTGAGAAGTATTTTTTTAATTCTAAGTGTAACTGATGCAACTACATTATGTAAATTCAGATGCAGGTCACATAGGCTACCCATCAATAACAATCGTTTTTCTCGAGATTCAGTTAATGATGATTTATGTACATTATGCTCGTTAAGGAAGTTGGAGATGAGTTCCATTATTTATTTGTGTGTCCTTTCTTTAGTAAAGAAAGACATATGTACATACCCACAGAATATTTTTATAAGACCATGTGTTTACCAAATGGGTAGATTGTTTAGTTTAGATAAAAGGTGCCATTTAAAAAACTTGTAAAATTCATTAGAATAGTAATGTTGCACTTCTCTAAATCATTTACGGATGAAAGATTTCTTTATAATAATCCAGTTGCCAGAGTGAATGTAATACTAGAAGTGGCAGGGTGATTAAACAACCAGTGCGTTTTATATTGTAATAGTGCTAAACACAACAATATAGATCTATTAGTTTATAGTTTTGCTATTGGTGTTCTTGTTATATTCTTGTACTTTCACATGCAAACATTTGTATTCATCATTGATATTATGTTCATTGGTATATGCATATCATTGCAAATATGTTCATTTTCTCATGCATAAATTCATTATTGTAAATATGTTTTTTGTTGAACTCTCATATCCGATCGGGGTCGATAGAGTTTAATAAAATCTTATCTTATCTATCTTACCATTCCCTATTTTAACTTCAGTGATCAGTGAGTCAGTCTTCAACTATTGACAAAAGACACCATGGCATGTGACATACGATTCTCAAAATCTCACTCTTTTCAAAACAAGTCTCATCAAATATCATCAGTCACAACAACAGTCAACACAAGTTGCACTACTTGCAGTCCAGACAACGCCCATCATCGGCATCGCCATGCATTTGGCATCTAAATTATTTAATAATCTTAATTCAACTTCATTCTTACTTTAATACTAACATTAAACTCTGCTTAGTATCCTGGTCAGGCTGTCTGTCTAATCAGATAGTCAATTCAGTTGTCATGCCCTATCTCTTCGTATGGGAAATCGACACTCGCAGTGACCCGATACACCCGCGTACGATCGTCGATAAAGCTAGCGCTAGCTACTTTCGTAGAAATAAATACGGGGAAATGGACACAGCTGCCACGCAAAAGATTTCCGGTTTTTAAAAAGTTCGAAGGTCTTGTTTTGTGTTGAGAGCTAGCTGCATTAGGTTAGATTAGCATATATGGCAGCAGCGAAATCTAAGCGACAAAATCTCGTTTATTGATTATGAGAGACAAACTCGGCCATCATCAAACTCACAAAAACTGTTTATTGTTTATCCGGTCACTTTATTGTTATCACAAAATTTATTTTCTACAACCTATGTACTAATTAACATCAAAGGTTCACGCCATCAGTGAGAGTTTAATAATTATTCATAAATTAAATCTTTTATTTCCGACAAAGACATACATTGTATTTTGCGTCAATGGGTAAGCAAGCCGTATAGGCTACAGCCATGTTCCTGCCCGTAACTGTCGGCCTGTACATTCTTTGTATGTGCTGTACACAACCAGTCTTCACTCAAGTTTATAATTTAACTCATGTATATCAGCACTTTATGACAGACAGAAATATTTCCATCACAAGTACCTCTCGCATCCTATTTCTTATTATAACAATTGCACGTCAACTTTTTGAACTATTATCATGTGGGGATCATACACCCGAATCCAGGTCCCATATCAATTCTACTCCACGTGAAATGTAAATCTAACGTATGACATTAAATCTTAATATAAAGACGCGTCCATTATTTGAGGAGGCCAAACGCAACATTACATTCATGAGTTTAGTGGAAATGCACGCAGCTGAAAAACAAAACCCGCGCTAACGGCGGGAAGCGACCGATTGACAACTGCATGCAATTATTAGCGCACAAAAACTCGCCTAAGAATACTTCCCTGTCGGTAAAATGGAATTGTCAGTCGATACGTTCGAGGAAATTAGTCCTGGACATGAAATAAATAATTGAACTTTTATCATAGTTTTCGTAGGTAGATGCTTCAGACCAGATTGGGGAA
>CALNVZ010003434.1:8456256-8479634 GCA_940671915.1 Paracentrotus lividus | reverse complement strand
ACAATTCCAGGCGAGCGCGAAGCGCGTGCGGAAAATTTTGAGGTAAACGAGACGCCTGTGTTTATTGTATCTATACACATAAAGAAGGTGCAAAAGAGACCGATTTGGGGGATGCATCGAATTTCCTCAGCAAATATATAATTCCAGGCGAGCGGAAAATTTGGAGGTAAACATGAGGTGTTTCTTTTTTTTGTATCTCATTATAAGCACAAAGCAGGGGCGAAAACAGGCGCGGATCCAGAGATGGATTGTCAGGGGGTGCGAAAAGGACTAAAAAATTTTTAACATCACGCGAGCGGAAAAAAATTGAGGTAAACGAGAAGTGTTTTTTTGTATCTATAAACAGAAAGAAGGAGCAAAAAATGTCGTTTTGGGGGTCCGTCGAATTTCATCAGCAAATATAAAAGGCGAGCTAGTGCAAAGCGCGAGAGGAAAATTTTGAGGCCTATATATTAATGAACTAAATCTTGCATAATAAATACAAATACTGAATTTATTATACCAAAGCAATATTTATGAAACAAACGTGCCGTACAAGAAGGGTTTATGTGCCATCTTTTTATTTCCTGTAAGCCTATAGCCTATTTAATTCAAAGCGAGCGCGAAACGCGAGCTAAAAAAAGAAGCAATTTAGGGGCCTGAGCCCGATTTCGTATCCACAAAGGGGTTATTCTGCAAAATATATACAGAGAGCTGCATACACCTCTAATAGATAAAGGTATTTTTAGCACATTTATTTTATGTTAGATCATATTTGTTCACTCTGCAAATACTATTATATTAAAAATAAAATTATAAGTATGAATACAATTAAAATAAACATATAGGGTAAATAGATTAATGGAAATAGAGCTCTAGGAAATTAAAAAAAAATAAATAAAAACAATTCCCTGGAAATAATGAGATAAGTATAGGCCTAAATATAAATTAATTTATAATAGATAAAGAAATAATGAATCTGGATTTAATAATTCGCGCGAGCGAAAATTTTAAGAGCTCCATGGAAGAAAAAGGAGTGTGCAAAGCCTATTTCAGCTTTAAAAAAAAATATGCATACCCGTGAAAGGTGGGGGGGGGGGATGATTGTACATGCCATCCCCCACCTTTTGAGTTGGGGTGCATCCCCCCATCCCCCGCTGTCTACGCCCCTGCTTTTTAGGACCACAGGAAGGGGAAGATTATAGGATTGTTATGGTAGCTCAAAAATAATGTGAATTCTAATAATGAAAGATTTCGACTAAATCTTTTTGTTTATTTTTGTTTTATTTTTTTTTTTAGAGAGAGGGAGAATTTTCAGTTACTCCAATGTTTTTTTAAAAATAAAATATAATATATTTCAGTAGACCTAGCCAATGTAATTGTGGTTCATTTACCTGGCCATAATTAATGAGAAAATTTAACACGTGCATGCATGATCCATGATTAGTTGCAATTCTCAATTTGTATTATTGTATTCTATATGAGCAAATTTATTATGAATAAATAAAGACTGGGGACATTTTCGAGGCATTATTTCAATGATTTGTATTTTGATGAAATTAGCAATATTCTCACCTCCAAAAATATGCACCCTCACCCCCACCACCAGCCCGCCTCCCGCACAGCTATACACATGGTGGTATATAGGAGCTTTGACATTGGGACAGTTGTTTACATCCGGGTACTCATTTAAATGACTCTCGTTTTGAAGCGGATTGTTTGTGTGTGATGAGCGAACGAGCACTCTGTCGCCGTTTTTCATACAGTTGACCTTTCGCATATGTCCTTATGTTTTATCTGTCCTATCATTCTTTGAACCTTTGAAAAGTTCGCATTTGCAGCTTATTTCTGACATCTTTTCAACAGTTGTGGGACCTTACTGCGTGAAGAAGCAGTCGAGTTTTTGAAGAAGACAGCTTGCCGAGCAGGTCTTCCGCAGTGCAGGTCGCGCAGTGCCTGTATTGTGAAGGTAAATATGCATTTGATATTCCCCTACACATGTTTGAACGTGTAACTGTACAAAAGTCGAAATGCGTTATAATGTGCGTATTGCATGGACGATGAGCTGAATGAGCTGAGCTGAACCTGTGTGGACGTGTCGAGTTGAATTTGAGGCATTGTTGTATTTAATGTTATGCCACATCATAAAGTGGGACATTAATGTGAAAAAAGCAGTTAGAAGAAGTAGAGAAGTAGGCATGTATTTATTAAATGTCTGAATATGTCTGAAAATGAGAGTTTGAAAAGTAGTTTGTTCATTTTCATGTGTGTGTGATTCATTGTCGAAATCTGGTTGATGGTGACTGAACTTGAAGTCTGAATGACTGTGTGATGCAGAATTGAAATATTTTGTAACTAAAATTTAAAGATTAAATACAAAATGAAAGAGGAATATCTAGTCTAGCTTATTGATGTCGTATCGCAATTAACAACTTCATAAAAATAGAATAGAAATCTTTCTTGAAACAAATGGTAGATCTAGATTAAATTGTTTATTACAAAAATATAAAAAACTTGTGACATTAAAATCACTGAGGATGCAGATTGGATGATGTGATTGTGATGAGTGAGTGAGAAATTAATTTCCATTAAAGCGTTCACATAATTATTGTGTAACAGTCTCAATAAATATGTTTTCAATCATGTTAGTGTAGGCCTACTATTAATTCATACAGTGCCTGCACAAGAAATTGTGTTCACAACTGTTTGACTTGTTGAACGTCAGATTTGAACATTATGAGTTAGAAAATCTATGTGAATTAGATAAGTCTACAGAATTTTCTGTTGAGTTGTAGCAAAATTGCTGAATTGAAAAAAAAAAAAAAAATAAATAAATAAGCTCACAATAATTTTATTCACCTTTCCCACATCAGGAGATTCCTAAAGACTAACAAAACTTCACAGCACACAACATTTCTAATTGGTGAATTATTTCAATTTTCCCAATCTCTTTGAGACAGTTTCTTCCACAATTCAATCTCATGAGTCATGACCACAATAATTCAGCTGTAATGTTCAATAAACTGTTAAATGACTTGTTAATGGCGATTTGATTGTATTTTAGGCGTGAAGATGACTAGTGAGAAGGAAGAAGGAGGAGGAGGAGGAGGGCAGGAGGAGGAGGAGCCAGGTGATGCAGTCCAAGAAGATACAAAACCATCTCAGGGACTCCCCAAGGTCAAGAGACCGTATTCAGGGGTAAGCTCACTGACTCTGAAAAGAAAGGGGGAAAAAGCAACCAACAAACGAGTGGCAAAAATTACACTTTCTGTAAAAAAATTAAGTGCATACATGTAGCATGACTGTCATTAATACTGTGAATCATTAATTAATTTTCTTTGATTTTGTAAGAGGCCAAGGGGAAATAACAGTTTTACTTAAAGTGCACTTACTAGAAATTGTGTCACAAAATGTTCTGCATAAATTTCCTTTTGAAACACTGGTGGTGGAGCAACATTTTTATTCTCATTACAGAAAATTTGTACGCAGTGAGTTTTTAAGAATGAAATGTTGTGTTTCAAATTTTGCAGCAGTTATCTCTCTTTGGTATCACATTTGAATATCATGTGCATTTTTGAGATAATGTAAATCATTCATACCATGTTTTACAAGTGTCTGTGGTATAGGTATTCCAAATTCCTCTATTATTTTGATATTTCTCCATTTCCTGAGATACATGTTTTACACTTCATGGGAAACTACATATATCTTTGTAAATTATCAGTTTGTAGTCATGTGACTGTGCTACATAAGACTTTGAACAGTTCTGTATGCGTTCCTAAACGATAAAAAAAAAAAAGAAGTACATTATTGTTCCCTATTTAATTTTTTCAAAATTTTTTTTGTGTGTGTCAACTTACTTGTATATGATATTTACAAATCTTGTCTTGATAATACATCATTCTAAGCCATTATCAAAATCAATTAAATTTGTTTGTTTTGTTTCCATTCCTAGGATGAATTGTGGGATCTTCGTAACACTCCAGCATCAAGGAAAAAACCTGCTTGTTTGCTCAGTGAATTTTGCGAGTAAGTATAGACCTAAATAATCCTCATTAAAATTTTGTGTGCGAGAAGACAAAAATGATATTAAAAAGTAAGTCCTATTTAAAATTATTTTAGTTGTTGATATAAGCTGGAAAATAATAATATATTGAATTTAAAGTAGACAACATAAGGGAGAGCACCTCCAAAGAGACTTTGTATCACAAATCTTTTAAAATTCTTAATTGTACATTGATCTGAATACAGCAAAGGCCACATTACATGTATATGTGGAACAATTTGAGGTCATGCTGTATATGTACATAGTCTTGTGCATAAATCTGGGCTCCTTAACACAAAGGTTTGTGATCAATTGCAAATCTGAAAGAAAGGCTATAATTGGTTACCGATTAGTCTTTTGAACAAGAAGTGCATGCAACAACGATTGTGATTGGCTAGTGCCAATTTGCAATTGATTGCAAACCTTTGTGTTACGGAACCCTGGTTCTGTAAACCAGTCATCACATGCATCCGCACTCTTTCATGAGAACACAGCATTGATCAATACTGCCTCATAGCACTTCAGCACTGTACAACTATTGTTTTGCTATTCCCATACTATGTATGTCATAAAAAGTATGCTTTGAATGGATCCAGTAACAATAAATGAGATTGAAGTTGTAATTTGATAATTTAGCCAACATGATAATAAACTTATACATGTAAGTCAGTCAGGAATTTCTTGAAATTTACCAGCCGAGTGCTTGAATTAAAATCAAGATATCTTTGATATCATATTCAAATTTTGAAAACCGTTTCGGTAACGCTTTTCAGATGGCATGCCTTCCACAGCAGCAAAGCATATACATGAACCATGTATTGTGTGTTATGAAGTCCAGTACCCACCAGCTACTGTCCTGTTCACTGATCCTTGAGACACAATGGTTGTAAATTTGATTCAGCATGCCTGGCCTTGTTTATTTTTAATGACTTCCATTTGCTGTGAAACATTTAGAAGTTCGTAATTGGATTTTACTCCTTTTGGTTTTGTTTTTGGAAGTCAAAGTTATAAATCTCTCGAACTTGTTTGTTCTTGTTTAAATAGTGATAAAGGTATGTGGGAACCAGAACTGTGGCATGCATCCTTCTCTGGTCGGAGATCAAGGGGACCTTCACCTCTGAATCTCTACGAGCCAAAGGAACCATTGCGCAAGAAATACTCTGGTAAGTCTGACACGTTTGTACAATTTTAGCTTGTTCTTTCCATAGGAAAAAAAATCACCCCACCCTTAATTTCTATCACATTGGAATTTACATGAAATTTAATTAGAATTCATGTGAACAGGGACCTTTATGGATAATTAGACAAGTTTGAGACCCATTTGTACATCTCGGTCCTAAAAATACCTTGTAAATTGTGAGAGTATTTTTTGTTTGTGATGGATTGTCAAAAAAAATGCTGTGTGAATAAAGTAAAATAAAAGCGTAGATTGATTTGACCTATCAAGAGAGATCATGATGAAACTTACTAATGATATACAATTTTAATATTATTACCTCAGCACTGTGAACCAAACTAAAATTGTAACTTTGGGGTGGTGTTTCACCAAGTCGTTCGTAAGTTTGCGAACAACCTTGCGAACGGCTGGTGATTAGTTCTTGTGATTAGTATAGCACCCAAGAACAGGGTCCAGTTGTTTGAAAGTCATGCCTAACTTTAAGAACGACTTAGTGATGCAACCCCCTGTCCTATCTTTTTCCCTAGATGCCAAGGAGAGGATCCTCGATGAGAAGGATGGTATAGTGCTGAGCCCCCAGCGCAGAAGCTTTGGTCTTGGTTGTCAGATAGCATTCCAGCCACCAGGGCTAGCATCAGAACGCAGTCACAACCACAGTCCTACGGAGGGCAAGGACCACGATCGTCCAGTGCGTACCATCCCATCCCGACCTGGAACCGGCCGTATCATCACAAGGAATCGTGTTCCTGTGGATGGAGGCGAGCGCGAGATTCTGCGCGATAGAGATCGTGAACGTGATCGTGACCATGACGTGGACAGTCGTGAGTGGATCAGAAACAGGCCTAGGGATTTGGACCGGGACAGAGACCGAGAAGGAGACCGAGGCCGAGACCGAGATCGGGACTACAGGGATATGGATAGAGGAGGAGGAGGGAGCGGTCGCCAAGGTTTCAGCAGATATTTCAACAGACAAAATGAGCGCAGTGAGTGTGAAAATAATTGAATGTCAATCCAAAGTGTGATGGTATAATCTGCATTTCTAATGTTGGTAGGCTTGGTTTTGACATCTCAGGCAGAATATATTTAGTTTACTTTACAATCCAATAAAAAAAAAAAAAATGTATATTGAAAGATTTCGGCATCAAGGCATAATGATAAATAGAGGGTATAAGTGCTATAAATTCTTAGGAATGTGATAATTTTGAGACGGGAAAGACATTTTGCAAGACATGCTCTTCTGACAATTTCTCTACAGTTGATGTACATATATGGTAATTTCCTAATGTCCTCTGTTGATCCAGTACAATACCTAACACTTGCCCTATCTTTAGTCCCACGCTTTATGTAAAAACCCAATTCAATGGCATTTAATTGAACCTGTATACTATATTTCAATGTTCCCAGATTACCGTCGTAGAAATGAGGAGACTCCAGAGTGGTTCACAGTTGGTCCCACCAGCCAATCAGATACTATTGCTCTTCATGGCTTCAATGAACATGAAGAAGAAGATAGTGGAGGTGAACTAGAGGTCAAAGGCAGGCGTGAGTATTTATGTTTCTGATTATTTGCTTTTCAGACAAAAGATATTAACATAGAAATACAACAAAGGCAACACAGGAGTTAGAAAATATCACCGACAAGCAAATGAGGAGTACCGAAAGAAATCTGGTCTCTGTTGAAGGATTTCATCACGAGTCAGTTTTAATATGAAGAGTATAAAATCAAAATGTGTAATAAAAACAGTTATTAATAAACTAAATTTAAAAGTATAACAATAATAGAGGGAAAAGTTTGTATATATTTAGATTCCTATTTCAGTACAGAGGCATGTTATTTTCCCAACCGATCATAGTTCGCAAGGGGACGTGCTCTGTGAGTGCTCATGATAAAATTCATTCTCCTCTGTATTTTCATTCTGATTGGTATGACTTAGAGTACCTTATTATAAAGGTACTCTAGTATGACGGGATTTACATTTCACATTTCACATTTCACATTTCACATTTTCAACTTATAACATGTTTCTACTAGTATCTGAAATCCCTGTATGTAAGCAAGCTATAAATAAAACAATTTTATTTTAATCTTCTTTGTTCACATACATTTTATCTATAGGGCAGCTTTTATTTGTGTTCTGCTTAGCTATCTTCATTCACATAAATATGTTGTTTGTGTATTACCCTGTATGTTTTAATATGTATAATCTGTATTGTGTGTTCAGAAATAAAATTGAATTTGATTGCATTGAAAATTGAATTATTGAAAATTTTTAATGTGGTTCAGGTCCCTCAGTGGCTGACAGGAACGGGAGCATGGAGACGGCCAGCTCCAGTTCACCGGAGGTCTCTCATGATAGTGGTAACAACACCAGCGGGGCTACCTCTGGCAAGGACTTTGATGTCAATGACTTCTTCAAGCTGGAAAACATGCTGGTATGTTTGTTTACAAACAGACAAATAAATGAATCTTGTTAATGGAAAGTTTAAAGATGACAAACTTTATTGAAAGTGTAATTTGAAAAAAGAAAAGAAGAGATTTATTTAGTACTCATTTTGGTAATAGGTAACATATTTGTGGTATGAATGGTGTAAAGAGTAGTGACTAAGCCTAAACTCTCCTTTTTCAGGGTACTGAACTCTTGGAAATATTTGCAGTACATTAATTTTCACAGATTTTGTGCAAAGATTGGCGCAAATTTAAGATCATGCAAATATAAGCGTGCTTTCTTATGCATGTTTTGAATAGGTTCAGTTGTGTTCTTACGTAAATACAGTGCAAATTTAACCCTATAGGTGTCACATAGAACGCTGCCAGGATGTCGGACTAAATACAGCGCGTTGATACACTTTTTTTTTTATAAAGGCTGACTTTCATAATTTACCTAAAAGATATTATAGCAAGTTATACATCATTTGGAATGTAATAAAATTGTCTCTTTTTTTTAAATTTCAAATGAAAGTATTACTCTTTATCTCTGATTAGCCTCAAATACCTAACCCAGATGAAGGAGAGGCGGTACCAGGGAAGAGCCGATTCAGTCATCTCTTCAACACCCAGAGGACTCGCACTGATAGCAGCGGGACAAGTCGCAGTAACAGCCATCGCTCCTCTCCTCATGAACCTGAACTAGAGCTCTACCATTCTGGGCTTGAACGTAAGTTTCTGTTCTAGCCTTCCTTATATTTACAATGATGATGCAATATGTGTTCTGCATTTTATTTTGTTAAATAATAAGGGCTTTAGTTATGATTTGGTTGTAGATTACATCTTGGGTTAGGGTTAGGTGTAGTATTAGATCTAGGGTTGAAGTTTTTGAATTGTCTTGATGTATAAAATTTACTGGAAAAAAGTTGTTCAAAGAGCATAGCTTTTTGTACGTTTCATTACAAATCTTTGTTTCAATCGGAAACTTACGTACAGTTGGGGTCAAAAGTTTACGCTTGTCCGTTCCCTCAAGCCCCCACCCCCCCCCCTTTAAAAAAAAAAAAAAAAAAAAAATTAGCATCTACAGTAGATCATAAATCCTTCTACATGCTTCAAAAATATTTATGCAACCATAACTAATTTGGTATCAAACAAATCAGATTATCATGGTCTTGCAACCGACTGGCATATCATCAGGAACTGAAGAATATATTAATAAAAAGTGACTTCCTTAAAAAAAAATAATACCAAAAAACTTCACATTTGAGAAAAGCTTGGTGTCAATCTTGGCCAAAACATGTCATATATGTTTTATTTTTTCTCACCTCAAACATTTGAGATATGACTTTTTTGTTTGAAGGCGAAATGTAATGATCGAAATGTTATTATGAAAATCATTGATTTAACATTTACAGAGCACTATAAAAATGATGTATACAGGTTAAATTCTTTATAATCAGTGCTCAATTCTTTCTTACACTATAGAATTGATTGGTAGACAAAGTCCGAACATGATGATGGGGGAGCGTCTCTTCACCCCTATCAAGCCAGCTGAGGGGGTTCCTATGAGCACCCAGATGGCTCTGCTTGGTATGATGCAGAAGAACAAACAGCATAGTGAGGGGCCCAACGGAGCCACCATGCCCCATCAACCCCAGCCTCAGAAGAACGGGGACGAAGACTACAGGAAGACTGTAGTCAAGCAGAAATGTGAGTACAAGTCTAATCCTTTTATAACTAGAATATTGTCCTGTAAAGTAAAGAGTTACAATCAATCATGAATTGATAGTAGCCAATCAGGACCCTTGTTGCAAACAGTTCTTGCATAAAAGTCTCACTTAGAACCAAGCAGAATAGTTGTTTCAAATTTGCAACTAATCATAATTATTTATTGCAGAGCATAGATATGGCAAGATTTTATTACAAGGAGCATTCTTATGCTACGGATTTCAACTGTATTCAACTGTATATTTGTGTTCAGTACAAGATCATGTGTGTATATTCACCATCATTGTTCAAAATATACAGAAATGCACCTTGGTCCTTTGGACTATTATGGAAGTACTTTTCAATCAATCTACTTGAAAACATACACAAAATTGGACTGAGTAGACTCTGTTCTTTGACGTATTACTTGACACTTATGACAGAATAATTAAGGGAGTTTTCAATTTGAGCTGAATTTTGAAGGGAATGGTGATTCTATCTAATGCATTGTTATTCCAGTAACCCGATGTTTACACTGTTGAAATGTAATATTACCTCTTTTAGGACATTACGACACAACATAACACTACAATCTGATTGAGATTTTTGCTTCATTGTCCAAAAATTGGTCTTTTAATTTCGGTAATTTCCCCAACAGTTTATGATGCTCATTCCAGTTGTACAAAAAAATAAAAATAAAAGCAGTTTGGGTGATTCCATAAAGTATGTTAATCCAACCCCCTGTACACCGGACCTTCCTGTAATTATTTGCCTTTGATTTCCAGTTCATATGTAAAGGTGTAATTCTCTCCTATTATCCTGCAATAATTAGCTAATGGAGTGAAGTAAAAAAAAAAAAAAAAAAAAAAAAATTGTCCATGAGATATTCCTTGAACCTATTTATCTATCCATTTGATTGACAGTGAGGGCAGGGCAGGCTAAGAGTCTAGCTGAGATTGAAGCAGATATGAAGAAGGCTTCTCAAAGCCAAGGAGGAGGAAGAGGGGACAGCCCCGCCCACTCTGGGAGTGGTCCTGGGACACCATCCCACATGCCCCACCCTGCTGGCATGCGACCTGGAGCAGGTCCTCACAAAAGTATGTTGTATCAACTATTATACACCAAGAAATTATCATAGTGTTCATCCTGTTTGTCACTCTTTACAGTAACTCTTTGCATTTTGTGGTACTCACAAATGTACATAGTATTGTAAACAAAAAATGAAGAAATGAAGAAAATGAATATAAGAGCTCATTATAGGTTTGCGAATCTGTAAAATCAAAAATACCTTGTTGTAAATATTTGCATTACATGTATGTGGTGTTTATAAATGTAAGTGTGTTGTAAAAAATAAATATACATGTAAGAGCTCATTTTAGATTTGCCAGAGACTGTAAAAGTGAAAAACTGCATTGCAGTATCGCTTGTGTGTTTTATTGGTCCTCACAAATGTACAATTTAAACATTGCAAAAAATATAAATGGAAGAAAAACAATTAGAGCTCATTCCAGATTTGCCACAGACTGTAAAAGTTAAAAAAAATTTGGTAGGAACTAATTTGTTTGTATTATGTTTTAGCCTGTCCTATGATTACCATACCTCTAATCTATGACTTGTGTTCTTATTTTTATCATAGTGGTGGCTAAGAGTCTGGCAGAGATTGAGGCAGACATGAAGAACACCACTCTGAATCAAAGCCCAGGAGACAGTCCCTCCCACTCTGGCCCTGGTACCCCATCCAACATGCCCAATCCTAGCGGTGCTGGTGGTGGTGGTGGGGCCCTACCCTATCAGCTGATGTTTGGTGCCCAAGGGCAGCAGGGGCGCAGTGCTTCGCCACCCAAGGGTGATCAGTCGGCGTTTAACAGCTTCATTGCTAGTATGAAGGCAGGCGGAGGTCTTGGTCGTCCAGAGGTTAGCAGATTTGTTATTCAAGTCAGTTCTTCTCATTAACTGAAAGTTATTTTCAGATTTTTACAAATAATTGATTTGGCAAGTACATGTATGATATTGAAAAATCTGATTTTTCCCCCTCAAAATCATTGACTTAAAGGTTATGACATTAAACTTGTGACCCGCCCCCCCCCCTCCAAATGATATTTTTGGCTCATGACTGCGTTCATTGAAGCAGGAAATGATGGCTTTTCATAATATTTGCTCAAACAGTAACTGATAAAATGACATACACTTATGTATAATTCTTTTTTTTAAAATTCATCCTGGTTTCAAAATTGTTACGGTTTGATATTGTGTTCATATCAGGATGAAACAAATGCACATAACTTGCATTCTATAATGTTGATTCATTTATTTTACACATACACAGCCGAAGAGAGAAGAGGGGTCATCATCCCCCAAACCAGTCCACCCTATCCTTGGTCGGAGCACTTCATCCCCAACCCCTGGTCACATCCCCGGTCATGCCCCAGCACACGCCCCTGGTCAAGCCCCTGGTCAGGCTCCCTCAGCTATGGAGAAGGTTGCAATGATGATGACCACAAGAGCAGGAGAGCATGGCCCCCAGGAGGCCAGGCCAGCCCAACCCCACCAGCTGCCACCCAATCATCCACTCTCACACCAGCACTTGCAGCAGCAACAACAGCAGCAGCAGCAGCAGGCAGGGAGGGGGATGTCCCCATTGCCACCAGGTCTCATGGCCAGGCATGCCCAACCCCAACCTGGGGTTCCACCACCACCCAGGGAAGGACCTATTCTCAATCTACCAGATAATAGGTCAGTCTCACATTTTATCTATTTGTTTACATCGGTGTATGGACTTTGTAAAATTATGTGGGGGCTGAGAGTAATTTTAGCTATGGCATTTTTTGAGAGCCGAGATGAATAAAACAAAACAATGAAACATAAAACAATGATTGCTAGGAATTCTCACTCTAATGCACTAGTCTCTTGTTAAGCATTTTTTATTCTTTTATTCTTGAAGTGTCTGGAAATAGTTTTAAAAAGTTATCTTGAAATTGTGAAAATCCATCAGGGAAAAATCAGAATATTCTTCTCTCAACATTTGTGTATATCAGTCTTTATCAAATCTTTTTCTTCAACAGAGGACCTTCTCCAGTCAACCAAGAGGTCATGGCTACCCTCTTCAAGAACCACGCCCAACCCACCACAACCCCCACCGCTGCCTCTACCGGTGGTCCCCATCACCCCCTAGGGGTACAGCCAGTCCCTCACCAGGCCCCTGCCATGCCCCCTAGGGGTCTACCAGCCAATGTGGAACAGATGCAGGCTCTGATGAGACAGAACCCAGAGCAGATGGCTGCTTTGGTCAGACAGTACCAGATGCATCAGCAACACCAACTGGCGGTAAGAATCAAATTCCCATAGCAGTTTGTGATATATTGTCTTTAAAGGAATTTAGTTTCTTTGTTCAATTTCCCAAAACAAATCCCATTTCTCTGACCACAATTACAAACTACTGAACGTTTATGAGCAAATACAAGTCATCTACTATCTTAAAACAGAGAAAACAAACAAGGTTGGGCATACGGTCATGCACAATCAAATTTACCACTTCTTGGTTTGTTGCCAACCTCAGTGGACAGGACATTGATATATTAGTATTGTATTCTGTAGTTATTTTCATTACAATTTTTTTGAAAAAGTTTGTTTGACTAATTACCAGGGCAAATTGGTTATCCCAATTGCCCTGGCAACTTTCCCCTGGCTTTACTGTGTCATAGATATGGGTTTAGGGCTTGGTTAAGTTTTCAGTCAGGAGTTAGAAGTTTTGATTCCGTTTGAAATCAGTCACCAAGTAATGGGTAGGAGAGGATGTATCATTAAATTCTATTCACCATTATAATTTTTACTTCTTAACTGTAACACTTGGTGATCTTTCTTTGTCGAGAGGTATATCCACAATGCATTTCCACATTATGGTTCTAGGACAACTACCCCCTGGAAGACTCTACACCTTCCAACCACCTACACCTACACCTACAACCGTATTTCTAGTGTGGGGTATTTGTCCTGGGGATAATTGTCCGGAGGGTAGTTGTCAGATACGCAATATTATCAAATACATTGAGGAAGACATTTATGTATCACCCCTCTTTCTGTGAGGGGGGAATTTTTCCTGGGATAATTGTCCAGGTGTAGTTGTCCTGATACGCCCTATTATCACATTCATTGAGGAAGACATTTTTATCAATCACCCATCTTCTCTTCAGAGACAGCGTGCTAGCCCTGTACCACCCAACCAAGAAGCTGTTGTCACTATCCTACGTCACGCCATGGCCAACCCACCTTTTGCAGCTGCTCTTATGGCCCAGGCAAACAAGGAAGCTCAGTTAGCTCCGGCCAATGCTGCTACTGCTATCAACAGAGCTGCCTCACCTAGGGACATGCTCACACAAGCTCTGCTTCAGTCTATGCCTCGTATGCAGTCACCTGTTGGTAAGTCCCCCTCCGTTCGGGGAAAATATTATTAGACCAAGCTGATATGATGTATTTAATTTATATATTTAATTTTTTTTATTAACGCACAAAGTGGGAAACACGCACACTGAAACCCTTATGAAAAAGAGCTTGGTCTAACAATTTTTTCCTGAGTTTTTCATGTAAAAGCAAAACAAGATGTTTTATGAAAAAAAGTTGTGCAGTTGTTTGATGCTTAAATTATACAGTCCACTACTGATATGATGAGGTTCTCTGAACCTACCAAATTATGTTGTTTTAAAGATATCTTGCATGATTACTGACTGATTACATGTTGATTTGACAATGTATTTCTTGACATTTGCTTTTGGAAAATGATTTTGCCTTGTTATAACAAGATCTTGTATATCCATGCCTGTTAGGATGGTAGTGGATTGTCTAAAAAACAATACAGAGGTTATGAGTAGTATTTTGAATGAAATTTTTTTTTACTCCTTGACTCCTTTTCTCATGATGAAAAAAAAATTGTTTATGTTGTTGTTGTTGTTGTGTTTTCTTTGTTTTTTTTACAAAACTATGATGATGATCATAACTTTTAGCCAACTTTGTTAGTAGGTAGGTAAGATCAATAATATAGATACATAATAATATGTATTATATCCTTTAGGCTCTACTGTTATTTCTAGGCAGTAAAATCTTTGATATTGTGGTTGTAAATAGACTCATTCTTATCCTGCTCACCATTTTCACTTTGCAGCTATATCTGGCAGCCAGTCTCCCTTGCCGACAAGCCCCGCTGCTGCAGCCCTACACTCCCAGTCCCACAGCCCCCTCCCTGGAGTCGGAGCCGGCATCGTCCCTCCTAGCCTGGGCCCAGCTGGACTGGCCACCTCCCCTCTGCTAGGTTCCACCAACACCCTTGCACCCCCTGGGCCATCATCGGTCAATCCCCTGCTTCCTCAGAGGATCCCATCCCCACAGGAGCTGGCTAAGCACACCCAGGGAATCCTGCAGCAAGCTCTTATCAGGAAACAGCTGGAGGTCCAGAAGGAGAAGTTCAAGGCCAAGGAAGCTGCAAGGTAGGAAGGGTCATCCTTTCAGGCGGTGCCACGGCAATTACTCCGCCAAGAATTGCTCACTATTTTTAGTGGATATAAAGAGCATTTTTCAACCTTGACAACCCTGTGTCCCTATTTTTGTGATTAATTTTTGTAGAGTAATGCATTGGAAAATCAGTAATGTCCCTTTTTTAAAAACATTTTCTTTCCAATTTTTCCTTATACATGTATTTGGATTCACAAGGTTGGCAGGTATGTGATTGCTCTGGCTTTTTTTGGTCTAAGATGTTGAGTTTTATGTTAACCCTATTCAGACTGGCATCTTCAAGAGGAGATTTTGACTGGGGGGGGGGGTCAATTTGACCCCCCCCTGAGATCTCGGCCGCGGATAGTCCGCTCGCGGCGAAATTTTGCGCGAACGTCGCTGCACATGTAAAGGGTGTCGCTGGTATGTTTTTTTTGAAAAAAAAATTCGCGTATATAATTTATGCTAATTTATGCATACTCATGTATGCAAATTAGATGCTTTTTTTATGGAAATCGTTAATATTTCATTAATAAATATAGTTATGAAGCCCAAATTTTTTCTAAAAGTTGCTGAGTAGCAAAGACAACAGTATTGAATAGACAAATTCAGAAATTTCAAATTAATTCTTTTGTATTCTATTGTTTTATGAATTTCTTAAGTATTCTATTGTTTTTATTTCTTATGTATTTCTTTGTTTTTGTAATTTTTTATGCTTGAGAAATGTATTTTGATCAATATAAAGACAAATTTAATCAATCAAAAGGCTCAGAAGGCACAATTATCAGTGTCATAAAGAAAATTAGAAAAAAGCAGTATTTTGTACACAAACGCATGCAAAATGACGATTTTCGTTCAATTTAGGCCTGACATGCGATTACGTAATGTTGCGTAACACGACAACGGAGTATCCGATTTTTTCGAACTTGGTGTCAAAATTTGCGAGACACTTGAAAGAAAAAAGTCACAAAGCGCCGGGTTGCGATTCGCAGCGGTTGCGCGGCAGTCGCGGATTTCGTACAGGGGGGGTCAAATTGACCCCCCCCAAGTCTGAATAGGGTTAAGGCTGCATAAATTAAGGTTTTATGTTAGGTTTAGGGTATGGTGTCTAGTGTTAAGGTAGGAAGTGGTCCTCTGATTTTTTTTTTATCGAGATGAATTTGTAATTACACTTTCAGCATTTACAAAGGCCCTTTGGAAAATGTATCTATTGTAAAAATATATTCTTGAAAAACAAAGTTAGATATTCCGTAATAAATGATAAAGGGAATAATAAACACGGATAAGTTCTCAATTCATATTTAAAAAACAAAAGGCATGATCCTGCACTGCTAATCTAAACTGAAGTTAGAAATTTAAAGGAGTTTTGTACCACAGCAAAGTTTGAAGAAGGGTTGATTATTGATTTACTGATATGATTCTACTCTTTAAGGTCCTAATCTAGACAACATGTATTTGAGTAGTACAAAGCAATTTTGCTGATACTTCGCATAGAATGGTGTTGATACCATGTTCACCAGCTGATGTGATGCTGCTAAGCTATAGATCAGCGATGTTGGATATCGGTATCGACTGTGTAAATCTTAATGGCAGTGTTAGAGTTTGATTTTAACAGAATTTCCGTCTGCTAACACCAACATCAACAGCGAACATGAAATCACACAATTTGGGGTACTTGTAATAGCCCTAGAAAAATGAATGTAAGAACAACATAAGTCCATGAAAGTAAATTTCAAGTAAATCAAGAAAAACTGAATGATTTTTGTGTGTAGCCAATGGGGATTTGGGATTGTTTTTCATTAATATCAGGCATTTTGGGGCATAATTCAGTGCTGTAAATTACACACAAGATGGGATTATGTACAAGCAACAATTTTACATTATTAACTCAATTTGGCCAAAAAGTAGACTTTTGCCACCAGTCTTCAATTTCAATTTAAATCTTTTCCTTGTTAATCAGAGCCAAATCTCCTGCTGTTGGTCAAGCTAATCAAGGCCACCTCCAGCAGCAACAAGGGCAGGGGCAACAAACACCACAGAAACCACCCCAGCAAGCTGTTGGCCCACAGAACTCTGGTCCACAACACAATGCTGGATTACCCCAGCAACAACCAGGGCAGCCGGCCAACCAGCTACAGAACAAGGTTGGACAGCAAGGGCAACAGCAACAGGCACAACCTCCCAGGCCTTCATCAGGCACTCCCCCTGGAACACCTAGTCACAGGGTATGAATTGGAATTCAAATTTCAATTTCTAGTTAAATTCACCAAGTCACAGGTTATGAATTGGAATTCAAATTTCAATTTGTAATTAAATTCACCAATTCAATTTCATTTCTCCCTGCACTCTCCCTGGAACACCAAGTCATCGGGTATGAATTGGATTCAGATTTCAATTTTCAATCCAATTTTATTTTAAGCAACTCCTGGAACACCTAGTCACAGGGTTTGTACTGGAATTGGAATGTCAATTTTCAATTCATTTCAATTTCATTTCAAACATACACTCTCCCTGGAACACCTATTTACAGGGTATGCACTGGAATTCAAATTTAAATTTTCAATTCAATTCACAGGGTATGAATTGGAATTCAAATGTCAATTTTCAATTCAATTCACCAACCCACAAGGTATGAATTGGGATTCTATTTCAATTCAATTCAATTCACCAAGTCACAGGGTATGAATTGGAATTCTATTTCAATTCAATTCACCAAATCACAGGGTATATATATTGGAATTCAATTTCAATGTTCAGTGCAGTCCAATTCAGTCGTATTTCAAAAACACAATAAAATACATAGACTAACGTGAATGGAGACAGTTGCGAAGAACAGAGAAGTCTTCTACAAAGGCTACCCTATGAATAAATTTGCTGTGTCATTATATTTAGCATGAAATTGAAATGATACAGATATGATACAGCATGAAAATCATAACTGGAATATGTACTGCTTACTTTTTCTATTTTGGAGGAGTGATTCTTATAATTGACCTTCTAACTGAAGTTATAAACTGTAGATTTTTCTAAAAATAACCTCAAATCACCCTGGTCCCAATTTCAAATTGTACTAATCCTATAGCTTTGTGCTTTCCTTTTGGTGATTTTAAAGGAGGTATCTGCTTTACATGCTTCCAAGCTACCCAATGAAACAAGGGGAATGCTTTTTACCAAATGGACGTTTCTTACATTCGCTTCACTTCTGGCTTACAAAGGTTACACTTTACACCACTAAAAAGACTAGGAATTTTGACACCATGTAACACGACTGGGGGGGGGGGGGGAGGGTGATTCAGCCCCCCTAAATTAGATCTCGGCCGTTTGACCTTGCGATTGTGCGCTGAAAATTAGCACATTGTGAAAAATGTCAAGCCCCCCCCCCCCCACAAGTATTTTTAGTAGGTTAACTCCTGTGTTTAGTCTGTTATATCTGTTCTTTTCCGACAGAACACCAGCATAAGGAATAGCACAGCGTTCATGCCGACCTCTCTGTGATCGCAAAGAATGCATGAGAGTAAAGCTGAAGCCAAGGCACTTACTCAGGGCAGACCTGGGGACGGGGTAGGCAAGGGTGATGCATCCCGATGGTACATATCATTGAACCTGCTAATGAAAACCAAGGTAAGAAAGTGAATGTAGCAGTGAATGTAAGATGCATGAGAGTAAAGTGTAGCTGAAGCCAAGGAGCTAGCTCAGGGCAGACCTGGGGACCTGGGGGCTATGGGCAAAGTTGTGATGCAGGCCGATGTACAAGAGAACCTGCTACTGAAACCCAGGTAAATAAAGTGAAAGTTGAAAGTGAATGCTAATTTTGAAGTAATGGAATGCAGTCAACTCCCTGGATACAATGAGATAATTAAGCCCTGATATAAGGAGGTTTGCTTCCTGAAAAATGTCTCTATAGGTTACAAATTTTGTGTAGGGCTACCATACTTTCATGTCTATGGTTCAGATTGTTTATATCATCTCATGTCCTCCGCATATATTACCTTGTGTCAATGCAACTCCACTGATGATGACAATGACAGATGCCTCACTTAAGCATTTTAGAAATTTGATAATAATACATAACATGATAATAACATTGAATGGCTTTCTCTTTTTGTATGTGTTACACAAAGATTACATATAAAGCACATTAAAATCATCATGTAGAATATGATAACACTATTTTTTGATTGGTCTAACATTTGGTGTCATTGTTTTCATTTATTGTTTTGTTGTTTTTCTTTTCAAATCAGGCGGCATGCTGAATCATGGAGAAGGAGAGAATAAGATGAATGTGCAGCTGGAAGGGGATAATAAGTCATTCCATCGCAACCAAATCTTCAGCAGCAGCACCAGCAGAGGGTCTTCACCACCCCCATGGTCCCGGCCAGCAGGACAGGAGAGACCACCAACAACCACCCCACCAACCCAACCACAGTGCCCAACAACAAGAGCAATCTGAAATATCAAAGAACCCTCACATCCAGGGCACTGGTCCTATGAAGGCCTTCCACCCTGACGGCCACGCCCACGGTACTGTCACCCCCATCCCCAGCCCAATCAGCTACCCCAATCAAGCACACCTACAACAGCAGGCAGCAGCAGCAGCAGGCGGCTTTCTGCAAAGGCAGATCAAGGTAGTCTCCGGGGATGGCTAGCCAGCAGCAGAGGCCAGAAATGGCACCGAAGATGGGGCCTGGAGAGAGGGCAACTAAGCCCCCAACCCCACCTAACGTTCAGCCGCAGCCACACCATAGCTTCCCTATGAACCGTATGGCATCAGCACAGCAGCAAAATCCTCAAATACAACAACAGCAGGTAAGTCCTATTATCAGTGAGAGCCAGAAATAATATACTGTGAAATACTTAACCGTAATTAGACTAGGGTATTTTGGAGGCTGGCCAGACTGGCGGGGGGGGGCTAAAAGGCCCCCCTCAGATCTCGGCCGTTGATCGCGTGATCGCGACGAAAATCGACACACACATCACCCATGACATAATCTGCAGAATCGTATATTCGATTGTTAAAAAAATAGTTAAAATTTATTTTTAATGAATTAATTATGCTAATTTATGCATGAAATCATACTTTTTGCTCTAATTCACTAATTATAGCTCCTAGAATGCTAATATTTGGTGTGAATGTTCTTTATAGCATTCCTATCAATTGTACTTGAAAACGATCCGGTATCCAAATAAATTTTTTTTATGTATTTATTGTCTTTTGAATTTCTTATGTATTTCTTTGTTTTTTAACCTTTTTATTTTTATTGTTTTTCAATGGAAATTGTCGGTAACATTATTTTGGTCATAAATATCAGCAAATCAAAAGAATTTTTAATAGATAAAAGTAAAATTATTACTCATTTATGAATTTTAGCTGAAACACTAATTTGCATTGACTTTGTATATGAAATCACATTTTTGGAGCAATTTTGGGTCCTGATGCACGGTTACAAAATTATGCGGCCACAGCTTCGCGCGTTAAAAATTTATTCGCGAAAAAATGTAGAGGGGGGGTCTTTTAAGCCCCGCCCCCCCCCCCCCCCCCCCCCCCCCCCCCCCCCCCCCCCCCCCCTCCCCAGTCCAATTAGGGTTAATCTGTCAGATTTTATGTAATTCTCATAAATTATCATAATTAACACTCAAATTGACTGGAAAATATGCGTAAACCGAAATTGCCAACACAGAAATCAGTGGAAGTCCCTATGACAGAATACCCTGCTTTTTAAAGCTAAAATATACCAGGAAATTGCTTTATGGGATCATATAAACAGTGGGTGGTAGTCTGTTGTATTCTGTTATAATTACTTTTTGATCTTTACCAGAACTCTATTTCATGACAACTGTGGACTGGATTTTGAGATGTCACTTATATTTTTTTCTTTTCTTGTTTGCTCTTATTTTGTTAAATTCCATTTATCAAGAGCAGCAGCAGCAACAGGCTCGTCTGCCATGAACCCAGCTATGATGTTACCACCAGCTTGTGCAAGCTAACCTGATGAGAGGAATGATGATGCCTGGTATGGTACCCCCAACATGAGAGGGTACCGCCACACAGTTCAATGTACAGGTCAGTCATTGCAAACTTATTTAATGTAATTTGGCAGTAGGGGTATATTTGGAAAGGATTTCAATGTAATTATACCACCAGGAATGATACTAATAATGGATGTTTTTAAGTTCCAATTGTGTGAATATTTCACAGTCTTGTGATATCTGAAGTGGGTGTTAATTGTTTTGCTTTCTTCTCCTTTATACAGAACATGAACCGAGGTATGGGACATCCTAACACTACAGCAGATGCTACAGCAGCAGCAGAATAACATTGCCAGAGGTATACAGCAACATCAGCAGCAACAGCAGCAACAACAACAACAACAACAAGCTGGTTCTAACCCACAGCAAGCCCATCATCAACCAATATCAATCATCTACAACAGCAAGCTGGTGGGTATCCAATTCAATCAAAGGTGTTAAAGGGATTCAGTAACTTCCCAAAACAAGTGCAAGAGGGAAAAAAATAAGTAAAATCCTATTGCTCTGACTGTAAAAAACAAACTATTGAAGTTTCAGAGCAAATGGAAGTCATTTAGTACCTTAATTGAAACAGTGGAAACAACAGAGGCTAGGACTACGGCCTTGCGCAATCAAAATCACCACTGCGGTGCACCGCTCTGTTGCGAGCATCAGGGTATGAAATCGTAGATATCTGGATAATAAAGCAAGCAATTGGTTTGTAAATTTCAAGGGATTCCATACTAACCTATTATGATGGCCCCCGGCCCCCCCCCCCAAGATCTTGGCAGCCAATCGTGCGAGCGCCCCGATCACTATCACTATTTGCACTATTGTAGTAGGTGATGTAATCTACAAGAATATGCTGTTAATTTTTCTGAAATTATATCTTTTTATTTTATATGAATTTAATTATGCTAATTATGTTGTACTTTTTGCTCTTATTGAAAAAATAAAGCTCATAGAATGCTAATTTTGGGTGTAAATATTCATTATAGCATCCTTAACATTTGTACTTGAAAAAATTTGCGGTATCAAAATCAATTTCTTATGTATACATTGTTTTATGAATTTCTTATGATTTCTTTGTTTTTTCGACCTGTTTGTCTTGGGTTTTTTTGCAAAAATTATTGCAGAACCATTTTGAAGCATAGTTTTGCTAAAATTGATAATTTCAGCCTATTAAAGTGAAAATAATCATATCTGTAAGAATAAGGTGAGAAAATTCCATTTGCGTTTGCCCGCTTTTGCACGTTTTGAGCCGTTTTCGGTCTAATGGATATTTTTTAAAATCGTGCAGCGTCTTAACGGTATGTTCAATTTTAGAGAAAATGATTTTAAAAGATGCGCAAGACTTGAAAGTAAAGATCATCAAGCAGTGCAATCAAAAAAATTTGCGCGGCGGAGTGGTCACGGAAAATGTCGAGGGGGGGGGGCATGATGGCCCCCCAGTCTTTTTAGGGTTAATAATACTGTAGCACTTACAATGCACCATCATCCAGTAACCCCTTTAGAGGCACAGTGTATCATACCCGGCTCCATTTACAACTGCCCTAAAGAGCACTTTCAGTATTGTGGAGTCCTTATGTCCCCTCACGCTTTATTTTGAATGGCTTCACAGAAATGTTCCAGCAACAACAGCGACACCAAGCTGCCCATTCTGCCCAACATCACCCGCAACATCCGGATGGCAAGGCACACCAGCCCTCCCAGCAACCACAACAGCAACCAGGGCGCAACCTTCTCCTCGGCCACCACCATAACCATCCATCGCACCCCCAGGTGGGTGGGGGCATGGATCATCGGCGTTCCCCTGTCAACCACCTAGCCAAGTGGTTTGGTCCTGATCTTCTCAAGCAACCCATGGCGCAGATACCGCCGGCCATCCCCAGCGGGCAGAAGATCATGAGCGTTGAAGAGCTAGAGAGACAGCAGCAGCAACAGCAAGTTGTTGGATGATTGCCGTAAAAACATGTCACCAGACGCAGCGATTCGGTATGAAGTAGAGCTTCAGTTGGGTTGAAGGCGTATACAAGCTTTGTATAGATATATATTATCTCCTGTATATTTACATCGTGTATGGAAACATTGCAAATAGAATGTACTATTCAATCCCTTTTTATAGTCAAGGAGACATGTTTAAGCTATGTTTTTGCCATTTCATACATTCAGTTGATTTTCAATAGTGCTGCTGAAATGTGTTCAGTTAGTAAACATGTGATATCAGTTTTGATGAATATAGAGTGTATAATATTTTTGAATAAAAAAAAAACCCCATAACAATACTGAACCACCATCTTTTGTGGGAAAGCATATTCGATTAAATAGGTTTTTAATTGTCACCTCTATATGAATGATCAATGTGTATGGTTGATATTTCAATCTGATTTATCCCCAAATGAAACACGTAGAACTAAACATGTCATTATGTTACCTATAGACAAATTCGCGCTGCGTCTCATGGAAGTGAGCCCTCTACATGCCCGCCATATAGCTGGGGGGCTTCCAATGGGTTTTACATTGAGCCAAGTGTGCGTGTATGTACATTTTCCTTTGTT
>CALNVZ010003434.1:8434087-8456245 GCA_940671915.1 Paracentrotus lividus | reverse complement strand
CTATTTGCATAAAAAACCAGCACCCAAACCGAATGCATCTATACCCTTTTTCATAAAATTGATACAAATAACAAATGGTGTAGTGTTCTCGAGGACTTTCTTACAACCAATCAGATTTGGAAATCTCCCAGTCCCAATGTCAAACATGTGCACACGTTTCTATGTGTCTCTTTGATTACTACAGTCTGTCCAAAAAAAATGGTACAGTCGGGTAAAAAATTATGTAGGTATGAAATCTTCTCAAATGATGTGTGAGTGTGGTACCAACTTTAAGCCAAATTATTCCTCTTGCTGATGCGCTTTGTTTTGTATAATTTCCCATTGTAAAACAAAAGTTATGCTAAATTTTTTGCGGTGATGAGCTAATCGAAATTACACACATCTATTGTCTCGGTTAGCTGAATTCATGGCTATTATGTGCGAAACCCATAGACAAGCATGCTCTAAGTACAATTTTTCTTGATTATAGAAAACTGGTTATATCTCAAGATCTACAGCACCAAATGGGATGAAAAAATTTGCAGGAGAAAGCCTGATTTTCCTACTTTATGGAAATATCAAACATTTTTAGAATGTGATTAATTTTCATACGTAAAAAAAAAATGTTTTCCACTTGTACCTTTTTATTTAACACAGACTGTATAACATGATTGTCTTCGTCCCAAGTACCTTGTTAAAATGACAAGTACCTTGTTAAAATGACAAACATGTATTACTCAAATAGAAGACGACTGGGGTTATAGTTCAATTTAAACACCTAACATTTGTCATAAATAAATGAAATTTGATTCCCGATCCTAAATTTGAGGTGTATTCAAAAACAAAAATTTGAATCACATACTGTATGTAGTGCCCTGGCTCTTTAATTATTTATTGTTAAAGCTTACGGAAATTGTGTAAGAGACAAAAAGTATTACCATAATTTCACTGATAACCTTTGTAAATGACCCTCAAATCCTTACGCTCTCCTCTACAGTCTTTTAGTCTAAGATCATGGATTAAAATATCCTTGGACACATATTTTCAAATCATCTTGCACATTTGAAGATTCATGGTAGATTTTCAAATAGGCTGAAAAGCAAGATTAACATGGAGAACAGTCCTACTTGGGAATTCGATACGAGTGAATACATGTTTTCTTATTGTTTTTGTGTAAGAATCCTTTTGTGGGAAATAATGTAGAAGTAATTTTACTATCAGTTAAGTATTTGTAGAGCAAGGGTATTGATGATGTGAATATCTTTTTGTATTATGACAAATTTGTGAAATTGAGTTAAAAAAATCATGAGAGTGCTTTTTATACAACCCCTGCAATTCCTTCACAATAAGTTGAATTTATACATGGTGAATAGGAAGATGAGATTATTTTGTTAAAATTTTGAGTGAAATTAATTGGAATGAATTTGTCTTTTGTTTCAGTAACACTTTGCATGTGTGCTTCAGCAATCTAGTGATATACACATTAACCATCCAGTGGTGTTAAGAATTGATTCAAGTATTCTGTGAAAAATTAGCTCATTTGTTGTAAACAAAGTAAAAATTTAAAATTGTGTGATGAAACAGATGAAAAGTATTTTATTACACTGTATATGTATGTTTCTTGTCATGTGGATATAAAGTATGATGTGTAACAAATTATGTTTTTATGTTTACAGTGCATTTGTATGTCATATTTCTTTGTATAGTCAATGTATGAATATAATTAGTGCCTGGTGAGTGATTCAAGTGTGAAGTTGTAGATATATTTATGTTTTGTAATAATTTTTGTGATTTTTTTTTTTTTTTTTTTTTTTTTTTTTTTTTTTTACAGCGCCATTAACACTTGTAAAAAATCTGATTTGTCCTATGTTTAAAACTGAAAATACTTTAATTTTGTTGGGCAGTGTCATCCTTGTATTATATTTCTCATTATCTTTGCAATTATTTATGTGGATTACAGTTGAAAATGTGCAGAATTTTAAAGCATTCCATTTATGATTAAAGTAAGTGTAAATGATGTTTCGTGTTGAATCTGAAAGTAATTAGCTTTTTTTTCAACGACATGTATACTTATTTCCCTATTGTTGATGACAACCAATCTATATTATGTATTCACATTTTGGTGTTCAGCACAATTATACTTGATTTGTTTTGTTTGCTTTATATAATGGAGGCATATCAAACATTCTATTTTGAAGGGTGAAATATTACACGCATTTATTGTAGATGATTTTATGCATATTCGGTCATTTGAACATGACTCTAGACATCAGTATTTGTAAATATCAAAGAGTTGTATGCTTGAAATGTTACTTTCGATACATATCTTGTAAATACCCCCTCCTTTTCTAGATTAACCATGCTTTCTGCTGCTCAGTCATATATACTTAAAAAGTCATTTGTGTTTCCCTTGGAACGCAAACAAGCTGGTATTTTGTAAATATAAGAATGTGCTTTATTTTGTGTGTGAGTGTAATTGTCTCCAAGGGTTATTACGAAGTGCACCCCCAGGAGAAACGAAACGGGTGGTTGGTTGTATTTCCTAATGAAAGTTAACAACTGGCAGTTCTGTGGGTGCTACACCAATATGTAAATTACAAACTTAAGTAACAAATTGAAATATGAAGACTAAGAGCTAAATGTGATGTCCAAAATACTTCCTGTGGCATGACTGTATTTTCTCACAATCACAAATCACAAAATTGTTGCTAAAGATATCCTTGATAATCAAAATTGTTATAATAATAGGGATGATCTATATCTGCATCTTTCAACTTGAGATAATGAAATTCATAATGATGTGAGCAACTTATTTCGCTCTTCATATTTACAAATGACTTAGTGAAACACCCGTCAATTTTCTTCATTTTCTTGGGGGTTGTGTACATCCCCTGCTCAAAGCCAGAATGTTTCTCAACCAATGATATGTTCAGAAGTTAGTGGCTGTGTACAGGCTCCAACTATTTCTACTTTGTTATAAGCTTTGCATACAATGCAAGTAAATTGATTGTAATGTATATGTGGGAGTTCCATATTGCCTTTATTGTTTGAACCAAGAAAAAAAAATTCATTAACATTTCTTGTATAGATTGGAATTTGTTGCCCCTAATTGACTCACTTTATGAGGTTTTGGGAGAATTGAAACTGTATTTTACAATGCACGTTTTAGTGCATTTCAGACTTATTGTGTTTCGAGAGATAACGATAACTTAACACCAAACTCTCCAAGAGATGAAAGCTGATAAACTCGTATGTGATGGAACTGTCCCAAACAACTGTCCCATTTTTTGCTACACCTAGTACGTCTATATGAAAACAGAAAACCTAATTCAATTTAAAACAAAATTATTTTTAATTATTGTAAAACAGTACTGGAAAAAATCTGAATCTTAAGTCTTTGGATAATCTATGGTACCTTCAATGTAATTCAACCAATTTTAGATATTTCTTTAATATTCAAATGTCTTCATTTTCACTAATCAGTTTTGATCTTGTTTAAATGGGGTAGCAGTTTGGTACCTCATTTTCGATTGATTTGTAAAAGAAAATGTTTCATGACAGAAGTGCTGATTTCAGTTGATTATATACAAAATGTGATTTCCACTCAACATTTCAGATATTTTGCTAGAAGGAACAAGTTTGAGAAGGGTTAAAAAAAGAAAGAAAAGAAAACCTGCACTATTTTTTTTCATGTTTATTTTTGCAGAAATTATCATTTTATGCTTCCTTTCAGTTTTAGATGTATTTGAGAATCGTAAAAACTATAGAAGTCTTGTGCCGCTTAATGATTTGAATGTTAAATGTTTCGATGTTAACCCTTTTTCCATGTAATCATGGATATTTTTTTTTTTTCCGTTTCCGTAGGTGCCAAAGCAGAATGAATTCAGTTATGTCCTTGTCTTATTAAATGATGTTGAATATAAGAAGTGGTTGTGATATATACTTGTATCTCATAAGTTTTCAGTTTGTACATTGTGTAATATATGAGAAAGTTACCAAGTGAATATGTTTAACAACAAAAAAAGAAGAAAATTTATTTGAGTTTTGTATCGTGTTGCTATGTGTATGTTTTGAGGACGTTGTCCTGTTGAAGAAAAAATAAAATGTGACAATTTCTTTTTTTGTGGTTAAATAGTAAAACAAGTCTTGAAATGCAAGCTAAATCTTCGAAATCACTGGGTCATTTTTTTCTGAGTTGTGTGTTCATGATTAATTTTACAATTGGTAACGTGGTATGGTTAATCGGGGGGGGGGGGGGGGGGGGTTTGAGTTATAAATGGCGATCGTCAAAATTTGACTATTATCATTATGACGTTTAGTGGTTTCTTTCTTATCGTGAAAATGGGCATCTCTGTCTTTTCTATTTCCCTTTTTTTATTCATCTCTTTTTATTTCTTTATTTTTCTATGCAAAATAGTCCTAAAATGAATAAATGGTATCTTGCCGGGTCACTGGATCCTGTCCTTTCTAAAACGGCACTGCCCTGACAAACCTGCTCGTGAAAATATGAAGGCTTCTCGGAAAAATCTATATGTCTCTCGGGTGCAAACAGGAGAGCTATCATTTGCTGGGAACCAGATAAGTGATAGATATGGGGCCCTGTTGCATACACTTTACCATTGATAGTAACTTTGCCATTAATGGTAACTTCTACCGAATCCTAGATTTGATTGGCTGTAGGGCAGTGTAACCCGGGGGGTGTTTCACAAAGAGTTAAGTAGACTTAAAGTCGCACTTAACTTCTACGCGCATCTTATTTTCTAACGCGCAATTTAATCAATAGATTTCACAGTGGCGCACATCCCCTGAGCATGGTCAGTCCAATGAGGTGATGCGTAATATAACGCACGAAATTAACGATTTAAGTGCGATTTTTAAGTCTACTTAACTCTTTGTGAAACACCCCCCAGGTCTACGACATTTGCTCCAGCACCAATTGCTCAATCCCGAACATTAATCAAATAACTAAATTCAGTTTTGGACTTAACATATACCTAACCTTAACCCTAAACCTAACAACACCCTATATCTCAGACGAAATAAAGCCTGGAACACTTGTTGCAGGAGCAAATGTTGGTTCCCTGTGTTACCATTGATGACAGAGTTACCATTAATGGTTAGCGTTGTGCAATATGGCCCATAAATATATTTTTTATAAACATAGTATAGACCTGAACCAAAAGTTATGGTCGTAACATCAGAGATGCCAACACTACGGAATAATTTGAACATTAGAAATTAGAACGAGAATAACGAAAATAGTTAAACAGCTGAAACATGTTCTAATTATTCCGTAGTGTTGGCATCTCTGTAACATGTGAAAACAAAATTTTCCCTCCGTCATATTTCATACATGTATATTATTTCACAATGTTCTGATTTGAATTTTTTGAAGGAAAGCAAGGTTGGAAGGTAGGACAGTCCTCTTTACAACCTTGAATTCCAATGTCTGAGGGGGGGGGGGAAATCTGTTTTCACGTGCTGTGCATTTCGATCCAGTTGATGTTGAGAGAAGAGAGTGACATGGATGGTATTACACAGACTTTTTTAAAAATTTTAATCATTTTAAAAACTTAGAAAGCTCTAGTTGAACGGAGGATTTAGAGACTCAATAAAATTTGGACCATGAATAAGAATTTCAAAATTCATAAATGGGACCAGGGCCTTCCTTACCTTTACTTTTTTTTTAGGGAGCCAGCCGAGCTCCTCAAGCACTCTTTTAGGGACCCCGCAGGGTTTCAGGGAGCCCAAGTTTATCACATCTGTTTTTTGGTCATAACAATGGTCATTAACTTTTAAAAAATTACACACTGTCACGATACCTTTAAAAAAAATATAACTTAGAGAATACCAGGTAAAAAAAATCAAATGAAACAATGACTAAAGTTCTGGTATTAGGTAAGAAATAGCATTTTTTGTGGCTGATACTAGAAAAACTTAAGGAGCCAGCCGGGTTTTTTCACTTACATTCTAAGGAGCCTTCAAAGGTTTTTGGGAGCCAATGGCCACAGGACTCCTATTAAAGTCAAGCCCTGGGGACACATGATTGTCATTAATAAAAAAACTGACCTTTATGATATTGGGAGAGACATATAACATTAAGCATTTATTATTTTGCCACAGTTATTTTAGTTGGTTCATGTCTAAACGGGGCTTGAGACTTAAAACAGCAACCACAAAGATACAATTGACTTTTTCAGATAAAATAGAATTATTTGAATAGTTTAATTCTTTTAATTCACATTGCACAATCAAGTTGATATCGACATGCAAATAAATAATTTCTTCAGGAAATACCAGCACTCAATCTTAATAAGAACAGTGGTTTAGTTACTGATACCACGGAAGAAAACAAAATATAGATCATATAGATAATCACAATGAATAATGGGAGTGGACTATAAAATAATTCAAAATGTATGATGATGAAGCATACAAACTCTTTTGATCATTTTGAGATTATCAAGATTATCATCTCGTTCTAATAATCTTAGCATGAATACATCAATGCTTTAGTTTAAAAAAAAAATCATGGATTATCTTCTTGGAGAAGTTGTAGGTCCAAATGCAATGCCTAACATAAGAAAGGCATTTCATATCAGCCTCTTATTACCCAGGCATGTCATAATGTACATGTAGAAAAAATGTAAGAAATACCTGGCTTTTCAGGTCATTCAGTCTCATTTCTATATGATCACACAATATCATAATGATTTTTTCAAATTTTACATGAAGGGAATAGCCTATAGAAATGAAATTATCATGGTATCATGACAAAGTAAAGTCTAATATTTTGGACAAGGAACAATTTTCTGAAAACATGAAAAATTGAATACTAACAGCCTAAAAAGCTAGGGTAACAGTTTCAAGAGCATATGCATGAATATTGTGCAATGACAATTTCAGCAAGGTTTGATACATTAAATCAGTCATTGATTTAGGTTATGACAGGGTACATGAACTTGGCTTGTCCCCAAACACCTTGTTATAACAATGTGAGCCGATTGTAAAACAGTTTCAAGATCACACACATAAAAGTTGTCCAACAGCTGCAATGTCATGGCTAGTCATGAGTTGATGGTGTTTCCAAAGGATCCTACATAAATGCTGATCATCGGACAAAGAAGTTATAAAGTTTGTCCTGGAACACCACCATTTGCTACCTTGTGTGATGAACAAGATTTTCTTCAGGAGGCTCTATGTGATACCATCGCCTATAGAGTTGTTCATCATGAAGTCCACACTCCTGCACATAAACGAAACAAATAATAATTAAAAAAAACAAAACAAAACAAAACAAAACATTGTTACCGGTAATTAAACTGCAGAGGATCTGATTTTAAAGATATTCTATATGAAATCAGCATTCATCTTCAAATTGGCACAGTAGGAAGAATAAAGGCAACTTAGAATGGAGATGAAACAATAAAATACCACTGCGAAGGTGATTAATACCCCTGCCCCCATGTGTATGCAAAAAATATTTATATCAAAATTAAAGTCGGCATTATTTCTGATGATGCCAATGCTGATTTATCTGCTACAGTCAACTATGGTTCCAATTTCTAAAACTTGTATTACCTAGATTACCATATTGAAATATATGTTCAAAATAAGGATTATTTGTTATTTCCAGGTAACTTCCCGGTAGTCCCAAACACCTTGTTATATCAAAGTGGACTGGAAGAGATCATATCTACAAGAAAAGTCAATACTTACTTATCTATTGGTTTGATGATGAACGGGATGACTGCAAGCCCTATTGCTGTGGTGGTCCATTTCCTGACTGGCTCTGGAAGACTTGATACTCGATTTAGGGTGTGGAGGGACAGCTTGCATATCCTGTTAATTGTAAAGCCTGGGATGATGACAGAAGCCAACCCCTGCCATACAATGGTATCTCCCACTGCATGTATGACTTTCTGCTTCTTGGTGGAGTCATCCGGCCAGTTCAACTGTTGAAATAGGGGTGAAATTAAATAGAGGTAAAGAGATTTCAGAATAGAAATAATGATAATCAAATATTATGATGTGTTCTTAATAATGAAATAAAAGGATCAATATCAAATGCAATTCAAGAAAAATAAATTAACGTTCATCTAAAAGACAAAATTCTCAATCATATCGTTATATGCATGTCATCTGACAATAAAATTGAAATGACATGTGCATACCCTATTTTTTGTTTAATTTTGAACAAAACTAACCTATACCCTTACACCATTAAATGAAAAATAGTCAACCTTTTTAAAAATCATTTTTGTATTTCATGTTGTAGTAAAATAGTACTTTACTCTTTTTTATTTGTATTTTTGCATGTTCAGCGCCTCAAGCTTCATAATGGATGGAAATGGGCTATCAATAAAGTTGATAATTATGCAAATATACTTTTTTCAATGTCATTATGTTTTGCATTGTAGTTTTAACAATTCCCTCCCCCCCCCAAAAAAAAAAAAGAAAAAAAAGATGAAAAAACAGATTCTACTTCATTATACCTTTGCGGCTTCCTGCCCTTTATGTCTGGCATCAGCCAGTACATACCCACAGGCTATAGCATAAGTTCCCCATACAGCAGATCTAGGAATCAATGCCCGGAACGACTCTCCAACTTCATTGGCATAACCTGTCAATCAAGCACAAATTTTATACTAATAGTTTATGATCAACTGTGGAAATCCAATAGAAATCTGATACAACAATATAAAAACAATCAATTTCTCCAGTCCAAATAGAAATATAAGCTGCATTGTTAGTTTTGTATTATTTAAATTATCGCTAATTTTTCTATTTCTTTATGTTTTGTTTGTTTTGTCTTGTATTATTTTGTTTTGTTTCAGTGACTATGGTCTGAGTGAGCTGCAGGTACTATAGTATAGTCATGATGGTAGGAGTGCTTTAGGCCTACCCGACCCAGTGCCCATGACCATGTCTGCGCACCCACGTAAATGTGCGATTATGATAGAACAAAAAACTAGACTTCTACCCTTGAATTGCATGCAAAATGAGTTTACACAAAATGACAAGCCAGTCTAAAATAATAATAAAAAAAAAAACAAAAAAAAAAAAACATTGTTCTTGAAAATAATTTCTTCAAAGTTTTTGTTTTAATTGATCATTAGAATACAAAGAATGGAATAACATTGATGAATTTGCATTATCCTTTAACAAGTCACCAGGCCAGTCCATTCACTCCCGTTCATTTCGTCAGTAGCGGGGTTAAGCTTCCAAGTTCACCGCGCAGGCGCACACACACGAGAGAGAGGAGACAAATTTAATTTAATGAGTGTTAAAACAATAGTTTAATTTGTATTGAAATCGAAGTCAAATTTTAGGTGTGCAAACAAAGGCTTTTTTGGCAGGATTAAGCCAAAAATATATGCTGAATACTTCTTATCATCATCAATCATCATCAATATTTGTTCTCCACAATATTTTCTAACATTTTGTGCTAAAAAACTGCAAAGACTTTGCTTGTAAAAACTGCAAAGACTTTGCTTGTAAACCCTTTTAAATGGCTGGTTAAAATGAATGTCCGGACACCCAACTGGGTATAGTCTTTAGAGGCTCTTTGTGAAACACCAGGTTTACAACACCAAACTCCACACAAGGGACCAAGGATTCATTCATTCACTCACCGAGGCTCGATGATCACCAATAATGTGGTATTTAGTTAGAATAATTCTTTTATAATTACCTAGATATCTTATGGGTGTGTCACGATATATGTCCACTTCTTCTTTAAGAGCACAAGTTTTTGTATCAGTCGCTGATGAAGTCCCTCGTGCAGCCTCAAGTTCAATTTTGCTGTCCATGGGCGCAGCCATTTTTAAAAGGTCAGATTCGTTTTTGTTTCTTGTTTTTAATTTATTTTTATGTGATGATTTGATGTGATGAATTGAGAATCCCTAATAGTTGATATTGCGCCAAAACCTATCGAAATTTCTATGAAATGAAACAATTTATTTAAAAAAAATATATATAGGGCTATAAAACTCAATTTTATCTCAAACTGCACTGACCAATCACAGCGAGGTTCGTGGGACTTTCCCTATCAGCTGCGTTTGAAAAACAGAAGACGTAACAACTCGCAAAGCGTCTGTTGGCAACGCAACGCAACGCGTAGCAGACATGCAGATATAGAGCGCACTTGGTTAAATTTTGGCAATTTGAAATGAAATAACCTCACAATTAACATAACGGGAATTTCACTGTGCTTCCCTCAAAACAACAACAAATTAAGGAACATCGGAATAAGAGTCAGCATAATTCCATAAAACAGGTGAATAGATCTAACTTAACTGTTAACGTTAGACATAACGTTACAATGAATGAATGATTGAATCTAAAAATAATTTATTATGTGTTGACTGTTGTTGGGTGTTGTTGATGATCATGAATTCGTCACATTTCGTGGTGGACTCTACGACCATTTATGAGCTAGACGGGGCTTCAGTGCAGTGATACCTTCCCGACTATGGGGAGTTGGAGCCAATTCATATCTTTAATAAATCTTGGGATTATTACTCTAACGTTAAGTTATGGCTTTTGTCGCATGCATTTTTCTTATCTGAGTATCATCATGATCATACATTCAAAGATTAATTAGGATATCAAAAATATTTCAGACTTTGATTAATATTGAGAGCAAGATGTTTTTATTTCTAGAATTAGGCTTTTTATTATATAGATTCTAACACTAACAGTTAATTATTTTTGGAAGTTTTGTATCATTGAAATTATCCCCCCTCCGCCCAAATCAGGGATTTGTTGATGATGCAACTATCTATTTTTTTAAATTAGCATTAAGTTAATAGCCCAGCAAACACAAAACGTTTTCAGAACGTTTTAAAAACGTTTTATTCAGGTCCCGTAGGTCCTCGTCTGAAATGAACGTTTAGAAAACGTTCATATAACGTCCAAGTTGGACTTTCAATTTGTGAAAAAATAATGGTTCCAAAAAGAACGTTTTTAAACGTTCTTTGGACGTTACAAAATGGAACGGTTTAATCAAAACGTTCACAAAACGTTTTATTTGGAACCCTATAACGAGACGTATTTTATTGAACGTTTTCTGAACGTTTTTAAAACGTCCAAATAGGACTTTATGCAAATGAGTGGTAATTTGCATATAATACGTTATACATATGGAAATAAACGTTTTTAATGATTTTTTTTCTATTTAGCAGTAATAAATTCATGTTTTGGTGTTTCGTTTTATTGTAATATTGTTCAGAAACACACATAAAGATTAAAAAACACTAATTCGGTATTGGAATGTACTAACATAACAAATAAAGTAATAACTAACCATTACAAACGATACTTTCAATAAAATATAAATTTACTGGAGCATTATTTAGTGTTAAATCAAAATAAATCCAACTCAAGTCTGCCCTTTAAGCATGATTTTGATTGGAGGAACTTCACTCCTAAGTGCCATTCCACAATTTGGCCAAGAGCTTGAGGTGCAAATACTAGTAACATATTTTTATCTATTACATTGTTTACATAAGTTTTTAATAGGTTCTACAAACGTTCCTATAGACATTCTTAAAACGTTTTCTGAACGTTCCAAAGGTTTTCTGAACGTTCCAAAGGTGTTCTGGACGTCCGCAGAACGTTTTCGGAACGTTTTAAAGGTTTTCTGGACGTCCGCAGAACGTCCATGGAACGTTCCAAAGGTTTTTTTTTAAAGGTTTTCTGGACGTCCGTAGAACGTCCACAGAACGTTGTAAAAGGTTTTTGGACTTTTATAAGGTTCCAAAGGTTTTCTACAGGTCCTTATAAATTTTCGAAAGGTTCTTTTTGGGTTTTTAAACGTTTAGAAAACGTTTTCTAAACGTCCATTTGGAACGTTTTATTAACGTCCAAAACCTTCCACAAAAGGACGTTTTCTAAACGTTTTGACAAAACATCCATAGAATGAACTTGGAATGTTCTTAAAACGTTCAGAGAACGTCCAATTGTTAGCTGGGAGGCCCTATCTAGATCTTCTTTAGTATGAATGGTTCATCCATAAAACAAATATTTCATTTTTTTTTTATAATATATAGATCTCCCAGAAGGACACGAGTTTGAAACAGAACATTATCACCATCATCATCATCAAAAACAGAAATGGCAGTTGCCATGGGAGACGTTCCCCAACCATCAGTGACATTTGACGTAGCTCTTGATCCTGTTGGCCAATCCCTCATTGTGCCTCTAAGTCCCGCCCTCCCACAGAAGTTTGCAGAGCGCTTAAACAGGAGGAAAAAAACCTACACAACCGAACAGCTAGAGGAAAAACTCAAAGGAGCCGAAAGGAGAAGAAAGGTTTTTTTTTAAATTTTGTTTTAATTTGCAAATTTTTGTAAATGTAGCCTGTAAAACCCCATTGTTGACTCGATGTAAAGCAATTGCAAGCATACAACATGAGTACACCCTAATAACATATAATTGCAATTTAAAATAAAGAGTTTTGGTACACTATATTAAAAAAAAAATATATATATATATATACCTGATATAATGAGCTATTTCTCTATTGACATTGAAAACATTTCTTTTAAATACTGTTTATTGACTACTGATAAAAAAGAGAAAAATGATATAACAAGCAACGTCTTGGCTCTAAAACATTGTTATAAAGAGTTATGTACTTTATACTGAGATGATTAAGAAAAAAAAATCTAGGTATGAAAAAACTTTAATCAAAGGGAATAATGGGAACATCTGTTTGAGATGTTCTTACATGTTCTTACATGTAAGTCATATATGACAATGTCTAATATGTGATTTCTTAATGCGTGTGTAAAAGATTTTCGAGATAGGAACTCTTTTGGGACTGTTTGATTCCCGTAACTTTGTTAATGAATGAAATCTACTCCCCCCCACAATTTCATGACCTACCAGTATGCATTATGTTCATTGAAATAAGTTTACATGTTCACATCTCTCTTTCTGTCTGTGTGTCATGACAGGAACAAGAGACAGCCCGTTTAGATCGAATCCACGAGCGCCAAAAACACTGTCAGACAATGGCCAACAAGATGGCGCTGTTGATGGAACAGGATGCAAAACGACACGGAGCTCCCGGAACCGAGAACATTCCCGCAATGTCCAGTCGACAAGCTGCCGCAATGATAAAGAGTGTCGCTAAAGACTTTCAAAACATTGGCATAGGTCTCACGCACGATGGAAAACTGTAAAGCAGACCTTCAAATTTTGCATTTCATATTTCTTGTTATTATGCTATTTATTGAACAATTGAAGAATTTGGTACAAAGTTTTCAACATCTATATAAATCAGGTTTCTGCTTCGGGCTGGTTTTAATCATTAATGACCAACAATAATGATTTTGCAAGTTGAGACTCTCCACTAATTGTTTTCTCTCTGTATCTATTCTTTTATGCTAGATTTCCATCAGTATTGTGTCAACCTGATCAGGCCCAATCAAGCTATTTTTGTGCTTGGCAGATCTAGCTCAGCACCGTTATTGGGTGTAATCGACCTTGATTGGGTTGATCAACAACACTCGGGTAGACTAAAGCTGATCAAGATTGATCCTAATTACTTTGCCGAGATAGACCGACAACCCCCCCAAAAAACAAAAAATAGCTTGATCGAGCCTGATGGAGTGGACACATCATCATTGGAAATAGGGATTACAGGGTAGATAAAGACAAACATCGCGGCCCAGTTGCATTTATAAGCTTTCCATCAATGATAACTACATGTACCATGGTCATTTTATTCGACAGCTAAATCAACATCAAGCTTCCATGGAAGTTACCATTGATGGAAAATTTAAAGGGCTCTAAAACCAGCGAACTGTGGTTAACGCCATATATGTCTTTTCCCATTCACCCGTACACAATTCTTGTAACATACGCGATGCATCAGTCTGACGCAACGCATGCAGGATGGAATTGTGTTTACGTGTAAATTGGAGAAGACGTAGATTTCGTTAATCAGAGTTTGCTGGTTTCAGGGCCCTTTAATATGAATGATAACTTTTATGCAATAGGGCCCAGAACATTCTCACATACTATTTTCCATAGGAATGAACCAGACTATTTTCATAAATTATATGTCATGAAAAATGAAAAGGGTCAACATAATGACTTGGAAAATGATGTCTAAAAGATTGTTTAAATGTTTGTTCCTATTCATCCTTGTATCCCCATTTCCCCCATATTTTCACTACTCTATGCTGTTAAAATTTTTGAGGTTGCAGTTGTTTTTGACTTCTTGTTGTGTTTCTATCTTCCCTATGTGTCTTTCTCTTATGTTTCTACATTTCTCCCTCTCTCTTCATATTTCTTCCATTCAGGTTACAACTACTGATAAATCCTCTCTCTCTCTTTCTCTCTCTCTTCTCTCTCCCTCCCTCTCTCTTTTTCTCTCTCTCTCTCTCTCCTCTCTCTTCTCTCTTCTCTCTCTCTTCTCTCTCTCTCTCCACCTACTCTTCACATGCACTCTTGCTCTCTTTGATTATCTTCCTCACTTGTAATGAATTTTGTATTGTAAATATTAGTTCTTATGAAAAATAAACCAAAATATTGGTACTCTCTCCAAACTGCAGAGACAAAATTTACAAGAAAGAATTTGGAAATTTTATTCAACGCATAACATCTTGCCCCATTACTAAATGTGTATGTTTTTGTTTTCTCCTTCTTTTGTACATATTTTTGCTTTTGTTTTGTACATATGAATTAAAAAATTTCAAACGTGATGTCTGTTTTCAATCATATTTTTATTCACTTTATCTATATACATTAAGAAAATGTAAACACACAATTAGATGTACAGATTAATTATGAACATTGCCTGATTTTTAATTTTCTGCAGGGGCAATACGTGAACTTTATTTTCTAATGTGAATATTCCTCGAGCATAAACATTATAATTAACAAGAGGCACTTTTAACCCTATAGTACAAGGAAGGGGGTGAAATTAGCAAACATGATCTTATCATGATGTTTGAGCAGATACTTTTTTATGAATTTCATCAGTGTTTAACCCTAAAAAGACTGGGGGGGGGGGGAGCTTTCTCACTTCATTCATAAAGATATGATTATTTTCACTTTCATTGGCTGAAATCAATTTATTTTAGCATTATTATGCTTCAAAATGGTGCTTCAATAATTTTTGCGAAATAAACAAAGAAAAACAAAAGGTCGAAAAAACAAAGAAATACATAAGAAATTCAAAAAACAATAACATTCATAAGAAATTAATTTGGATATGAGAATTTTTTCCTAGTACAATTGTTGAGAATGATATAAGGAATAATAATACACAAAATTAGTATTCTAGGAGCTTTATTCTTTCAATTATAGCAAAAAGTATGATTTCATGCATAAATTAGCATAATTAATTCACATAAAATAAATCAATATTATTTTGGAAAAATTAACTTTGCAGTTTTGTAGATTACATGGCACACTACCACCGTGCTAATTTTCGGCGCAGTCGGGCGATCGGCGGCCAAGATCTTGGGTGGGGGGTCCTCTGAAGCGCATCAGTGGTTCAGCAGGGTTACCTCAGATCTCTTTTAACAAACTTGATGCCGATACTGGAGATGGTACATGTACATGTATTGTCCTTTTCATTGCATCAGCGGTTCAGTTGGGTCACCTCCGATCTCCTTTAACAAACTCAATCTCATGGCGATATTTAAGATGATATGGGCCTCTAGATCGCATGAGTGGTTCCACCGGGTCTGTCACCATAGGATTGTCATAGATGGTAGAGATGATCACCTCTTTGTCTGCTCTGCGATGTTTCTTAGCAGTGGGAACATAGCTCTTGACTGGCTGCAGTTTCTCTCCATGAAACCTACACACAAAAACAAAAAGTGTATGTCAAATTATACATGTATTCCACAAACATCTTTAGAACAATATATGAGACAATACAGTCCAATCCTATTATAATGAACACATTCCAGATTTTTTTATTCTAACAAGGCTATTCCTCCTGTCCCTATTTCAAAATGTGTACAATAAAAGATATATGTTCAGTATGTACAACAAGATTGTGTTATAACAAGATTCCTTGAACCTCTTTTAATCAGAGTAGATTGTATTATTAAAAAGGCTTAGTTTTATGAGCTATCAACCTAAAAATATGTATGGGCTGCACAGAAACGTTGTTATAGCACTAACAGTAGCTTGTTACAACCGGTAATGTCGCAGCGATGCATAATGTCACAACAACGCAATCTGGGATCAACCTTTGTCATCAATATCCGAAATATGTGACTGGGCTCACTGATAGTGCTCTGTTAGCACTAAGAACGTTTCTGTGCGGCCTGTACTTGTTAATGGTCAATGACATATGCAAAGAAAGATACATGAAGGAAATGACGTCAGTATATCAAGGTAATCAGCTTGGTCCTAAGCACCTCAATATAATGGGAGTGGACTGCATTGGCAGGTGAAAACAGAGGGAGGTAATGCATCTAATACATATACATTCTAGGAATAACTGGAAATAGAAGTAGGCCTACAGGTGTTATTCCACCAAGTCAAACTTATAAACAACTTTATGAAGAACTTGAAATATGAAGAGCGAATCATTCCTTTCAATTTTATGAGCTAAAGCTGGAAAATGCAGATGTCGATTATCCCCATTGTTATGAACATATATTATTTAATTTACAAGATATTTCAACAACAATTAAATTGAGATTATGGGAAATAGAGTCAAACCGCAGGAATAATTTTAGGGTATTTTTTTTTTTTTAATTCTTCATATTTCAAGTCGTTTGTAAAGTCATCCTTAACTTGGAATCAACTTGGAGAAACATGTATCTTAAAAACTCAGACCAACAGCTATATAAGTACATGAAAAGTCTTGATCATCAATCTGGACAAGACACATCGTCGGAAAGGAAGAGATTAACTGGTAAATTGCCAATTGCCTACTTTGACTAATTCCCGTTTGGTCTCATCATCACACATGGTTTAATTTCATTTCGTCTACAACCATTTCGTCTAATAAACTTTCAGTCCAATTGCCACTTCGCCTATTTACCATTTTATCTTATTCCCATTTCGTCTAATGTCCATTTCGTCTAATGTCCACTTGGTCTTTGACCACTTCGTCATTTCCAGTAACAATTAAGACCAAATATTCATTCGGAAATTAGACGAAAATTCTATTAGACCATTTGGCTTTTAAACAAATTGGCAATTAGACCAAGTAGTCATTAGCCCAATTGAATATTAGACCAAGGAAAACTTGACCATATCCTTAGTATACCAAATAAATTTAGGCCATGTGGTAGTAGACAAACAGAATTAGACCAACTGCTATTAGACCATGTGGATATAAACCGATTAACTTACCCAAATCCTGTCTTGTCTCTTGAGTGTTGTCCAGTGTTATCCAGAGCATCAGCCATTCCTACTACTGTCTTACCAAGACCTTCACCCTCTGACCAGCCTTGCTTCTGAAGCACTCTCCTTCCAATGCCCTGTAAATTAAAGATGTAATTAAGTTTTGATAATGATGACAAAATACATTAGTGCAGAATACACAAAACCATTTAGAAGCGAGACAAATGCCACGGCGTGCCCTAAATTTGAAGTTTACATCTCCAGTGGTTTTTGAGATATTGTGATAATGGAAAAGCAGGACGGATGGATTGAATCCCCCGAAACATCATTCCTCCATCAACACCTTCAAAATTTACTTTGCAATATTTTTATTGGAAGTCAAAAAAACTCTCTTTAGATTCGCCATTAAAAACTCCTGTTTTGATTTTTATTAGATAAAGCCGAACTAAATTGCTCTGTGCTCTTATTCAGTTTTCTTTTCACTGTGACTTGAACCTCACCTTTGTGTATTTTTCAAACTGGCCGATCCCTTTCTGAAAGACGCTGGTATCATCTACCCCTCTCTTCATTCTCTCCATCTTCCTCATATCCAGAGAATCTCTAGCATCTTTGTCTCCTCCATCTAAAATCAATCACATGATCATCACATGTTATCTATTTACTAAGCTTGGGGTGTTTCACCTCATTGTTTGTAAGTTACAAACAACTTAACTGGTGATCAGTTCTTGTGCTATGTGATTGAAAATGTAATTATCATAGGTGGCGGATCCAGGTGGGGGCGCAGGGGATGCGCGCCCCCTCTATAATTCGAAAACCACTCATTGACTGTACATGTAAAAGTCAGAAAATCTTGGAGGCTCACACCTTTATCAGGCCTCGTGACCCCTCTATTTTCAAATCCTGGATCCGCCAATGATAATAGCACCCAAGACCATGTTCCAGTCGTTCGTTAAGTCATGCATTCCTTTAAGAACAACTTGGTGAAACATCCATAGGATTGGTTGGATGTTTGATTTGGTTTTGATAGATGTGTATCAATCAGATGAATATTTACGTCTATGACCGACTTTTCAGGTCACCATTCATACGACATTGACTAAGATTTGAATTTGGGTCCGATTCATATCAGTCTGTAGGCAAATACAGAGCATTGACAGTAAATGTTATCACTTGACCAACTCTTAGATCCCTAATATTACATTCCGTTCCTTTTATATCATGTACGGATACAACAATTCTAATAGTCCCAACTGCAAATATGTCCATAAATTGTGATTTATAATAAAGATTTTTTTTGTTATAAAGAGCTCTAACGGGAGTGGTCAGAATTTATCACTCATGTTTCTATCATAAAATGTTAATAAATAAACAAAATAAATAGTTGTCATGAAAGTATTTATAACTTTATGACATTGAATTGAATTATGACACTTTGGATGATTTAGAAAAGACAGAATACTCACGTTCATCATAATAGATACTCATATCAACATCCCAGTCATCAGATGTTTTTTCATCAAAGTCTGTAAAAAAAAAAGAAAGAAAGAAAGAAAATGATTTGCAATTGAGGGTAACAGAATTCATTTTCTGTGGCTTCTACATACATGTATAAATTCATCCTCTATAAATGCTAAAGAATGATATGCTCTGCAAAAAAAGTCAGGAGTGGCTGAATGTGAAAAGGATCAGATAATAATAAAATGAATTAATTTAAACTAATGAACTCTTCCACACATGACTATAATCTTTATGTTTAATGTTTAAACATAAATATGTTTAAAAAATAATGACAATGGCAGGTATTCTTGAAGGGGAACTAAAGTTAATTAGTCTAAATACATATTTAGTAGACATACTAACTTTAGTCACCCTTTGAGAGTAAAAGCAATCATGTTCATATATGAATTGTTCTGAATTTCTGTAACCATAACTTACTGTAGGGCTGAGGGCATAAGGAGTTTACAGTTAAATTCAGTTACAGTTGTACAGTTGTAACTTTACTTAACGTTACTCTATGCCTTTCCGTGTGGGATAACTAACTCAATTAGCACCAAGAGTTTGTACCATCCTTAATACATATTTCAAATATCCCATTTATTTCTAAAAAGATATGGAACACATAACATAAATGAGCCAAAATGGACAGTGGCATACCTCCATCTTGGGCATCCCAGAATGCAGCATCGGTGTAGAAGACGAGACCACTTCCTCCTTTCTCCCACTTGAGTTCAATCTCTTCTTCAAAGAGTCTCTCTTTGGTTCGTCCTTGGGATGTGATGTCTTCATGAAGAGACTCATGTCTCTCCCACTCCTCACACGTGTCATCATCGTCATCCTGTAATAAACGATTTATTAACTCAAATAAATCTAGGCGGTATGAAAGCTAAGTTGGTAGTCGTAGAGCAGTCATCTCATAATGGGGAGATTGCAACCAACTTGATGCACTACGGTGCGGACCCAGGATTTCATGAGGGGGGGGGGCCCAAATTTCATAAGGGGGGGGTGTTAATTTTTCTAGCCCATCTAGATGGTCATTAGTTATCAGCCATAGGGGTAACGTTCAGTTGTAATTCGTCTCGATCTCCATTCCCCCCTTTTTTTAGATCCACGCCTGCACTATACTAGTGCACTTTGACAAGACATGACCCCTCCCCCATACTAAGTCTCTCAGATAGGATCAAAATTCAATTTTAATTGATTTCTTGGCAATTGGATGAAAATTAATCTATTAATTAACCATGATTTATACCTGATTTGATAGCTGAGATTTAAATAAACATTTTTCGTACACTGTAATTCCTGTAAATGTGATTAAAGTAACCATGACTTTGCAAATATGAAGTCGAGGGAACATTATTTTAAAAAACAAACCGGTATTTAATATTGTAAGTTTGAACAGGTGTGACAAAATGAAAATGGAACAAACCTCATCAGACTCAGAAGCTTCTTTTTCTTCTTCATCCTCTTCTTTTCTCCTCGTCTTTCTATCCTTCTTTCTCCCCATCTTTCTATTCGGGTCTTGCTCCCTGACGACACCTGCTTGTGACATCATCTATATCTCCTGCCCCAATGCTGTCACAACCCACCTCATCTTCCTCGCTCAACCCCTTAACAGTTTCACCCCCGTAGGCAAATGGAACATTCCCATATCTCCTATGGATCTAGTCTTTTGAGAAGGTAAGACCAAGTTTCTGAATGACCTCGGAGGAGGCGACAGGTTCGTATATACTCGAGGAAGACAGCGGTTGGTGTACCCACATTGCCATTAGGCATCAGGTCGGGAGGGTTGAGCTCAACAAGATTATTCAAGTGGGATTCAGTAAATACTCCCTCTCTTGGTGGGATCAGCTTGCTGTCTCCTCGTCTTGTATAGCTTTATCCTCTTCTGTAATAAATTACGAAAGAACAAGAATATAACACAAGTTTGTTTCACATGACGAAATTTGAGAGTTAGAGTTAAAAGAGAAAATTTGAGAGGTACTCTGGATAATGATCAGGCCCCTATACCTCGGGACTCACCTTAAAAAGATTTCTAATAGATTTTGAAGAGTAGATAATTTTTTTTTTTTCTTTCCAATTATTTGCTTAAATTGCTTTTTTTTTATTTCGAAATTTCATCAAGTTTCCAATTAGAAATCTAGATTTCTCTAGATATTTTGGTTGCAATGATCTTTGGGTCATGAGTCATCTTACTCTGACTTCCCTATAAATAATAGCCATATTTATTTCTTTTTGATAAATGCTGAATGAAACTCAGATAAAGCAAATCTATTTAAAAAAAAAAAAAAAAAAAAAAATTCTTCTTCAAAATATTAAATAAAAGATTTCATATTTTAAAGTAATTGTTCAGATATAACAAAGTAGAAGAAATAAATTGTCACATGAAAAGGCTTCAGGTGAAAGCTAATACAAACATTCCATTCCATTGTCAAAAAACAAGATCTTCTCGAGTGCCTTACCAGAATTTGAAGATTTTTCAACCTTAATTCTTGATATGAAACATCTGCTCGACATTATTGATCCCTTTTTGTCAATCCAAGGTCTTGTGATACATCTTCATAAATCTGACCATCTTATCCTCCTGTAGTCTCAAGACGCAACAAAATGTTTTTGGTTTGTTATTTGTCCTCGACTTAATCTCAGATTGATCTTCTTCTCCAACCTCGGATGACGCAGAAGGTCCAGCGGAACCCGAGGCATTGGACCCCCGAAGTTCCGGGGACATGTCAGGTATCTGGCCGCTGGAACTGGTGCTTGTACTGTCACGAGATGGGCGGTCATCCTTTTCCCGTTCTTTCGGGGCGATGTCTGAAGTGAAAACAGCTAAATCCCTTGGATTCTATGAATTGAGAGAAATAGTTCGTAAGTCTGCTGAATGAAAATCTGCTGGAATGTTGGCCAAAATGCCATAGGAATAAGAAACATCTTCACTGTTTTCAATTTCATCCATTATTGTACGTCGCGGATCGATCGCGCAAGCGAAATCACTGCGTGTCGATCAGTGATCAAAAAAACTGTCACGTGATTCCGGCTCCATCATCTAGAGACTGCAGCAATTCCAGTTTTAATAGAGCTGTATAAACTTGTAAGATTTCCATACTTTTGAGACAGCTTCCGACAGCTGTTTAAACCAGAAATATGGCATCACCAGCTCCAGCAACGCTCGGGAGTTCACTGACTGGAAAGGTTGCTCTCATCACAGGTGAGTATAGTGAAATTTTAAATAAGAGCTGATTGAGAAATGAACTTACAGTTACATGTATGCACACATTACTACGAGGTCGATACGTAGTATCGACCTCGTTAACCAAGTCCTTCGAGAAAAGTATAATTTTTTTTTGATCACTTTTA
>CALNVZ010003434.1:8401656-8434062 GCA_940671915.1 Paracentrotus lividus | reverse complement strand
GCTTTTGATTTTACTAATTAAAGGCGTTCGTTAATAGGTAGATGTAGTGTTGTGTAGCTGTACTTTTATTGTAATATTTCATTTCCCCCCTTTTTAATATTAAAAAATGAAAAAAAGAGATGTCTTGTCAGATGAGGATAGAGAAGGTGCAGTTGAAGACGAATTAGAAAGACATAAGAAATACCAAAATCGGAAATGAAAGAAGGAGGAAAAACACAAAGAAATTCATGAGCATGGGTGATAAGTAAGAAAAGAAACAAAGAAAAGGATAGAGAATGATCAAAGAAATACATAAGATATAAGAGACAATGAAAGGAGGAGAAAAACAAAGAATAGAAAGAAGATGAACAGAGAAAACAAAAAAATATAAGAAATGAGAAAGGAGAAGATGAAAGAATCTTTTGAGGAAAACAAAATGCATCTTTTCTATTATCCTAATAGTAATTGTTACGCCTAATTCTTTGTTTTTCTCCTTCTTTCATCTTCTCTTTTATTTTTCTTCTAGATAGATATATTGTTTATTTTCCTCCTTCTATTCTTGTCTATCATTTCAATATTATTCCCTTGTTTTCTTCCTTCTTCCACCTTCTCTTCTATCATTCCTTATGCATTCTTTGTGACCTTCTTTAAATATATCAATTCTTCATCTTCTATTCTATAATGTATAATGTTGAATTTGCTTTTGTTTTTTTTCCTTCTTATTTTCTCTTGTACCTATTCTTATTTATTTTTTTCCCTCATTCTAAAATAATATTCTCTTGGACCTACTGTCATTTCTTAAGTATTTCTTTGCATTAAATATTTATATTTTTTTTACCTTAATTCTAAATAACTTATATTCTAATACCAATTTCATATTTGTGCAAACATGTATGACTGAGCATTAGGGATTTGAAAAGCCTTTTATAATTACACATGTGAAACTCATACCTGATTTAATTATCAATTCTTTTATTTAGGGGCAAGCTCAGGAATTGGAGCGGAGACTGCACGTTACTTTGCTTCCCTTGGATGTCGACTTGCTTTGACAGGAAGGAACATGGATGCACTTCAAGCAGTCGCTGATGAATGTGTTAGCAGAGGGCTTCAAACAGATCAGGTGATTTTAATTCAAATTTGATTCTAATTCTTTTGCCATTTAAGTTAAACTCTATTTTATTCAATTTTTATTTGATTTCAATATATTGAATCTTGACAGTCCATTTAGCAGCTCATATGCACACATGTGGAGTACAACAAAACGCTGCACAGACCTAATATTAATCTATTGAAATATCACTTGAAAACATGAAATAAAATTAAGAGATAGGGTTGTCAAAATCAAGAGTAATTTGCTGATAAGACTCCACCCCTACATTATTGGTCTTAAGCATTGATACTGTGGTTTTGGGGGTAGCATAATCAATCACCTCAAAATATTCAAATATCTGAGATAGTGAGGGAGATGTTTTCTGAAATCAAATTTTTAGGATAGACTCTACTTATGGATGTTAAACATTTCCCTAAAATCTTAATGAATAAATTTGTGGTCCTCAATTGGCACAAATCATATATTAATTTCTCTCCTGCAATATACCAGGTAATGGATGATAAAATCCAAATTAACTTTTTGACACTTTATAAAGGACAATTGCAAAATGCATCAAACAATTTTTTAATTCTTTTATTTTTTTGTTCATGGAAAAGGTATTTATACATCTTATTCAATTTTTTTTTTCATGTAAGCTTTTCCAATTCCAGAAAAAAACCATATATTACGTCAGTGATTTTTGCTCATCATGTTGATATACATAGTTTTGTAGTTTTTCATGGCATTCTAGTTTCAAATATAATTTTAAAGACAAAAGTGTCACTAAAAGAAGCTGTTGTCCTCTGTGGAAATATGAATACATGTAATAAATTCTTGAATATTATTGTTGTATGCACTTTTTATAAGGTAAACTGTTGTAATTTTTCCATGTTGGTATAGATTTTAATGATCCAAGCAGACTTTGAAAAGGAAGCTGATGTGAAGAAGGCTGCAGAACAGACCATTGAGAAATTTAACCAGGTTGATTGTTTGGTAAGTATGGTTCTTAAGGTACCATATTCTTAAATATCTGCTTCAAAATCATCATTTATATAGTCAAACGTTTCCTCCCTCTTAAACCCCACCATGCACTTTTAAATCTCATTTGATTAGCACCTCCTATTAAAGACAGTATTTTTGTATTCCTTGCTTTTTCAGATAACTCTAGCACATGTTTTTAGGTTATCTCCCTCTCTCTCACTCTCTCTCTCTCTCTCCTTGGCTCTCTAGGCGTTTGATGAAGTATGCTTTGAATGTTGTAACTGACCTATGATTTCAGAGTTGTTACACCAGATACAACTGGTCATCTCTTTTCCTTAGATAAATGTGGCAAATTTCTAGATAAGACTAATGAATCATTATGTTCAGGTCATTTTATTTGAAAGATAGAAAGTCTACATGTACCTGTTTGTGTGTAAATTCTTACAGGTATATAAAGGGTTCGTATATTTATTTTTCTTGTCACCTTTTCGTATCAATTACAGGTTAATAATGCTGGAATCGTTTCACCAGATACGATTGAAACAGTCACCCTAGAGAGTTTTGATAAGACATTCGCAGTGAATGTGAGAGCGCCCCTTCAGCTTACCCAACTTCTCAGTCCACACTTGATTAAAACCAAAGGTGAGAATACAGAAAAGATTAAATTATTTGTCTTTCATTTAACATGAATTTAGGTTAATAATGCTGGAATCGGTATACCAGATACGATTGAGACGGTCATCTTAGAGAATTTTGATAAGACGTTTGCAGTGAATTTGAGAGCGCCCCTTCAGCTCACTCAACTTCTCACTCCGCACTTGATTAAAACCAAAGGTGAGAATGCCAAAAAATTCAAGTTTATTTGTCTTTTATTCAACATGGAGGGAATACAATTTGGCTCATCGTCCAACATCCCTTATCCGGCCATGTTGGGACCGGCATTTTTATATCCGTGATATGGCCGGATAACACGTAATGTAGTGGGATGGTTCTAGGACAACTACCCCCTGGACAATTACTCTTCGGACTACTACCCCCACCAAAAATCTACCACCTAGAACCCCACACCTAACCCTATTTCTGGAGATAGATGTCCTGGGGGTAATTGTACATGGGGTAGTTGTCCTGATACATAGTGGGACACCAATTCTATCAACATTTATAGGGAGAGGGGGGGGGGGGGGGGGGGGGGCTCTTTGGGAGGAAAGTTTGGTTGGGGATTGCAAGTGATCAAAAATGTATGGTGCTTTCAGCTGAATAAAAGAGGTTCTTATGTTTATTTTCATGACTTTAGAAAATGTACTGCAAAAACCTCCTGTGTGCATTGCCTGCTCTGTGAATATCTGAGAAAAAAAAGTATGTGCGACATGGAAATTCCCCATGGAATCCACTTAATGCGGCGGTCACAACTCGTCGTAGGCTACGGGGCACGTGCCATGAACGTAGCCTGCGTTGCATGTACAATGCACGCACAGGTCCTGTGTCAACTTCTGCGATTCCTGCGTTTCTGTAGTAAGGGTATTGTAAAAATTTCCTGCACGTCGTACATGCATTGTACCTTCAAGGTACCTCCGCTGCCCGAATTTTCTACGAAATCCATCGTAGGGAGTTGCACGCCGAAGGTACGGCGAGTTGTGACCGCCGCATTAGAGAGGTGGATGATCCAAGTACAACCTGTTTAGCATAGCTTATACAACTTTGGTCAGTCAAAGTATTGGCAATGAACTAGTATCAAGGCAATATGGCTCTTGGAAAATGGGCCAATTAAACTGTTTACCAACATGAATGAGGAATATATGTCTAGTGACCTGTTACATAAAGAGTTACAATCAATTGCAAACTTGAAACAACCATTGTGATTGGTTTACAGTCAGACTATTGTGCAGGAAATCCATGCAACAAGGTTCCTGAGTGGTCACTATCGACTTGCCATTGATCGTAAATCTTTGTTACAGGGCCTAGATTTAATTAATTCAGTAGAAATGATGTTTTTCTTTTGTCCACGTTGGCAGGTTCTATTGTGAATGTGTCGAGCCTGTATGGTGTCGTACCTGTAAGTCCAGTAGGCAATTACATACATAGATTAAAATACCATGAACCTTCAGAACCTTGAGACGTGTAGTCGGCAGGGCAGCTTCACTTCCACTACTTTGCTAACTTTTTGATGTATTGTATGTGCTACTGCCTACATGCTGCAAGCTATCTGATCAGACACCATCCCAGTTCTTCCAGTTCGAGCCCTCCGTTTGCCTTTCATTTCCCCCTCCCCTGCAGTACATCTTGTTATCGCATATTGTGTTCATACAAAATGTGTCCTTACCAGTTCTCCTTACATGTGATGTTTCCCAGTAGGTTCCTTTCTTCTCTCACTCCCTCTCATTGGTAACTCCATCCTTGCTGCTAATTGCTTCCATTCTTTCCCATAACCCATTCAGACTGGCAAGCATTCTTTCTCTAGTTCTCCAGGGGCCCGTTTCTTGAAACCGTCATAGTCTAAGTTCGTGGACATCCCATTGAAATGTGTGTTAATGCTACAACTCGTGTCCCTATGGGTTATCCAAGAACTTAGACTCATGACGATTTCGAGAAACGGGCCCCTGAGGTGTAGTCCATCTGTTTGAGAGCTAATATGAAATCCCACTTTATCGTTAACTACATGTAGATATTCTGTGATTTTTTTGTCCATGTTAACAGGCTCCATTGTGAATGTATCCAGTGTGAATGGTGTCAGAGCTGTAAGTACAATGATACACATTATTGTAATATACAATACTGTACTCGTGGAAATATTCGCTCAAAGGTGAATTTTAAAACACGCGAATATATGAGCATGCTTTCTCATGCATGTTTTATATGGGTTCAATTGCCTTCTTACGTAAATGCAGCGTGAATATAAGAACCTGTGAATGTTTTGAGGATGCTCCGCGCAAAAAATTAATCACGCGAAAGTAACAGCGAATACAGTAATAGAATATGAGTTCCTATCCAACAAAATGCTGATCTGACCTCCAATCAATTAATCTCAGGATAATTTTAGCCCATCAAGACATCATGGAAAATATTTTTTGAATAATTTACCCGAGAATATCAAGAAATTTTGAACCTTTCATAATACCTTTAAAAGCTTCGTAAAAAAACAAAAACATACAAACAAACATACTTTTAAATATCCAAATATATGTATGTAATCCGCACCAACTACAAACACCCACATGGATGCACTTGCACTCCCCCCCCCCCCAACCTGGTTTTTTTCTATCCCTTCCCCCACAATTTTCCATATGTGACAGCCTATTCCTCATGAAAGTTCTGCAATGTAGTACCACCCCGTCCTTGGCTGCTATCCACTCAAGCAATTTTTTTCTTTGCTTTTATTGTTTTCTGGCCCCTGTACACATCTCCATTCATTTGCCTCAAATGTATCCTTCAATTTGTGTACATTTTGTTTCAGTCGAATTTAACCCTATTCTGACTGGGGAAATTGACCCCCCTGTACGAAATCCGCGACTGCCGCGGAACCGCTGCAAATCGTGACCCGGCGTTCTATGACTTTTTTCTTTTAGGTGTCCCGCAACTTTTGACACCATGTTTGATAAAATCGAAAACTCCGTTGTCGCATTATGCAACATTATGTATTCACATGTGAGGCCAAAATTGAACGAAAATCGTCATTTTCCAAGCGTTTGTGTTCAAAATACTGCTTTTCCTAAATTGCTTTATAACACTGACAATTATGCCTTCTGAGCCTTTTGATTGATTAAATTTGTCTTTATATTGATCAAGAAACATTTCTCACGCATAAAAAAATTCCGAAAACAAAGAAATACATAAGAAATAAAAACATTAGAATACATAAGAATTCACAAAACAATAGAATACAACAGAATTAATTAGAAATTTTTGAATTTTTCATTTCAATACTCTTGATTTTTATTTGAGCTTCATAACTATGTTTATCAATGAAATATTAACGATTTGAATAAAATAAAGTATCTAATTTGCATATGAGTATGCATAAATTAGCATAAATTATATATGTTAATTTTTTTATCGAAAAAAACATATCAGCGATACCCTTTACATGTGCAAAATTACACACCGATCGGGCCATCCGCGGCCAAAATCGCAGGGGGGGGGGGTCAAATTAACCTTCCCCCCCAGTCAAAATCTCCTCTTGAAAAGCCCAGTCAGAATAGGGTTAAGTAAATTACATTGCATTTCTATTAGTTATGTAATATGCTGTACCTGTATATTATGTTACTGTATTGTATAATTGATTCAAATTTTTATCCATTTTGAAAACTGAAATCTACAATGTGTTTCCCATCTAAATAGTTAATTCCACAAGAAACTCCCTTCTCTTCTTAGTCGTTTTAAAGTTTAGAAAAGAACACACCTTTCATTTAAAAGAAGTATGACACAGTTCATTCTGTAATCTGTTTGTCAGATCATGAAAAATACAATTCCTTGTAATGTCCACTGTTTAAAAAAAAATTGTAGTATATATGTTCATTATAACAAGAGTGGACTGTATAGACTTTGTTTTCAAAATGCAGATGAAAAATAAACCTATGTTTAAAAAATCTGTCATTTTTGTTTGTTTTCTGCTGTTCTTCCTCTCTCTACACATGTATCTCTCTCTCTTTCACGTTTTGTCTGTTGCTTTCTATCTCTCTCTCACTCTCGATTTCCTTAAAATTCCTAATACCTTATTCACTTCTTCTCTCTTCCCTCCCTCCCCTCTCTCTTCCCTCCTTCCCCTTTCTCTTAACATTCTCAAATTTTTTCTCTATCTTTCTCTCCATATTAGATGCGTGGAGTGCTAACATACTGCATGTCCAAGACAGCATTGGATCACATGACTAGATGTACAGCCGAAGGTACGTTATTAGCAAAATAATTTTTTTGGAGGAGGAGCGGGGTACATTAGGTTAATTTTTTCAGCTTTTTTTTGTGTGTGAGCACTATCTGAAAAATAAATAGGAATTTTAAGCTAAAATTCAGCAATTTTATGTTTTAGTGCATATAAAGTATGATTTGATGATGCACAAATTATATGTTTAGTTAAAGAGAGTTTCAATTTTTGTGTGTGAAACACAAAAAAAGAAAAGAAAAAAGAAAGCCCATCATACCCCCACAATTACACAGCCTATAGTGTACTCTGTTTCAGTAGTTACCAATATATCACATCTTGTTTTGTAATATGCTTGCCCAACGAAAGAAAATGCACCATGTTGATATGTACCGTTCGCCTATTTGGCAAGACTCTCTATATATGGCACTGTTCAAATTTGCTTCAATTCCCGTTTTCACTGCTCGTGGGATACCCCTTTTAGGCAGAACATTATACTGAATGTCAAGAACTCGTTGTTCCTTCATTTTAAATTAATAAATTTGATGTTAGCTTTTTACAAAAATCTGTGATCTTTGTACTGATTAACATTTTTAATGTTATTTTACAGAATTAGCACCACATGGAGTGAGAGTCAATGCTGTGAAGTAAGTTTTTTTTTTAATAAAAACAATGTTCAATTAGTATGATTTTTAGAAGCCTTTTTCCCGTTGTAAGTACATGTTACTTGCAAGCTGCTCTTCTACAGTGCGTCCCAAAAAGAACTATACACTTTTTAAATAGCTTCCAAATAGAAAAATATATGATTCTTGGGGAAAAGATTTATATGTATATAAGGCTCATATCCTCAACTATCATTATGACACAAAAAATTCCGAAAATAACCCATGCTTCAATGAGTAATGCCCACTTTTGTACAGGACATAAAAATTAGCCTGTGCAGGAATTCATTATTCATTTTGCACCGGGTTATGGAACGCCATGAAGGAGTCAAAATTAATGATGGAATCGATCGGCCAACAAAGACAAAAATAAATTGAAGTCAAAGCATATATCAATGATATGAAAACAAATGGTGAAACATAACATTTTTGCATAATATTAATTGCTTTTTCTGACTTTGGTTTATCTTTGACTCTGTTGGCTGATATATTCCATCGTTAATTTTGACTCATTCATGGCGTTCCATAACCAGGTGCAAAATGAATAGTGAATTCCTGCGCAGGCTAATTTTTGTGTCATTTACAAAAGTTGGCATTACTCACTGAAGCATGCGTTATTTTCGGAATTTTTTGTGTCATAATGATAGTTGAGGATATGAGTCTTATACACCTACAAACCTTTTATCCAAGAATCTTATATTTTTTATTTGGTAGCCATTTCAAAAGTGTATAGTTCTTTTTGGGACGCACTGTATATGTTGTGTAATGTAAATTCTGTGAATTGCCATTTTTTCAAAAGAATTTGAATTATTTCACTTATGTACATTTACTGTCAAAATATGATATCATCAGACCTACATTATGTTTATATATATGCCTCTATGAAATAGATCATTCTATTCCTTTATAAATAAAGAACCCTGAAAAAGGGGAAGAAATTAAACATTCGTAACTTTGTTATTCTTTGGTGGATTTTCTTCAAATCTTTACTCATATTTTTCTTTTGTTTTTCTGCTTTATTAAAACCAAATAAATTCTAGATTGATGTTTCCATCTAAGTTACTGAAGAGTAACACTAATCAACAATTTCAATTGATAGGGCCTACAATTTTTTAAAACCATAATTAATGTCATGAATTACGGTATACTCTTCCTCCACCTTCTTAACCAGAAACTCCAACTACTTCTTCAGCGTCTCCCGCCGAAACCCCTATATCAAATGGGAGACTCAAGTTCAATGTGCGCATAGACCAAATCAACAGCACAAAGCCCAGTTTCCTTGTTGCCAGAGTCTGCTTTAAGGGTTATAACAGCTCTCTGATGCTATCTTTAAACATTTTTTAAAACATTTATTTACTTGACAACAATAAATGAGGTAAAATACAGTGATTCAGATGCACTTTTGTCACAGAGGCGGTAGGGGAGGAGAATAAGAGGGAAAATTCAGCTAGGGTGTGAGAAATAGAGGAGAAATACAGCTTTGATGGGAGAGCCTCAGAATAAAAAAAGAAAAGATAACTGCTAACTGCTAACTGATGCAATAAAATAGAATTGTTTTTGTTTTCTTGTAGCCCGGGCGTGATTGAAACTCAGATCCACAAGCGAGGAGGAATGTCAGATGAAAGATACCAGCAGGTGAGTACAATCCACTCCTGTTACAATGAGGTGCTCAGGACCAAGTGAGTAACAGTATAGTCTGACCTCGCTTATCTGGCCATCATGTTGGGACTGGCACCCATCACTGATATGGCTGGTTGTGAGAGTAGTCCGTAGTTTACAGTAAACGTGGACATTTTCGCGGTACATTACTTTACACGGATTTTGCGCAAAGAGTGTCTGGCGCGAATTTAAAAACATGCGAATATATGAGCATGCTTTCTTATGCATGCTTTGCATAGGTTCAATTACGTTCGTACTACCGTAACTACCGTATGACTACCGTAACATGGTACTCTTGCATTTTTTAAGGAGTTTAATTCCTGCCAAGTACCCACCTCACCATACACCCTTTTTGGGTCTGCATACTTTCCATGTCATGTACGTGCCCTCTTTCTTTTTGTCTCAATGTTTATAGTTCATGGAGCATTCTAAGACAACTCATGCGATGCGAAGAACCGGTACAGTGGATGAAGTAGCCAAACTCATCGCGTTCCTCGCATCCAGCGACTCATCCTTCACTACAGGAGAAACCATCACTATTGATGGAGGGCGCCATCTTTTGGTCACACCTGTTCAGAATTAAAGCTCTTGGCAAAGATGCCATTTTCCCTCTACTGTACCCGTTATTTTTTTATGGATCTAAGGCATGTTCGCTCATGTTGAGTGCGAAATTTCTCTCAAATGCATGAATTCAATCCAAGTGATAAAAGACAACCAATAATAATAATAAGTTATTTTATAGCGCATAACTCATTGCAAAATAGCATGTTCCTATGCGCTTCTAACGAAAAAAGAAAAGAAACAACTTGGAGATATACAAATGCACTTAAAGCAAAGGAAATACAAAGATGGTTCATATACAAACTAAGCCTTAAATATATGCTATTCAAGAGAAGCCTGAAACTTCTCTGAATCATTAAATTTTCTCTCACAGTTTATGAGTGCATGCCATAAGAGGAGGTGTCTACAGAAGAATATGCTTTAGACACTATGGGAGGAACAACAAGCAAACCTTAAGTAATACAGTTGTATTATTGTACTGCAATCGATTGTAACATGTTAAAGCCATGGTAGGATCTTGATAGTAACATGCAAATAGTTCAGAAAGCCTTGAGGAATAAGGGTATATCAAATCAATGACGTATTCAGAAATTTAATTGTCATCTCTTTGAAAGAAATATATTGTATTATGTTTTCTTCCATTGGATAAATATGCGTGCCTATCATAATTAGGCTGATATGTCAAGAGTAACTACCTCTTTCTTACTAGTATTACATTTATTTTATACCCATTTAAGAATCATGACATGTAATGTATTTTTGTTTTTACTGAAATTAGAATTTAAGCTTGTGAAATCAATACAATTAATAAAATTTAATGCATTTGTGAAAGATAACAAGCTACATGTGAATGGCCATGAAATGTGTCAGGTGTGGAAAAAAAAATATTGATATAGTGTGAAATGATGTAGTGTTTATATGTTTATACATTTTTAAACAAACTTTGTTATAAAATAATTGCCATTAAATTAAGGTGGTGGGCAAAATGGCCATGAAATGTTTCAGGTAGACCTTTAAAAAAAAAAATGTTGAAAATTTTGTGAAGTGGTGGAGCGTTATACATGTATTTTACACATCAAATGATGGAGAATTTCAAATAATTACCATTAAATTTTGGTGATGGGAAAGGCCATATAATGTGTCTAGCATGAACGACTTTAATACATACAATGTACTGTGGGTGAAATAATGTAGTGTTGCATGCTATACATTTAAAATGTATTATATCATTTTCATTCAATTTAAGTGAGTTAAACTCCCATTAATATGTGTGGTCTGTCAAGATTATTGATACTATGGGTGACTGACATGTTTTTAAAATGTAGCATTTAATATGCATTTCTTGTGTTTGATATCCTCATACTTTCTAGGATTAATTAGAAAGTAAATGTTCAAATTTTTTTCTCAAAAATTTCAGGATATATTTTGAAGCGACTGTCTCGGTTTTAAAGAGGTTTTGATTAAATGCGTCTCAAATCTGCAAAAGCTCCACTTCTAGCATACACAGTTCGATTAAACAGGAGGAACATTTTTGTTATAGCTATGAAATATTGTGTACTTTGCCAAAATTGCGAATCAAGGAATATTTCTTTTTAGTGTTTTAAGTATAATCATGCTATCTCCATGAAGCTTTTGTATGACAAATGATGTGTCATTTCTTATTGGGTGTCTCTGAGAAGTTGACTAGAAATGCATGTAATACTTTTTGATGTCAAATGAACTGCCAATCTTCAAATAAAGTCAGATGGAAGAATTATGGACATGATATTCCTGCTTTTTACTAGAAATAATTTGTGTGTAATATCATGTGACCATGCTCCAGCAACAGTTACAGTGTGGTTCACACTCATAATTGGAAGGGGGTCTGAAGAATACATGTGTATACTCCCCCTCCCCCCCCCCCCTTCAAAAAATGGGAGAGGGTGAATATCAAAGGTCCATTTTCCAAAAGAATATTATTTTTTATGAAAGTTGGCCATCTATTCCCCCATGCATGGTTTTCAGGAAACTTCATGAAAAACTTTCTGGCTATGGGCCTGTAAAACTTCACTCCTGACCAATATGAATCTCTTTAAGCATTTCCTTAATCAAATGAAAGAAATGAATCATGCCTGAAATCTTTAATAGTGGTTGATCTGTAAGTTAGAATTATTTTCTTTTTAGTGATTTCTAAGCAATATCAGCATTCACCACGCAAAGCCACATTTAAAATAGAATGAAATATAAATAGCAGGGAGTATATTGTAGTAACACAATTAAATCTGGCTTTGAACATTAAATATGATTGATTTGCTTACAAAAGAATTATTATTGAACAGTAATTAATGGCATGATTTTTGTTGTTGCTTTGTTTAACATAATTCACACAGAAAATATTCAGAAAATTTGATTTCTGGTTGATCTGAATTTTGAAGTTTACACTCTTTCCTCAATTTAACTTATCAAAACACATGAAAATTAAAGCAATATCATCAATGCAACTTATTTTTAGTTTTTTATTTAATTTTATTTCATAATAAATAATGTACATTTCAGCTCTTCATTATAAACTGGAAATAGAAAACCTGAACAAATTAACACCTCTTGATCAGATTAGAACGTAATATTAAAAAACAATCATGCAGACTTTAGTTTTAAACCATTAATCATTCCTGACTGTGAGGATCCAGTTACATGTACATCAATAGAAATATCAAATAAGTTATGATTGCTGCAAATCTCATTGATATTATATTTCTGTCAAAAGCATTCAAATATGCACAGAAATATTAAATGTGTTTGTTCAGAACCCCTATGGACAAAAAAGTGTGGAACTGGAGTGTGGTTTAAGCTTTGTACAATGCTAAGACACATTTGCATGAAACAAGAAGTACAGTCCACTCCCACTATACTGAAGATAATAGGCACAGAGACACATGTGTACTTGAAATTGAGACCTGGGGGGCATTTCATCAAGGGATTTGTCAGACATTTTATCCAACAAATTTGCTCTCGGCCAATCAGATGCAAACATTTCAGTAGCTAAACAGTTTGTCGGATAAAACGTCCGACAAGTCCTTTGATGAAATGCCACCCAGGAGCATTGCCTTGTTATAACAAAAGTTTCTTGAAGTGTGATCGTTACAACAGGAATAACATGAACAGTCCCCTCCTGTTAAAACGAGTACTTATACAGTGCGTCCCAGATAAAAGTAAACCTAACTTTGAGAGCCTCGTATTAAAACTGTCTAACTTATCTGTCAATAATTTTTTATATCATGACAAATAGTAACTCTTATTCTATCCAGTAATGCCAAAATTATACCTGTGCTGTCATAAACGACTAAGCACTCAAGTTTTTTAAAACATTGGTCAGAAACCATTTATACTACATTTTCTGAGAAGCAGCCCTGGCTCTCTGATCATTCATTGTTTGTTTGAGGTCAGCCTTCCTGAGCCCATTCATTAGGGACAAAAGATTACTTGGACTATTGAAATGCAAGGGCTGCTTTTGCTCAAACTTTGTACAGGGTTTTTTTTACGCTTGTTTTTTAAAGCCCAACTGCTTAGTCATCCATTACAACACAGGTATAAGTTTGATATCATTGAATAGAATATGAGTTGCTCTTTATCATAAAATAAATTTCAAGGTCACACAAGCTTTAATATTTTAATATGAGGCTCTTAAAGTTGGGTTTACTTTTTTTTGTTATGAGACAATTCCCCCAGTCCACAATTTAAACAAGTCCAAACTTAGGTCTAAGATTTGGGGCAACATCCCAGTCATCTTGTACATGGACTATATCAATATTTTGGGGGTGGGGTAGTGACAGAATCAAGAAGAATGAGTATGTTACAGGACAAGACACGTTGGGAATGACTGCTCTAAGCTGTATCACATGACTGTACAATACAAACATTTGTTGAGACTTTTATATAACAAACTGACTGCAGTGACTGAGTTGATCAGTGCACAAAAACACTGACGTTCGTATGAAATAGTCTCACAGTACATGAGGCCGTGTGTACATTTCTGTATAATAGTAGGACCTTGTCATACAGCACACTTGACAAAACTATAGTTGAAAACAAGGTTATTGCTCTCACTACATCTCATATTTCCCATCATGCTCTGACATCAATCAGGCCTCAATAATATTTACACAAATATTTCAAAACTAGATTTGGTCTAAAGCCTCTATTTAAAGGTAGTGTCAGCCTTTTACAGGCAAAAATATTAAATTTCTAGTTCTTAGAGGATATAGTAGTATACCAATGACTATATCTTCCCACAACATGATTAAGCTCAAATGTGTATGTTTGTCATTATATTGCGATTATCAAAATTCATTCCTATTTTTTCGAACCTCGAAATATATACCGTACGGTGCGAACCGCTGACCGTTAGCGCAGAGAATAATGCACGCTGATGCGCCGTGTGTATATTGCTGTGTACGGTCCGTGCTGCACGCACTGTAATATCAACGATGTTGATGGAGAGCTGGTCAAGATTGGTAGTCAGATTTTTGTTTCGTATTTCTGATCTAGGCAAGCTATGACAGTAAGATTGAATAGACAGTATAGGTCGATCATATTCTACTGTTATGCCAAGTTGCATTAGTTTTCGCAATTTGTGAAAAAGGATGACACTACCTTTAATGCCCTCTTTTACCCTCATATAGAGGGTAAAAGTGATATATGGTTAATTCATGATAAGAGAAGGTCTTATAGTCTACTCCCGTTATAACGAGCACAGATTCAAACAGAATCAGTTACTGTTTAATGACATAATTCTCTTGGTTCCAGTTTTAGAAAAAAGCACATGCGTCATTGTGCCGTTTATCTGTTCAGTTGAACAAGATTTCATCTAAACAAAGTAGGTCCTACAATGTAGTTGACTTGGTCCCAACGTCTCTTTTTAATAGGAGTAGACTGTATCTTTACCTTTGTGTCCTAGACTTTCGACATACATTGTACACGTGCATGCAAGTCTTTTGACAAATTTCTAGTCTGCTTTCCTCAAAGAAATCTACATCTCTTCTGTTACTTTTCTCAATCTGTTGAATATTTCCATCTCTCCTCATGATATTTTTATGAGGTCCTTCATGACAAAGGAGTCTATCAGATTCCTGGTCTTATTCTAATCACGTTTTGGGGTTGTTTTAGTAATCTAGATCAATTCTATTAATACTTTCAGTCTCTTGATGAGCAACTCCCTGACAAAGAGATTGTAAAGATTCTATTCAGATAATATTCTAAATTTGCTATTTTAAAGAATCTAGATGATGTTCTTTCTCATGACGTTTTGATGAGTTTTCCCAGAAAAAGGTAATATCTTAATTTCCAAGTCATATTCAGCTCCTAGATCGTTAGTTTTTACAGTTCAAGGAATCTGTTCTATTTCTATCAGTCTCTCCTCATGCTGTACGACGAGTTTTTGCTCGAAGAAAAATCATACAGCTTTCTAGTCTTGACATGTATTCTGATGAGATTCCATGTGTTTAGCTCATGGAGTGTAGATCCGTTTAATTTTTCTGTCCAGGCTTACCTCATGAAGTGTTAATAAGTTTCTCCCTCACAAAAAAAGTAGTAGAGTTTCATAGTTTTGTTCACATCTTTTCTGATAAGATTCCTTGTTTTATGTTCAAGGAATGTTGATCCCTTCTATTTCAGGCTCTCCTCATGACGTTTTAATGACTTTCTCCCTCACAAAAAAGTCATAGACTTTCTTGTTTAGTTGATGTCTTTTCCTTGTTTTTAGTTCAAGGAAAGTAGATCCGTTCTATTTCAATCAGTCCACTGGCAGGCTATACTCAGGACGTTTTGATGAGTTTCTCTCTCACAAAAAAGTCGTAGAGTTTTCTCGTTTTGTTGACGTCTATTCTGATTAAGTTCCTGGCTTGCTTCAATTTGAGAAAACCCAGCTTCTGAGATTCGTTGATGAAACTCGTCTTATATTCAAAGTATGCCTCCGGGATGATCCTTAGCATAGCACACAGCTGTTGAAAAACAAGATACAAAGACACTTGTTTAAATTTAAGTGCATTTACAGGCTCAACCTAGATCAGTTCATTATTATTATTATCAGAGCCAACAACTGTCACTGGGAAATTGTTGCAGGTACAAATGTACCAAGCCAATAAATAGATGCCTTGATATTCCTCATAAAACCAATAAAAATTGCAAGAGTACCTAAATATAAGTATGCCCCCAGTCTATGGGAGTACATTTTGAATAAATCTAGAAAAATTCAATAATTAGTTTTTTTTTCAATGTACATTCATTTAATTTCAGACATTTTGGGGGTGAAATTAAGGATTATTAAGTATACACAAGATGGGCTCATGTATTTACAAGCAACTATTGCCAAAGTTTATTTTAATTTGGCTGAAAAATTGGACTTGGGCAGCTCTTTAATTGACCACAGTTCAGTTTGTGGCATACTATGATATGGTCAATACATACAGCACTCTGTGAATAACTAGAAGGCCATCATCTCAGAGATAAAAGTGCATAACAGGTATAAAGACTGTGGCTGCAGCTAATATTTCAGTAATTACATTGTTTGAACGTTGCTAGGCTTATATTGAATGGCTCTTTGAAATCTACAAACATTTTAAAATTATAATTTTTTTAAATGGAAATCTTTAACGTTTCTTCACTAAAACCTTAGTTGATTGCACCTACTTGAAAACAGAAATATATGGTTGAAGCAATATTAGTATGGAAAAATAAATTGATAAATGAATGGAACAGTTTCTCTCTTTACCTCTTTCTCATTGTCATTTAGCTTGTCGTATCCAGCGAATCCAGTCAGGTCTAGGGGTGGTGTCTGCTTTCGAGATGCTATCAGAAACAACGGAAAATAAAGAAATTTTGGATTTCTGTGACAGCCATTAAATATACTATAATAGTAAATAGTGGAAGAAAAATACGAGTTGTGAATTCTATAGATGTACAATTATAACCATCGCTTTTTGTAGGGGAAAGCCCATGTTAAATAAATGGGGAGAATATTGATTCTATCGTTTGCCTGATTGTGCTCGCACATCTGTAAAATTGTGCGCACAAAAACTGATAACAATGGGTACGGACAGCAACAATGAAAGTCACAAGTCACCAGAAAAAGTGGCAAAAATAAAACCAGATTAGGGTAGGACCTAGATCTGTGGGTCTATTTACTATAATAAATAATAAATGTACCATCACACAATAGTACTGGACTATATGAACTCCAAATACTAAATTTTACCTCATGCATGTCTATTTCACCTCAGCCTGCGACCTTGGAGAAACAAACATGCACTCGGGATAAGTTAGCATGTGTCGTACATATAATCCAGTATATTGTTTTCTAGAGTGTCCACTATTTACATGTATATGATATTGATTTTTCAGTCCATTCCCATAAGCTAATTTCCTTGTTTAAAATCTTGTTATGCTGAACACTTAAATTTGCACAAATGTTTGAAATTTGGACCCTTTCCCTGCAAGATTACACATGTAAGAGATACAACAAATCACACAGTCAATTGTAACTCTTTAGTACACAGTTTACCAAAGACTTTTGATTGATGTTTCTTACTTGAGAAATGCCTTGATGTGACAGAATCATAAATTACTTTTTCTTGTTATAGTGGAATGGACTGTACATTGAGAACATAAATGAAGAATGTACTTTATTAATGTAACTGAGAAAATCTTATCTGAATTACAATGACTTTAAAGATTGAATTCTAAAATTACATTTTTATCATGGCTGGTTTACAATATAAATCATCACTCACACCCAACTAACTTAACATTTTCTTGAGACAGTTTCATGATAATTTTTATATTTACATTTGTACAAGGAATTTACAAAAAGTTACAAAAGTTTATCATCATACCTGCACCTACTACAACTGGAGGTAGTTCTTTGTGACCTGTTTCCCTGTATATCATAAAAGATGAAAGTAGTTACTTGTATTACAAAATTATGAAACTGTTAAATACACTTTTCACAAAACATTGCAAACAGGTATGTGGCAATATACAATGTAGATCTCAAATATGAAATAGAAGAGCTTGTCTCTTTCAGATGACATGCATTGGGATCCCTTGTGACAGACACGACTTCATCCAAATAATTTTAATTAACTTTTGAAATCTCTAAACTTTCTAATTATTTGTCAAAATTTGTTCAGATTCTTTATCCAGGTAAACAGTTAGGCTTGGGATTGCCCATTGAGAGTGAATGATCATTGATGCTTACAGAAGAGCTTGTCTCTTGAGCCATTGATGACATGCATTGGGATCCCTTGTAATGGACACAACTTCATTCAACTGATTGTATTTAACCTTTAAAAACTCCAAACTTTCTTACTAATAGAGCAAGTTTGTTCAGACTCTGCTTCTTTGATCTTCATCCATTCACACAGTTAGGCATGGATTACCCCTTGGATTTCCCATTTAGAGTGAATGATCAAGGTACATGTACATCAATACTTACAGCAGAGCTTGTCTCTTGAGCCATTGATGACAAGCGTTAGGATCCCTTGTAATAGACAATACTTCACCCAGAAGGTTCTTACGATCCTTCATCTGTTCTCTCCTGGACTTCAATCGGTTGTAAACATCAGAACCTACACATCCAACCACAGAAAATGATCATTTTAGGAGCAATCACTGTGATCATTATTAAATCTTGTGTTGTCTTAGAACTCATTAACTGATTTCAGCTACATAATCATAAACTCCTACTCCCGCATGATACTCACCCCCTTCAAAAGAAAACCATCCCTTAAAAGTAAAAGCCATGTGTCCCGCCCTCTTTGTGCTTCCACCTCAGCTAAGCTAGAATCGGACTGATAAGAGCAGAGTTACATGTATCTCAAATTTCAGAAACTCAAATAATTTTGAACGCTTGCATACATGTGAACTTTCACCACATCAACATGAAATGTGCTCATAGTACATCTAACATCCATGTTGGGTTGAATCACACCAATGACTGCAAAGTTGAACACTCAAGTTTATTCAGCTTTATGGCAGGATGGACAGGAAGATGGACTAATGGACGGAACGATGGACTAATTGACGGACATTCAACCAACCAGACATTTGGATCCCTTAGTTTCCCTACACCTTCAGTAGGCTCAACAAGAACATCTCCTACATGATACACTGAGGAAGTTATCAGAGGGGGTAATTGACTGTTGTCCTAAAATCGTTATGTTGATCAGGGGATGAAATGAACCCAAATTGGAGAAATAGATAGCGAACCCATGAGCACAAACAATCCCCAACAACTCACCTACAAATGTCTTGATACCATTTCTCCTGTATTCCTGAAGCTTCTTAATCTCAGTCTTCAGATCCTGCTCATCTGAAATGTTAAAGACAAAGTCACATTTTCTGGGTACTTTTAAATGAACAATGCTTAATTATATACAGACATGGTGCAGGTTACAAATACAGTCCATTCCTGTTGTAGAGAGGTGCTTGGAGCAAAGCCAATCTTACATGTATGTACTATTAAAACTGTCTTGATACAATGAAATGTTGTTTTATCATTGCACATTGGGTGGTGTTTCACCAAGATGTTCGTAATTACGAATGACTTTACAAACGACTGGTGATCCGTTCTTGTGTTAAATTATAAAGCATGTGATTAGTACAGCACCCAAGAACATGTTCCAGTCGTTCATAACTTTAAAACGATTTGGTGAAATACCAGCCAGGACTGCATACTGCATTGACATCATGTTATGATAAAATTACTTTGCATGCATTGATTACTAATGTTATTTTTTCGGGCCTACCCCTTCCCCAGTGATTAATATTCAAAGTAAATAAAAACAAAATACAAACATGCTGTTCAAAATAATTGAAAGCAATTTCAGGTAAACATAACCACCAATTTGCAGAGGCATTTCTATGTCACGGATGTGGTAAAGAAACTTTATAAAGAGAATTATTGTTATAATACTCACATATGAGGCCTTCAATGAATTTGTCATGAGCGACTGGAGTATGAAGACGACATAATCTATGCATCTTCTCCACCATATCTCGGATTGCTTGACTATGTGTTCTCTCCACCACTGTCAAAAATAAAGTACAAAATATTCAGCAACCAGTTCAGGCCAATTTACGGTTCTTTTAAATAAAATTTCATTAGAAGTAATTTTCATAATCTAAGCATCTTCTCCACCATATCTCGGACTGCCTGACTGTGTTCTCTCTTACCAATGTCATAATTAAGTACAAAACATTCTGCAACCATTCACAGCTAATTTAAAGTTCTTTTACCGAAATTTGATTAGAAGTTATTTTCAATATGCCCTCATATTGTTCTAGTTGCATAACGAAAATACATTTTTGTCAGATACCCTTATACAACGCATATTTCTGAAATACTAGTGTAAATGCAAAAACATGTGCTTTTAGAACTGTCACAAAAATGCTCCACAATATTAGGCCTTTTCCTGGCATCGCTTGCTGCATGGACACTAGTCCAGTCGAAAGTGGTTCAGATAAAATAAATCATTTGCTGTCACCTTATATCTACAGCAATAGATTATTTACATATATACATTACATGGTTTTAAAGAAAGTAATTGACTGCTGATATATTAGCAATAATATATTGCCTGTAGAACAACTATAAATAAGGAATTGCACAGGGGTGAGGTTCCCATTGGATGTCTAAATTCACACACATTCATAGCAACTGATTAATACTCACTTTGAATTCTTAACAAGTTGATAAGACCAAGGTTTCTGACAATTCTGGAGAAAGAAATGCATCAAGAGAACTTCACTGTAAATACAATTATTTCAAAATCTCAACATACACTACAAGAATCCATAGAAATTAATTCTGATCTTCTTGAAATTGAATCTCTTTTAGGCATCTAATAATGTCTTTTTAATAATTTTGATCTTGAAAAGTGCCGCCGAATTCTTGTTCATCTAATTAAAAAGTATTCATGTTAATTAGTCATACTGGTAATTTTTTATGCAAGATTTTTTTTTCCCCTTTACTATTAATGAAATATAAATTCAGTCAAGGTCATGAAATTTGTGAGCATTTTATTTCTTTGGCACCTCTAAATGATTAACATCAAATTGATTAACAAGCTTTTTTAATGGCTTTGGAAGCTACACAAGGACAGATGCAGTCAGTGATATTTGTTTCTGTGGACAAATTCCTTTTCCGTGGAAAATATCTGACCCACTGGCTAAAAACCACCAATAAGTCGCCAAAGATTAACATTTTGTTTTTTGTATTCTGTGAGACGAGAGATTCCAACCTTTCCAATAATATCAAACATGTGAGGTTAACTAAAATATAATAAGATTAAAATATCACATTAGAAGAAGAGCTATCATTAACATCTTATGCAGAAAATAGATTATCCTGCAATTTGCTTTCTTATTTTATTTGCAAGTTATTGGTAGTTTTGAGGTGGTGGGTCACACATACCACATGAATTAAAATTTGTATTTAAAAAAAAAGAAGAAAAGGACTTACAGCTTTCTTCTGTATCTCTCTGTCTGTCTAGAATGGTAGATATCCACTGTAGTAAATTTCAGCTCTAAAATGAATATAGAAACATGAAAGTAGGATAGTAAGAGTTGACTTGTTTTATCATTTGACTGGAGATGAAAAGAATAAACGTCATTAATACACTTCAAACAGAGCATTTTTTTCTCATTGCTTCTACACCCCGTGTAGACAGGAACTGCCTTTAATAGGTTGTTAAAAGTAAATTATGCAGTACATGGGTTGTACAAACCAGCAAAATGTAAAAACAAGTTTATGAAAATTTTTATAAAATGTCCTCTGTTTTGCTAATTACTCAGTCATTTCAAATTTTCCATCAATTGTTTGGCAGTTATAATTCAGAGACAATTTTTGGGTGTTCAGTGGTCATTTTTTTGGTTGCCATTGGTTGCCACTACCAGAACTCACAATAATCTATAAAATAATAATAATAATACTATAATAATAAAGTTTAAAACAAATTAAAAATCAACATTTGGGAACATAATCCACTGACCTTCTAAGAGCTCATCTGTTTCATTATGGAAGTAGATATCCTTGATATCAAGCTCAGCATAATTATCATATTCCTATTGGAAAATGATATACAGTTTTGTTAAGAGTTATAAACACAAAACTTGGCTACACACACAATCATCATATTCCTATTGGATAATACTATAAAGATGCATTTAGAGTAATAATCACACAACTTTCAAGGATGTATTCTTAGGCCAGGGAGGGTGTAAAATTTTTCTTTAGTTTAATTTAAGTGAAATATGGCCATATCAAATTTGGTATCACAAGAGATGTTCGAAATTGTTGTGCAGGTTGAACATTAGCCCAATCATTATGTTTGACCCTTACCATTGATCATGTTCCATGATTATGTATGTTCGTTTTTAACTTAAAATTGAAAGAAAAAAAAAGTGCAACACAATATCATCATTGTTTTTAAAAACTTGCAAAAATGAACTTTTCACAAAACCATTACATCCCTACTGAATCAACACATTCATGTTGACATTTGTTAAATCTATCTTGAAATATACTCTCTTTCAAGGAATACTTCCCTTTGACCTTGAAAGCATTTAAAAACATATATGCATCTGTAAGCTTTTCTTGCTTTAGTCATTAATGCTAATTTGCTATCAATTAGATTTGAATATTTGCGGGCCGTACCACGAAAACGTTAAAAGTCTAAGTTCTTAGAGAACCCATAGGGACACATGTTGCAGAATTAACACGCGTTTCAATGGGTTGTCCAAGAACTTAGACTTATGACGGTTTCGTGGTATGGCCCCTTGATTTCCAAATGTATTATTTACCATATTGAAGTCTGATCTTGCTGGCATATAACCTGCCATCTCTGAGGAAGCTTTCTGTGAGTCTCTAGCTGGTCTAGGAGGATCCTCACACACTATGACATCAACACAAACAATTGATTAGAGATGTATATGATAGATATATCAATGCAAATTTCTTGATGATCATCAAGCAAGGTCTTGTATATTATAAGATTTTTTAAACGGAAAAACCCTTATAATTTGATTTTCTTAAACAAAAAAAATAAAAAAACGCAAACGATAAGGCGTAAATATTCATATAATGAATGAAAGCGCTGTAAAATATAAAACAACAACAATAAGCCTCATTTTGTCCTTTTTTTTAATTGATTGTGTTACAAAATAAACCTAGTACATAATAATAATTCATTATGATTTTAAACAATGCTCACAGGAAATAAGATCTAATAGAATAAAGATAGATTGACCCAAAAAAAGCAAAAGATGCAAGAAGGAAGAAAACTTTTGGGAGTTTTTCCATAGTTCTCTTATTTTTCAAGTAGTTTTGTTGCATTTAATACATTATCCAAGAGATTGGTTTTCTTTACACTTGCATACTGGGCTAGCTATTCTTCTATAACAAAATGTAATATAATCCTCCAGAAATCATTGCATTCAATCAATCTCAGACCTAGAGCGTATGGTGTGAATCAATGGCACCAAAACAGTTTGCTCACAACCTGGCTTCAATATCTGTTTAGATAGTCTTTGTAGAACACACTAGTTTTGTGCTTAATATCGCAAAGCAGTTTTTTCCTCTTCAGTGAGTTTGTCTGCACTGATTTTAATTAAATGACTGAAATGCACTGAAACAAGGTTATACTTACTTCTGTAGGGTAGACTGATACGCTTAGGAAGCTGGGCTTGCATAGGAAGAGCTGATACAAAAAAAAAAGAAGGACCATAGTTTTCACAAGACCCGTAAACAGGATTTTAACCATTTTATTTTCACACATTTTTAAATTTTTTTAAATCTCATGCTTGCTATATTATCCTTGTTTTGGAGTTAAGATTAACGCCATTACTAAGATCTTGTATATATTGTATTGTAGCCTTGAAATGGTGGAAAACCATCACTGTGTTGCAGATCTATATAAACTCTTTTCTTTAGCATGCAAGGTCATGCCCATAACAGTCTCAGTGAATGCAGATAATCTGTAGACTTCTACTATTAAAGCAGAAAGTCATGAAAGACTATGTGTCATTCATGCCGTCACTCATGAGTAGCATCTAGCATGGATGACAAGATAAATCTGGGAGAGACAGTCGGTCCACTTTAAAGCAGACATGCTTCATTTTGTGCGAATTTCTGGTATTCCTTTGTTGACGCTTTGCAGCACTATGCTGGACAAGCGTTTCCTCAAGATGTGAAAGGCCCTAGCGAACAGCCCGTTTCCAAGATGGCCCATCTAGCGCCAGATCTTCCAACGTACCAAGGTTGATGAGGGCTTTCCCTTCCACACACACATGCTTAAAGTGCAGATAATGTCTGCTGATCTTGAGACAAACAACACTCAAACAAGCTAAAACTACAGAAATATAGATTATACCTACCAAAGAGAGGAGGCTTTGGATTATCTATGTAGAACTTGGTATAGTGCTGCTCACACTCCAGTCTTGTCTTACCAGGTACTTGATTGGATACATCATACCTAGAAATAGAACATGACATCATTCCTTATAATAGTACATGACATCATACCTAGTAACAAAAACATGACATCATATCTTATAATAGTTATAGCAGGTGACATCATCCTTATAACATAGCACCACCAATTGAATCAGGGATTGGTCAAGCAGTAATTCTCATTGTGAGCTCTCTGCATCAGCCTACAAGCTGACACGGCTTGGACCAAGGTTCAAATCCCATTCACATCTCTTGAATGTTGATAAAATGAAAGTTCACATTTTCTTAGACAACTAATTTATTCATTTGTCTCCAATGGTACAGTTGGAGACAAATGAATAAATTACTTGTCTATTTAACATCCCCATGGCGTAAAATCTTTTACATTTTTACATTTCCTGTTAAACAGTTATACGCGCTGGCCTGAGTTCATTAGTCAAAATAACAAGCGCATGCGATAACTTCAGTAATTGTTTTAAGCCATGACCGCGCAGCGGGAGTGGCTTTGGACAATTCTGAAGTTATCAAATGCACTTGCTATTTTGATTGATGAACGAACGAAAGCCGCACGTTATTTGTTTTATAAAATGAGATATATGGACCTTTCTCGTTTGATAAATGTCCAAATAAGATTGTAAGTCACCCTGCCGTAAAACAACTCAACGCTGTTTAAAAAAAAAAAATTTAAATCTCTTAGATCTACCAGCACGTGCACAATGATTAAGCGTAAAATTAAGATGAGTTAAATTAGCCTGCGCCTAGGCTGCCCATGACGCGTAGTATACGCCCACGTCCCTGCACATCCGGGGTTAAGAGATACGAACACGTATGCGTGCTGCTTCAATTTGTATGTGCTGCTCAATTTAATATTTGCGTCACATTGAAGCACACACGTGCAGTTAGACTTTACTAACAAAACGATTGTTAGCAAAAATTGAACGGTTGACGTAACAGTAGAAATGATGCATGTCATGTGATATGCTCTCAACCAATCATTTGATTAGGATTCATGTGTCCATTTTATAATTTAGTTTAATCAATCACAAAAGACAATATGGTATCAAAGTTTCAAGTGCAAAGATTATATGGTTCAACATTCTAGTATAGTAAATAGTGGTAGTATTTTACGAGCTGTGATTGGTTGAAAGGGTGTCACGTGTCGTTCAACATTCTGGTATGTTGAACGCTTTTTTGTTATGTTGAACGCTTTTTTATGTTGAACGGTTTTATCCTGTGTTAAAATGAATGGCGAAATTGATTGCTTTGCAGCGCTAGCGCGTAATAACAGTAAAATGGTGCGCATAACAATAGATACGCGGAGCAACAATATACGTCACAATAGCTTAATTAGCACCAAAATTTTGGCAAACATTGGCAAAGATAAAACCAGATTAGGCAAGGTCAAATATCTAGGGGTCTATTTACTATAATAAATAGTGCATGCTCTATTAATGCAACATTACTAACTATGTGAACTCCAAATACTAAATTATCCCTCGTGCACATTTGTTTCAACTCGGCCTACGGCCTCGGTGAAATAAATGTGCCCTCGGGATAATTTAGTATTTGTCGTGCACATAATCTAGTATGCTGCATGGTAGAGCATGCACTATTTATATAATATGTTCTAGTCAGTTTTCCTAAAGAGTACCCACTGCGGATCTCATTGTTGGGGTTGTCTCAAGATTTGGGGAATATCTTGATTACAAAATGAGTCTTACCAGTTTCCTAGGCCATAGTCCGAGACTCCTTCCAGTAAAGCCTTTTCTTCCTTGGCTGTCCAGTTTGGATCAAACAGGGAGAATCCATTGGTCTGAAAAGAAATTGAATTTCATTATGCAGGAAGCATATCATAAAACTACAAAATAAATAAACTCATAATTACCCATGTTAAAAAGAGGGATTAAGAGTAGCTAACAAACTTAGTTTCAATTGGAAATTGCAACTTTCCCATTCACTCAGTTTGATACTACTCATGAATATATCATATCTTAGAATTTCTGCAAATTATCAAAGGTTATATGAAACTCATTGATTATCAAGTTTGTAATTGTACGTAATTCAAGCTTAACAAAATCATGCTGGCTTGGTTCTGAATAAGCATTTGAATATGAAAATAAATGAAAGAATAGCAACTTAATACAGTAGTTCTGGATGGATCTTGGGTCATCAATGTGGTGCTACTTTTTAATGTTGAGTCATTATGTAGGTGTTACCATAACTCAACACCACTAAAACGCTAATCCTAACCTTGTGTCTCGAGTGGGGTGTAGGGTCCTGGAAAGACCCTCATTTTGTCTTCAAATTGAGCTGAAAGGCAGCCACTGAAAATAGATACTTTTTATCTTTACACAACAACTACAGTACTGCTGCTAAACCCAAAGATTTGTCTTTGCAGAATGACATGTAGGGAAATATTGTGATGTCATAAAGGAGTTGATTAAATGGAATTAATTTTTTTATGTCTAATGGCTTATTTCTAATGTTACTTACAATAATTTCATAGTCATGGTTGCTCTGATGTTTACCATCCTCCCAGCCCTTGGAGAAGCACTGAAAAAAAAAATGTAAAAAACAAAAATATGAAATGAATAATTGAACATACATGTATAAGGCTAATACCACTGCCTGCCAATTATCAATTTAATACCTGTAACATAATAACAATAAGACAAACACAGTGTAAGACAAATCGACAATAAAACCTGTAGATATGCAATAGAAGATGATAATATATTATGAGCTCACAAAGAGACAGATTTAGGTGATGGGCTACTTCAAAAAGTTGTTTTACTTTCTTGAGACTACACTTGTTTATAATGAATTGCTTATAGACAGTTGTCTTTCCTCTTCACTATGATTATTAAATAGGGTAAGTATACCCTGTTATTGTATGTCCGGACAGGTTGTGTGTCCGGACAAACGATTTTGACCAGCCATTTGAAAAGGTTTACAAGCAATCTTTTTGTAGTATTTTGGAACAAAATGTTAGAAAATATTATACACATGAAATATTGATGAAGATAAGCATTATTCAACATACATTTTTTGCTTAATCCTGAGACAAACAAGCAGGCTTCATTTTTGTTAAGTGTCCGGACTTCCAACCCCCCATCCTACATTTGATGCACCATGCCGTACACCGGGGTACCGTTGTAACCCGGGGTACAGCGTTGTGCAGCGCCCTCTCGTGTCCATTAGCATACAGTTATACAGTGTTTTCACGCTGAGTATTATTTTCATGGTCGTATGATCGGTGCGACAATGATCACAAGGCCTGTTTTCCTTCTTTAATATTATCTAATGACAATAATAGTACAAATTTAACTTATTATAGTAACTACTCAAGAATTTATATATAATTTTGCACAGTTTGGTAACCCAGGAATCAGCGCTAAAAATAAAATACATAATTCAACAGAACGGTGATTTATTTTTTGGTACCCCAGGGTACCAAAAAGTGCATCATTTGTAGATACCCATTGGTGACTGGTCTAACTAGGGCTGCAACTTTATTCTCCCAAAACAATCACATCACATATACAGTGCTTCCCAAAAAAGAACTACACACTTTTGAAATGGCTACCAAATAAAAAATATAAGATTCTTGGATTAAAGGTTTGTATGTATATAAGACTCATATCCTCAACTATCATTATGACACAAAAAATTCAGAAAATAATGCATGCTTCAGTGAGTAATGCCCACTTTTGTAAAGGACACAAAAATTAGCCTGCGCAGGAATTCACTATTCATTTTGCACCTGGTTATGGAACGCCATGAATGAGTCTAAATTAACGATGTAATAAATAAATCAACAGAATCCAAGATAAACTAAAAGTTAGGAAAAAAAAATTAATATTATGCAAAAATGTTATGTTTCACCATTTGTTTTCATATAATTGATTTAAGCTTTGACTATAATTTATTTTTGTCTTTGTTGGCCGTTCGATTCCATCATTAATTTTGACTCCTTCATGGCGTTCCATAACCAGGTGTAAAATGAATAGTGAATTCCTGCGCAGGCTAATTTTTATGTTCTTTACAAAAGTGGGCATTGCTCACTGAAGCATAGGTTATTTTCGGAATATTTTGTGTCATAATGATAGTTGAGGATATGCATGAGCCTTATACATATAAATCTTTCCCCCATCATATATTTTCTAGTTGGTAGCTATTTAAAAAGTGTAGTTCTTTTTGGGACATACTGTATTGTTCATAATACACCAAGTACAGGTTTTTGTGTCTCCATATGGACTAACAAGTCTGTCGACGTATATGGAAAATGAAGAACCAAAAAATATATGAATGCTATTCAAGTCTGCTTCCTTCTAAGCCTCCATCTGAAGAAAAATAAAAAGATAAAAAATACTTGCAACATTAAATTCAAAACACGAAATACATGTATGCATGATTGTACTTTTACATATTAATACAGTTACATATACATATAAGCTAATTACCTGTAGACATATCTCAATTTTTTGAGGACCACATATTGCACATCTGATGTAGGGCTCCATTAGAAACGCAGAGCAGCCAGGGCAAGGAGGCTGGTCCACTGATTGCAGGTTAAACGCTAAGCCTGGTAGAGTTGCCATCATTCAAGCTCGTTCACACAACTGACTGCAAAACTGTAGATAATATAAATAACATCATAACATATAAACCAAAAATATTGCTTATTACAGAGGGAAATAAAGCTGATAATTTAAATTGAAATATCAAATTAAATTCACTCAAACAAGTTCAGAGTAAGAACATGTTTTGAAATTATTAAAGAAAGTATTTTCTGTAGACCTACATGTATGTCAGTACATGGTGGAAGGATAAAACTGTATTAAATATGATTAATTACTGTATGAAGTCTTTGTTAAGGCCTAGATCTACATATGAACAAAATAATCTGCACGTCTATAGCCTTATCACGATCAAGGCGATCCTGAGCAGTGTCAACAAGTCAACGAGTCAAGATTGACAAGTGGGAGTCAGCTCGATCAACTTGAATTGAAAGCCCCCTTAATCCAACTAATTGGCAAAATCTAGGCAGGGCCTAAACCGACCAGCCCCCGTCGCGAAGCGACGGGAACTGACGAGTCACTACGCGTTTCTAGCGAAGTTTTTTTTTTTCTAGAGAAAAAAAAAAATGATCACAAATTGCGGGGTCAAGATAATTCATACTCACATTGAATCCAGACTGTGAAGGTCCTTCCTCGAATTGGTGACATCTGCAAATATTTCACTTGAAGTAATAAACTAAATAAGATGAAAAATACTGGAAAACAGAGACATCCACCACGTAATTTCTAATTTCAGTTGCAAGGCTAGGTCATCCGGAAGTGGAACGTCGTCTGCTCCAACTTCACGTCTCCGTACGTGTGCGCCGTTCAATTAATTCTTCGCACAGAATTATGGGACGGAGGTCATGAATCGAATGACGTCATTGAAAGATGGAAGCGATGGCAGCGATGGCACCGAAAATTTTAGAAGAAACAAGACCAACGGAAAATTCATTTTGGTAAGTCAAAAAGCTTTTATATACTTTCATTTTTAGTCGTTGTTACGCGTGAAACATCATAGATTTAAAAAATAGATATTTTAAAATTAGATTAATTAAATTGACCAGTATAATTCATTTTGCGCTCATCATCACTGAAAGTTACGCTGTAAATAGGGGTGGTTGAAGTACAGCCCCGTCGCCTTCGGCGACGGGGCTGTGTATAGTTAGGCAGGGCCTTGATATCATTTGACTTTTCACAAAACTAACGTTAAGGGGTGTCAAAACAAACCAAAAGACAAGGCTTTTTCTTCTTGACGTTGACTCCTTTTTCTTTTTTCTCTTTTTTTAATCTATTAGTATCATCATCATCATGATCATATTATATTATCATCTTCCTCATCATCATCCTCATCATTATCATCATCATCATCATCATCATCATCACGACACGATCATGATCATCAGTCACTTTGACATTACATTAACGTTAGATTGCGTTACATTAGCCCTGTCTGAGATTCTGACATCAATCATCAAACTCAAAGAAATCATCACTTCACTTCAGTCTCAGAATAATTCGACTCTTTGATATTTAGTTTGAATAGAACATAGAACAATTTCTCACCTGGTAGGTGCAATTCTGTTTATGTAATAGCCTACTGTTAATAGATAATACTAAAATAGAAAGGATAATAGAAATCATCAGAAATCATCAACTTTGGGATGCTCTACAATACAATCATGACAATACATGTAAGCTGAGTTAGATCTCATCATCCTCATGCGCGATATGCACACATGACATGTCGTGTATGAAATATTAGTCTTTTACCAGTCAATAGAAAATATTAAAGAAAGAAGTAGTGAATATCTATGACCTAGGATTTTTCAAATATTTAGGATAATATTTTTTTATTTTTAAAAAGAATGCAAGCGATGAAAATTTTCATCCAATAAAAATTTCGTGATATTTTATTATAACGAATTTCTCAAAAAATCTGTGTTTTAAGTCTAAGATTTGAGAAAAGTTGATCGATCATTCAACAAACCACAACTTCTCCTTCTTCTTCTTCTTGATCAGTACAGTCCACCATCTGGTGTATTATCGTACTATTTGGTAGAGTAACCCGTCGTTATATTTTTGGCTTACGAGGAAACATTGCTAGTCTTCAATTTTGTTAAGTGTCCACCCAATCCCCCCCCATCCTGCTCCTAGTTTATCGGAGCTGGACATTCTGCACCTCTTGCTTAAAGAGGTTTGCAGAGGTAGAGTTGACAAGCTCTTCTGGCAGCGAGTTCCATAACCTGACAGAGTCTTCTTTAAGGATCTTTAATATAATTTCACTTTCTCAAAAGTAACATGGTTCAAGGAAAGGTCAAAACGAAGGTTCAAGTCCCTGGAAAAGGTGGTCGAAATAAACAAAAGTTTGCGCATCAGAAGAAGAAAAGCCATCCTAAAAAAGGAGGTATGATGAACTTTGAACATTGTCCGATACGTTATGATTCGTGTAGTGTTTACGAATACCCAGTGTGTGCGAACGAATAATAATGTAACGTTAGGTCTATGTGAATGAATGCCTCGCTCTAGCCCTGTATGGTGAGGTTTGGGGGGGGGGGGGGGGGGGGGGGGTCTGTATTAGGCAGAAATATTCCACCGTTCTTGGGATATTAATTGAATATTAAAGGAATTTGTCCCATATCCCATTGAACGGTGTAAGTATACTAGAATCTACATACGTTTACGTAGGGGGTCTACAACGCCTTTCGTGGCTGCTTTTAAGCCATGTACAAAGTCAATGGCAAGCGATTTTGAAGCCTGAAGCCATTTTGACATGACTAACAATGTCTCCCAAATTTTGTACTTAAAAGTACAATATCAGGGAGATCTCTAGTTGAATAGAATCTCTAGATTCTATTGTTAGCTAAAACTAATATGGCTAGATCTATCATAATAAATAAATATAAAAATGAAGCACTTACTTTCTGAAAATGAGTCCTCATCGCGTAATCCTTTTTGTCTGTCTACTGTTGAATGGAGCTATGCTAATATGAAGTAAGGTCAAAATATGCCCCAGAAATATTTTGACCAATCAGAACACTTGCTAAGATCATTCAATATGAATATTGATATACTTTTCATGAATATTTATAGCTTTGAACTTTATGAATGAAAACACATCATGTGCGCATGGGTAGCTCAATTTAAGCTCCAATCCATATGAATATTCATGAGTAAAGATGGCTACCGCTGACACATTCGCGATAGACAGAAATAGAGGAAGAATTTAATGAATTCTTTGGCTCAATATACAAGTTAAGGTAGGCTCAGAACATTTTCCAATATATATATGATTATTATGGTTCTAGGACATCTCCCCCGGAGACAACTCCCCCGGACAACTCCCGGAGGACAGCTCCCCCGCGAGACAACTCCCCGGAGGACAACTCCCCGGAGGACAGCTCCCCGAGGACAGGTCCCCGCAGGACATCTCCCCTGGAGGACAGGTCCCCCCAAGGACGAGTCCCCCGGAGGACAGCTTCCCCCAGGGACAACTCCCACGGAGGACAACCTCCCCTGACAACTCCCTGGAGACAACTCCCCCGGAGGACAACAACCCCTGAGGATTATCTCTCTCT
>CALNVZ010003434.1:8349940-8400162 GCA_940671915.1 Paracentrotus lividus | reverse complement strand
TTACTTTTGGCGCCCAAAAGTTTCTAGTAATTTAGTACTTTCCATCTTAGTTCGGGTCAATTTTGCGCCCCCTGTATATTAAAGATCAAATCGGCGCCCTTAACTTCAATTTAGCGTCCTTTTATAAATGTTAAGATCAATTGTGTGCCCCCGGTGTGGACACTCCTAATCACCATTTTAAGACCAATTTGGCATCCCCTGAGTTTCAATTAATTTAGAGTCCCCTTTAAATAGTTTAAGATCACATATGGCACCTCAAATTTCATGATCAATTTGCCCCCCCCCCTCCCGCTTCAGAAACATGAAGGTCCCTCTAAGTAAAAGGATTTTTTTTTTGTCCATACTTTTTCTTGCTGCCTAATTATTCCCTTTTTGTTTCATTGTCAATTGTCTTTGTTTCCGTATTTATGACCATTCGGTCTCAAGACCTTTTCCTTGCAAAGTTCATTCAAGTTCAGAGCTCTAAATTTTCAATTTTTCGCTCGCGCTTCGCGCTCGCATTATATTATATGTTTCAAAATCATTTGAGGAGGACCAACAAAAAAGGTTTAAAATTATTATTATCCTACTAAAAAAAAAACCGAATCCGATGCATAGGTCTACAATTCCCAAAAAATTTTGTGCAATAGGCCTTTTGACACCCTGAAGGTAAAGCATTTTTTTATTATTATTGTATCTTCGTTGATAACGAAATCTGTATTAATGATTCTTAAATGCAAGATTCGAGTAATGCACGAACTCAAAATTTTCCGCTCGCGCTTCGCGCTCGCAGTTAATTAAATATTTGAGAGGAAATATAAAAAAAAAATATAAGCTACATGTTGTATGTACAGAAAATCATCCCCAGGTCTGGGACATGTATATGAGCCACTGTACAATACTAAAACAAATCTTGAGCAAAACGGAGTAGAACGCGGGGGGGGGGGGCGCAAAGTCAACAATTGCCCCGGGCGCACTTGACCCTAGATACGCCACTGACCACCCCTTCCAATCTATGAATGGCTACTCCTTCCTCAAAAGGTTGTTAGGTTTGGCAGGTTCAGAGGTAACCCAACGAAATGTGACCATCAGAATAGGAAAATTAATGAAAGTGCAAGATATAAAAGAAATTTTAAAAAAGGAAGGATGCTAAATGGGGAACTTAAATACGAAGCTACAGGAGTACAAAAGAGCACGAAGGGCGAGTTGGCCTACATATCTCTAGTCGTCTTCAGCAAGGGGGGGGGGGGGTGAGCCACGATAATTAAGCTTTAATTAATAATTAATCACACCCTAAACAAATAAGAATGAGCGCAAAAGTTCAAAGTAACGAGAACACAATTTTTATTTATCACAAAAGAAATTCACAAAATTCAATTTCAACATCATCACTTGTTTTGTCATTTTTCAAAGAATAATGTAATACAATCATTGTCATTGGGTTTAAGATTTTACAGACAATTGTTATATCTGAATGGTGTGTGTTCATATTAAGTATGCACTTGCACAGCTTTGCATTCATGCCATGTCATCGCTATCAAAAAGAGGGTGTTATTGCAACTAGTGTTGGTATGAAAATATCTCCAGAAGTAGATGAAAATTAAAACATCTCGGTATATCAACCAGTTTTTCAGTATTTCCGTCAACATATCCGATAAAAACATTTTTATAATTGTAAAACATTTACTAAAACAAGCCAAAACAAAACAAAACAAAACCCTTGTATCAAATTATGTACCTGCATTTTTGTCGGTATAATTGAAGAGGTGTGATATAAAATTTTCCACTTGACGATTCACGCTTGAAAATCCTTCCTTTTTTTTCTTCTTCTTTTTTCTTTTTCTTTTTTTTTTAAAAAGAAAGATGATCGTCATCGTTTGTAAAAGAACAACAACAACAAAAATAGAACACTAAAAGTACAAATATACTGCTTCGGGTCATTTTTAGTCAAACATTCTGGCTCGCGCTTTGCGCTCAAGAATCATCCCTTCAAAAGGTTAATTTTTTTCAGATTTCGAACTCCCGCAAAAATCCTAGTTACGGGCTCGACCATTGACCTACATACTCTAAAATCTAATCAGATCATCTTCCTATGGTGATTTAAGATTTAAGTTGATATCTCTCTCTCTCTCTCTTTTGACGGTAAAATTCGGTTCCAATAGCAGCACGCCTCTACAGCTGCCAAACTTTAACACCCTTCGCCGGAAAAAGAAAAAAAGAATTGCCAAAGATTTTGTATTTCCATGAATGGCTATTTCGGTTTAAAAAAAAAAAAAAAAAAAAAAAAAAAAAAAATGGAGCAAAAATAAACGACTGCATGTGGATCTGTTCTCCGGAATGGTTGAGTTGTCCTCCGGGGGACTTGTCCTGCGGGGTAGTTGTGCTGCGGGGGAGTTGTCCTCCGGGGGAGTCGTCCTCCGGGGGAGTTGTCCTCCAGAGGAGTTGTCCTCCGGGGGAGTTGTCCTCCGGGGGACTTGTCCTCCGGGGGAGTTTTCATCGAGGGAGATGTCCTCCGGGGGACTTGTCCTCCGGGGGAGTTTTCATCGGGGGAGATGTCCTCCGAAGGAGTTGTCCTTGGGGGGACCTGTCCTCCGGGGGAGATGTCCTGCGGGGGAGCTGTCCTCCGGGGGTGTTGTCCTCCGGGGGAGTTGTCCTCCGGGGGAGTTGTCCTCCGGGGGAGCTGTCCTCCGGGAGTTGTCCCCGGGGGAGTTGTCCTCTGGGGGAGATGTCCTGATACAGATTATTATGTATTTGAAATTTAGTAGATCTAGAGTAATGAAAAGATGAATTTAGAACTAAAAAGGGAATTTCGAGACCACTGTCTTTCATGGATCAGTCACCAGTGCAGTGAAAAGTCTTGTCATGCCCTGCTCCCTCGCCAGCTCTCTGGGGTCCATGCACGGCGGAATACTACGATTTTCAGTCTCTTATTTTGTGAGCATTCAGTGTTTAACCAATGCAATCCCAAAATAGTGACTGAATCCTTCGGTCTAGGTCTGTATGGATGTGAAAAAACTCGATATAGAGGAAGATCACTCAGGAATTTGATTTCTTTTTATGCCTCCACATTGAAATATCGCCGGAGACAAAAGACAAAAATAACGAAACCATGGAATCGCCCTATTTATTAATTTGGGGGTTGTCCCTCCGATGTACATGATATGTACGTCCCTCCCTTGTACTTTTTTTCCTTTAAAAAGTTAAGCTATTTTAATTGGGATGGAGTTGCTTTTTTGTTGTTTTGATTTTACCCCCACTTCCAATGTTTACATGTTCCCAAACAATTTGCGCCATGTTTATCCAAACATAAACACATACCAAACATAAACACATACCACACAAAAATAGTAGGCCTACCACTTTACCAGGAGATATGGAAGAAGTTACTCTTTCAGAATATGTACAATAATTTGGGTTTTTAAATTGGTTTTCTTTTTGATGACAATTTTCGAGTTGTTTATTTTATATTTTTGGCTTGCTCGGTAGACCAAGAATCTCTGTCTTCTGGCTGATGGCTACCTCCTCCAAAGAAGGAGGAGGTGGAGGTATCGATCAGGGGAGAAGACACAGATTCCCTGTCCAAGGTAAATATTTTATTAAGAATTCTATACCTATCAATAGTAAAATGCATCCAATTGAGTCTGAAATGATAGTTTTCTTTTGTAGAGGCAAGTAATCACACATTGTTCATAAATTTAAATTGAATCTGATCTAGATTTAGACAGAAATGAGATTAGATATGTACGTAAGACTAAAGAATACATTGTATTAGAATTGGATAATGATTTTGAAATTGATAAATTTGTTTGATTATCAATTATATTTTATGTCTTTCAGCCCGATACATTGCACCAAAGAAGGCAAAACACATTGAGGCATCTAAGCTGAAAAAGGTGAGAACAACATGTATCTTTGCGTATGGGATCTTGCTTTTTCTGTTATTCGCTCATATGTGCTCCATGTACGACAGTCTAAAGTCTAGAGGCCAAATGTAAATGGGTTTATTTTGGAATAATATGATAACACATAAACAAAAATATTTAAATGACACAAATGGAAGAAAATTGAGGAAAAGCTGAATCTTGTAAAAAAAAAAAAAGGCTATCATTGATGAAACACAAGGAATGCTTCACAAAGATTAGAAGTATGCAGAGTTAATTTCATGTAGACTATAGTTCTGAACCTTACTGAATTTGATATTCTCTTATGATTGGCAGATGTTAGTGATAGAGTGATTACAGGTCTGTATTTTTTAAATGGATATTTACATCCTATATGAAGCCAGGGGTGTGAGAGTTCAGCTTTTTATGTTTGGATTTTCAGCTTATTTTTAGCTTATTCTAATTTTCCTCTACAAAAGTATAGGACCGTTTTCAATTTCAACTTTTTCAGCTCTTATCAGCTTTTTACAGCTCTTGTAGTCACTCACACCCCTTGAATCATACCAACTTACTTTATAAAAAACAGTCCTATTTTGTTTTCTTTTTCTTTTTTGCAGAACATCACAAAGTTAATCAGCCTTCGTAATGAGCAAGAAATGATGTCCCAGGCAGCCTCCAAAGAACCCAAGAAACTCTCTCTTGGTGCATCTACATCAGGTGGAGGCGACTCAAAGAAGAAAGGACAAAAATGACCAAGAGACTTGTGAAACTTGAAAGACAATGACAATTTAAAGATTGAAGAATGTAACTGTCCTGCTCTAATGGATGCCATTTACAGATGATGATAATGGAGACTTGATTGAGAGAATGAAGCACTTCTAGGAGATTACCAACAAATGGATGTATTTTATACCATGTACCCAGCAAGGAAACACAAACATATGTGCGTGACTCCGATCATGGATACCCTTTATCCTGCAAAAGATATGACATCCATAAAATTGTGCTGCTTATTATTGTTAGTAAAACCAAAGAAACAATACCAGGATTGTTTTAAGAAAGAATAGACCCAAATAGTATTACTTGGTCATATCAAATATGTCGATTTGAAAAATATATTGGTATTCTCAATGATTTTAGGGAAAGTCCATAAAATAATCTACCTTTTATTATATTGAATTCCCCTTTGTTTCAACCTTTACTCATCTTCATGAAGTAATCATGGCATGACTCTATGAGAACATATCGGTATCATTTTTAGGAAGGCCATATAGAGGTTGGATGCACATACTTTATGGAATTACCCGTAATGTTTATTTGTGTGCTATGTATCCAATGGTAATACCCAATGAAGCTTTGGTTTTACAGACAGTACCCTTCAACTAAATTTAAGAAGTCTTTTTTTTCTTGATATCAATATCAAATATGACAATACTGTCTACTCCAATTATAATGGACCTAGCCAACTGGCTTGTTATAATATCTTGTTTTACTGAACATAGAGAGACAGTATTTACATATGCACATGTTCAAAATGAGCACTGAGAGAGCTGCCTGGTTATGAAATGTTGTATCTGTGTTGTATCAGACTGGAAAAGCACTATATAAAAGCTATTATTATTATCACTAAAGATGAAAACTGAGGCTTATTCCAATGCACTATTCAGAATTTGGGGTCTGTGACCAAGTTTGGTCTTGATTCCTTAAATTCTTCAAAAAATGCTTGTTTTTTGTTTACAGGAGCTCTCTAAAGATCTTGATTGATAAAATGAGATTTTGTTTTAGTTTTTGAAATTCATTTTCTTGTGTTGGTTCACACCTGTTGGCGTTACATAGCTATATTGCTGAATGTTACATGTAAATGTTCAGTCTTCAATGGATCTTAAAAAACAAAATGTAGTATTCTTACAAATTAAAGTATTGTTTTTCATTAACAAATTCTGTAACATTTCTTTATTTGTTGTTCATATAAGGGTGTGTTCAATGTCCATTTTCAAATTTTAAACGTCAACATGAATCATGATACAAAACACTATTACAAAACGCTGATATAAAGAGAAACAAAGTGGGTGTTCATTGTCCCCCATCTTTTATCTGGTTCCCTTTAGTTCTACTCGTAGGCCTATATGATCTACACCAAGCTGCTCTTCTAATCATCAAGGGTCCGTAACTCAAAGGTTTGCAAACAAACACAAAATGACAAAGGCCACTAATGGTCTCTGATTATCTTGTCCATTTGTAATCTGCCACTCTACTTACAATTTGCAATCTACTCCCGTTAAAATAAACACAGATACAATGAGATGTCATATTTGATTCTCCATTTCAATCATGTGCCTCTTTGCAACAAGATTTAATTATAACAAGGTAATATGCTTGGTCCCGAACAACTTGGTATGATGGGAGTGGACTGTAGTTTGATTATTTTGTATATTTACCATTTGGTTAAAACCCAGCTGCTGTACAAACCATATATATTCTAATAACTATTTTGATTAGTTATAAATTGGTCTAATGATCATTAAAACCATTTTTCATTTGTTGTATCCATATGGCCCAATAATCATTACACCATATACGATATTAGGCCTATTGGTGATTAGACCAATGGGATATTATTAGAACCTATGTAATAGACCAGGTGATAAATGGAAAAAATAATATAAGAACATATAGATAGAAGTTGTAATGTTTATGAATGGAGGCAAATAGTATCTTCCTTACAATGAGTGTTCCAAAGTAGGTGATTGATTGGGTTGGTCCCGAACAGAACTGAATTGTAGACGTGACACATAGAACATAATACGATGCATATGAGAAAATATATTTCATACTAGTATAATGGCATGACTAATACAGGGCTACCAGCATTTCAAGAAAACAAAATTCCTTGATAATCAATTAAACCCATTTCCATTTTCGCGTGTTTTCTTTGTTGTCACCGTGAACTATTTGCAGTATAAAACACTAGTCTGACTACCAAACTTTCAATTTTTTGGCCAATCAAAATTCCCTGATATTTCCCTGATTTTTAAACATTGTTATTAAATTCCCTGACTGGAAAAAGAGTAAATTAATTTCCCCTGATTTCCCTGATCAGCTGGGAAACCTGTAATAGACTCCCATAATGCAGTACATGTATATACATAGGGATGTCACAGCATTGGGTCATCAAACTTCTCTATTGAAAATAAAATACTTAAAAGTCTGATGTTCTTGTTGTAAAGATTTATTTTATTCACAATATTTTCTGAAAAATATTGACAATTGTAAATTCATATGTGGATGTCATCACAAGCAGAAGTAATATTCTACACTGCTGCCCATAACATTTCAAGTCTTTACCTAAAAAGGGGGAAATCCATTCTAAATTTACAAAGCTGGCCTGTTGTATGTACATGTACATATGGAATTCATTGTCCATACCTTATAGATATATATACAGCAAATATACAAAACTTTAATAAACACCTAAAAGCTGTATAACAAATAAACGTTACAAATCTATACAGCGTACTAACCTCCCCAACAAAGATGATTTATTTTTAACCTGAATATAAAGAAAATATGTTAGTTGACAGGCAACTAGTTATCAAAGGGAATTGAAAATTACTGAAAAGCACTAGAATATTGACAAGGGTAATAACCTAGGACATGCTGGTTACATGATTGCTGCTCTATCACGAAATCACATGATCTGAATTTGTGTTCAATATGATATTTTATTATTATAATTACTCTGACAAAAATGGACCAGTTCACAAATTATTTGAACTTGGAAAGACGAAAGTAGATAGAAAATCTAGATTGACAATGCCTATAACAGACAAGGCACCCAGGAAGTACATCCTAATGATATAATAGTTGTATTCATTCATGAATAACTACAGTCTAACAACAGTTTAAGTTCCCCAACTCAAAAAATAATCGTGTAAGTCGAAAGTCTTTCAAGTCAACTTCTCTTTATATTCCAATTTTAACCCTTCATGAGTCAATCTTTTTTCTATTAAAGTCGATGCTATTTGTTCAGTCCCAACAGATTTGACAAGGTTGACTGTAGTTAGAATGCAACTGCTCATATAACTTGCCTCCAGAGACACACGTAAATGACACAATTCTTTATAGTACAATGCAAATTTGAATAAAAATGTGAACTGGTGCCCTGTAATACATAGACATACGATCGATAAAAAGTTACAATTTATTTTTTTTCTTGGTAGCCTCATTTGGAACGCAGGTACAGTCATGGATTAAGATTAAGATATTAAGATTAGGGTTAGAGCTAGGGTTGGGATTAAAATCATCAACTTTGGAGAACCCTGCCCATGACGAGGTTACCAAGAAAAAAAATAAATCGTAACTTTGATTTTAATTTCTACTTTAATGAGGAATACTATACATGGAAGTATCATGATCAGTATCATAATCATTTTGATGTAAGCTGATTACTTTTCAAGATTAAATGTATTTTTTCGAAAAAAAATTGGATTACAAATAATAGAATTGGAAATCAAATACAAAAATATAAGGGCAAGTCCAAGCTATTTTGCGCGGTAACAAACGGGACATTCAGAGCCAAAAATAGGGCTTGTTTGAAAAATCTGAAATGAAATCTTAATCCTTAGGTATATTCTTGAAGGTACTAGGAATCTTCAACAAAAACATAAAAAATGGTTGAAATAACTAAATTCATAATTAATTTATGATCATTTATTCGTCGGTAACAAACAGGACCAGAGAAAAATTGTGTTTTTAAATTGTGACTTTGTTCACATAAAACTCTGAATTTAAAAAGTAGATCTAAAATTGCATAGTCTCATCCTCTTAAGCATGTAATAAACATTGTAAGGACATATTTTAACGTTAATACAACTTCTAGTTTTCCGGCAAGGTCAAGTTTTCAAAAATATGTCAGGTAACAAACGGGACAGGTAACACACGGGACAATTATTCCCTGTAACATTTTTCATTAAACAATAGGTGTAGCCAACGCGAAGCAACATCTTTTGTTAAAAAATATCTCTGATTAAACAAAAGAAATATAAAACAAAACATAAATGTAAAAAACACTTATTTTATTTTATTTCTAAAGGTGGAAGGGTGAGTAATAAAAATGCATGATTTTAAATCAGCTCAATAACTTTTGTGAGACTATTTCTGAGACTTGAATATTTTAAGTCTAAAAATATGAAAAGCTGTGTGCTAGGTTTGTGATATTTTCACCAGTGTTAACCAAGAAGATATAAAAACAGGAAATACATACTTTTTGGTTGTTCTCCTATGACAAATCTCTTTTTTATATGGTTGAAAATAGCCTATTCAATGCATTTTGTTATTTTTTTCATGAATATTAATGAGCCTTGTGACGTCATATGAGCTTGAAATGACTTGTTGACCTCATTTGCATTTATTTCATTTCATACCCTTTATGGTGATATATGACACATTATGCCTACCCTTACAAACCCACTGACACAGTTGACACAAAAATGGTCAAAAAGTAACAAACGGGACACTTTGGAAACAAATAGCGTGGACTTGCCCATAATAGTAAATCATAAGTTTCCTTTAGCAAAATAAAAGCAATACAATGCTTAAAATAAAAAGTTATTTTTTTCAATTCATAATTTGGTTTTCAATTCAAAACAAGTCAACATTTTACATTGTTTTTTTTTTTTTTTTGCTCAAATAATAAAAAGAAAAATTTGATTTTCCATAATTATCATAAATCATATAATTTTTCTTTCTAAATTAAACATAAGTTCTTTCAAAGATAAATTGAATATTATAATAGAATTAGATATTGAATACAAAATATTCACATCTATGCAATCATATGTTTTGTTTCTTAAATATCATGACCTTGATTCCTTTTACAAGTCTTCTTTTATTTAAATAATAAACTTCTAAATATTCAACAAAAACATTAATTTTTTTAATTCATAATTTTGTATTAATTTCTTAACAAGTAAATATTTTACAATGTTTATAATCCAATTGAATAGATCAAATACCAAATAATTAATACAAATCCACTTATATCGAATCAACTACTAACGGTGTTGCCTGTGTTCCTGTATATTCGAAGATCAATGAAAGATTTCGGATGACATGGCAAGACTCAAGATTCATTTATTTCACACAAACCTTTGCACATTTGTAACATGATATTCGCAAAATTGGTGAAAATACTTTGCATGCACAAAATATCTGGTATAATAGTAATCCACAAGTACATTTTTAATTAATTCACTTTAATATTTTCATTATGAGGTATCTAATTTGAATGATTCTGGACAATGATCTTCCTATAGAATGCATTTTATGTATTAGAAGCTGTGGAAGAAGATTTGAAGGGGTCATGACCTCCAGAAGTCCGACGTAAGGAAGCCCTTGGGTGGTGGTACTCTCTGCCTCTTTAGACAGTCCTGCAATACAAAAGAACAGAGTAAAAAATTGAAATACAAACCCTATGGCCCGAATTCACAAAGGTGGATTCTGCAAAATCCATGGTTTCAACCCTGGGTTTAACCTAGGGTTGGACCTTGGATTTTCAATTTGGTATTCACAAAGGTGGACTTGACTGACTCCACAGATCCACAGCGTCATAATACGTCATAATTTGGGTCAACTGTTGGTGACTCATAAACTGGTGGATCCGTGGAGCCGTCGATTAAAAAACCCACGGATCCACGGATCCGTGGGTTTTGCAGAATCCTCCTTTGTGAATTCGGGCCTATGTTTCCGTACAATGTGGCACCGGTACACATGGGTGCCCAAATCAATACTCCTGACCCAAAGCATTTCGAAATTTAAGAAAGGGTCTTTACACATGAACGCTAAAATATATGCTGGAAATAAAAGCACAAAAGTGCAATATATTATAGAGTACAAAGAGATCTCCCTTACAAATACAGTCCATCCCCAATATAATAATAATAATAATAACGCATTTGTAACATAACGCAATATAACAAGATGTTCCAGATCAAGCCAACTGGCTCATTGTACTGAACAATGAAACGCACAAATTTGCACAAGTTTGAACCTGGAAATTTTTGTTCTAATGATTAAATCTTGTATCTGTACTAAAAAATCTCCCCTATAATTAAGGTCCATTCCCATTATATATTATATGAAGATGCTCGCAACCAAGCCAAATGCCTTAATATTATATAAATAGTGCATGCTCTACCATGCAACATACTAGATTATGTGCACGACAAATACTAAATTATCCCGAGGGCACATTTATTTCACAGAGGCCGTAGGCCGAGGTGAAACAGATGTGCCCGAGGGATAATTTAGTATTTGGAGTTCAAATAGTCAGTAATGTTGCATTAATAGATGCATGCACTATTTATTATAGTAAATAGACCCCTAGATCTTTGACCTTGCCTAATCTGGTTTTATCTTTGCAAATGTTTGCCAAACTTTTGGTGCTAATTAAGCTATTGTGACGTATATTGTCGCTCCGCGTATCTATTGTTGTGCGCACCATCTTACTGTTATTACGCGCTTGCGCAACAAGGCAATCCATTTCACCATTCATTTTAACACAGGTAAAAACCATTCAATATAACAAAAAAAAACGTTCAATATAACAAAAACGTGAATGACACGTGACATCATTTCAACCAATCACAGCTCTTAAAATACTACCACTATTTACTATAACAAAATATTGTTATACTAACATTAAAATAAACCCACAAGTTTGCAAAAGTTGGTATATGAAAAACTACCTTGTTATAATGAAATCTCGTAGTATCTGGGTTTGCTATAACTGGAATGGATTGGACGTCTATTTTTCATTTACTTTTCTTTAAACCCAATAAAATCACTTTGGAAATGAAATGATTTAAAAAACCCTTTTTTAAAAACTTATTTTTAAATCAAATATTCCTCAATTAGAAAATATGTGTGGAAATCACCACCAGGGGAGAGTTTCATCAAAGGACTTGTCAGACGTTTTATCCGACAAACTGTTATAAGCTACTGAAATGCTTGCATCTGATTGGCTGAGAGGAAATTCGTCGGATAAAATGTCCGACAAGTCCTTTGATGAAATGCCCCCTAGGCATCTTACCTCTAGGAAGGATTTCAGTCTCATGACAGGACCACCAGAGCCTTGTGGTGTAACAGCCTCAATCCTAAAATAATCAACACAATACACTTCATCAATAAAAACGGTTTATATCCAATTGGTCTAACAGCAGTTGGTCTAATTCTCCATTTGTCTAATACCACATGGGCTAAACCCATTTGGTTCACTAACAATCTGGTCTAAGTTTCAATTGGTCTAATATATACTTGGTCTAATTCTCACTAGATCCACTGATCATTTTCTCTAATTGCCAAATCGTCTAATAGCCAAATGGTCCAAATTAATATTTTGTCTATAACCAGTTTGTTACCGCATGAAATTGACCAATGGTGATGGACCAAATCATGGACCAGGTTCACTTGTACATTGTTTGGGCCAATGATCAAACAACAACGCATGTATACAATCTTCAACACCACTTAATTATTTACAAATTTTCGAGTAAAAGAAAGAAGAAAATCTGTCCCATAAACACAGAATTACACATAATTATAGCAGTAGATACCTTTCTAACATATAATTTACATATTCATGAAAACTCCTCAAAAGCACATTTTGAGTAAAAGATTTAGGTAAAATATTTGTCTTTATGCTATTAGTATTTCCACTTTGTAGAATCTGTGCACATATAATTCTAGTCATCTCTAAACTTGAAAGACACATAAAAAACACAGTAATCTAAATATTACATGAAAGCATAAACATATATATATATAATTATATATATGTAGAATTTGAACTTACTTTGGAAAGTAGTTCCTGTAGAGTGTTTGTAAGAGTTTGTAGAACTGTTTTCCATATGCCTCAGATAATGTGTGACCGCATACCTGTCAAAGAACAAAAATTACACAAAATAGAGTCTCAAATCTAACCTTCCAAAGGTACAGCACATGTAGGTACATGTACAGCTTGGACAAAAATTATTAGACCAAGCTTTTTTTTTCTGTTCTGGGACAAGAGTGGCAATTGCATTAGTAATGAAAGGTCTATACTCAAATGTCAATGGCATAATTGCTGAAGGATGTATAGAAGTAGAGTTAGTCTGTGTTTAATATCTTTTCTTACCACACAAAGCGAGAAACACACACACTGAAACCCTTATGAAAAAGAGCTTGGTCAAATAATTTTTTTCCTGAGCTGTATGTTTAATTTTATCATGCATTAGAGTATGGAAAAAAGAGGGGAAAAAAAAGGAATCTTTATATCCTGAAATCTCAACAATCACTCTTGAAAAAGAAGCATTTGCTATGTTTACAAACATATGATCCATGTAATCATTGATCATAAAACATTTGCAAAATCTGCTACCCATTGGTTGCCTTGCAAGAAATCCTTATATTTGCTTCAGGTCACCTTTTATAGCACTTGTACAAATTTTTTGTATGGGAAACTATTGTAAATTATGTTAATGGTTTACATATGTGAAAATATGATGCCACGGAATTAATAGATCACACCATTGCACTTTTGCAATTTGCAAAGTATGTTTCCTCAAAAGTGGCCATCATTAGTTCATTAATCTCTTATTTACGAATTATATTTAGCGAACCCCACAATGATCCCATTTCATGCCATGCCTCCATTTACAGGGCCCCTGACAATCGGGATGCTCTAACCCTCACCCTAACCTGACCAGAGTCAGGATAGTTGTAAATCATACCTCAAGGAAGTCGAAGAGAGTGGTTGCTGTGATGTCTGGCTGAGGTTCTAGGTTCAAAACTCGGGCAATGAACATCCAGCCCCTGTCTACACCATGTGGATGTGACTGCATACAAAATAGAATGAAAGTAAATTCTGTAACATTCTCAGAATCCATGTACAGTACCAATGATATTTCAAATAAAGCACAATCTAAAATAGTTCCTATTTGCATAATTATACAAATGTAGTTTTTATCACTATTTTGTTTAAAAAGATATTGAATTTGTATCTTCAAAGATATTGGTTTATTTTATATTTCCCTCAAAAAGGGGGGTTGTCTTTTCAATGTTATCAATTGGTCATTTTAAGGTAACCCTGCCACAGCAGCCCCATATACAGTCTGTATCAAATAAAATGGTACATGCAGAAACATTTTTTTGTATGACAATTAATCACATTCTAAATGTGTTTGATATTTCCATAAAGTAGGAAAATCAGGCTTTCTTCTGCAATTTTTTCCATCCGATTTGGGGTTGTAGATCTTGAGATACATGTATGACCAGTTTTCTGTAATCAAGAAAAAATGTACTTTGCGCATGCTTTTCTATGGGTTTCGCACATAATAGCCATTAATTCAGCGCACCGAAACAATAGATGTGTGTATTTTCGATTAGCTCATCGCCGCACAAAATTTAGCATAACTTTTGTTTTACAAAAGCAAATTACACAAAACAAAGTGCATCAGCAAGAATAATCTTTTGGCTTTAAGTTAGTACCACATTCACACTTCATTTGAGAATATTTCATACACTGTACGTAAATTATTTTTTCCCGGCTGTACCATTTTTTAAAAAACAGACTGTAGGGGGCATGTACACTCACATGTCCTCTCAGTGGTGGTGTTGCTATAATAGGCATAGATCCTTGTGAATCTACTCATACACTAGGCATCATCACTTACCTGTTCTCTCAGTGGTGCTGCTGCTATAATAGGCATAGACTCTTCTCAATCCATTCATATACTATGCATGATCACTTAACTTTTCTCTGAGTGGTGGTGTTGCTATAATAGGCATAGAGTCTTGTTAATCTATTCATACACTATGCATGATCACTTACCTGTCCGCGGAGTGGTGGTGTTGCTATAATGGCTGCATAGAGTCTGGTGAATCCACTCATACGCTTCAGGTATTTGTCTTGCTTTTCAATCTGGCTGTCACCCTCGTAGCAATATCCAAGACATCTGAAAAAAAAAGGACAAAGTTTGTGTTGCTGCCAAAGCTGTATTCCAGACATGTAAAACAGGCAAGGTGCTATACAGTGCGTCCCAAAAAGAACTATACACTTTTTAAATAGCTACTAAATAGAAAAATATATGATTCTTAGGGGAAAGATTTATATGTATATAAGGCTCATATCCTCAACTATCATTATGACACAAAAAATTCCGAAAATAACCCATGCTTCAGTGAGTAATGCCCACTTTTGTAAAGGACATAAAAATTAGCCTGCGCAGGAATTCACTATTCATTTTGCACCTGGTTATGGAACGCCATGAAGAAGTCAACATTAACGATGGAATAAATCAGCCAACAAAGACAAAAATAAATTGAAGTCAAAGCATAAATCAATTATATGAAAACAAATGGTGAAACATAAAATTTTTGCATAACATTAATTGTTTTTTCTGACTTTGGTTTATCTTTGACTCTGTTGGCTGATTTTTCCATCGTTAATTTTGACACAATCATGGCGTTCCATAACCAGGTGCAAAATGAATAGTGATTCCTGCGCAGGCTAATTTTGTGTCCCTTACAAAAGTGGGCATTTCTCACTGAAGAATGCGTTATTTTCGCGAATTTTGGTGTCATAATGATAGTTGAGGATATGAGTCTTATATACATACAAACCTTTTATCCAAGAATTTATATTTTTTATTTTGGTAGCCATTTCAAAATGTGTATAGTTCTTTTTGGGACACACTGTATAGTGGTAAAAATAGCATGGAATTTCTCAGTAATAAATTACTCCTTTAACTAAGATGGCATAATTTAGGGTTACTTGTAACTTGCAAATGGCCATGCATTTTGAGTTGGGCCTTAAAAAGGTGGAGTTGTGACATCTGCTCCTAAAATATGATGTTGTTTATAGATTTACTCAACAACTATACAGCCCTTATTGCTGGTTTTGGTCTTAAATTAAAGCTCTGATGTAGGACAACAAAATACTTGTATCAAAACATGAAAAAAAAATAATCATTTTCTGTTAATTAACTGGTAATAAACAAATATCTGGGGTGGAGGAGGAGCCGCGCAGCAAATTTGGCAAATGTGCTGTAATGAGTTAAATCAAGTTCACAGAAGAGTGTTTTTGGATTGAAATGAATACACCCTGCTGAAATAATCAATTTAGCTTGATTTTGATAGTTTATTATATTAGTCCAGGAGTTTTAATTATCTTGATTAGAGTAATTGGCCATGCTTCTTGAGATTGTCCTACAAAAAGGTTTAGTTTTCACAACTACTCCTCAAAAGTGATTTTGTTTATATTTACTCACATGTCAAAACATAATAATAATTGATTTAAGTGCATTTCTGAACTCCTCGGACATTTAGCTTGAAGAAAATGATATCTTAGGGGTAAATAATATTCTTTTGAAAAAAGTTAGAGCCACTTTCAGTGAATGCGCCGCGATTAGCACAAATTTTGGTGTGTCAACAACATGGCCCACCTTAAACCGCATGGCCAATATGTTATGATTAAAAATTTAACACTATATTTCTCTAAAAAAGTTCAATGTTTCATTAATTTTTCCTTTTAATATTCTACGGGGGGCGGGGGCGGGGGGGGGGGGGAACGGAATCATTTACTGTTTTAAACCATGTCACAACAATCGAACCAGGAAAATCAGAAAAAATGAACCCATGGCAGCCTGTGAGCCATAACAGAACAGTCAAACACACTATGAACTTATATTCATAGCGTAAGCAATACAGGAAGCCATTTAGACAGGTTTGAATGTATTTTAGCTAGCCTGTTATGCACTAAGCTAGCATATATGCAAAATGAAAAAATAGAGAACATCCCTCTTGACTCTTTATTTTTTTAAAGAATTATTACCTGAATTAAACAACCTTGTATAACTCCAATGCTCAAACATTGATATAATTAAGAGTGTCTTTGTTTCACCTTTACATGGGAATAATTGTGACAACCGCAATTCATTCGACTTTGTAAAAAATTTGCAGCATTCAAAGGGTTAAACTGTGGAATACTAATGGCTGAATGGGTTTATGTCAAATCTACACCAAAATAAGGAGTTGAGGAATCTTTCACTGCAGGTAGTCTTACTTGTAATAGTCCTCCAGGCTCTGATCATCTCTCTTAGAGATGTGATACGGGACAAGGAATGGACAGCTCTGATAGAAGTGATAGAGGAACAGGTCACCCATATCAGGTACGTCCTGCCATAGCGCCACCGCTATGGCTGCAAAGGCAAACGCTGACTCATGATTGGACGAGACCTGCTCGTCACCTTGTTTCTGTGTCACACAAACAAAGAGCAATGAAAGACATGTAATTTATCTGTACTTGCACAATAAGATCACATAATCCCCTCCTCCCTCCATCTCTCCCTCTTTCTCTTGCTCTTGAACACCCCCATCCTCATCCATATAATAACATACACTTTCTATACATCTATATTCACAATTATGCTGTAGAAGAGTCTTCTTGTGTAAGTCTGTGTGTGTGTGTGTGTTTATGACTGTAAAGCATATATATTTTAGAGTTTAGTACAGTCTAATACATTAATCTTATTATTATTCTTCTCTGCTGCTCTCATCTCAAACCTCTCTCTCCATCTTCTTTTCATTCTCGCTTTTTATTTTCACTTACAATACTGTAGTTACTTCAATTCTGCCTTTCTTTCTTGGGTCAGAAAAGCAAACTTAGATTGATGCTTTACAGTGGGTCTTTCATACCTACCACAAGTTTCTTACCAGCAAGGTCTTGACATGGACCATCCCTGTTGGTTTGGTTACCTTCATGATTTTACCTTGACACAATGGAAAGCTAAATGTCTATAAACTGATATTTCCTTGTAACTAGCCTTTCTCTTCTGGGTTAAGACTGGCAAACTTAGATCAATGCCTTGCATTAGCCCATTCATACCCACCACTAGTTTCTTTGCAGCAAGATCCTTGACATAGATTATCCCTGTTGGTTTGGTTGCCTTGACACGACGGTTTGCCATTTCGACCTCGCGACCTGAGAGAAGGTCCTTAAGACGATGGAGCTTGTCCAGGAGATGGGAACCCGACTGGACAGAGACTGAGTTGATGGGAGTGTTCACTGCTTTCTGCAGATCGAACCGATACTTCTTTACCTGCAAGGAAACAACACACAGTAGGTTAGGGTTGAGTAATGGTCTATAAGATGATGGAGTTTATCTAGGAGACGGGATCACGACTAAATGGAGACCGAGTTAATGGTAGTGTTAACCGCTTTCTGCAGATCAAAATGGTACTTCTTGACCTGTAAAGAAAGAATACATAGTGAGTTAATTTTGAGTAATGGTTCTTGAGATGATGGAGTTTATTTAGGAGGTGGTAACAGGACTGGACAGAGACTGAGTTAATGGGAGTGTTCACTGCTTTCTGCAGATCAAACTGGTCCTTCTTGACCTGTATGGAAACAACACATGGTAGGTTAGGGTTTGAGTAATGATTATTGAGATGATAGATCTTGTCTAGGAGATAGGATCGAGCCTGACAGGACAGAGACCTAGTTGATGGGAGTGTCCACTGCTTTCTGAAGATCAAACCGGTACTACTTGACCTATAAGGAAACAACACATGGTACTGTAGGTTAGGTTTGAGTAATGATTATTGAGATGATAGATCTTGTCTAGGAGATGGGAGCCTGACAGGACAGAGACCCAGTTGATGAGAGTGTTCACTGCTTTCTAAAGATCAAACCGGTACTTCTTGACCTGTATGGAAAAAACATACATAAGGTTAGGTTTAAGTAATAGAAACAATGAATAGAAGCTCTGCATTTGTACATTTTGTAAAGAACTTCTTGTGAACACCATATTCGCTATTTTTTTGCCACAGTTAAATCTATTGAAACTGAAGATATAGCTGTGACTCATGGAGGATTACAAAGAATAGAATTGAAGAGAGAAGAATAGAGAATAAAGAATTGAATAGAGAAGATGAATTGAAAAGACCTCCAATTTGGGTGATTATCCTAGTTATGCGAGGCAAGATGGACTGTAATATACTGTATAAGCCAATATTTTCACATCCAGATATTTTCACGATTTTGGACTAGTTGGGGAAATTCGCGAGAGCAAAATTTCGCGATTCGGTGATGACTTCATTACTATAAATAGCCTTGTACCGAAGTGCAAATTTTCGCGATGACTGACTCCCGAAATTTGCAAAAATAAAGTCACCACGAAAATAACCACTTATACAGTATGCACCTGTAGTGCCTGTACAAAGTAGAGGAGATGAGAGAATACAATTACCAACAAGTTGATTTTGGACAATTTAGTTGAAATAATACAACTTCTACTCATGCAGAAAGAGAGAGATAATCCATTTAATCTTCTAGTGAAGAGTACAGAGACATTTTCACACATTTTTTGCACTCCACAAATTTCAGATGTGATGGTATTCGCAAGAAACAAATAAGAAACCAAACCCTCTGTACTTGCCGAAGCATCAATTTTACATCTAAAATTTAACTAATTGCAAGCTCTGACAGGAGCTACAACACCAGCATTGAACACACGATAAAATACATGTAGGGTGTAAAAACTATATGCGACACACTGGAAAAAGTGGAATTCAAATTTGGGCAAAGTAATAAATAAAGGTTGGTTTCCGCTAAAAATCAAAGGCCTTAATCGTAAAGATTAAGTACAAAATAACTTTAAAATAAATTAAATTTAAAGACTAGAGCAATAGTTCTTACATCTTTATCAGTCGTTTTACTAAGTCCCTTGCAGCTCTCTTCCACCATCTTGTGTTTCTCATGTAGACTGGTGTACTCCTTCATTGCATCTGGACTGATAGAGGACTCCAGTGAAACAGCTGTGAGAGAAAGGATAACATCTCAAATATGTTTATACTAAATCACTGAATGAATAATACAACATGGGGCCTTTCACCAAGTTGGTTGTAAAGTTACACACAATTTTATGAGCAACATGAATATGAAAAGCTGAATGGAATGCTCAGAATTCTTCTCAAGGTGTGACTTTATTTTACCCAGTCTCAATTAAAATGTTGCTAAAATTATCATTCACATAAAAAATGTTTGTTATTATGTTAATCACAATATTCGGTGACGATACATTTTCAACCTTTTCTAATAAGAATAAAAATGATTTGAGCATCCCAATTTGGCTCTTCATTTCCTCTGGATCACTCTAGAACTGACATCTCAGTGTCCCATCATTCTTGGTGTAATAATTAGAGTATACCCAGTTGTTGTGTGACTCGACAGGTTGGGTGTCCAGACATACAATTTTAACTGGCCATTTGAAAATGTTCTCAAGTGATTTTGTTTAAGTTTTAAGCACAGAATGTTAGAAAATATTATAGAGAACAGATCTTGATGAGGATACACGTAAGCACTACTTGCGCCTTTGCTGTGTTCACTTCTAATTCCTTAAATATTACGAGTTGAATTACAATTACCTGCAGTTGACTGTGAGGGCGTAGGTTGTGCCTTTGCTGTTTTTACTTCTAATTCCTTGGCTTTGGCTTTCTCCTTCTCTATTATTTCCTTCTCTTTCTCTTTTCTTGCCACTTCTTCTTGAAATTTTCTCTCTGCTTCAGCTGTATTGAGGAAATGAATAGTAAGAACAAAAGTTCTTTAATTCCATTCCATTCCACTCTTTTCTAACACATGGAATTTTCTGGATATTTGTTTCAAGACGAAATATAAGACGTATCGTATCTTATTAGCAGATTTTAGTTTTAGTCACACGCCAAAAGCTGGCTCAAATGTACACACGTGTAAAGAAATGCAAGAATCAGGTCACACACGCCTCATTACCGATAGAGAGCAAAAGATATTCATTCGACCCAACCCTTCCGAAAATTTTGTAACTTTGAACAGCTGATAGACAAAAATGTGTGCATATGATTCACATTTAAGAATGGTTATAGGAAGGGCAATCATTAAGCTTCGTATGCTAAAACTGGGAAGAAATCAATGTTAAGGCTTGGCACTATATTAGAAGCGCAAGGTTTGATATCAAATTCTTACTTTTGACTGCCAATTGAGTCAGTTTTGGCATGAGGGGGCGCTATATCGATTAATTTTTAAAATGAGCCGGTGAACAGCTAGTTTCTTGGCTAAATTAGAAAGGAGGAATAATTTGTCTATTCGTTCCAAATGACCAATCACCGAGTGAATTTAAGGCTGATTTTATATAACTTTATCAAACCTAAAAATTAACACGAAGTCTCTATGAGATCATAATTACAGGTGTGGCCCCATCAGCACATGCATGCACAGACATGAATGTCACAAGATAGAGCACATGGTTTATCAACTGTAGTATGCATCATATGAGCTAAATAATAGTCAGCTATTACAAGATTTGCACCCTGCATGGACTAATACAATGTCCAATACGAGCATGAGCATGTAATAAATCACACATAATAGTTTCACATAAACAGGATTAGGACATCCTGTGTGTGATCAAATCTATTTGACACGCAATTCCTCTATTTATTTTATTCTTTATGTATATCACCTTAACACTGTAATAAGGGTAAACATCAGAAAATATACAGTGAAACTGTAACGGTCGGCATCTTGCCTGTACCATTTTTAATGATACAGAATGTAGAATTACCTATGGCTCTAATGGCTTCTTCTTGTTTTAGCATGAGCTGCTCAACAACTGTCTGCATTGTATTCTCTAGACCTCTGAAAGACTCCGCTGCTAAGGCTTCTTGTACAAATGCATCTACAAGAGAAACATCATTCATATATTACTAGTGGCTGGTCGACAAACAATATCATAGAAACACAGAAATGTTAACAACAAGTGAGGAATTCATTTTTAATACATAAATGTGGGTCTTTGTAAATCTCACAATTTTGAGTTTACTGCACCATTTTTATTTCTTTTGTATCTTTGTTTTGCAAAGTGAGGCATGCAATCATGTGTGTAATGTTATCCATTATGGAACAACATTTGATTATACCTTGCACCTTGTACCTGGTAGTTCCATAACCATTCCCTGCAGTCCACTGCCAGGTAGAATAACTTGGAGCTGACGAGAATGGGGTATAATTATAATTTTTTCATTATATACGTTAATTTTCTCTATCATGACTCTCTTTATTACACTCAGGGATTCCTATACTTTTTCTCATAGATGTACAAGATATTCAAAGGTTGAAATGAATCACGTTTTGATCCTCAAAGTGGCATCAATTATGTTTTTATTTCACTCCTACAACCTTTAAATAAATACATTTGATACTTAATAACACTTTTTTGATGAAGATTACAAAGTGTATAAAAAAAAATTGTTAATTTTTGTGCGAAAATAATGGTTTTACATTTTTCTTTGAATTGCCAATTTAGAGATTTAAATGATCTTTATTCAAGAACCACTTGATGTATGGAACCAGAAATAAATACACATTTGTCAGCAATTTCTGCTCTTTAATAAAGCTGATAAGTATTATGTGATACATACCATTCTGGTTTCAAAGATAATACCAAAATGTCACTACAACAAGAAATTTATGTCAATGGGTAGAAAAAATGGAACAGTAACAGTGTATTAAATACTCACCAGCTTTTTTACACAGAGCTTGAATGTCCATGGCAAGCTTGCTAGACTCCTTAGACAGGTGTTCCTTGTGAGAGCATGATTGGAGTAAATGAAGTATCTTTCTGGCTGTTTCATCTACCTGATTCTTCACCCTGGTTAAACTATGCTGGAAGTCTTGCCTCTCTTTGGCTCTAAACAAATGAACAAAGACATCTTTCATTTTGTTGTAGCCCCATCGGAGATAAAAGTAGACGTTGGGGATTTGAATACCTTGTGGTTCCAATTTTATTTATTTTTTTAAATTTAAATTGGGCATCTAATCTAACACAGCAGGAGTTACACAATAGAAAATCCTTTCTTATAAGAAACCCTCCAATGACGTTAATCAACATTCATAGTCTCTGCCCCTCGAGCACTCCGCAGAGTAGATTTGGCGCATTACAAATCATACAATGTATGTATTATTATCATTATAATGTCCTCTTACAGTTCCTAAATAGTAATGTGTCAGTAAGAAGAGTCCAGAGACATTTCTTCCAATTTCATCATCTATACTCCATGGACAGAGATTTCCCAGTAACTTAGTAACTTCCTGGATAAAGGTAGATTTCAAAAGCTTGAATCTCTCCTTGTTCCAAGATTTTTAAAAACTTATCATTCAATTGCAGATTATGCAGTCGTAAACACACATATAGTCAAAATTCTTTATCAATAAGAAATCCTCTCATGGAAGATTATTAATATTCATAATTAACATTTAAAGCAACCATTTCTTTGCTTATAACTATGTGAATGCTGTAAGGTTTGAAAGAATCCTATCGTTTGCTGATTTAAACACCAGATTGATGTGAAACAGCTCTACTGTTGATGATGCAAGCAACTGTTGTGAATTGTAAAAAAAAAAGAAAAAGAAAAAAAAGAGACACCTTAAAACAGAAGAAATTGGAGGAAGACAGGTATTTTGTGCATTTAAATATGAATTCCTATCCATGTTTTTTTCTTCCTAAAATAAATAAAGTGCATGGAAAAGGTAATGCGCATTTTAACAAGAATCTTTGACAATTGAAAATTTGATAGTTGTTCCTCCGTAACAAGTGAGTACTAAAAGAAACGATCGTCAAATCAGAGTATTGGTTTCATAGTATGTACCTTTTCCTTTTTTCCATCTCATCAGCTTCTCTCTGTAATACAGCAGCTTTCATTTTAGCATCCAGTCTCTGTGAAGTGGAGAGGAGGAAGATAAATAAATGAGGTATGAGTAAATACAAGATAAATTATTTCAGGCATACCTATGTTTAATCATTTCATCTGATCTTTGATTACTAAAGCATTTACAGTTTCCCTTTAACAAAAAATTATAAATAAAAAAAATATAGCAATTACATTTAGGATGAATAGATAGGAAACTGTACTCTTAATATCAAATTTCTAGCATGGAATTTCTTTCTTGCTACATGAAATAATGTATAACTGTAAGAGTTCACTTTCGGGGAATTGAAATCACCCCCTTCCCATGACTGGTAAAAGAAAACAATTCTTCTCACTAGAACTGATCGTAACCTGTCCTGCCAGAATAAACTTCAGTATAAAAAAACACAAACTGTCACTTTTCTCTTAATTTTAAGAATATGAAAAAGTTTTAGATGGCATACTAAAGCCACCTAAGGGGAACTGAATAAAGGGACCTCTATAAAGAGATACAATTTATAGAGAGTGGCCACTAAGTCAGGTTTCAGTGCACCTTTAAATGTAACCTATGACGCTCTTGCTGGTGTAGTAGTCTCTTCTCTCTCATTTCATCCATCTCTCTCTGGGCCTTCCTCATTGTTTGGACAAGGGCCTGCTGCTTCAGTTCTCTCTGCTGGGCTAGCAGGGCTACATTCTGTTCAGCTTGTTCCTGGACCTGTTTAGAGTGTTCCTCCAACTGGTTCTGCCGCTCTTGAACTCGCTCCTACGTCAAAAATGAATAATTGATGTCAATTGAGATCTAGATAATCAAAATGAAGTTGATGAGTTGAAATGTTTTATTCATATCAATAATACCTTGACTATTATGATTGGTCCTCTACTTGATTTTGCCTCTCTTGAACTTGCTCATAATAATAATAATATTCTGGATTTATATAGCACTTCATACATCTTTTAGAGTTAACATTTCAGATATATTAGAGAATTCCATTAAATTTAGATAAACAGGGTGTAGTAGAAATTATGTTCCCTTTTTCATATGTAGAAACATGAGTATGTAAAATACTCCAAGGCTAATCAAATATAACATTGAATGTTCAACTTTAAATGTCGACTTTTGTTTGACCTCAACATGTATTTGTTTTATATGACCATAAATACACGTACACTATACTTTAGTCAAGTTTGGGGGTATATTCCTCATATAAAAGTTGTTGTTGTTGTAGTTGTAATCATTGCTTTTGCTGAAAATATTAATAAATAAGATGAATCCTCGACCGCGTGCGGTCGAAATATATGCCTCCTCCATTGCCAGATCATAAAAATATCGCACATTCATCTATTCATTTTGCTTTATTGAATGACATTTTTGACCTTGACCTTTGACCTTGTGACCCCAAACCTAATCAGACCATATTCCTCTGGTGATAGATACTACCCTTAAATTTGAAGTTTATATCTTAATTGGTTCCCGAGATATCGCGATGACAGACTCAATACATGGATTTTCACATCTTGACCTCTGTGACCCTTGACCTTTGACCTATATAATCCATAATCTAATCAGATCGTTTTCCTATGGCGGTACATACTACACGTAAGTTTGAAGCTCATATCTCAAATGGTTCTTGAGATATCGTGATAACGAACTCAAAACATAGAATTTCACTATTTCTGACCTCCGTGACCTTGACCTTTGACCTACATACTCCAAAATCTAATCAGATCATCTTCCTATGGTGATACATACTATCCCTAAGTTTGAAGTTGATATCTCAAATGGTTCTTGAGATATCGCGATAACGAGCAAGCGGGACGTACGGACGGACGTACAGACGGACGGACGGACGGACAACCCGAAAACATGATGCCTCCGGCACCACCTTCGCTGGCGGAGGCATAAAAAACTTTTGTTCATTTACAGATGAATTTTCCCTCCTTCTTGCCAGTTTGTGTCAATATTAAACTTGGTTCAAATGCAATGGTTGGATTTTTTTTATTTATCAAACTGACCTTGGCGATCTTCTCCCACTCTTGTTCACACTGAACAATTGCACGTTCAACATGACTGCTTTCATTCAATTGAATAGGACTGGTATCCACAGGTTTCCTAGTAAAAAGGGAAAAAAATGTGTAAGGCGTGTTAGTAGATATAGTTGTTGAAATGCTGAAAGAAAGAAGCAACCCTCCAAAGCTCATGTGTTTTTTTCATATTTGTTTTAGTAATATAGACTGGCATCTAACCGTGACAAAGTCATTAAAATGTTTTGGAGAATAGTCACTGTGAATCATTAGATTAAATTATTGGTTAGCGATAACAGTATTTTGTATTCTTTTTAATTTGAACAGACTTTACCAGCTGCTGGCATTACATTTCAAACATTACAATATTCAGAAGAATATAAACTGTATGAAATAAAATATTCAACCCAAAGCAAAAAATAAATAAAAAATAACCTCACAATTTCTCATTGCCCTAGTTTGAAGCAAACTAGGGCACATACAATTTTCACCCATAATATGTAAAATTATTTTTAGTGCAACATCGTTCCACAAAAATATATTTGATAAAAGGAAATAATAAAGGCATAACACACTCAAACCCAAACAATCAGACAATACCTCCCGCTATAAGCATGGTCCACCTGTACATCATTAGTTGACACACTGTCATCTCGTCTCTGTCTGACCTCAGGAGATGCCCTCTGTTCTCCCCTAGCTGGGGAAGAAACCCCGACCTTGGAGAAAGCTGCAGCGAGCAGATCCACCGATATAGACGGAGGAGAAGAGCAATGGGAAATCACCTCCTACGAAAAAGAGAATTAGAGTTAGAATCAGAGATATTCATACAGAACAGGTGGATAAATGAAATCAAATGCAATCAAACCCCAATTCTTCACTGGGAAAGCACATAGAACCACTAGGCCCCATGTCATACAAAGTATTGACCTAGTGGTGAAAGTGGGACTACGGGTGGAAGGTTTTGCATCTCGGACTATTGGTTTTTCCCCCAAGGTTTTTCTTCTTTTAGCAATAGTCATATCGACTCTAAATTAAAGCTGTCCTATGTTCTATGTAGTTATATTTATCAGAGAATGGGTTTTCAATAGATTTGATTTCACCATCATGAAAATAAAAAATAAAAAGCACTCCCAATTTTTTGCATTGCAAACCGTATGGGAAAGCATATACTCACTAGAATCTCGCCACAATCCCGACATGGCTTTGCTGCTAGCATGCATAGAACTCACACCTGGAAATTCAGGATATTTTGCTTCAAATTCGGGTGCAATTATATTGATTAAAAATTGAGAAAAATTCATTTCAGAAAAAAAAGAGGCTAGACCTAACAGTTAGATACGATATGAAACAGCATTTCCTAAGCGATTAGCACCACTTTGAGTGCATTATCTATAGATTCTAGGCCTAATACTTCTAGTTTTGCCCTTTTTCACAAATTTTGTTTTTCCCCACAACAAGTTTTAATTTTATTTTTGTGTGTCTGAAAAGTGAGATGTTCAAAAATTATTTTCAGCATTCAGCAAATGAATTTGTGACTAGATGATAGAAAATCTAGATCTATCTAACGTGTCGTTAGATCTAGACTTCTGTGACTTCACTGACTTTCAATCCAACCTGAAGCTAAAGAAGTCTGTTTCCTGTGGTGCATGTGTATACCCATCCCTTTTATAAAAAAGTGTTATCTATCCCGTGCACTGTTCATGTTACCTGTCAAATCTGTTGATCTATACACCTGCCCCACCTCGGCCTTGATCTCAAAATAAAGTGGGTGTTGGTGTTAAAAGCCTGTGCATCTAACCTGTCGATCCTACACTGTAGCTATTATGGCCACGGCAGCACCTAAAAGAAGTCTGCGTATCAGTCTGGGAAGTATCCATGACAACATGAAACACCCAAGCATTGAAGTAAAGGACAAAGGGCGCAAGGCGGTGATCAACATTAGCTGCAGTCTACTCACACTTGTGAAAAAGGAATCATCTAAATTCTTCCAAAACCTCTACAAAAAGAGCAAAGCAATAGCTGTTGATACAAAAGGGTCTGATGTTATTCGTCTGTGCAATAAACTAGCAAATAGTGGCAACCCAGGTCAAAGATCAAAACTGACAATATCATTTCAGGAGGACACTGGTTCTATAAATGCTTCTGGTACCCTCTGCATAGAATTCATAAAAACGTACATCCCCAAGATACTAGACGGCCTAAAGTCTAGTAATCTCACACTGCAGATGGAAGCTGAACTCCTTCGTCGGGCGGTTGCAGTACAGATTGCAACAATGAATGAAGGGGCAACAGACAATAACCCGAAACAGACTGCAGAAACAGATAAGCGACAAAAACAAAGCAAATGTCTATGTTCTACATCGGATCAACTTCTCCTCTGCCCTGCATGCAAGACCCACTCGTGTGACAACACAATCTGGTGCTCATCATGTGGCAACTGGCTCCACTACACCTGCACGCCGTTGTTACCAGAGGAAATAGCTTTACACGAGGCTAATGAATCCCATGCCTACATCTGTCATCTGTGTAAGGCTCTTCAAACTTCTAGTACAGGTGTGAATGATGCACATGATGATTCTTTTTCAAGTGATTCTATACCAAGTGGTCAAACGTCTCAATTAAGTACTTGCATACATGTAGGTGTTTCTATGTCAGGTGACCAAAGGCGACCTTCAAATATAGATGTAAATGATGTACATGACAATTCTTTTTCAAATGACTCTATACCAAGTGGCCAAAGGCCTCATAGTGTGACTATGAATACAACAGACACATCTGAGGATTCCGCTCCAATTGCCCAACCAGCCAATACAGGCTTTCTCGATATGGATGAATGGCCCCCTAGCATCCCGTTTTCCAACTCACCGGTGATGTCACCCTGTTCTCAGGCTACCAGCAGGGAGGAAGTAAGTGTTTCTCCTACCAGAACAGCTGAGGATATTGTAAATGCATGTACAGAAATCAATGGCTCTCAGCCAGTAAGCATCAGCAATATCCACCCTTCAACATCCGAACAAAACACTAATAGCCGCCCGCAGCTACTCAAACATAATACTTCAAGCGCCAGCAAGGGGACGCAAGCGGGTGAAGAGCTGGCGACCATCACCAAAAAACAGCGTAAGCAAGAGGACCACATTGCTAGGCTTACGGCAGACCTCCGAACTGCACGTATAGTCAACAAAAAACTTGAAGAAGAAAACGAAAAGCAGCTACGTGACCTTCAAGACATGGAAAGAACACTGAGCAACGCGGAAGACGACCTACAGCATGTACGGAGCAGACTCAGACGTGCTAACGATTCACTCGAATCTGCTCGTCGAGACCTCCAAAAGACGAACCGCAAGATGGAAGATACCCAATATCACAACGATAGCCTTCTGGCCCTCTGCCTCAAGCATGGGATAGAGGAAGCACTGGCAGAAGAAGAGTGGACTTATGTCAACAGTGGTAGTCATCCCAAGACCTCAGCTGGACCCAACGCCACTCTCCAAACTAACCCTTTCTCGTCTCTCGGAGATGAAGTTTCTGAAAGAAGAGACTCTGGAGCTACAGGAGTAGAGAGATCACATTCTACTTGGGCTACAAGCAGACCTATACCTAAAAGTACTAGCATGCCTTCCTTGAGTATAAAGACAGGTCGTTCGGACCCAAGGGGAGCAATCTCAAAGAGATCCCAAGCACCACACTCCTATGGAATCACGAGCAGAACCCCTGGCCCAGCAAAGCAGAAGTTTAACGGACACAAGGCTGGTCTTGCACACTCTCCACGGAGGGGAAGATCCTCTCCACACACCACAACAATCGACTTGTCTGAAGGTGATTCTGTGCATGTTCATGAGCAGCATAAAGAACAACCAGGGCACTCATCACCTCAAAGGAAAAATTCAGGGGCCGCCATGTCTGCCGAAACAGGTATAAGATCTCGTGTAGTTCAGAATAACAACTCTGGTGGAGCAGTCTCAAGTTCTTGTAGAGAGCAAACAAAAACGTATGCCGAGACGGTTAACACCAACAAGTTAGATACTGAAAGACATAGGCATCAGAGCTATACCACTTTACATCATGGTACTCAACCACCCAGGACCACTCAGGTTGACTGTGACATAACAAAACCTCAGCAGGGTAACATCCAGGTGCCTTCTGCCACCTTCATTCCAAGTACAGCTGGACCAGGCATTTCGTCAAAGCATCACAACTCTCAGGACCAGACCCAGGTTTTTCGGCATGGCAGGGCATCACAGGCAACATACTTAAACATAATGAACTGTGATACCAAAGCAGTGCTAGCATCAATGGAGATACTGCAAACGCCGTACCTGTGGGACCGAATTGCCACCCAACTACTAGTAAACGCACATCTCCACAATATCTCTTACCACAAAAACTGTTGAATCTTCACAGAGAGAACTTCTCCCGGCCACGACTCCATGGCTCAGGCTATTGTCGGTTCTTTTAATATCATTGAGGTTATTTCTAGGTCTTATTTTTTTCTTTTTTACAATTTCGTTATTTCTCTATCATTTTTTTTTTTTGATCTTTTTTGTCTGGCAAAACTATCATCAATTCTATAGTCAATGACAGTTTGGTGGATTATATTGGGATATCATATCTAAAAAGGATGTGGGGCGCAAAGCATTTGGAACCATTTAATACGATGGCTACTGGATATTTTGGAAATATGTTTGGATAGAAAACGATAAGCTTGACTACCTTTTTGAGGCGCGCTATTCGGTGCAAGATATCAATGAGGTTCAAATCCTGCTTTCCACAGCTAATAAAATCATTGGCGTTTATGAAAATAGGTTCACGCTTAGAATCTGAGTGATTCTCTCTGAGGATAATACAGATCATGGTTCATTTTTTGTCGCGCATTTGTCGCTATGTTGACCATCCTCTAAATACAAGAGTCAAAATTGTATTCTATTTTACAGCTCTCATGTGTGCTCATTTGGATATGTGTGTAGAGCATCTCAGTAATCATAAAGAAAGTATTTCAATGTGGATATTACATTCTTTTTAACACTGATCTTAATTCCCCAAACGTATACATAAATTGGATATAAAGGACTGAGTTAGTCCCAATTATCCTCAAGGAGATACAGCAATAAATTAGAGAGAGAATTCATAATTCCTTAATTATAACAGGAAAAAGAAAGCAGAACATCTGGCAATATTATTTGAATTGGAGACAGAAATTTATGTGGTGTCCCTCTGTTTAACATTAAGAGTGGGTGCTGACTAGGATAATATACAGTTGTATACTCCCAGAACCTAGAAAAACACAAGTGTACTAACTTGTGAATCGATAAATTTGATAATGTTAGTCAATCCTCTCATAGGTAGTTTTGGGTATTTTTGGAATGTTGAGCTCGTTATATACATATTGAGTATTAAACGCATTGGCACATAGATAGACACTGAAATCTCTTATACATCAATGTGCCACATTTCTGGGTGATGCCGCGCTCACATATTTGCTCTCGGTAATAAATTTCAGTGTAACTCCAATATGGAATATATGTTGCAGAAGATAATGCATTATATTACAGCAAAAAATCTTCTTTATGGTATTCGAGTTAGTTATTAGTAACTCGTCATATTCGATAGTCATGCACGTCCATTATTTACTATCAAACACATATATTCAACCTACACGAAACTGTTCTGACCTAAGATTTTTGAGCTCCTCTATGATAATAGCTATCTCATTGTGTGCTCTGTTAGAATGATGCATAGATCGACTTCGATAATCAGTTCTCTTCTCTTGGTATAATATACCACACTTCAATAATCACAATCTCCATATCATCATGGTATCATCCACCGCTGATAATAAGAAGCAACGATCTGGCGACTAGATATCTCTATGAAACGTATGTATGTATATATGTCAAATTGTGACTATCTAGAAAGAATACATCCTAGTAATCTTCATAATTAGCAGTATGGGTTTATTATAGTTCAAGTACTCCATTCCAATGATGCCACCAACATTGGGCCCTGTGTCTATTTAAGATATGGCAATATAGTTATCCACTTTTCTCGGGCATTACAGATGATACTCTGTTTTCACAGTCAACTATTAATGATTGGTTTTATTGGAACGATTTCGGTGTAAAGTTATATACGGGCCAGCCTCAGTTATATACTCAGTCTGATATTCGATAAGTATAATCGTAATCAAGAAAAGTAGCTGCGGCTGTGCATAAGGTGGAAAACGCGAGTATGGTGTTAATTCTATCTTGTGCTACCAATCACGACACTTGATCATCTGCCAACATACCTAATGGGCCTACTCCAATATCCATGCTGACGCACAATTCACTCAGTTGAATGCACACACAATGACATAGAGAGGAAATGTACAGCCTATCTGCCATGCGAAGCTAGACTGGTCACACCAGAAGTATGTTTAGGTACCTGGGTAGTTGAAATCACATGTTAGTTAGGCCAAGATCTGGCTAGACCAATATCGATTCCCTGACCCATAGTCATCCTGGAGGAAGCCATAGATGAACTGGGCATGAGTCGTCTGGTATCCAGGAGAAGCAACCAACTAACATATATTGGTAAGGAGCTTTTTCGCACGATAGCCACACAATAGGACTATTTTCGCTACCATTGACACAAAGACGAGAACCCGTGAGTGGCAGAAATTTCTCGGGTACTTTAGTAAAGCGATAGTATTTAGATTAATTATGGTGTACATGAGGTGGTATGTGATTAGTATTAATGATGATGTATGAATGTTTGGACTGAGTATATTCGGATAACTGTTCCATAGGTAATATTTATTCTTCTCACCCACAGAGTCGAACTGTGCATTTATCTCGATTGAGTGAACAGCGCTATACTATTATTTCCCTAATCCAAAACGTCCGAGCGAGAATTGTTTCGGTTCTTGGTCCTTATTGCCCGTTATTAACAGCACGGAGTATATTAATGCATGGAACTGAGATATACTATTGGACATCAGGGCATGCGCCTGGGTCCGCGGCCATCACACCCTATAGCCAAAGGAAAGCCGCGATAGTTATATCGCCTATTATCCTACAGCCAGAGGTCGCAGAGGAACTCCTTAATGTACGTCACCATTCGTTTGGCTGGTGGTGCGGGGGAAGCCCAAGAATGCTGTTCCTTGAAGAGGGCGTAACATTTCGTGCACTGTACTATCAACAGGTCAAGGGCATGCACTCCCTATCGATAGATTTATGGCTCATCCCAATCAGAGCTTCTGAGTCATATTAACATTTCTCCTTCAATGAGTACACCAAGTACAAGAAGCCCTGATGGAGCGGAGCTGTCGACCAGGCATAGCAGTCAGATGAAGAACACCCGTGGAAACCACTGGAAAGAGGAAGGACGCCCTCGTGATCCTTAGCTAGATATATCTTACTGCCCATTCAGATGGGCAGGAGTATAGAATGAGAGTCCAAGAGAGCTTTCAGACGATCACCCATTCCGGCCGAAGCAGGAGCAAGTACAAAGCGAACAGGGGGTGAGGAACCCTAATGCGGTAAAACAAGTAAACCTGCGAAGCTTGAGACTATCGATATCCGATGGAAGATGACCCCAACTCTTCCTCCCACCAGATTGTCAAGGTCACAGATCAACAGAATTTACGACTGCATCCTTTTGGCTTATGGCGCCTGATGGGAGATATGCAATCTTAAAGAGCAGTAAACAGACTCAAATCAGCTTGGGAGGGGTGATAAGAGGAATAATCAAATTTTCTGTGCAGGACAATCATCAAATACTGGCAGGGTGGAGCAGTAGCCTGAGTGAATGCCTTCTAGGCACAGGTGGTGGACATTGGCTTGTCTACCTGCGGGAATTCAGCTACATTCTGGCCCAAAAAATCACTCTGTCGCCCCACTTGATATGCGCTGCATACCTCCGGTGAGAGTGGGTGCCACGAGAAGCACGTCGACAATATGGCCGAACGCCACTTTTGCTATGAAGGCATTAGAGCATTTGGTGTAGGGAAAGCGAGGCCTCATCTCTGGACAGAAAGTGGCTTAATAATCGTATGATTATACAACACCAAGTTGGAGCATGTTGTTTAAGTTCTGTTGACTGGGATGTTGCACACCCATAGCGCCACGCTCAACAATGGACCAACCCCCAGGACTAAAGAATTCCTCTGTGTATTACTCTCGCGAGTTGGTGTGAGCGCTACCTAAGTGCCCGTGGAAGAGCGAAGTATGGCTACGTGATACGGAGGGTACGATCAGATCTCTCCAGAACACGCTCCATACGCAATGAGATTAGTGGCTTGGAGTCACAACTAGATGGCACACAACAGGCAGTTCTTCGCTCTCCTTTGTTCCTCGAACACCCCCTGCTCATGCACGTGAATCTATTCGCTCTCCAACCATCGCATAACATATCATGTCCCCTACTTGATCCACATCACATTACGGGAAGACAGGTATTGCCTATAAGTCATTATGGACTCGAGTGAGCCAGAGGCTTTCCAACGGTGCCACCCTTGCAAGCTTCTCAGCCTGAGATGGTTTGCCGGTACTGCCAAGAAGATCCCGATATATCAAATGGCCGTGAGCACAAGCGTGTAGTTGTAACACAACAAAGAATAAGAGATCGACAGTATCCTCTAACTTCGGCCCATGTCTGAGTATTACACATATATAATGCAACGGGGGATATTGCATATCGGCTGACACAGTCCTTGTGCAAACTCCTGGAGCTTCTCATCAAACCACTAACCACTCCTGAAGAGACTCTGCGGAAGTCAAACGTACGGATGAACTTCAGAGTGGTTCCAGGAAGACCACTCATGTCAGCTTCTAGCCTCCACGCTCAACATCGTCATTGAAACCAACAGGCGAAGTAAGAAGAGACTTTTGTGGCATACTTAGACGCTGCAAAGGCATTTGATACGGTCTGGCATAACGGCCTCCAGCTGAAGCTTGCAAAGGCTGGCATCCGTGGAAACCTCTGGCTCATCGTCAAAGACTTTATGAAGACCTCTCCGCTATGGTGTGGTGGAAGGGCAGAGTTAGTGAACGATTTCAAGTGCAACAAGGGTCAGACAAGGAGGATCCTGTCCCCTTACTCTACCTAGTCTTCATTGATGGCCTGATCACGAACTTCGCTATGCTGGCCTTGGTGCCTACACCACTCAATATACACAGGAATCCTAGTCCTGGCGGATGACGTGGCGCTGGTAGCAACATCAGTCACAGACTTAACAACATGCTCCAACTGGTGTACGAATACTCTGTCAAGTGGCGCTACACAATCAATGCCTCAAAAAGTGCAGTCGTCATTGTCGGTGCTGGGCCCGAGGATGCACATTCATGGCGGTTTGGGCCAAGTACTATCCCGCAGGTAGACAGCCATCCACACCTGGCATCACTCGCTCTGCACAGAATTATGACCCAAGCCCTAAGATGATCTCCACAGGCAACAGGACATTGTATGCACTGACGGGAGTCGGAGCTTTCCGCATGGGTCTCACCCCTGCTGTCATGGCATCGCTATGGGAGAGATACAGCATGCCAAGGATGTTATATGGCTCAGAAGCTATGCACCTATCGAAGGCAGCCCTGACTCGTTTAGACAAGGCACAATGTACCCTCTTCAAGACACTTCTTGGGCTTCCCCGCACCACAGCAAACGAGGTAAGGGAAACTGGTTTTTTATAGGGTTTGTGATGGCCGTCGGACCAGCTTCACCCTTTGGTATACAGTTCAATATAGCGGTTATAAGGCAATAAGGACCAAGACCAACAATCACTTTGGGATAGGGAAATAATAGGGTTTCAATCAAGGTAAATGCAGTTCGACTCTGTGGGTAGAATAAACTTACATGAACAGTTATCAATATACTTCAGTCAACATCATACATCATCAATATACATCATATACTTCATACACTACACATAATCTAATACTTACATACTAAAGGTCCAAACCGGTCGGTTGTCAAGTAGCAATCTCATCTGGCACTGCAAAAGCTCCCCTTCTTATTGGCTTCTGAAAGCACTCATGCCAGTCAGCCAGCTCCTCAGGTATGCCAGGGATAATGTAGCCAGATGTGCCTAACTACATGTATAATACCAGGTACCTAACATACCTGGTTACCATGCTTCCTGGCAGAAGCTACATTCTATGTCATTGCATACATTATAATTGTTGCTGTCATGCATGGATATTGATGCCCATTGATTGGCATGATCAAGGGTTGAGCAATACATAACATCGGTTTCACTACACAGCCCCTTCTTTCTTGATACATATATCAACAGACTATTAACGAGGCTGGCGATATTGTACAATCTCAATAAACAATCATTTAGTGAAAACAGAGTATCATCTGTAATACCAGAAAGTGATATTACTATATCCATCTTAAAGACACAAGGGGGCATCATTGTAATGTTTGACATAAAACAAAATACTGTTTTATAAATGACTTATGATTCTTTAATATACAATGTATATCAAAACGTTTGTAGTAATACCAATGTATATCAGCTGACTATATATGGAGATTGTGATATTGAAGTGTATGACAAAAGAACTATTAGATACATCATCTTCAAAGAAACAATGAAGTTACTTTGACATAAAGTCAAATACTTGGAGTTCTTAGGAATATATAGTTGTAACACCTGACTATGAATGAGACTAGTAATTAACTAACAATCCAAAGAAATTTTAGCAGACATAAAGATTATCTTCTGCACATATCCATATGATACAATACAGCAAAGAGAGTTGCATCACAAAAGTCAATGATATAAAGTTGGGCTATCTTTGCCAATGGTTAATACTCAATATGTATCTCAACATTCCAAAATACAAAACTACTTGAATTGACATTAAATTAACGATTCACAAGTTATGTACACTTTTTTCTGGCGAGTACAATGTATATCTGTCACACCACTTAATTTAACAGAAAACAAATTTGCAATAATAAATCCAGTCTTTCTTTTTTCCTGTATAAAAGAATTATATTCCTCAATTTTTCTTTCTCTTTGGAAAAGGAATATCTATATCAATTTTGTATACTGTTTGGAATACATTAGAAAATGAATATCAATTGAAATACTTTCTTTACTGATACTGATTTACAACCTAAATACATGTAAAATATATTTTATATTTAGAGATGTCAACATGCACTGCCAAAAACCATGAATCTGTATTCAAAAGTCACTCAGATTCTGTAATTTTTTCAAACGCCATATAGGAACAGATAACCTTGAATTTTGCACGAAACCCTAAGTAGCAAGCTTATTGTTTTCTATCCAAAACATATTTCAAAAGATCAGTACATATATGTAATCTTTCCCCCAATCCTTTAGATTGTTTCCTATATCAACATTAACTATGACTTAAGATATGATGATATTGAACAATCTTAATCATATAAACTCCTTATAAATCATATATTGTTTGGACTACATTTGCCATATACATTTCTCAATAACATAAAAGTATCATTTGAACCTCAAAAACATAATTACATGTACGTAACATGACAAACTAAGGTGTCTCCTACTGGAGGCAAAAGATAATACTTCACAAGGAATGAAATATATTTTATATTAGGCCAATAAACATGAGCCTCAAAATTAAGTAGAAACCATTCTTGAATCTATATGACAGATATATTAGATACAGTAACTTTGGACCATGAATATACATCCATGGATATATTTGCTTTTGCATAAAAACAAACAAACCAATTATATTCTCAATGATGACTAGGCATGTACTAAAGCCAATTTGGAAAGCAGTAAATTTTCCCAAATTAACTATTCATGAAATATCAAATTTGAACTAAAATAACCAATTATATTCTAAATGGTGACTAGGTTAAAGCCAATTTGGAAAACAGTGAAGTTTCCCAAATTAACTATTCATGAAATATGAAATTTTAACATTTCTTGTGGCCTTAGTCATATAAAGTGACTGACTGACCAGTATACACTGTAGTCTCACAAAAAAGGCCTTATAAAAATTATAACCATTCATTTTGGTCACGGTAAACGTAATAAGCCAAGTCGGCTTTGGTTGTATCGTATTGATATAACTTGCAAATTAGAAATCAAGTCTTTTGGACAACATTGTAATTCAGTGACAGTCACATATTAGAATTTGATTTAAATTCAAAACTTCAATCCAACTCTGATTGTGAGCTTACAACAAAGTGAAATCAATATACACTATTTGTGTAGTATCCAAGGTAATATCAATATTCAACCATGATTTTGCAAACAACACAATTACTATTAATCAATGCTGTCTTCTTTCAAAGGAAAGAGTTCATTTGCATATAATAGTGGACACTATTCAAATTTGTGCAATTGCACTAAATCAACAAAAAGATTTCTATAGACTTATCCTTCTATCCAAAACATATTTCAAAAGACACAATTTCGCTGTCATATAACTTGTCAGTTGTAGTAATGAAACTGGATAGATTGAATATATACAGTTGTATACAACAAACAACCAATTAGGAAATTAGACGTATCAAAACAACAAAGGTTCCTTCAAAGTTCTCTAAGGGGCAAAATTACAACTAGGAAAACCAGTTACACAAGAATACTTGGTTGAATAAACCTATTTGGGTTTTTAAGTAAATGGAGTCAGTCTGACTAATTGGAAAATACATCGTATAGAGAAAAAAAGGCCAGTATAGATTCTGAACTAAACCTAGTAAACTAAAGAGTACATGCAAGTACATTACCCAAAAAAAACCTTCTGCAATAGCCACAAAACTCAGACTGGTGGAAAACAACTTCTTGCACACCTGTCTTGTGAAACTATGCTTGACTGCCAACATGACCTCCACCCGTTGAGTATCGGTCTTACGACCAAAGTTAGGTGGTGGCCATGGTGGCAACAGCCAAGGGCACTCCAATGGGAAGAGCAACCTAGACTGATGCCCATCATCTAGGGTGAGAGAAACAGAAACAAACAAATCATGAATCTTGATAGTAAATGTTGGAGGGGTGTTTTCCCCTTTCCAGACATTACTCTGGCTCTGTGTCTCTCCAGATGTTACATGTACATCAGTTTTCTGAGGTGGCGGCCATGGTGGAAGGAGCCAACGAAGAAAAGAACTACATGTAACTCCTTGTTGCATGTATGTGTACAACGGTACACCTACCATCCGAGTGGAGCTCGCCACAAAGAAATCAAGAAAGCAAAAGTCAACCTTACTCTGGCTCTGTGTCTCTCCAAATATTACATCATTTTTCTGAGGTGGCGGCCACGGTGGTAGGAGCCAACGAAGAAAAGAACTACATGTAACTCCTTGTTGCATGTGTGTGTACAACGGGACACCTACATGTACCATCCGAGTGGAGCTCGCCACAAAGAAATCAAGAAAGCAAAAGTCAACCTTACTCTGGCTCTGTGTCTCTCCAAATATTACATCATTTTTCTGAGGTGGCGGCCACGGTGGTAGGAGCCAACGAAGAAAAGAACTACATGTAACTCCTTGTTGCATGTGTGTGTACAACGGGACACCTACCATCAGTGTGGAGCTCGCAAAAAAGAAATCAAGAAAGCAAAAGTCAACCTCTGGGGTGCTTTCCCCAACTTCCAAAGCATCACCAGACTTGTGGTTGATTGGAAAAATGCAGGGATATTTACAAGTATTTGCACTGTGGCTCTCAATGTCAGGGATCAGACTCGAGCCTTCTGTACTGATCCCTGGTAGTTTTCCTGAACAGAATTATTAGGGGAAACAGGAAGAACTACAATATCATTCTCGACATCACTAGTATTAGTGACATTACAATGATCAACATCAGTGTCATCAACATTACTATGATCAACATTGCATGTGCTTTCACGACTATGATCACTATTGTCTACTTTTACATCCCTAATCTCTACAGAAGTATCAAAATTGGATCTCTGATTATTATCTGACTTGATAGACTCAGCCCTTTTCTTAACAATGGTGTCTAAAGAGGATTGGATCGAGTCTAAAATAACCTGTCGTGAGTTTACAGTAGATTGCAGTGACTCTAAAGAAGCATTTTGTGACTCCACCAATTCTTTCAAACAAGGCAATGGCTCTTCTAAATTGTCCAAGTTACTTGATTGGGAATTAGTACATGGAACACTATCAGCAACAGGAGTATATGAAGAAACTTCCTGTGGGGAAGACAGTTTAGAAACATTGCAGGGAGGAGTCATATTGCTATTGCGAAAGTAAAACTCAACCAAAGTAACAGCACCCGTAAGGGTTTGGGGTTTGTAGCTCATGGCATATTGACTGGCTTCCTGATAAAAAAGACCCTGACAAAACTTATTGATAACATACATCTCAAACTCTTGTTCTGACATGGTATAAGGGAAAGCAGAGCAAGCAAGATCCCAAACACGCTTTGCCCAGTTCACAAAAGATTCATTGGAGGCTTGTTGTGCTAGATGAAATTGTCGCAACAACGATCTGCCATCCTCCGATTGAGTATAAGATTGAGCACTTGTATGGGGAGCATAATCCTGACAATTATTTTTCCTGGTAGAATGTACAGGTAAGGTTGTAGATGACCGGTAATTGTCTTGGGAATATTGTGTATGTTCCCTGTGATTCTGTACAACTGTAGATGAACTGGGAGATACATTGTAGGCCACCGAAATGGGCTTGTATGACTGCGACACTGCAGCGCTTCTGTTAGAGCGATGTGCCGTGGTCGAAAGTCCACTGTACGGATCTTCATAGGATCCATGATTTAAGGGAGCCTGGTATTCTAAAGCTGTATTCCTATCAGGATGGAATGTTTGGGAGGATGGATTACCTCCATAACTACTTGCTTGGTAGTTGGGATACCATGGAGTGAAATCAAAGTAATTGATGATGCCGGTCGGGTTTCGACTAAAAGGAATACATGTCAATAAATCTGGAGTTAAATTTCCTTGATCATGACGCAAATTGATTAAACACTCCGCTTGGTAAGGCCCGATGCCAGGAACTACAAGCAATTCCTCTTCCGAACAATAATTAATGAAAATTCTTGACATTGAGGAAGTATTTGACATGTCTCAAAATAATAAATTTGCAACTTTGATCCTCGAGACAAAAGACATTTTGAGAATTGTACAAAAACTGAAACCCTAAAAGTCTACAAACTATCAAGATCAAAATCAGGAAAAATACCTTCGTATTGATTATATATAAGAAAAAGACTTGATGTCTGGATTATCCAGATTCAAAATCACCAAGTCTAAGCATAAATTCTTACATAAAAGAGCAAGTACTTGAGTAGTTATTTATGAAAGCAACGCTGTTATGAATATTATTAAGAACAAGTTGTTCAGCATTTAATTCCAGAAAACGGCTTTTGACAATATCAAAACTTGTAAGTCCATTAAATGATGCACATGAAATTCTATTTCAAATATCAAGAAGGGCAACAGATATTGAAAATACCAACAATCTATTTGAAATCTGAACTTGAAAGAGTATCAGACAAATCCTAACTTTGATATATGTTCGTCAATTATCAAAAAGTAATAGAAAGTTAAGTATTTATGTTTCTAAGTATAAACAGCATTGAACATGAAAAGAATGCTCACTTTCATGAACTGAATTAAACTATGAAATAGATATTGTTCCAAATAATGTTTAAGATATTTAAATTTAAAATACTTCTAGTAAATGAAATGCCTAATCACAAAACCAAGCATCAGTTGCAGAGCATGTAAGAAAACACCCAAATATTAAATGCTAAATATCAGCTGATCAAGCAACTCTTGATCGAATGATTTGTATAATGATGATAAATGGAAACAGATGAGGCAAAATCTCAAAATCACAGTATCTATATTATGTACTCTATTTGGAAAGAGAAGCATCAGTCTAAGAATGAACACACAAGAATGATCACATTACTGATCAAGTATTTACAACTATTGATCCAAGTACGCAAACTCAAAAATGTACCAATACCAAAAACATTTCACAAAGAAAGGTTCACGCCAAAGCAAAATGATTTTAGAATGAAGTTTAGGATTTAGCGATGAAATAATATAACTTCCAAAAACTTAAAAAGGCACAAATGGATATTTCCTCTACCAATACTCTGCAATTGTTAAGTATTGATTATATTCGAATACTAATTTACAATGTAACACAAATCCTTTCAACTGCACGTGAGAAGAGGATAAACATTGATCACAGTATTTCTTATTAGGCATGTTATCTTGAGGACGGAAAGGTTATTACTTTAAAAATGAGTCCACTCACAATACTGTGTTGATCAAACTGAACAAATCACGTCAAGCAATATATCTGGAATGCCTTCAGTAAGAATAGAGACTAATTGTATTTGCTACAAAAGTAATCAAGAAACAATTGAATGACTATTGATATGAAGCACGTGCCAAAATTCTTGATTATTCAACAGGTAAATTTAGAACAGTGATTGTTGTTTTGAACAATATTTTCTGGAACACAAAACCATTCAACTGGCTGTAACTATAAGTTAATTTTAAACAAATGTTCAGTATTTAAATCGGCAAAGAAAAACAAGTGTATTCAAGAGATACAATCGAAAAAGAATCAGCACAGCTGATCACTATTCCCTTCTTCTTTTGTTTTTCTTTTGAAAGGAAAGGCAAATCACAAAGCCAACAAAAAGCACCTAGCAATAGCTGATCACCAGGTAGACTAAACAATAGAAGGGTTCAAGTGCTACTGCACTGCCTCAAAGTTCAGTATTGCAAATTCAAATAACTGAAAAAGGAAAATTCCAGACACCAACAACTCAAAAAACAAAAGTGTGCACAACACACTAATCTTAATAACAGAAAATAGCAAATCGCTATTCACAAAAAAAATCCAAGCGAAGGAGAGTCAAATTCCAATTACACTTGAACCTGAAACAAATTAATGTAAGGTAAAGAATCTAGGAGGAAGAAAACCGCTAGAGCGGGCAAAGAGCAATTCAATAGAAAAGAAAAATGGCGTTAAACAATTCAAACCAGGTCTAGCAATCTTTAAAGAAATCAACTAACAGAATCACTAAGAAATCATGCAAGCGACAATAACTGTCCCCAGACTAGAAAATATGCAAAATAGAAGGAAAAGTCTGTCACAACAGCAACTGATAGCATTCGAAAGAACAACCACTTCCAGATGTTCAATGAACAGTCAAATGAAAATTCCTGACAAAAGAACACCACAAAGCAAATCACGAGGCCCAAAAAAGACGGCCCGCAAGCTGGCGCACACCACACAACACACGACGCGCACACGCAAATACACCAAAATCAGCAGAAGATACAAAATGGGTCGCCTCGTAGCGACGGTAACACCCACAACGCAATAGAATATCAAATCACAAAATCCAAACACCACACACACCACTCGCAATATTTGAAGTGAGATAAAATTAAATCGGGAAAAAAAAAAACTGTACTGGCACATAAATATCACCGGTCAACCATCAGAAAAACAACACAATAAAAATCAGGTCCGAAAATAACCCGAGCAGCATCAATAAAATTGAGGCCCAATAAAGAAGACATGCGCTGCGAAGTCAATGAAACGACAGCATAACTGAAAAAGCACAAAATACGTGAAGGCGCGAAAAATGAAGCCTCAAAAATACAAAACAATTAGGCAACGCCAGGAACGAAAAACGCGACCAGCGCAATAAAGCGAAACTGGTTTATAGACAGTGTATGGCCGTCGACCAGCATCACCCTTTGGATACAGTCAATATAAGCGGTTATAAGGCCAATAAGGACAAAAACCAACAATCACTTGGGATAGGGAAATAAAGGGTTAAATCAAGGTAAATCAGGTCGACCTCGTGGTAGAAAAACTACATGAACCATACTCAATAAACTTCATCATACAATCACATCATCATAAAATGCATAATCTTCATGAACTACACATAACTAATACTTATATACAAAGTCCAAGACCGCGTGCCAATAGCATTCATCGGCACTCGGCAAAAACTCCCCATCTTATTGCTCTGAACAATGAGCAGCCACTCCTCAGGTAGCCGGGAAATTAGCCAGGAGTGCCTAACTACATTATATACCATACCTAACATATCCGACCAGCTTCCGCAGAAGCTCACATTCTATGTCATTGCATACATATATAATGTTGCTGTCATGCATGGATATTGAGCCCACTTGATGGCAATGATCAAGGGTCGAGCAATACATAACATCGGTTTCACACAGACGGCGATTCATATACTACAGTCTCCCCAATGTTCGGACAAAGAGCCCTTCAGCAGCTAAGCACCCGGAAGCTTGCATCTCTAGAACCAAGCAGGACTTGACACCGCCTCATTCCAACAGATGAGTGCCATCAACCCGAGTCCAAGACCGTCAAAACCCCAAGCGAGTCTTCCACCAAGTTTGATCTCCAACTATGTAGGAGACCTCCTTAACGCCCCCGTATTACTACCTCAATGAAAAGAACTCATACGTAGCAGTCCATAGCAGAGGGAAACGGCCTAAAGAATCAAACCAAGTCCTCACTGTACTCTGCTTTACACCCGGACCCTGATGAGACGCACGTTGCCTTCCCCGCAGATCAGATCGAACCCTCTACCAACCATTACTACAAGAGCCAACTCTCTGTTGGTGTTTTACCCTCAGTCACACGCCTAGAAAACGATCGGAAGCGCAAAGCACTTATGCCTGAAACCAAGGATGAAACTGTGACACACCTCATAGGAGAATGTCCACTGTATGCAACTGAAAGGGAAGAGTACATCAGTAAACTCCCCCGAGAACTGCAACAAGAGATTGCGAGCCTTCCGTTAGCTCATCTGGCCCACTCCATCACAAACCTTATACTCCTTGGAACTGATGCTGACCTGCCTTCGATTACTTCAGAGCCAACACCTAACCATCATACTATGTCCCTCCAGTTCCTGTCTGTCTTGCATGCTAAACGTACAGTTGCTGTGAACTCTAATTGTTAACACTCATTTGTAAAATTCTTCTCACAAATTGTATCTGTATCTTGTACCTGAACTGTCCTCTTCATGTGCTGTAATTCATCGTCAATTTCTCAACCTTTCTGCGTATCATCATGATCCCGCAGTTCTCCAGCACTGGAGGAATTTAACTAAAGAAGAAGAAGAAGAAAAAGTTAACTATACACAGCCCCGTTGCCGAAGGCGACGGGGCTGTACTTCTACCACCTCCATTTACAGCGAAATAATCAGGTGATTATACTGGTTAATATGATAAATCTAATGTTCTAATGTAATTCAACGGCATGTATGATATTTCAACATACAGCCGTTGAAAAACTGAAGTATATAAGAGCTTAAAGAAAACGCTGGTTTTGTTGACTGTGATGGCCGTTAACCAGCGTATTCTATGGGGTAGAAATAATAGTGGTTACAACTGATAATTAAGAGGAATGATTCTCAATGGTTATACAAGCTTAATACAAAACAGGTTATCAATACATAGTCATAGCATACAACATTTCATACATCAGTTCATACATACATAATCAAATACAATATAATCACTTACCTAATACTAAGAACAACTGGTCCTGGTGACTGTAAACTGGAAACTGTTAAACTGAGGGGTTGTCTGGAAACCCCTCATATCCACTCATGCACTACACTCGTTTGATATATCAAACTCGTGCCTCTGACTCTACGTGACTCTGGCGTGGTAACAAAAATAATTTCTAACCTAAATTTACACTTTCTATCCCGTTATAACGTTTAAATTTGGGAGTCAATGTGCACTTAAAAAATTCTTTTAAATCAGCTAACCTAAATCTCTGACATGTCTAACTGAAACTAAAGTATATCGCAGAGCAAAAACCCACCGTATTTCAGCATCTTTCCGATCTTTCTGCACTCATTCCTATGGGCTGAGAATAAAATGAATATGGAAATATAGAAGGATAAGAGTGCTGCGAATCTGCGATTCAGATTATGCGAAGAGGTGTGTTTGATGTAAACACCGCGTAAATAAGCAAATGTACTGACTACCTTCCACGACTTGAGTATTTAAAAAACAAAAAAAAATAAAAAAAAAAAAGAAAAAATGCGTGAAGATGTTTTTTTTGTACCGCACCCTCAGTGCAGCATCATGAGGTCATCCGTGTATACGGCCTAAGGGGTAGGATTGAATGGCCTAAATCGGGCCTGGCTCGTCAATACCCACCCTTTTTTGGGGAGGGGGGGGCGCGCTGGATCGATATATTTTTGTCATGGGGCCGGAAGGAGCTTAAGCCTTTTTTTTTTCCTTCTTTTTTTTTTTTCCTTTTTTTTTTTTATTCTTTTTTTCACTTTTTTTTTTCCTTTTTTTGTTTTCCTTCTAGTGGAGAGGGGCGGGGGGGGCGCGGGACGGAGATATTTATGTGCATGGCGAAGCCCGCAGCTTAGCCTTTTTTTTTTTCTTTTTGTTCTTAGACTTTTTTTAGGGGTGATGGTAGGGGATGGGAGTTTGGGGTGGACAGAGATATATTTGGTTATATTAGGCGGGCCCGGTAAGGAGGCGAGGGTCTTGTTTACTTTGTCTTTACTTTTAAATTCCTTATAATCTGTATTTCTTCATGTGTTTGTAAATAAAAAATTAACTTGAATTGAAAATACATCTGTCTTTGTCTCTGCGTTTTATTTATTTATTTTCATTTACAACAGTACAACATATCTAAGCCATTCATTGGGAGGAGAGCGAAAAATGGCGCAGGAAATTTATAGGCCTTACAAATTGCCTAGTAGAATCTTGGATCAGATTTGGACTTATTCCTCCACCCCCAAAAAAAAAAAACATAAATTACAAAAAAAAATAAAAAATAAAAACAATAAAAAAATAAATACATAAATAAATAAATAAAACAAAAGAAAAACACAACAAACAAAATACAAAAAACAATAAACAACAACATGAAAATGATAAAAGAACTAAAAGCAAAAGAAAAACAAGAAGATCATTATAGACTGTTATTAGTATTTAAGATAAAGTGGAGGGCGCAGGGGGAGGGGGTTCCAGTCCAAACTTTTCATCAGCGAAACTGTAGCATACAACACAAAATGAATTACTAGTGACCTTGCAACGATTTTTTAGCATTGTTCCAGCCCCACATTACACCCCCCCCCCGACTTAGTACCCATGTTAACAGCCCTTCCTCTTATAAAAAATTAGTAATCACTCACTCTTCCTCACCGTCATATAGCTTTAAAAACAATAAACAAAACTTTTGTTAAGATATTATAATATGTATTATTTATTCAGATAACTAGGCCCTACTAATTTTTTATTTTAGTTATTTATTTCTGTTCATTCTATTTTACGCGAGTGAATCGAAAAGATAAATCATCCTAAAAACGATTAAAACAACAAGGATAACAACTAACTGTTGCGGGATCACATTCGATGACCACAGAAATAGAGAGTAGTATTTCTGTGCAATTGCGACTCGTGACGGAGGACATCGCGAATGCAACCTTCGGACAAAAGAGGGCGACAAACATTTTCTCGCCGCCATTGAAGTTACACTTTGCTTCTTTGGTCAGTGGAATCGGTGGCAAATGATGTAGCGAATTAGCGGTTGAATACTAAAATTTACTAACAATTTGAGGACCTCATAAGGGAGTGCAGTGCTCGAAGAAAGGAAATAAGGAGAAGATATTGGAAGAAATTCTGGTAAGGTGAACTTTTCCATGTTTTATTCATATCGTCTCATCGTATGCTCAAATTCTTTTGATACGACTGTGGTGATGTTTCGTAACGTAGTCCCCTGTCTATGCTAAGTCTCGGTAAGTCATACGCTTCCACTCCCACGACTGGCTTCAAATATCTAGGCCTCGTATCATGCCTTCAGTGTCCTCAGCATTGTAGATGCACGACGATGTTGAACAATCCATTGTTGAACATAAACAATTGTATTTACCAGGTATAGGACCGATAGTGAAAACTGCTGTTGCTAAATGGCATTGCTTCATGCAAGCCCATCAATTAGCTAAAAATGGGTTATACATTGTACGATTGTAGCAATGCAAACCTAGTCCGATTATCGGCTACAACTGCCCCCTTGTTTCTTAGATTGATACATATATCTCCAGAACTATTAACAGAGATCGGCGATATTGTATACATATTCCCAAAAAGTAATAATATAATCGCTACTATAACATGTATGGAAGCTATACTAAGCAATTCGTGTAAATTACAGTACAGCCGTATGCATGTACATTCATAGAATAACTATGAATATTTTTAAAGACGAACAAGGGGTACTTTAAAATAATGATTGTACCTACATGATAAAGCAAACAATCGACTTAAGATATATTGGAGACATGGTAATTTGATTGAAGCAACTAAAACTAACTTACAAAAATTATTCAAATTCCATTTTTAATAAAGGGCGAATGTCAGGTACATATAATTCAATGCAACAATGACAAGGCTGCATTAACACATTAGTTAGAGCTCTCATTGTCAATCAAACAATTTTAATTATCATAAAGCGTCTTAACACATTCTTTATGAGAAGGCAAATTAAATGACTCAATACAATTAACAGTGGAATAAAAACGTTAGAGCTAACTGTTTTCGCTCTAAATATATACATTAATATGACGTGCAAAATAGCCAAACTTAGTGACCAAATGTATTACAAGAATATACTGATAGAAATATTAAGAGGTATAACTTTTTTTCCTCAAATAATAACATAGTCCTAGTTTGTACCATGTCAATAAGTATTTAGAACAATACATTATTACAAACACATAGAGTAAAGTATAATTATGATGCTAATAACATATTAAAAAATATCAAGCGTAGACATTCGCATTGGCAGAGTGTAGACTCATTGCAACATGGCGAGGAAAGAACCTTAACGTTCTGCTCTTAGACTCTCAGCCTGCATCGTTCTTTCCAGCAAATGTAAGTAATATGAAATCCCCGCCGCGCTCATCATTCACAGATGCTCTAGCTTTCCAGGTAACATCCGCTCGGATTTAACTCGGCCAAGTGCACCGCTAAGTCCCAAATCAAATGCACCATGAAATCCTCACAAATAAACCTTCAACCCAACATATTTTTAAGACTTGTATGAGCAATAACTATTGCCATTTAAAGTAAGAATCATTTTTATGCTAAAAAGAAGGCTATTTTTCGCCTTGGAAATATAGTAATACAGCTTATTGGTATTACAAAATCCTTCTGTCCCATGTACCCGAAAACATGACATGTTCAGGGCTACATGATGTTCTAGGTTGCCGAAATTCTTAGTTTCAACTGGTCCAGCACCAAGTAAAGAACATAGAACTATATAAGGTGGACCCATGAACTTTGAACAGACGGACATTTACATAAAACCAAGTCTCACCACAGTTGAAGGGACTAAACATAAAACATTGATTGTTTCCTCCAAATCTTGTTCTACGGTCCAATTTTTGTTTTTATCCTTTCAACTCTTACCAGAGGACAGATAAACATATTTATTTATTTGACACAACCAATTATTGCCTGTGTAACTTGCTTATCAAAGAAATTCAGGTAGTTCATAATAGAATAAGAAACAAATTTAAAGCCTGCTTCTGACAACAGTCTCTTTTTTGACAGGTTTTGAACTTCAGTGAAAACATCAAAATAAAGATCTTATTTTGCTTTACTCAAAGAAATATATTTGAAATCTGCCTCTGACAACAGTCCAAGTTTTTGCCAATTTCTTAGATGAAAACAAAATTATATATCCTTGCATTATATTCTTTTTGCAGTTCAGGGAATACAATGTATCTATTCAGTCTTTCCTTCTGCTTTGAGAGACATAAAGAAATATAAAAATGGTATGTCTTTAGTCTTCATTACCGGTACTTTACACGGTAAACTTTCCATCTTTACTCATAGAACATGTGTGTGTTTATCCTATGGGAAAAACCCATACCTTATCCCCATCATTTTTTTTTTTTTTTTTTTTTTTTAATATTTCTTTTGGGACTTGATCCCTTGTTCTATCCAGTATAATGTTCTTTGACATGGAAAAGCTTTATATCTGAACTGTCCCTCACAACTATATTTCCTTCCTTAGAAAAGACTTTTTGTATCATGACTTTCATTTGGAAAACAAACACTTAACACATATTCTTTTGGAAATTGCTTTGTATGGCTTGATGTAAGAAAACAGCATTTATCCTCCCCATCCATGAGATAGAGGTAAACAGAAAAAAGGGATAATTGACATAGCTCCTTCCTGCCCAACTCCAACTCACCAACAGGGAAAACAAATGCCCCTTTCCATTTGATTATACATGTACATAATTATCTAACTATCCAAAACTGCCAAAAACAAAATACATGTATATCACCCTTTAGTTAACATGTCATATTTTTAGAGATTATTTTTTCTCAGATGTTTGTTATTCCTGATACAATCATTTAATAGGAAATACTGGCAGCTCAGATAAACTACTAATAAGACTTTGCTGTATATCCCTAAATGATAAAGAGATCTATTAAAAATAGAATACAAAATAATGCGCATTATCAATATGGGAAATAGAATAGAAATAAACGTGCCGTCGCATTGCTTACGCGCTATACAATACAAGTATATATATAGAAATATAGA
>CALNVZ010003434.1:8333106-8347247 GCA_940671915.1 Paracentrotus lividus | reverse complement strand
TCTGGAGTATTTTCCCAAACTTCCAAACCATCAACCAGATGGTGGTTATGGGAAAAATGCAGGGAATATTTACAAGTCATGTACACTTGTGGCTCTGACTCTAGGGACCAGACTCGAGGCTCTTCGTTAACGATCGCCTGCGTGTTTTCTGAACAGAATTATTACGGGAACAGGAAGAACTTACAATATCATTCTCGACGTCACTTTAGTATTAGTAACATTAACAATTATCAAACATCAGTTCATTCAACATGACTATGATGAACATTGCATGGCTTACATGACTATGATCACTATACTATTGTCTACATTTGAACATATTTAATCATATGTCTACATGTACATCTCGAATCCCTACACCAGTGCAGACTTGGATTTTCCCCTTACAGTTATTATGTGGCTCAAATAGTGACAAAACCCCTTTATTAAATTGGATAAGTAAGCGTCTAAATACATTGAATTGAGTCTACATAAACCTGCGGGAGTTTAAAGTGATTGCAGTGACTCTAAAGAAGTCTTGGGGTGATTCCACCATTCTGCACACAAGGCACTCTTTATCTTCTACATGTAAACTCTCAAAGTTACTTGATTGGGAAATAGTACCACGAAACTATCAGCAAACAGGAGTATATGAAAAAAACATCCTGGGGGAGGACTGTGTTAGAAACATTGCAGGGAAGGGTCAATTGCTATTTCGGAAAGTAAAAACTCAACCCAAAAGTAACAGCACCTGTTTAGTGTCTGGGGTTTGTAGTCTCATGGCATTATTGACTAGCTCCTGATAAAAAAAGACCTCTGACAAAACTTATTGATAACATATATCTCAAACTCTTTGTTCTGACATGGTAAAGGGAAAGCAGAGCAAGCAAGATCCCAAACACGCTTTGCCCAGTTCAACAAAGATTCATTGGAGGCTTGTTGTGCTAGATGAAATTGGTCCGCAACAACGATCTGCCATCCTCCGATGAGTATAAGATTGTGCACTTTGTATGGGGAGCATAATCCTGACAATTAATTTCCTAGTTAGTATGTACAGGTAAGGTCGTAGATGACGATAATTGTCTTGGGAAATTTGTGTATGTTCCCTCTGGTTCTGCACCAACTGCATATGAACTGAAGATACATTAGTGGCCACTGGAGTGGGCTTGCATGACTGCGACACTGCTGCGCTTCTGTTAGACGATGTGCCGTGGTCGAAAGTCACGTTTTAAGGGAGCCTGGTATCAGAAGCTGTATTCATGTCAGGATGAAATGTTTGGGAGTATGGATTACCTCCATAACTACTTGTTTGGTAGTTGGGATACCATGGGTGAAATCCAAGTAATTGACGATCCCGGTCGGGTCCCGACTAAAAGGAATACATCTCAATAAATCTGAGTTAAATTCCCTCGATCATGACGCAATTTTGATCAAACACTCGCTTGGTAAGCGCCCAATGCCAGGAACTACAAGCAATTCCTCTTCCGAACAATAGTTAATAAATTCTTGACATTGAGGAAGTATTTGACATGTTCTCAAAATAATAAATTTGCAACTTTGATTCCTCAAGACAAAAGACATTTTGAGAATTGTACAAAATCTGAAACCCTAAGGCTAAAATTCTACAAACTATCAAGATCAAAATCAAAAATCTACCTTCGTGTTGATTATATATTAAGAAATAGACTTGATGTCTGGATTATCCAAATTCAAAATCACCAAGTCTAAGCAACAAATTCTTACATAAAAGATCAAGTATTTTATTTATGAAAGCAACGCTGTTATGAATATTATAAGAACAAGTTGTTCAGCATTTAATTTCCAGAAAATGGCTTTTGACAATATCAAAACTTGTAATCCATTAAATTGATGCACATGAAATTCTATTTCAAATATCAATGAGCAACAGATATAAAATGTACCAACAATCTATTTGAAATCTGAACTTGAAAGGATCAGAACAAATTCCTACTTTAATATATGTTCGTCAATTATCAAAAAGTATAAGAAAGATTAAGTATTTATTGTTCTAATCTATACAGCATTGAACATTGAAAGAATGCCACTTTCATGAACTGAATTTGAACTATGAAATAGATATTGTTTCCAAATAATGTTTAAGATATTTAAATTTAAAATACTATATGAAATGTCTAATCACAAAACCAGAGCATCAGTCTGCAGAGCATGTAAATGAAACACCCAAATTTAAATTGCTGAATATCACTGATCAAGCAACTCTTGATTCAAATTGATTTGTATAATGAGTGATTAAAATGGAAACAAGATGAGCAAAATCTCAAAATCACAGTATCTGATTATGTACTCTATTTGGAAGGAGAAGCATCAGTCTAAAAATGAACACAAAGAATGATCACATTTATACTGATCAAGTATTTACAACTATTGATCAAGTAAGCAAACTTCAAAAATGTATCCAATACCAAAACTATTTGCACAAATGAATTTGGTTCACTGCCAAAGCAAATGATTTTTAGATGAAGTTTATTTAGGAGTGAAATATTTATTTCAAAACTGTAAAAGCAATGGAATTTTCCTCTACCACTTTGCAAATTTGTTAAGTGTTTGAACAAGCTGTGCCAAAAATTCTTGATTATTCAAACAGGTAAATTTTAGAACAGTGATTGTTTGTTTTGAACAATACTTTCTGGAACACCAAACCATTCAACTGCTGTAACTATAAGTTACTATTTTAAACAAATGTTCAGTATTTAAATCGGCCAAAGAAAACAAGTGTATTCAAAGAGATACAATCGAAAAAGAATCAGCACAGCTGATCACTATTCCCTTCTTTCTTTTGTTTTTCTTTTTGAGAAAGGCAAATCACAAAGCCAACAAAAAGCACCTAGCAATTAGCTATTCACCAGGTAGGACTAAACAAATAGAAGGGTTCAAGTGCTACTGCACTGCCTTCAAAGTTCAGTATGCAAATTCAAATAACTGAAAAGGAAAATTCCAGACACCAACAACTTTCAAAAAACAAAAGTGTGCAAAACACACTTCAAAACAGAAAATAGCAAATGCTATTCACAAAAAACAATCCAAGTTGTAAGGAGGTCCAAATCCAATTACACTGAACCTGAAACAAATTATGTAAGGGTAAAGAATCTAGGAGGAAAGAAAACCGCTAGAGCGGGCAAGAGAGCATTCATAGAAAAGAAAAATGGATTAAACAATTAAACCAGGTGTTCTAGAAATTCTTTTAAAAGAACAGACCCAATTCATGTAACAAAGGAAAATACAAGGACAATACCTGTCCCCAGACAGAAATGCAAATTAGCAAAATTTGATGTCACACAAGAATAGATAGAAATTTCAAGAAAAACCACTTTCAGTCAAATGACATCAAATGGAAAATTCCGAACTAAAAAGAATCACCACACAAATATCACTGTAGGCAAGAAAAAGGGTGTGCCCCAAAGGCAATGGCACACACACAAAAGACACACAAATACACAAAATCAGCAGAAACAAAAATGGTGTCTCCTCTAGTGAGGTAACACCCACACGCAAGAAAATATCAAATCACAAAATCAAACACCACACACCACCACTTCGCAAATATGAAGTTGAATAAAATTTAAACGGAAAAAAAAAAAAACTGTTACGCAATAAATATCATGCAAACTATTCAGAAAAAACACAAAGGTCCGAAATAACCGAGCAGCATCAATAAATTGGTGCAATAAAGAAAGAATGCGTGCAAGGTCAATGTAACGAAGCGCTAATGAAAAGTACAAAATACTGAGGGCGCGAAAAAATGAAAGCCTCAAAAATACAAAACAATTAGGGCACGCAGGAACGAAAAACCGACGCAGCGCCAATAAAGAAAACGCTGGTTTTGGTTGTGATGGCCGTTAACCAGCGTTGACTATTGTGAAATAATAGTGGTTAAACTGATAATTAAGAGAATGATTCTCAATGGTTATACAAGCTTAATACAAAACAGGTTATCAATACATAGTCATAGCATACAACATTTCATACATCAGTTCATACATACATAATCAAATACAATATAATCACTTACCTAATAACTAAGAACAACTGGTCCTGGTGACTGGTAAACTGGAAACTGTTAAACTGAGGGTTGTCTGGGAACCCCTCATAGTCTAGGCCTCTGCATTCATGCTTCAGTGGTCCTCAGCATTTAGATGCCCAGATGTTGAACATACCATTGTTGAACATAACATTGTATTACATGTATGGACCTAGTGAAACTGCTGTTGCTATGCCATTGCTCATGCAAAGCCCATCAATTAGTATAACAATGGGTTATACATGTACATTGTAGCAATGCAAACCAGCCGTTTCGCTACAAGCTTCTTTACTTACCAAAAATGAATTTTCCGTTGCCTTGTCATTTGTCATAGTGTTGGTGCCATCGCTTGCCATTTTCTATGACGTCATTTTACTGTGCGAAGACGCATTTAACTCTGTGGCGAAGACAACGCACGCACGGAGAAATATACGTTGATGGACTCAATTTTCCTGTTATTTTCTTCATTTATTAGTTGATTACTTCATGTGAAACATTCGCAGATGTCACCAATTCGAGGAAAAACTTCAAAGATTTGATCAATGTAGACCTAAGTATGAATTCAAATAAGGTATTTTTGACCACAAAATTTGTGGTTATGTATAAGATATTTTCAAAACTTCACCAAATATGTCTACTGGGTCGTTCAGTTCCCGTCGCTGGTCGGTTAACGTTATGTCTAACTTAAATTAAGTTAGATCTACTTAGTATGATATGACTTAACTATACACAGCCCGTTGCCGAGGCGACGGGGCTGTACTTCCACCACCTCTATTTACAGCGAAATAATCAGCGATGGATGAGCGATCAGAGGATATACTGGTCAATTTAATCAATCTATTTTTAAAATGTTGTTGTAAGGTTCTATGATGTTTCACGCGTAACAACGACTAAAAATGAAAGTATATAAGAGCTTCTTGACTTACCAAATTGAATTTTCCGTTGTTGGCCTTGTCTCTTCTCATAGTGTTGGTGCCATCGCTGCCATTTTCTATGACGTCTTTACTGTGCGAAGACGTTATGGCGAAGACAACGGCACGCACGGAAGGATATACGTTGATGACTCAATTTTTCCTGTATTTTTCTACATATTAGTTGATTACTTCATGTGAAACATTCGCAGATGTCACCAATTCGAGGAAAAACTTCAAAGATTTGATTCAATGTGAGTATGAATTCAAATAAGTATTTGACCACGAAATTGTGGTCATGTATAGATATTTTTCAAAACTTCGCCAAATATGTTCTACTGGTTCGTCAGTTCCGTCGCTTCGCGACGGGGGCTGGTCGGTTAGAGTATGACTATGATGCCTGATGGGACTTGTTTAAAGTCAAAAGTGGGAAGTGCTAAATTCTGTAGAATTTCGAATATTCACGGTCCGATAATGTATATTCAGATACTATTTCAATATGATCATATGGTACTAGTAGTTACAATCTATGAAAAGACTTTCACTTCCGTTTCGATTCGTACAAGCTAACAAACACGTAAACCAACGAACGGACTGAACAAAATATTTAAATGTCAAATAACCCCAACACGTCCATCATCAGCCAATTATTTGTCGTAAATTAGATTCCCCTTGTTCGATGTTCGAAAAGCCCTTCAAGCGTTGATGCACTCATGATGAAAAAATGTAGGAATTTATGTTAATAAGACACACATCAATGTTAATAATTGCGATGAGAAATAATGATTTCAGTGAACATTTGAATCCAAAAAAAAAAAAGCCAAACGTGAGGACCACTATGGTATCCTCGACATAAAAAAAAAAAAATGGAGGGAAAAAATGAGCCCCTCCCCCCCCCCCTCCTGCCTAATCTTCATCCTTTCTCTCTCCTCTCTCTCTCTCTCTCTCTCTTTAAAACCTTATTCTCACTCGCTTTCTTATTCATAAATATTTCAGAAATCTTTCTACATCTAGAGGTCTATCAGTTCCATTTCTAGCAATCTGATTACATTTTCAATAATTTTCAGACAATGTGTTGTTATATAATCGGGGTTCATAATACCCCTCCTCTTCATCACGAAATATCCTCATTCTCTCATCACCATCATCCTCTTGATCTTTTTATCTTCATTTTACTATCATCATCACAATCTTTTCATCCTCTTTTCTATCATCAGTACTATCTTCCTCTTCAACATTATCATCATTACCATCGATCATCTCCATTATTCTGATCACTATCATCATCATCTACTCGATCTTCACCATCATTATCATCATATCATCATCTTCAAATCAAATTCAAATTCAAATTCAAATTTATTGATATACAATCCACAAATTTGGATTATCATCACAGAAAAAAAACAATGAATATCTTACAAAATCATAATGAACATACACAATCATAATGACATACAAGCATATTACAAAATCAATTAATAACTGAGCTTAAATATTAATATATAGCCATGGACATTCACATATAATTGTCCCCATATGCAACATGTACACATACATTCACAGGCATACTGAAATATTACAAAAATATATATTTAGATTTATGTATATTTAACATACATATTATACATTCCAAATTACAGGGATCCAAAACAAATCCCGAAGGACCGGAGGTAGGGACCAATTGATCCCCGGATTCAGAGCCAAATCCTAACGATTTAAATATAAGTCTAAAACCTAAAATTCAAATATTTCAGGATTCAAATCTAATCCAAAACCGACAGGTCCCCATCTACAATCCACAATAATTTTACACTATTTTTGTTCCAACCTGCCTAATCTTTCTTCTATACATATTACTAATGGAGGATACACTTATTTTTGTTATAATCATAGTCGTTTTTTAATAAATATATGAATTTCCTCATGTGGGTTTTTATCTTTAAAGTTGGGCACTATATCGCTTATCTTTTTGAATAGGTTTTCTCTTTCTTGTTTAAGGTATGGACAGCATATAATAAAATGAACTCTGTTTCTACATCTAATTGGCACATGGGACATCTTCTGATCGTTATCTTATTTATTCATCATCAACATCATCTTTACAAAGTGCAGACAGATCATGGAAAATTAGGGGGGGGGTGTCTATATTCCGTCTCCTACAGTAACAAGGCCATTCATCTTTCATTCACAATTAATAATGAACAGTCAGTAGACAGTCATATGTGGTATCTACATCAGTTGTTTTATTAAATTCTTACCTATTCTGCGTGAACAAAAAGACCTCAGTCACTAACAAGAGAAGAAATGCGTAGAGAAACTACAGATGACACACCATCAATTCTATATAGAAACACAACTTGTATATAAAATGCATATTACATTCAAACATGTTCATAAAGAGCTTTACATCTCCTCAACAACTAAATTACATTCATTTCAGTTTGTGGTTAAAAATCCAATAAATTCTATTTATTCTATGTACATGAACAATATAACTTTTGTGTAATTTTTACCAACTGAACAAACCATTTCTACTCTGTGATAAAATAACTTTAAATAATAATATGTTGGCTTATGTCATTGTCATTCCCTGTTGTTTAGAAAACAATCTATGGTTGACAAAGCTAATGCTTATACACTTTGTTAAGAAAGCCTGTTGTTGATATGAGTTACTTTCAATCTATCTTTCACTATCTCTCAGTTCACTTTGCAACAAGAATACAAAGATTTAACAAATACTAAAAATGACTATTCAAATGTGTTGTGTGTGTGAAAAATTGTGGAAACACTGTTCATATAGCCATTCAATCTTCAGAAAATACAAATAGCAGTCATCATTTAGAGTGCTACAAATAAATATCGGGTGAGTTTGTTTGTTCTTACTGTTGACATCGATTTAAAAAACAACAGCATCATCCAAATTGAATGTTTTGGATAAATACTATATCAAATCAGAATTTTTTTGAAAATTTGTTAAATAATTTTGTTTCTTGGTCACAATTCAAATGTCAATTATATTTTCCAATGCAGGAAATGAACAACATTTACAATAAAAAAAAGAAGGTATTTTTAAAGTTTTGAATTAGGGCCTAGGCCTACTGTAGAAAAATGTGAGCTGAAAAATCATTCAAAAGGTTTTGAGGGAAAAAATTCATGGGTTGGACAGTGGAAAGCAATTTCTTTTAAAATAAACTGTCCACGATGTACGTATAAAAACAGTAGTTTAAAAAAAATGATTATAATCGGTTCATTTATACCATATCTCTTACTATTCTTTTCAATCACTCATAACCATTATTCTTGAGGGGATTTTTACTTAATTACTCTGAGTAAAACTAATACCAAAGCTATAATACTTCAAGCCCAACATCAAGGTAAATCAAGGGTAAATTAAAATAAATCTTAAAATTTTAAAATAGTTTCATGAACATATCTTAATGTTAAGTAGTACCTTTTTGCAACTTAAATTACACTGAAAGCACTCATTGGCAACCAATCATTTTCAATTATATTTGCATATTAAGTATTAAATTTCAACATTTTGCATAGAAACGACATTTATCAAATCCAATTCAAATGGCTGTGCAATCTAGCGTGAGCTAATATCTGAATAGCTGTGAACTGAAAGCAGTTAAACAGGGAATGTAAAAAGGAAATTGGGAAAATCAGTTTCATCTCGAATATAGTCACCTTACCCAAATCATATCTGTTGGGACTGAGAAACACCTTGACCTTCATAAAGTAAAAAAAAAAAAAAAAAAATCAGACTCATGAAAGGTTAAAACAATAGAATTAAAACAAAAGATGACTTGAAAAGGACGTTCAACTTGGGACATTTTAGACTTAGGTAAAATTAAAAAAAAAAAAAGAAGGAAAAGAAAAGCAGCTTATTGGGAAACATGTGTCTTGGAAATCTGTAAGCTTTCTTGTGACATTCTCAGACAGATGGAAATAAATGGAGGTAACACTCTGTGCAATTGTGGGCATTTTCCTTCAGCTTAATAATAATACCATTTGTCATACATAATAGGAAGCAATAACTAAACCCGAAAAAAAACCAAACATGAAAAATGATAAAATCGTAATTGTCCTGAGAGAAACAAGGAACATTGATGTGATGTGCGTAATGTGAAATTTGGTTCCCACGTCATAGCCTTTCATTACAAAATCATACAAACACTCTACATTCTTCTAGAAATGATAAGCAATCATATAATACTCTTGGGAGAGATCTCATTATAGTTTGCTTCCCAAACCAATACAAATCTTTAGTCATCTTTCCTATAACATCATCACTCTCAAATCTATAACATACACCATGTACCTGTAATGTTTGAAATAAAGCCTCCTATATAATTCTTGAATCATCTGTGCTGCTAAATATACCAAAACAGTAATATTCACTTGTATGACTTCACAAAACTTATATATGAGGTAATTTGATCCTACAACCAATATTTAATAATCAATAATTCCACTTCTAAAATGATTACAGTGTCTAGCCTATTTTGACTTTACCATTACATATTATTAACAAGCCTCAACAACTTGTTAAAATCAAGGTGCTTTTAACTCCAATGGCACTTTCAAGTAATAAAGAGCTGCATATTATTTTGTTCTTTTAAATTGTCATCATAAAAAAACGCAACATTGCATGAGTGTACAAACACCCGAGTATGGAATAAAATATGGGAGCATAACGAGAGAGAGCAGAGAGGTAGGAATATAGAAAACTTTGTTGACTTATAAATTGTTTCCAAATCTTGAATCGTCTTTGAAACATGAACTGTTCTTCTCGAAAACTTGGATTATTACAACCTCAGCTCAACAAAAAGACCTGTGTCTATATTTCTATTTAAAAAAATAATAAGAAGTTCTTATGTAGGCATTAGAATTTTACCATTTTACCCTACTGTACATCAGAATTGGTTTGAACCCCCTATGCTGTACATGATAGGCTTAAGACAGACAATTTTACAGTCAGTTTCATACAATGCTTTCCCTTAAAGTGTTTTTCTTTTTCCTTCATACCCACTATTCAATCACAAATATCATAACATGTTAATTATGTGAGTGATACATAACAGTGCAACCACAATTTTCTCATCGTGAAATTAACGAGCAAGTAACATGCTTCAGTTGTCGGCTTTGTTCTTCTAGATCAATTCAGCTCAGCTCATCATCAAAATATTGCATTGGGAGTTCTTTCATACAAGTTATAAAGAATTACAATAATTTGTCTGCTACAGGTTGATACACTTTATAGCTTTTCATGCCATGATCACAAGTCATGTGTTGGTTATGCACCTCTCTGCGTCTGGTCTGTTTCTGACACAAAAAACCCACATCCAATGCAAGGTGGTAAACATTTTTTTTCTCAGTCAGTCTGCAGCCTTGCTTTAGCCATGTTGAAGTGAAATGAATCACAGGATTTGACAGTTCAAGCCTGCACAGCTGTCAGGACACATGCAAAAACACAAACAATCAGTTTGTGACCATGACATAGTCCCATATTCACAAAGGGTGTCGTTAAGTTAAGCCAGATCTAAATTCTGAGGGTGATATGGGTAGCAAAATGTGACACAATCTCGAACAGTTAGTGTTCCATTTATCAGAATCTTTGGTACTAAAACTATTAAAAACCTGCCTTGAAATGATAAGTCTAAAGTTTTCTCACCCGCATGATTCCAGAACATAAGGAAAATAAAAACGTAGACAGATTGTGTCAGATTTTGCTACCATAATTAGACAACAGAGAATTTAGGCCTGGCTTAACTTAGACACCTTTGGAATACAGGCATTAGGGCCTTATGGTCTCAATAGACGGTGCCTAAATCTACATGTTGATCCTTTGAACTTTGACCTCCAAATTATACCACAAGACATTTCTAATCAATTTTAATACCATGTAAGCATTAACCTGTGAGTTGGTTACATTTGTAACTTGTCCTAAATCTACTTAATCAATGATATCAATAAGCGACATTCAAAAAGAGGTATATTCAGGTAGCTCATTATGTGGTCATTGGCATTATATCTGTTATGGTTTTGTCTCTAGAACACTCCATAGTGAAGAAATAGTTAAATTGTATTATGACAGCATGATATGCATTATATACTCTGCATTACTTATGTAAGAGTAAATTATAGATTAACCAGCCTCCTAGCACTTTAGCAGGGAAAACTATATTGTGTTTAATAATGTTTCTTAATAGTGTAATGCCAGATAAGAGCTAAGCAGTAATTCAAGACATACTGCACCAATCCCTGACAAGAGCATTTCTTCATCTCATGATTTTCAAAAACTGGAAATGAATGCTGCCTTTGAAACTGCGCTTTTGCTTGTGTTCTCGAAATACAGCTTATCCAGGCAGTTCTTACCATCAGGCAGCATTACAGCGGGCAACTGTAGGTAAAAGATAGGCCTATGAGTAAAACCAAAGGCAAGTTTTCAACAAAGGCCCTCTCTCATGAACTCCACATGGAATCGACCGATACCAAACACACATTTTCTGCCTATTGACAATGACAAACGTGCTTGAGGTACGTGGGTGTCTTTTCAGCAGGTATCAGCGAGGAATATTAGGTTTGGTTTGCGATGACTGGCTACTCGCAGCCGCAAGTTGTTCTTCATAATGGCAGCCAATTTGGGGTCTTTTGGGGAGGGACCTTGATCGCGTTGTTAACTCTTTGGTTGATGGGAGATAGCATGGATTTATTTCTGGGCCAGGAGATGATTTCTTCAAGCTTCCTTTTTTCTCCTTTTTTGGAGATGAGACCAAGGTCCATGATGATGACATCCTCAACGTTACTACTGGGAGAGTTTTCTCTGTGGGATAATGGGGGTGCTGGAGTTCCGTCGTATAGGGCTCATGCCTTTCTTGCTGAGTGAGCCACGTCGGTTAACCTGAGGCATGGAGTTTGTTTTCGAGTAGTCTGAGATGAGTTCTGGACTTTGACCATTCTTTTCAGGCGAGTGGTGCCCAATCGAGCTTTTCCTGGCCTTCTGTTTGGTAGGACTAGGGAGGACATTGACACCATTTTTAATTATGAGATCTTTCGCGTGTCTGGACAAGGTGTTGATACCGCTCTTACTGTCCTTCCGTCCGCTATTTCGATTAACGTTGTTATTGTTTGCGTTAGCATCTACCGCATTCTGAATCACTACATTTTGAAGTCCTTGTGATAAGTCTGAATCCTGACCACTGACGTTGATTCGCTACCACCCTGGTGATCCTCACTGGAGGAACAGTTTCACCTGCAACATTTCCCGAGTCCTTCTCCTGGTCTCCATCCCCTGACACTCCACTTGTTCTTTTTGCTCTTCGGTTCCCGTTTCCTTGGCATGTCTGGAAGGATTCAAGAACACGACCATGACAGTGATGTTGTCATTGGACCCGCCTCCTTGGCCATATGACCAGGATGGGGGCGACGCCCGAGAGGTCCATTCCTGACTTGATGCATTCCTCTATGGCGGTACAGCACCCTCCGGAAGTAATGACATCCCAGAGACCATCACAAGCGATGATGATGCACTCTTCCGTCCCTCTAGGGGTAGAATGGCGGTGTCTGCATCGCTGCAAACGTATGGCTTGTAATCAGGGTCACCTGGGCAGGAAACAAACAAATTACAAAAACACATTTTTATTTACAATAATTTATTCTCAAGTGGGGCTAGGCCCCCCCCCCCAATCCTGATAATAAACAGTGCGATTAAGATTCAAACAATCTTCAAAGACTTTTTGACAACCTACCAGTTTACCAGGACATCATCATTTTTTTAATTATCTATTATTTAGCTATCTGATGCAAGTAGGGATGTTGATCTTTGTCCAATACAATAAAGTCTCTCTTTGCTGTTTTTTGGTTGAAGTAAAATTAATGTTCAGTGACAAATTTTCTCGATAAAATGACACTCCAACTTATCTTTTTTTTTCTTAAGAAGCAATTCTCACACTAGTATTACCAGCAAAGTTGGTTCAAGTCACATATGATTTTGATAGACACACTTACTGGCAAACGCAAACATGTACATGTAAACTTACCCAAAATAAAAAATACATCATTCTAATAAATCTGTACAGCACATTTGTCCCTGTATCTATAACAACATACAAACACAAATATACAAGGGACTACAATGCCTCGTATGAGATAAGAGTTAAAAGGGGTATCCCAGGAAAGCAAACCCATTAAAGGCCGTACAGTCACCTATGATTCAGGGCTATTAGCTAACAAAATCAAACACCACACACCACCACTTCGCAAATATGAAGTTGAATAAAATTTAAACGGAAAAAAAAAAACTGTTACGCAATAAATATCATGCAACTATTCAGAAAAAACACAAAGGTCCGAAATAACCGAGCAGCATCAATAAATTGGTGCAATAAAGAAGAATGCGTGCAAGGTCAATGTAAACGAAGCGCTAATGAAAGTACAAAATACTGAGGGCGCGAAAAATGAAGCCTCAAAAATACAAAACAATTAGGGCACGCAGGAACGAAAACCGACGCAGCGCCAATAAAGAAAACGCTGGTTTTGTTGGTTGTGATGGCCGTTAACCAGCGTTGACTATGGTTGAAATAATAGTGGTTACAACTGATAATTAAGAGGAATGATTCTCAATGGTTATACAAGCTTAATACAAAACAGGTTATCAATACATAGTCATAGCATACAACATTTCATACATCAGTTCATACATACATAATCAAATACAATATAATCACTTACCTAATACTAAGAACAACTGGTCCTGGTGACTGTAAACTGGAAACTGTTAAACTGAGGGGTTGTCTGGAAACCCCTCATATCTAGGCCTCTGCATCATGCTTCAGTGGTCCTCAGCATTTAGATGCCCAGATGTTGAACATACCATTGTTGAACATAACATTGTATTTACATGTATGGACCTAGTGAAACTGCTGTTGCTATGCATTGCTCATGCAAGCCCATCAATTAGTATAACAATGGGTTATACATGTACATTGTAGCAATGCAAACCAGCCGTTTCGCTACACTGCCCCCTTGTTTCTTAGATTGATACATATATCTCCAGACTATTAACGAGACTGGCGATATTGTATAATCTCAACAAAAAAATTATCCTAACATACATGTATGGAAGTATCATCTAAACAATTTGTAATACAGGACAGCGATACATGTACATTCATAGAATACTA
>CALNVZ010003434.1:8282370-8332497 GCA_940671915.1 Paracentrotus lividus | reverse complement strand
ATGTATAGATATTTTCAAAACTTCGCCAAATATGTCTACTGGTTCGTCAGTTCCCGTCGCTTCGCGACGGGGGCTGGTCGGTTTAGAGTATGACTATGATGCCTGATGGGACTTGTTTAAAGTCAAAAGTGGGAGTGCTAAAATTCTGTAGAATTTCGAATATTCACGGTCCGATAATGTATATTCAGATACTATTTCATATATGATCATATGGTACTAGTAGTACAATCATGAAAGACTTTCACTTCCGATTTCGATTCGTACAAGCTAACAAACACGTAAACCAACGAACGGGACTGAACAAATATTATAAATGTCAAACTAACCCCAACACGTCCATCATCCAGCCAATATTTGTCGTAAATTAGATTCCCCTTGTTCGATGTTCGAAGCCCTTCAAGCGTTGATGCACTCATGATGAAAAAATGTAGGAATTTATGTTAATAGACACACATCAATGTTAATAATTGCGATGAGAATAACTGATTTTCAGTGAACATTTGAATCCAAAAAAAAAAAAAGCCAAACGTGAGACACTATGGTATCCTCGACATAAAAATAAAAAATGGAGGGAAAAAATGAGCCCCTCCCCCCCCCCCTCCTGCCTAATCTTCATCCTTTTCTCTCTCTCTCTCTCTCTCTCTCTCTCTTTAAAACCTTATTCTCACTCGCTTTCTTTATTCATAAATATTTCAGAAATCTTCTACATCTAGAGGTCTATCATTTCCATTTCCTAGCAATCTGATTACATTTTCAATAATTTTCAGACAATGTGTTGTTATATAATCGGGGTTCATAATACCCCTCCTCTTCATCACGAATATCCTCATTCTCTCATCACCATCATCCTCTTGATCTTTTTTATCTTCATTTTTACTATCATCATCACAATCTTCATCCTCTTTTCTATCATCAGTACTATCTTCCTCTTCAACATTATCATCATTACCATCGATCATCTCCATTATCGTGATCACTATCATCATCATCCTACTCGATCTTCACCATCATTATCATCATCATCATCATCTTCAAATTCAAATTCAAATTCAAATTCAAATTTATTGATATACAATCCACAAATTTGGATTATCATCACAGAAAAAAAACAATGAATATCTTACAAAATCATAATGAACATACACAATCATAATGAACATACAAGCATATTTACAAAATCAATTAATAACTGAGCTTAAATATTATATATAGCCATGGACATTCACATATAATTGTCCCCATATGCATACATGTACACATACATTCACAGGCATACTGAAATATACAAAAATATTATATTTTAGATTTATGTATATTTAACATACATATATACATTCCAAATTACAGGGATCCAAAACAAATCCCGAAGGACCGGAGGTAGGGACCAATTGATCCCCGGATTCAGAGCCAAATCCTAACGATTTAAATATAAGTCTAAAAAACCTAAAATTCAAATATTCAGGATTCAAATCTAAATCCAAACACCGACAGGTCCCCATCTACAATCCACAATAATTATTACACTATTTTTGTTCCAACCTGCCTAATCTTTCTATATACATATTACTAATGGAGGATACACTTATTTTTGTTATATCATAGTCGTTTGTTTTTAATAAATATATGAATTTCTCATGTGGGTTTTTATCTTTAAAGGTGGGCACTATATCGCTTATCTTTTTGAATAGGTTTTCTCTTTCTTGTTTAAGGTATGGACAGCATATAATAAAATGGAACTCTGTTTCTACATCTAATTGGCACATGGGACATCTTCATGATCGTTATCTTATTTATTCATCATCAACATCATCTTTACAAAGTGCAGACAGATCATGGAAAATTAGGGGGGGGGGTGTCTATATTCCGTCTCCTACAGTAACAAGGCTCATTCATCTTTCATTCACAATTAATAATGAACAGTCAGTAGACAGTCATATGTGTATCTACATCAGTTGTTTTATTAAATTCTGTACCTAATTCTGCGTGACAAAAAGACCTCAGTCACTTAACAAGAAGAAGAAATGCGTAGAAACTAACAGATGACACACCATCAATTCTATATAGAAACACAACTTGTATATAAAATGCATATTACATTCAAACATGTTCATAAAGAGCTTTACATCTCTCAACAACTAAATTACATTCATTTCAGTTGTTGGTTAAAAATCCAATAAATTCTATTTATTCTATGTACATGAACAATATAACTTTGTGTAATTTTTACAACTGAACAACCATTTCTACTCTGTGATAAAATAACTTTAAAATAATATAATGTTTGGCTTATGTCATTGTCATTCCCTTGTGTTTAGAAAACAATCTATGGTTGACAAAGCTAATGCTTATACACTTGTTAAGAAAGCCTGTTGTGATATGAGTTACTTTCAATCTATCTTTCACTATCTCTCAGTTCACTTTGCAACAAGAATACAAAGATTTAACAAATACTAAAAATGACTATTCAAATGTGTGTGTGTGAAAAATTTGTGGAAACACTGTTCATATAGCCATTCAATCTTCAGAAAATACAAATAGCAGTCATCATTTAGAGTGCTACAAATAATATCGGGTGAGTTTGTTTGTTCTTACTGTGACATCGATTTAAAAAACAACAGCATCATCCAAATTGAATGTTTTGGATAAATACTATATCAAATCAGAATTTTTTTGAAAATTTTGTTAAATAATTTTGTTCTTGGTCACAATTCAAATGTCAATATATTTTCCAATGCAGGAAATGAACAACATTTACAATAAAAAAAAAAGAAGGTATTTTTAAAGTTTTGAATTAGGGCCTAGGCCTACTGTAGAAAATGTGAGCTGAAAATCATTCAAAAGGTTTTGAGGGAAAAAATTTCATGGGTTTGGGACAGTGGAAAGCAATTTCTTTAAAATAAACTGTCCACATGTACGTATAAAACAGTAGTTTAAAAAAAATGATTATAATCGGGTTCATTTATACCATATCTCTTACTATTCTTTTCAATCACTCATAACCATTATTCTTGAGGGGATTTTTACTTAAATACTCTGAGTAAAACTAATACAAAAGCTTATAATACTTCAAGCCCAACATCAAGGTAAATCAAGGTAAATTAAAATAATCTAAAATTTAAAATAGTTTCATGAACATATCTTAATGTTAAGTAGTACCTTTTTGCAACTTAAATTATCACTGAAAGCACTCATTGGCAACCAATCATTTTCAATTATATTTGCATATTAAGATTAAATTTCAACATTTTTGCATAGAAACGACATTTATCAAAATCCAATTCAAATGGCTGTGCAATCTAGCGTGAGCTAATATCTGAATAGCTGTGAACTGAAGCAGTTAAACAGGGAATGTAAAACAGGAAATTGGGAAAATCAGTTTCATCTCAAATATAGTCAACCTTACCCAAATCATATCTGTTGGGACTGAGAAACACCTTTGACCTTCATAAAGTAAAAAAAAAAAAAAAAAAAATCAGACTCATGAAAGGTTAAAACAATAGAATAAAAACAAAAGATGACTTGAAAAGACGTTCAACTTGGGACATTTTAGACTTAGGTAAAATAAAAAAAAAAAAAAGAAGGAAAAGAAAAGCAGCTTATTGGGAAAACATGTCTTGGAATCTGTAAGCTTTCTTGTGACATTCTCAGACAGATGGAAATAAATGGAGGTAACACTCTGTGCAATTGTGGGCATTTTCCTTCAGCTTAATAATAATACCATTTGTCATACATAATAGAAGCAATAACTAAACCCGAAAAAAAACCAAACATGAAAAATGATAAAATCGTAATTGTCCTGAGAGAAACAAGAGACATTGATGTGATGTGCGTAATGTGAAATTTGGTTCCCAACGTCATAGCCTTTCATTACAAAATGCATACAACACTCTACATTCTTCTAGAAATGATAAGCAATCATTATAATACTCTTGGGGAGAGATCTCATTATAGTTTGCTTCCCAAACCAATACAAATCTTTAGTCATCTTTCCTATAACATCATCACTCTCAAATCTATAACATACACCATGTACCTGTAATGTTTGAATAAAGCCTCCATATAATTCTTGAATCATCTGTGCTGCTAAATATACCAAAACAGTAATATTCACTTGTATGACTTCACAAACTTATATATGAAGGTAATTTGATCCTACAACCAATATTTAATAATCAATAATTCCACTTCTAAAATGATTACAGTGTCTAGCTATTTTGACTTTACCATTACATATTTATTAACAAGCTCAACAACTTGTTAAAATCAAGGTGCTTTTAACTCCAATGGCACTTTCAGTTTAATAAAGAGCTGCATATTTATTTTGTCTTTTAAAATTGTCATCATAAAAAAACGCAACATTGCATGAGTGTACAAACACCGAGTATGGAATAAAATATGGAGCATAACGAGAGAGACAGAGAGGTAGAATATAGAAAACTTTGTTGACTTATAAATTGTTTCCAAATCTTGAATCGTCTTTGAAACATGAACTGTTCTTCTCGAAAACTTGGATTATTACAACCTCAGCTCAACAAAGACCTGTGGTCTATATTTCTATTTAAAAAAAATAATAAGAAGTTCTTATGTAGAGCATTAGAATTTTACCATTTTACCCTACTGTACATCAGAATTGTTTGAACCCCCTATGCTGTACATGATAGGCTTAAGACAGACAATTTTACAGTCAGTTTCATACAATGCTTTCCCTAAAGTGTTTTCCTTTTTCCTTCATACCCACTATTCAATCACAAATATCATAACATGTTAATTATGTGAGTGATACATAACAGTGCAACCACAATTTTCTCATCGTGAAATTAACGAGCAAGTAACATGCTTCAGTTGTTCGGCTTTGTTCTTCTAGATCAATTCAGCTCAGCTCATCATCAAAATATTGCATTGGGAGTTGCTTTCATACAAGTTATAAAGAATACATAATTTGTCTGCTACAGGTTGATACACTTTATAGCTTTCATGCCATGATCACAAGTCATGTGTTGGTTATGCACCTCTCTGCGTCTGGTCTGTTTCTGACACAAAAAACCCACATCCAATGCAAGGTGGTAAACATTTTTTTTCTCAGTCAGTCTGCAGCCTTGCTTTAGCCATGTTGAAGTGAAATGAATCACAGGATTTGACAGTTCAAGCCCTGCACAAGCTGTCAGACACATGCAAAAACACAAACAATCAGTTGTGACCATGACATAGGCCCATATTCACAAAGGTGTCGTAAGTTAAGCCAGATCTAAATTCTGAGGGGTGACTATGGGTAGCAAAATGTGACACAATCTCGAACAGTAGATGTTCCATTTATCAGAATCTTTGGTACTAAAACTATTAAAACCTGCCTTGAAATGATAAGTGCTAAAGTTTTCCTCACCCGCATGATTCCAGAACATAAGGAAAATAAAAACGTAGACAGATTGTGTCAGATTTTGCTACCCATAATTAGACAACAGAATTTAGGCCTGGCTTAACTTAGGACACCTTTTGGAATACAGGCCATAGGGCCTTTATGGCTCTCAATAGACGGTGCCTAAATCTACATGTTTGATCCTTTGAACTTTGACCTCCAAATTATACACAAGACATATTCTAATCAATTTTAATACCATGTAAGCATTAACCTGTGAGTTGGTTACATTTTGTAACTTGTCCTAAATCTACTTAATCAATGATATCAATAAGCGACATTCAAAAAGAGGTATATTCAGGTAGCTCATTATGTGGTCATTGGCATTATATCTGTTATGGTTTTGTCTCTAGAACACTCCATAGTGAGAAATAGTTAAATTGTATTATGACAGCATGATATGCATTATATACTCTGCATTACTTATGTAAGAGTAAATTATAGATTAACCAGCCTCCTAGCACTTAGCAGGGAAAACTATATTGTGTTTAATAATGTTTCTTAATAGTGTAATGCCAGATAAGAGCTAAGCAGTAATTCAAGACATACTGCACCAATCCCTGACAAGAGCATTTCTTCATCTCATGATTTTCAAAAACTGGGAATGAATGCTGCCTTTGAAACTGCGCTTTGCTTGTGTTCTCGGAAATACAGCTTATCCAGGCAGTTCTACCATCAGGCAGCATTACAGCGGGCAACTGTGAGGTAAAAGATAAGGCCTATGAGTAAAACAAAGGCAAGTTTTCAACAAAGGCCTCTCTCATGAACTCCACATGGGAATCGACCGATACCAAACACATTTTCTGCCCTATTGACAATGACAAACGTGTTGAGGTACGTGGGTGTCTTTCAGCAGGTATCAGCGAGGAATATTAGGTTTGGTTTGCGATGACTGGCTACTCGCAGCCGCAAGTTTGTTCTTCATAATGGCAGCCAATTTGGGGTCTTTGGGGAGGGACCTTGATCGCGTTAAACTCTTTGGTTTGAGGGAGATAGGCATGGATTTATTCTGGCCAGGAGATGATTTCTTCAAGCTTCCTTTTTTCTCCTTTTTGGAGATGAGACCAAGGTCCATGATGATGACATCCTCAACGTTACTACTGGAGAGTTTTCTCTGTGGGATAATGGGGGTGCTGGAGTTCCGTCGTATAGGGCTCATGCCTTTCTTGCTGAGTGAGCCACGTCGGTTAACCTGAGGCATGGAGTTTGTTTTCGAGTAGTCTGAGATGAGTTCTGGACTTTGACCATTCTTTTCAGGCGAGTGGTGCCCAATCGAGCTTTTCCTGGCCTTCTGTTTGGTAGGACTAGGGAGGACATTGACACCATTTTTAATTATGAGATCTTTCGCGTGTCTGGACAAGGTGTTGATACCGCTCTTACTGTCCTTCCGTCCGCTATTTCGATTAACGTTGTTATTGTTTGCGTTAGCATCTACCGCATTCTGAATCACTACATTTTGAAGTCCTTGTGATAAGTCTGAATCCTGACCACTGACCGTTGATTCGCTACCACCCTGGTGATCCTCACTGGAGGCAACAGTTTCACCTGCAACATTTCCCGAGTCCTTCTCCTGGTCTCCATCCCCTGACACTGCCACTTGTTCTTTTTTGCTCTCGGTTCCCGTTTCCTTGGCATGTCTGGAAGGATTCAAGAACACGACCATGACAGTGATGTTGTCATTGGACCCCGCCTCCTTGGCCATATTGACCAGGATGGGGGCGACGCCCGAGAGGTCCATTCCTGACTTGATGCATTCCTCTATGGCGGTACAGGCACCCTCCGGAGTAATGACATCCCAGAGACCATCACAAGCGATGATGATGCACTCTTCCGTCCCATCTAGGGGTAGAATGGCGGTGTCTGCATCGCTGCAAACGTATGGCTTGTAATCAGGGTCACCTGGGCAGGAAACAAACAAATTACAAAAACACATTTTATTTACAATAATTTATTTCTCAAGTGGGGCTAGGCCCCCCCCCCCAATCCTGATAATAACACAGTGCCGATAAGATTCAAACAATCTTCAAAGACTTTTTTGACAACCTACCAGTTTTACCAGGACATCATCATTTTTTTAATTATCTATTCATTTAGCTATCTGATGCAAGTAGGGATGTTGATCTTTGTCCAATACAATAAAGTCTCTCTTTGCTGTTTTTTGGTGAAGTAAAATTAATGTTCAGTGACAAATTTTCTCGATAAAATGACACTCCAACTTATCTATTTTTATTTCTTAAGAAGCAATTCTCACACTAGTATTACCAGCAAAGTTGGTTCAAGTCACATATGATTTTGATAGACACACTTACTGGCAAACGCAAACATGTACATGTAAACTTACCCAAAATAAAAAATACATCATTTCTATAAATTCTGTACAGCACATTTGTCCCTGTATCTATAACAACATACAAACACAAATATACAAGGGACTACAATGCCTCGTAATGAGATAAGAGTTAAAAGGGGTATCCCAGGAAAGCAAACCCATTAAAGGCCGTACAGTCACCTATGATTCAGGCTATAGCTAACCTTGCTTCCAGACATATCAAGATAAAGATTGTTCATCCTCATCAAAGCACAGGTATACCACTTTCAGGGGTGTGAGTGACCACAAATTAAAAGAGATAAAAGAGCTGAAAAAAAGCTGGAAAAAGAGCTCCCATACTTTTATACAGAGGAAAGCTAAAAATAAGCTTTTAAAAAGGTGAAAATCAAAACCCCCAGAAAGCTGATATCACCTAAAAAGCTGAACTCTCACACCCCTGCATTTTAGACTGACATACAATCTACTCTGTGACTTTGGGCATTTCTCCTTCTTTCCCTTTTAGCCTCTCCCTCTTTTGTCTATGTTTTTAGTCTTCTGAATGTCTCCTTAAACTGAGCAGCTATCAGACCCTTGGATAGGACTTAAAGCTGTAGATGCACTGGCCGCTCATTTATAAACATTTAACTGTGCACACATGTATAATTAATTAACCAGTTAAAGAGTCTGAATGTGCAGACTAACTCAACACAGTGACCAGGGCAAAGTCTATCTCCAAGCACGCTATCTGATACCAGTGACTGCTGCCTGGATATGGGTCTAGGTCAATTACCCCAATCCACAGAGAGGTGAGAAAAGACGTTAGAAAAACACCCCTGAAAGCCATTCCCTATTCTATGAAAGACGCAAGGACAATGGTATTATATATTGCGAAAGATATCGATGGGAATTTAGCCAGAGCCTTGGAATAAGACTAAGGTAGACATCATAACCCCACACTACGGTCTGCGTGCTGGATTAGATTTTATGTTTACAAATGTATTTGTATTTATAGGCCTATTGTATAATGATACGAAGTAATAATTCCAAGTAGATGGGAATTCATCAGGGTTTTTTTTTTTTTGGGGGGGGGGTGTCAAAAATAGTCAATTCTGACTGTTTGTCATGTCTAAAAATACCACATCAAGAGCTTTACCTATAGATCTTGATACAGCTAAACTTCCATTGACTCTCCATGCTCCAAACCACACCACACAGCCTCCAAGATCCTCTATTCTTTTCTTTTCATCCTGTGATAAATATAGAAAGGTTTCATAATCAATAAAACATTTTAATTTATTTATTATTATTATATTTTTTTTACTGCAAAAATAAATGAGGGGGGCGTTTCATCAAAGGACTTGTCAAACGATTTATCCGACAAACTGTTATAAGCTACTGAAATGCTTGCATCTGACTGGCTGAGAGCAAATTTGTCGGATAAAACGTCTGACAAAACCTTTGATGAAATACCCCCTGGCCCATGTTATCTTTTTAGGCCAAATTCTTTCTGAATGCGGCAAGAGAGCTAAAGTCCCCTTTTCACCCATTTTTAAGGCAGTTTGTGTCCCCTGGGTGCTTTTAAAATCATTTAATTGAGCCAGGTAAAAAAAACATTCATGATTTCAAAAGCCCTTTACTTTAATATAGTTATGGTTCAAAGTGTCTTCTTTTCTCAAGTGGTACAAACAAAGTCCAAAGTCCCAATCTAACATTAAGAGTTGTTCATGGAGAAAGGACTCCTTTGGACTCTTCAATTGTAACCTCTATCTTTCACTGTGTTCCTTGGGGTAGAAAGTTGGTGCCATAAAGGTGACACAAAGTTTTCCAGTGACAGGATTTATTTTGACTAAGATGTAAGGTTGGGTATATGTCAGGCGCAGATCCAGCATCCTCTCCGACAAAAGATTGTGCAGGCCTAATTGTCTTGAGACTATAGCAGCTCTATTATGTTCAGGCATGGGCTTATACAATCTTTTGTATGAGCTAAGGTTGGATTTGCTTTTGTATGATAGGATGTACATGAAGTGTTGAAGTCCACAGTTGAAATAAGTCATTCATTGAGTGTTTATTGAAATCAACTTGGGGCAAATGTTATATAATCCATACTCACCTCTCTGTCTGGTTTATGGGGATCCATGATAATGACTGGTTTTGTATCTCTCATTAAAACAGCCTGGGAATCTCCAAGCCATGATAGGTGGATGGTATCTGGTTCTATTACCACTGCTACCCCAGTGCTGCCACTTCGTAGACCCTAAATAATACACAAACGAGAGTAAAACGGTGGTCATTTGTGCATTTCATAAGACATGTGTGCAAGTTGCATCCTCATTGTGACGTCACTCCTCTACATTAATCTTGAGAGATAGATCAATCGCCAACAATGTATTCAAGACCAAGCATTCATCACTGTATTCCTGTTTCAAAGTGATTACAAACCTCATTTAAACACTGTAGTTTCCCTGGGATCACATTTGTAGTTCTACTAATTAATCCTTAGTCTTCCCTGCACTTGATATTCATTGTTCAGATCCAATTTTCCAATTCCCCCTTATGGTGTGTGCTATATATTATGACTAAGTAAGTTATCGACCTAGAGGGAAAAGTAGGACTCTTATGAAAATGAATGTTGGTGGGGTATTATGAAACGCACAAATTTTAAGCTGTTGTAACTATCTGAAGCAATAAAAACAGCCTGTGAGTCTCCTAACCAGGATTGTAAGTGGTATCTGGGACTACTACTGCTGATACTCCAATGCAGCCACCAGATCTGGCTGACTCTCCTTAGACGCTGAAGACTACATGTACACCAAATAAAAATGTTCAGGCTTCTTTTATCAAATTTAGTTTTAAATATCAATGAGCAGTTAAGATCACTTCTACTACACACACAAAAAAACAAAACAAACAAACAAACAAACAAACAGGCGGAATAATATTATTTGAGATTAAGAGAAATCGGCTGACTGATTTTAAGCAAACAAAAAACCAAACACTGAGATTTTACCTCTCTTCCAGCTTTCTGGATAAAAGCATCATCCGTTTCATTGAAAGCTTTCTTCAAGGCATTGGTAGGATTTGTGATGAAGTCTGGTTGACTGACTGTGTGTAGATGTAGATGAGCTGCTGCGTAGTATGAAGCATCCACGCCACCGTGCCCATCGTATACGGCATAGAAGGCGCGTGGCTTATCATCAGGATCCTAGTAATATTAAGATATTTGTATCAAAGACGATGAATAATGGGGTCCAATAATATCAAAAATTTGAACTTTTTTCATTACCATTAACGTTAACTCCATTATTCCATTTTCTTTTACCTCTCTCTCTTATTTTATAATTTACATAGTCTTCTTTTACCTCTCTAGCTTATTTTATAATATACAAACCAGTAGTCTATTATCAGGGTTCATACACTTTTTTTGGAAGTTAAATTCCATGACTTTCCATTCCCTTTCAATGAAGAATTAAATGACTTTTCCATGACCTTTCGACAACTTTTCAAAGAATATTGCACCGAGATGTCTGGGAACCAGAACTTGCCTAGGACACACAACGCTCTGGGATTCTGAATGCTCTCGGCTACATAAATTGAAATATTGACAAATTTTGATATTCCATGACTTTCCCTGACTTTTTAATGGAAAAATATATTTTTCATGACTTTCAAGGCCTGAAACACAAGATAGCAAAATTCCATAACTTTCCAGGTTTTCCACGGCCTGTATGAACCCTGATTATACTTTGAATGTATCATACATGTACAGTGTGTACAAACAAAATTAAATCAATTTTAAAGCAAAGTAATAGTAATACTAAGACCTCAGATATATTACTCTAATAAACAATAATAAGAACAAATCTCTCTTACCTTTAACCTTGACTTGAACATTGAGTTGACATCTTGTATGACTACATGTTTATCTTCCATTTTCCTCCTTGTGTTCCTGACAGCATGTAGTGATACTTGGTGGATTCCCGGACCAACATTAATGGAAGGCATACTGGTGTTCCATTCCTCACATATCCTGTGCACGGTGCTGAACACGTACCGAGCAAATCCATTTGCTTCGATCACTGAAACATAAGTAAATTGGCAACATTTATGTTCAGTCATTTGTGCAAAATGATGTTAAGCCAAGTGGAAAAGTTTGGGGGAAGGAAATGAAAAAAAAAAACAAAAAACTCATAATTACATGGACTATTAAGAACCAGCCAAGTTAAGCTTACAAAAACTCATGGAAAGTCACGTTTACTTGGAAATTAATTCAAATTTCTTTTGTTTAATGTACATAAACATACAATACAGGTTGACCATGTGGCATGCATGTGTGGCAGCTAATTGTAGTTTTGAACATCCAGTTTTCAAGAAATTTCTGTAAGAACTAATTTATTTCCACCATTACTAGAAATCAATGTTAATTGCTATCTGTAATCTACTTTAATATTCAATGTTTAATGCTTAATTAACATCCATGGTTAACACAAGATAAATTGCTTCATTATCAATAAATACTACAAATTACTTAATATTTCAAATTTTGCATCAAATAACAATTACTTGACACAACCATAAAAATTGTATACTATGTTTAAGTATCACAACTATTTTTATCTAAATTTTCATCTCTTTTTTATTATAAATACATGCATGGACAACTAGTAAAATTATTTTTAATTGTTGATGTGCTGGTATTTCTAAATATTTGATTTTTTTATAAAAGCCTTTTGGCTGCAATAATAAATGATTGTCTACATGATAATAAACATTGAATCGAATTGAACTGATACACATACATGTACATGTACATGTACATGCCTTATGGCACACAAAAGTTTGTTCATGAATTGAAATTCATGTCAGCTTCATTCTAACTTTTCTTTATTCCTCTAAATACCCCAATCCCATAAAGTGGATTTTACATACATGTACATGTACCAACATCATCAATAACGAATACCTCTAATTTCTGGTTTGAAAAAAATTCTGTAAACTTTTGGTGTAATACAATGTACTTGGACAGACATGTACTATCATAATGCTTGCATAAAGCAAGAACATTTAAAGAATAAACGCAATCCTCTTCTATCTACATTGTAGGTCATACATGTACATGTAAAACATAATGGCCCATATTCTGAACCAAAGACTGAGTTCGTGTGAGTTGCAAGTTAATGCAAAGCTATTGTGCGATCCTTTTGTCTGATGCATCACACAAAAGGATCGCACAATACATGTAGCTTTGCACAAACTCGCAACTCATACCATCTGAGTCTTGGCTCTAGAATATGGGCCTTTGTGTTATACACATTAAAATAGTTTGGCTTCAATAATCGTATGATTTCATTTCAGACATCCTCAATTTTGATGTATTTTGCTATTCAACGACTGGAAGGGGGAAAAAAAATCCATTTAAAAAAAGAAAATGATAATTTCAATCAATTCACCCCCACAGCAGACCAATGACTGTAAAACCACATGAAATATGTTTTGTTATTACTACTTTCCAAACCAATCCAACCATGGCTAGCAACCAGCTCTTAGAAAGACTATTTGTTCCTGGATTCCATTCAAATATCAATATACGGAGCCCGTTTGTTATTGTGCCAACAGCCAGTTGCCATGGCAACAGTATACAAATAAATGGAAGCAGAGAACCCTCATCCCATTTGGGTGAAATCAACACACCGACAGTCATCCAGGCACTGAGCTGGTAATGCAATTATGACATGATTTTGAAACATTGTATACTATATCCCAGGTCAGTATTATTTTGTTGGATTGTAAATGTACAATGTACATGCAGGGTGATATTTCCAGGTCACCTCAATGTTGATTTCAGTTTACAAAATGACATTGTGATAATAGAAAGTTACATGTAGGCCTACATTTTTGTACATGTAAACAGACATGGACATACTGTGCAAGTTTAGTATGTCAAGATGTTCCTTTATGTTTGATTTCACTTGTTATTCCTGAACAAAACTATTTTGACAATGTCCAAATGAAATTTAGAACCAATTCATTAAAAAATGACCCCAAAATCTAATCAGATCATTGTCACCCCAGTATGCACACATGTACCAAGAATGAAGATGATCCATCAAACCGTTCTCAAGTTATCATGAGAACGAAAGTGGGACTGACGTACGGACGGACAGACGGACAACCCGAAAACATAATGCCTGCAGCGAGACTTCGCCGCGGAGGCATAAAAACTAAAGAGAACATGTACATTACACTTGAAACATGTATGTACATTGTACATGTACATGTACACATGTTTCACTTGAAATTTAATAATGAATATTAATGCACACTTGTAACACTAATGCATACAATACATGAAATATTTATGAAAACAATATGTGTACACCCATATTGTACTTTTCCAAACAAAGGGTCACCCAGTTATAAAGATCCCCTTATTGTACAAGGATTCATTATAGTGGATGATACAATCATGAAAATCAATTTCATGCATGGCTGGCTGGTGGTATGTGGAGATGTTGATGATATGCTGTGCACACAAATAACAGTACAATTTACATCACAGTGAAGTTCTTGCGTTGTTAGCCTTCATAGTATCCACGTACAATGTGATACATACATGTACTCAGGCAGCAATTTTTGCATTTTGGAAGAGCAGTAAAAAAAACAAAACAAACAAACAAACAAACAACCAAACAAACATATTTAAAATCATTGATAAGTTGAGGAGAGTCAGTATTTACTGTATCAATGATTGGTAAAAATGTTTTTATCATATCAATTCAACAATCTTTTTAATAATAAGAAAATTTCAAATCAAAGTATATTTTGTTTTTGCTTATATCTTCTTTTTGTTGAAGTTCAAATCATCACATTTCTCCCATAAATTTTTGTGATTTTGGGCCAGTTTTGGAAATTCGGGAGTGGATTATTATAATTTAGCCTTACATTAGAGTGAAAATTTTTGAGAGGACTTACATGTACTCATAAAATGCGCAAAATAAATAACAACCACAAAATTCATAGCTTATACAGTACTACTGTATTCGCTGTTATTTTCGCGCGATTAATTTTTCGCGCTTAGAGGCCGCAAAACATTTTTGCGGGTTCTTAAATTCGCGCTGAATTTATGTACGAACGCAATTAACCCCATTCAAAGCATGCATAAGAAATCATGCTCATTATATTCGCGGGTTTTTAAATTCGCGCCGTACGATCTTTACGCGAAATCCGCGAAAATAAATGTACCGCGAATATTTCCACGTTTACAGTATATCATTGTTGAATGTTCTGTTCTTAGGATATGATGACGGGATCTTTTTCAATAAACCATTTCTGTAGATTAAAAAAAAATAATAATAATTATCCATACAAATGTAGGCCTATGGAAAAAAAAAGAAATTGCTTTTTTTTTATTATTAAACATGGATCCAAACTAGAATCCATAGTTTCTATGGGAATTAATTAATTTTATTTCATTTCTTTTGCTTCCATGCTAGAAGGAGGAGAGAGAGAGAGAGAGAGAGGATGGAATACTTACATTTTCCTTCGTCCTCGTCCCTTTCATCCTCGTAGCTGGAGATGTCTGAAGATTGGATGGCATCCACGGTTGCCTTGGCGATGGCTGCAGCATACACTGGAGGGCAGTTACTGTCAAACAAATAAACAACAATACAATGTACATCAATTGATCAATTCTGAGTATTGAATTGAAGTATGAAATACAAATTAAACTGAATATTATGACAGGGCATAGATCAGTACTGGCATAGATTAATGGCCATGGAGGCATTTGGACTGAATTTAAGAAAAAGGGTTGTTTGAAAAAAAGCCCTGTTGTAACCAGTCCTAATTTCTAATTACATGTATGTGTACAAAAATGTAGAGCCTAAAATTAATACAAAAGATACAGATGCATGTAGAATTTCTATTTCTAGCTGTATCACAATCAGGGATTATTTCAAATATATTCCAGTTAGAGGAATGGTCTACAATACACTTATATTTTGACCTTTGTCCATGTACATTGATGTCAAGTGATCCTTCTTAGCAAACCTTACATTTTTATCTGTGTCATACATGGTCAAGTACCACTCAAAATGACCAGATACCAGTCAGATTTATATGTATATTTGTATTATTATGTCAGGCAAATTAAATTCAGTATATATTCCACCCTTGACAGATAAAATTACTGACATTACTATACACTGCATGATTACATTTTATTATGTAGATAATTTAATTGGCATATGATACATGTAGGATCACATACATGTACTGTACATTGAATACAAGTAGGCCTACATGTAATACTTACTATAATTTATGAAATTACTATTTACAATGTTGTCAATATATTTGACCTTGACCGTGTGTTACCTTGAGAACAAATGGTCACTGACAATGCCTGGCTGCCTCAATTTATATTACATACTACACATGGGGTACTAATTAATGGAGCACCTTTCTATTCACTGCAGGGCAGCTACCAGTAGTTCAATAAAAATTTCAGATGCGATGCTGAAAAATCAATAATGGCAGAGGAAATCTCATTTAGCCTGGCCTTTGAAGCGTAACAAACATGCTGGGATAAGGGGATGGCGAAGTCACGGTTATGATCTTTGAAATTGCATATTATGTTGATAAGGATGGCATATATTAGCATTTCCATACTTATATGTTATTCACTACATTTTGGATCTACATTATGTACATTTAATAGTATACAATATTTTCCCTGTTGTTGTTGTTGTTGTTGTTTTTGTTTTTTTTTGGGGGGGGGCAAAATAAATAGTGCAAGGTCACTAGAACAACAACAAAGAAGCTTTCATTCCCAACGTTTAAAGCTACATACATACATGTATATGTAGACCTGCATGTACCTACAATTATATACATGTACATGTACAGTACTACTGTATAAGAGGTTATTTTTGCAGTGACTTTATTTTCGCGAATTTCGCGAGTCGGTCATCGCGAAAATTTCCACTTCAGTACAAGGCTATTTATAGTAATGAAGTCATCACCAAAATTGCGAAATTTTGCTCTCCCAAATTTCCCCAATTAGTCCAAAATCGCGAAAATATTGGCTTATACAGTGTACAAAACTTGTAGCAGCCACTTGATCTGGTAAACTTGAAGCAATGATACTTGCATAGACAGGTCAAACGGACCTGGAATTATGCTATTGTCAATAAGATACATGGCAAAGCCTTCCTCGTTTACATATGGTTACCATAACGATGAATAAACATATCCCTAGTAACCATGGTAAACAAGTAGTAATGAGCCAGCATTTCATTCACAGCTCACTGACACAATGCCATCACACACACACACAGTCTGGAAAATCATCTCTGTGTGTGCGTGTTTATATTCAAAAGGAAGGATGATTGATGTCGAATAACAATTGTTGCTAGTATAATCAGTAAGGTGCTTTACATTGAGTAATTACATGTATATAGGGACCTAGGTCTACAGTACAGATTATTTTCCATTAAATATGTCATGCCAAGGACCAGGTACATGTATTAATAACTTTTGAAATTTCAATGAAAATAAATTTTCTGAATAAAGAGCTTCTAACAAGAGTAACGATTCAAAGAATTTCTTTAGGGGGATGAATTTCAAACTTTTCGTCCTGTTTAGTTATAGATATATACATGTATTTCCCTGTGATAAAAATGTTGTACATTTTTTTTCTGAGGTTTATCTTTGTGAGCCTATCCTCGTGAAAGGTGTCTACTTCAATTTCAAAAATAGGCTCCTATTGATACCAATGAAAAGGTTTCAAAAAAATTATCCACATATGAATGCCCCCTTCTAGTTCATAATTGTGAAATATATAGCTACACATGTAAAATAACAGGTGTACATGGACAAAGTGGATTCACAGAGAAATTCAGAGACCCCAAAAGCACTTCGTTGTCTTCACCACTTGAATCACTCAATACACTTATGTCTATCCCTGCCTGGATTTCAATACATTGCATAATGACTGAAGCCATATTGTGTTTGTTTTGTTTTGTAGAGCGTTCGTTACAATTCTGGTTACCATATACACCACAAACAGGTCTTAAAGAAGGAACGATCAGGCTTATGAGTGATTAGAAGGAAGAGGTGACACAAAAGGTGTGATCTTATCATCAACTTCAGATAAAGATCAGAGGAATAAAGATAACAATGAGTTAGTCAGCATCTGTAAAGTACATGTATGTGTTGCAAGATCCCATAAGCTCAAAAGAAATTATATTTTTAAGATACTGTCATGAAAATAAATTTTCTTTGAATTCAATATCTAATGATAAAAATAATATTTTGTACATTTAGCATTAATTATAATTAATAACAAGATCATAGATGACCATGATGATCAATGAAGCCTTTAATAATGACCATTTGTCACCAAGAACTGTAAATTGTAAAGCAAATTAGAGTTCAACGCAACTTGGGCCTAAAGCCTGAACTGCTGCTTTTAATCCTTCCAGCAAATATTTGAAATGGTGATTTCCATATAACGGCCTTGCTGAGTCAAACACAAGTCTGCATACTTTCCTTACAGTCTTCATTACTCAGAGACAGGGGAACGACTTTGACAGTCCTCGGTATGCGCAGTGATACAAAACCCAAGAAAAATTACAAGAAGGAGTATGAAATTTGATTCAATTCAGAGTTCCCTCTGAGCTACAATGTAATTATACATCTAGCAGATCATTTGTGATATCAAATGCTACACCCCAAATATTGAGATGTAAAATTATAAAAAACAACATGGTATCTATGTAGAACGTGTTATCTAGACTGACATGGCTGTTAACAGCATATATATCCCCTCCCCCCAGGCTACTTGGAGGGTAGGCCTATATTCTTCGAAGGTGTGAAAGGTAGTGTACAGTGTACAGGTACATTATGCACAGTACATTTTATGTGTGCAGCATGATCATACAGTACAGATATACATGTACCCTTTTCAAGACTATAAAACATTCTTGGAAGAAGATACTCAACAACAAAAATGTAAGAGTGAATTGATGATAAATTGCAGCCTGAACAGATCTCCTATAATATCATACTTGTATACCATCTTACAAAAATGCAGATCTGGCATTTATGAAAGAAGTCTATTTCAAAACTATGTAAAAAGCACATCCTTTAGGATGCCAAGCAACCCAAAGGTATGTGGTTGAGTTGTCATAACAGACAATGAAATCAAATTAGTACTTTATTGCAACATTTTGCTATGATCTGGCTTTAATACATGAAATGGGTCTATTTTTTCAGACTAGAGAACATCATCAGAAGAGGATGCTCAACAACCAAAAGCCTTTCATCATTTATATGGATGACTTGTGATAGTGAATGGAAGATAAATTGCAACTTGGTTCCAATGAGACAGATCTACAAGGATTAAGCATAGACTAAACTGTGTAGGATGTATGGGGATCAATACAGCTCAATGATGAAGGATGAAAGGGATATGTACATGTACATGTACAGGATTACATCCAGACACATAGACAACCATGAGACTCAGCATAACAAAGCAAAAATACATTGAACCCAAGGAAAAGCAATTTTTCTAGGTGCTGGTGGAAAGGGGGTATTTTTTATCCACAAACAGAAGGGGGTATTAGAGGCTAGCCGTATTAGATGTTTAGTCAAGGTTAAGAGGGATTTACAATATTTGAGAAGCAACTTGACATCTTTACATCTATTTTTAGGACACAAGTAGAAAGTGATTAGACAGGATAATGCCCTCTTCATGCTAATCCATTTTAATCCTTACATTTTAAGCCTCAATTCTAATCCAGTCAGAGGTTTGCACTGAAGTGAATGACAAATACACATGTCTTCTGTTTATTGTAGGCCTATAGGCTACATTTAGATCTATTTTTAGAAGACAAGTAGCATGATTAAACAGGATAATTCCCTCACCATGTTAATCTAGACATAATCCTTATAATTTAAGCCCTCATCATGAAGGCAATCTACATTAAACCTTAACACTTACAATGTAATTACATGATTCACACTGGATAGACAAGATCTATGTATGTACATGTACACGTAGGCCTACATTCCCAGGAAGCTCTATGTAGACAATAACTTTTGTCTTAAAATTTCAGGGTTGCTTACAGATCTGCATTGTATGCATGCAACAATTTAATACAAACCCCAATTTAAGCTCTATTCTAACTTTAATGTAAACAAAGACCTTCATGTGATGTGTGTGTACATTTATTATGAAGTCTGAATTTCTATGAATATAAAAATTAAAACAAGCTCATTGATAGACCTACTGTAGTACAAATAAAATGTATTAAAATACATTTACATGTACATGTAGGTCTCACTCATAATATTGGGTTGATACAATGTAAATATAAGGATCAATAAAAGGAAGTGATGTATTTAGTGATGACTTAAACTACAAGTATCTTTATTACTGAATATGAAAAAAAAATTATATACAAACATTCCTCCAGGATTACTGTTCAGCCATACATAATGTAAAATTATAGGCCTACAGGTCTACTCTAAAGATTGAACTTCAACCACATATTTTATTTCTTTCCCTCTTATTTTTTTTTCTTTTCCTTTAAACTGCACAATGTCAATAAAACCAAAAAATTGGTGAAGTGCAAATAAACATTCTCCAGTCAATTTGGTACAGAATACTTCTGTACTACATTGTAGCACCCTATGTAAAATTACACACACACTTACATGCAAAATAGACCCAGAGCCTATGATGGATCACATGCTGTTCATTCTCAATTCTCTGGCCAAGCATCTGGCTATTATTGTGCTAATGTTTTGAATGGTTGCCATGACTACAAGCATGCCTGATGATGAGCTGAAGAATAGGCGCTGCTGCACTAGCTCGAGCTAAAAAATAGCGCGCTAATTGGTAGATCGGGAAAAAACTCGAAAAAAAGAAACCGGTCCTGCATTAGCTCAAGCTATTTTAAAATTTCGCATTAACGATCTAACCTGACCTTGAATAAACAAGCCTGATGTGTATTGCGCAACTGGTAACTACCGCTAGCGTATACACGCACAGGTGCACAATTTCATATTTATCTCGAGCTAGTGCAGGACCGCGCAAAATAGCGCGCTATTTCGTACCAAAACCGCAAACCAGCTCGAGTTTTTTTGAAAAAACCTAGGATGACTTGGGCTGGGATTTCAGCCAAATTAGCGAGCTATTTGACCGCAAAGCCAGCTCACCTACATGTATGATCGGGCTAGTTCATGAGATCACAAATAGCGCGCTATTTAAAATAGCTCGAGCTAGTGCAGCAGCGCCTATAAATGATTCTGTGCCAAATGTCATGGTGAAGATTGAGGGCAAGTTCTTCCCAGGGTATTTTTAGCTCAAGTTGATAGTACTAGCCCTCCTCTCAGATAGAATGACATAGTTTTCAGGCATTCAAGAGTCTCCATTGATCAAGAATTTCAAGATATGAAAAATATGTACTTGAAAAAGACATTGCGCTGTTGATGGATTACAGTTTGGACTCAATGTGCTCTCAATGTAATTCTCTCCCAATGACATTTTTTTGCAGAAACTTACATCACTGGATTAACATTTTGCACAGGGAGTCCGGATTAAATTATCGAGGTTCTCTATTAAAAATATGAAATAATTATTACTTCCCTTTTTTTTTTTTTACAGTTTCCACCCATTACTGCTCTTGGAGGGGAGCACCACCCCCCCACCCCAAAAAAAAAAAAAGAAAAAAAAAAGAGGCAAACACATATATTTTTCAAGACCTCATGTTGTAAATAGTTAAAAGACAAAATATCAAACTTGTCAGTTACTTGTGACACTACATGTATGTGGTACCAGAGACCTTTTGCAAATACAATGTAATTATAAACATCATTCAATTTTGTCTACATGTAAGGAGTGGCTAATTTAAATATAAACATATTCAATACTTCTAGCGACTCATGAGACGTCGCAGAGACTCAGGAAATGTCTCTGGAAAATCTATGTCTACATTCACACTAGTCTCCTACCTGTATAATGGCAGGTGAGATACCACAATTACATACAGTTTACCATTCTAGTGAATTGCTAATTATTCATTTAAAAAAAAAATCTAATTCCATGAACTAGAACATCTCTCCCATATTTGTACAACCATTTAAAAAAAGAAAATGTACATCTCACAACCTATCTGTTTATAGCCCCTCCTACATCCCCCAAAAATGGAAGAAAAGAAATGAAAAAATAAATAAATAAATAAAGAGAAAGCAGTGTAATTAATAGGAGTTAAATTGCCCTACATGTACATACATTGTACTACGGAGTGAGTCAACAAAAACTTTACACCTAGAAAAATGTCAATAAAAAGAAAACCAATTTATAAACCCTAAATTATTTGACATATTCTGAAAGAGTAACTCCTCCCGCATCTTCTGGTACCATTTTTGTGTGGTATGTCTTTACGCTTGGATGAACACGACGCATTGTTTGCAAAATTGCAAATTTCGAATTGTGCCAGGGTGGGGATAAAATTGAAAAGCTGACAAAACAGCAATTCCATCATGAATAAAATACCATAACTTTTTAACGAAAATGTCTTCCGCTTAATAACTTGGCAGGGGTGCTGACACATATTGACTACATTTTGTATGAAAATGAGATAAATCTGTAGAGTCAGGCATGAGTGAGCACACGTCAAAGACAAATTAATCTCTTTTCAAAAGTATTAGAAGGCCATTTTAGGTCTGTCAGTGGCATTTACTCTTTGATGTGTACTCATTCGTGCATTACTTGACGAGTTAATCTAATTTTCATAGAAAATGTAGTCAATATGTGTAACAACACCCCTGCCAAGTTATTAAGCAAAAGACATTTTCGTTAAAAAGTTATGCTATTTTATCCATGATGGAGTTGCTTTTTTGTCAGCTTTTGTTGTTTCAATTTCATCCCCACCCTGGCACAATTCGAAATTTGCATGTTCGCAAACAATGCGTCGTGTTCATCCAAGCGTAAAGATATACCACACAAAAATGGTACCAGAAGATGCGGGAGGAGTTACTCTTTCAGAATATGTAAAATAATTTAGGGTTTATAATTTGGTTTTCTTTTTATTGACATTTTTCTAGGTGTAAAGTTTTTTTTTACTCACTCGGTATAACAAAATCCTTGCATGCCTTACATGATTTATATTTAACTGTCAAAACAAACTGGTGCCTCAGCTGAAAAGCTGTTGTAAGATGACTAACACATTATAGCTTGGTGATTCACCAAAGGTAGGGGATTTGTTCTAATTACAGTTTGGACGTAGGTTACAGAAATACAGAACCATACAACAGTACGTGTAGGTCAATTTTTGATATCAGGATCATTGGCTGATCCACTTTAAAATGGGGAGGGGATATTTTCATACCAACTTTTGCTAGATCTATATATTCTAGAGATTGTTTTGTTTTAAAAAATTATGGCATAAAACTAACAGCAAGATTTCAGACCCACTCCTTCATTGAACCTTCATTCAGTCCTAATTCTACGCACTCACTTTGAGGTGTGATTTGACACTTTTAAAGCTATTTGTTTGTTTGTTTTTTCTTTCCAAATTTTTGCTAGTTAGATCTATAATGAAATTAATAATATAGGCCCCTAGATCAATAATTTTTTAACCTTTTGATACCTCGCTTCTATGTTTAGCTGCAAAAGAAGAGATTTTGAACTTTAAAATTTAACCCTTTAACATTAGATCTAGATCTAGATTCTAGGCCTACTTTGTTGTTTTGTTATTTGTACTTGTTATTGCTACTTTGTTATTTGTACTACCGAAAGTTTCAGATCAAATGAAAGTCATTAGAGTCTAGATCTAACTATCTTAAAACAGTTTATAAAATGGCTCTGTGATTTTACGCATCGTGGTTGGTCAAAACGCGTCACGTGTGCATGCTGAATTTTCGATGCAAAGCACTAGTGTGCATTTTGCGGTGCAAAAAAAGTGATAACACATACATCCGGGTCTTTTCCGTGTCTTGTTTACCTTTCTTGGATGACGATCGTGATGTAGATCTTGAGCTACTTACCAAAAATTCCAGAGGATAATCCCTTGGATTTTTTTTGGTAAGTAACTCAAGATCTACTAGAGCAATGTCGCAATTTTATGGAAGCGTTAACACACTTCCCTGTATTGTGCGATTAAACGTAAATGCAGTGATCGCTCGATGCTTCGGATGGGGCGCAGCTGCACTCGCCTGCGGCTCGTTGCAGCGCGACCCCTATCCAAAGCTATCTCGCGGTGCACTGCATTCACCGCTAACGCACGCTCGGGCGTGTGTTAATGCTATAGTAACAAACGATGCCAAGAATACAGCCGAGCACAAGTAAATTTACTACTGCTCCGTTGCAAGCTTAGCAGCCTGGTGGGACGGAGAATACACGACCGGAAATGCGGTGTATGTTGTGCTGTATCGAAAGCATACTGTGGTTTTCAAACCCATTCCGGGATGGGTTTGAAAATTTGAGTATGATCTGTGATCATTGAATGATTGATATCTCGAAAGTAAAGCCAAGCAATTAGCTTGCAATTTTGAAGAGATGCTAGACTGACCATTGTGTTTATAATCATGATGGCAGACTGAGCAAAATCAAATAAATTGTCATTTGAATATCATGTTACTGCATTCCTTTAAAAGTAAAACTTTTAAAAGTAGACCTAACGACAAAACAAAGATTCAAGACTGCAGATAAAAATCTGACGTTTGACTCTGTCTAAATAAAATCAGTTAGGCCTAACAGTTAGATCTAACGTTAGGCCTATTAAATTCAAGAACAGCCAGTTGTAATCTACGGCTAAAATCATTAGATTAAGTGCATATTTTTGCGAATTTGTGCAACTTGCTCAATCATTGTCACATCAAAATTTGATTGTCTCGATCAATACTGAATAATAGACTCCAATACACGCGAGCGAGTGCATTGTCTGTCAGTGAAAAACTGCAAACTTACTTGTGACCAAACAGATATTCCATCACCCATTCTATGCATTCTCCTTCCACTTCGTCAGGCGTTAGTCGATAAGTAACCAGTCGAAAAGGGAGGGGATCATCAGAAGTTATAGGTCCATTGTGTTTTGCTGTAAATTCCTCAAGAAAAAGCTTAAATTTGATAGAATCATCCGTCCCCCGATCCATTTTGCTTAGTCTCACTCTCAGCTCTGTGCATGTGTGATACTGAGAGCTCGATCGAGCTAGCTAAACACAACGGCCAATATCACTAGTCTGTAGTATATGCAGCGCAAATAAGTGCATGCACAGTATACAGCGCGCGGAGGCAAAATTAGTCTTAAAAAATATACCCTTTGAAATGCCGGGGGGGGGGGGGTGTTAAAGGGGCGTCCCACTTTACATTTCTGTTTACAAATGGATACTTGTTTAGGGCCAAATATCTAAATGTTAGGACCTTTTCAAATGCCGTATTCAACATAGGCCAAAGAAGGACCTGAAAATCATAATCGTAGTTGGTGGGGGGGGGGGGGGGGGCGGTCATAGTGGAAGAAAAAAGACACATGATCTGAAGAAAGGGCACCAATCAACAATACATTTAACCAACGCTGGAGGTTGCAAACCTTTCCTTGGAAATTTTCTAGTTTTAGTGAAAAGTTTTTTTTTTTTTTTTTTTTTTTTTTTAATACTGCGTACAAGCTTTTTTTTCCAGAGGCCTCAAGAATGAAAAAACATTCCTATAATTGTCACAATATGAAATAAAAAAAGTCAAAGTCAAAGTATAATTATGGAACAGTGCCATTGAATGGTCTTCAAATTGTTCAACAATTCGTGGGGTTAGGGGAATCAAGCGCGTATCCAGTTTCGCAACCGGGGGGGGGGCGAAGAGATTTGGGCGCCCCTGTATACTTTTCAAAAATGCCCCCCCCCCGCCAGAAAAACATAGGCCTACGGCTTAAATGCATTTTGAAGGATTTTGGAGAAAGATTATTTGAAGACCGTTGTTTTTTTAATGGTGAGTTCATAGAAAAAATTGTAGGATCAGCGGCGTAAATCCGTGTCGAGGAGTGGGGGGATGAGCGAAATAATTTGCCAACTTGTCGCTATCTTGTTGACAATACACAAGCACTCGTGACACACGTTTTAATACCCATATAGGGCTAATGGATTTGAAGGAGGGGTTACGAATAGAATTTCTTTGCTTTTAGCTTTATGACTGCCTTGATTAGTGTTCATTAGAAATGGAAAAAATGCGAGCGCGAAGCGCGAGCCGAAATTTTTAAGCTAAAAGTTGAAAATTTTGTGCATTATAGCTTCTATTTAGTATCATCGAGCGCGAAGCGCGAGCCAAATAATTAAAGCTGAAATGGATAGTTTGGGCATTAAAGGTCATATATAGTATCCGCGAGCGCGAAAAAAAAATATATAGGCCTATAATGAAAGTAGAGGTGCGAAACGGATTTGATAGTCAAGGGTCTTGATTAAAAAAAAGTGCACCGTTCTGAAAAGTTAGGGGAAGGTGGGGCATAACGGACCACGTAACTTCAAGTGGCTTCTGTGACGTCACAGATAGGAGCAAGACTATAAAAATGATATTTCCTTGACGAGTTCTTATTGAAGTTTGATAAACAATCGATCAATAATTCTCATCTCTTTCATACTTCCGGCAAAATGAAGCTGAAAAAATCGGAAAGGTCCGTTTTGCCCCACTAGTGGGGCAAAATTGACTCCGTGCATATTTGTTGGGGCAAAATGGTACCCTATTATGGGGTACCGTTTTGCCCCGTAAGAAAAATCAACTCCTGGGGACTGATTTGTCAAAATTTGTTCAAGTTGGCAAAATAAATGTACTTTGGAAGTCTCCAGAAGGGATGCGAGCACACCAAATTCTCCCAGGGTCAGCCAAATTATGGCTTTTTGCCCCACACCATTTGGGTTCCATTTTGCCCCAAGCAGAAATACCCTACATCAGAGGGGTACAAATTTTGAATGGCACCCCCCTCTGTAGGTATTGATTTTTTCGATGAAACTTCAGTGGTAAATTGGTGCAGCAATGCCTCATTTACTGCAATACATTTTATAGAAAGAAATACTTTTGATGTCAAGCTATGAGAAAGTTCCGTTTTGCCCCTAGGGTCCGTTATGCCCCACCTTCCCCTACACTTTAGATCAGAGGCATGGATCTAAAGGGAAACGGAGTGGATACGAAGAAAATTTGTCTTTGAATGTATGCCTTTAAGAATCATAATGGCTGCCTTGATTACTGTTCATTTTAGTAATGGAAAACTAATGCGAGCGCGAATTTTAAGGTAAAAGTTGGAGATATTTGTTCCTATTTAGTATCAGCGAGCGCAAAGCGCGAGCCGAAAATTTTAAGCTGAAATATATGTTTGTGCATTAAAGGTCCTACATGAACCCCTCCCAAAAAGTTTCGCAAATCGACTTTTGGCCATGATAACTTTTCAGGTATGCTTTAATTATTCCTAATAATCAGACTATTGGAAAGATAATTTATTCCACTTTTTATTGATATCATATTTGTAATGATTGTGTCATGCTTCAATGCACAGATCATTAGAATATGGATAAAAGTAAAAAGTCAAATGTTGTAAAACGCACTTTTACTAATCACATTGAAGTTCCGCAACTCCAATTTAGACCCTGATACCTTTTAGGGTATTTTATAATTTTTGTTGAATTTTAAACCAGTGTCATTTTCATTTATTCATATTTTTATTGATACCTAACTTGTCATGGTGATGTCATGCTTGGGTCCACAGAACCTCTGAATACCACCTGAATGCAAGGCAAACTTAAAGATAATGTTCAGTTTAAATGTTCTGTAACACAACTTTGAACCTTGATACATTTTAATGTGGGTTTTAATCATTATCATTTTTTGTAGCATTGAAAAGTTCATTTATTCTTCTTTTTATTGATACCCCATTTGCAATGGTAACATCATGTTTGAATGCACATAATTCATGATTTAATAATGCAAAGTAAAAAGCGAAAAATTGCGAAATGCATCGTTATTGCTCAAATTGAGTATCTCACAATAGACAATATTAGGCACAGTAGGCATTCAATTTGCAACATTTGAGTTCTGACTTGTCCTAACATTCAGGTGTTCTTTACATACAAGAATAATTACTAACGGTAAAGGAATTTTACGCCGTTGGGATGTTAAATAGACAATTAAATTTATTCATTTTCTCCAACGTAGAAACCATGCAAATTGGTAGAAACACACGCAACTGTGTTGTGATAAAATTTGAAACCAGACAGCTATGAAAAAAAATCATGGGCTGGCCCGGGCGGGATTCGAACCCACGACCTGTGGATTGCTAGACCACTGTCATAAACCGGCTAGACCACCGGAGTGCCCTAGCGATCAAGTTCATACTATCCCATATACATGAACATCAAACGTAAAGGAATTTTTACGGCCGTTGGGATGTTAAATAGACAATTAATTTATTCATTTGTCTCCAACGGTAGAAACCATGCAAATTGGTAGAAACACACGCAACTGCTGTGTGATAAATTGAAACCAGACAGCTATGAAAAAAATCATAGGCGCCCGGGCGGGATTCGAACCCACGACCTGTGGATGCTAGACCACTGTCATAACCCATGCGCGTATTCTGGGGGGGGGCTTTACGGGCCCGGGCCCCCCGGGGGTGCGCAGGGGGGGCGCCAAAAGAGGAAGGAAAAGGGAGAAAAAGGAAAGAAAAAAAGAAAGAAGAAAAAGGAGGGAAAAAAGAGAAAGGAAAAAAGGGGGAAAGAGGAAGCGAAAAAAGGAGGAAAAGAGGAAGGAAGAAAAAAAAAAAAAAAAAAAAAAAAAAAAAAGAGAGAGAGAGAGAGGAAGGGAAAAAAGAAGGGGGGAAGGGGGGCGCCCTTCAAAAATGGGGGGCGCCAAATCGGCAGTAAACTAAGGGGCGCAAATTGACCGTAAACTTAGGGGTGCCAAATCGACCTTAAAATTATAGGAGGGCGCCAAATTGACCTTAAACTTGTGGGCGCCAAATCGACCTTTTAATTTAGGGGGCGCCAATCGACAGTAAACTAAGGGTTCCAAAATTAACCTCAAACTTATAGGGGCGCCAAATCGACCTTTAATTAGGGGGGGGGGGCGCCAAATCGACATTAAACTAAGGGGTGCCAAATTGACCTTAAACTTAGGGGCGCCAAATCGACCTTAAATTTAGGGGCGCCAAATCGACAGTAAACTAAGGGGCGCTAAATTGACCTAACTTATGGGCGCCAAATCGACAGTAAACTAAGGGCGCCAAATTAACCTCAAACTTATAGGGGCGCCAAATCGACCTTTAATTTAGGGGGGGGCGCCCATCGACATTAAACTAAGGGGTGCAAATTAACCTTAAACTTAGGGGCGCCAAATCGACCTTAAATTTAGGGGCGCCAAATCGACAGTAAACTAAGGGGCGCTAATTGACCTTAAACTTATAGGGCGCCAAATCGACTTAAATTTATTGAGGGGCCAAATCGACAGAAATTTAGGGGCTCCAAATCGGCATTTAAACTACGGGGGAGCCAAATTGAGCTTAAACATAGGGGCGCCAAATTGACCCGAAACTTGATGGGGGCGCCAAATTGACCTGAAGCTGAGGGGGGCGCCTAATTGATATTAAAGTTAGGGGCGCCGAATCGACCTTAAACTAAGTAAGGGCGCCAAATTGAAAATGGGGAGGGAAGGGGGCGCCCTTAAAAAATTCAGGGGCGCCAAATCGACGCCAGATTGAGCTCAAATGTAGGGGTGCCGAATTGACCTGAGACTTAGGGGTGCCAAATTTATCTTAAACTTAGGGGCTCCAACTATATCCTATTACCTGAAACTAAGGCCCCAAAAAACACACACAAAAAAAAAAAGAAGGCTCTTTAAATGGTCTCTATCTAGAAATAGCAAATTTTTAAAATTCCATGCCTCCTGGTTTGTATATACATAGCAAAATTTTCGCTCGCGCTTCGCGCTCGCATCATCTTTTCCCATTGATTTATTACATTGTGTCGAGGAACGCGTAAAATGACCTGTTTTCTAATCATTCGAATGCATCAAAATTTCCGTTCCCTATTCGCACACGCCTATGTTTTTCCTCTTTTACCAGAATTTACATTATGGGATTCTAACGCTCAAAACATTTAAATTTACTTGTTTTCACGTTACATTATTTATTTATTTTTTTTTTTTTTTATAGTACTTTTTTTTTTTGTTTTTGCATTTCAAATTTATGTTCAACATATTAGCGGCGTCAAATTGAGCTTACACGTACGGGCGCCACAGATGACCTGAAACTAGGGGCACTGAATTGAAGTTAAGGGATGTCAAATGATCTAAAACTAAGGGGCGCCGAATTTACCTGAAACTAAGGGGGCAACAAATAGGTTTTTAAAATATGGTCTCTATAATAGATAGAGCAAAATTACAAAATTCATGCATCCGGGTCTGTATATAACATAACAAAATTTTCGCTCGCGCTTCGCGCTCGCATCATTTTTCCCCCAATGAATTATTGGTTCGGTGTAAAAAATGGCAGAGGTAAAAATGGCAGAGGTAAAAATGGCAGAGGTAATAATGGCAGAGGTAAAATGGCAGAGGTTAAAATGGGCAGGTAATAATGGCAGAGTAAAAATGGCAGAGGTAAAAATGGCAGAGGTAAAAATGGCAGAGGTAATAATGGCAGAGTAAAAATGGCAGAGGTAAAAATGGCAGAGGTAAAAATGGCAGAGGCAAAAAATGGCAGAGTAAAAATGCAGAGGCAAAAATGGCAGAGGTAAAAATGGCAGAGGTAAAAATGGCAGAGGTAAAAATGGCAGAGGTAAAATGTCAGGTCATACGCAATTAAATTGTCATAGCAAATCCCATGAATAAAACATGGCCAATTTCCTTGGGTGGTATCACATTTCTCGGAAACGCCTTCGCGACAGACAAAAATATTACGTCTCCGTCTCCAATGTTGCGGGGACGTCGCGGAGATGTCCACGACGTCTCCGCGACAGTTTAAGAAAAAAACTGTAACAAAGCACTTTCAAAGAACCGTCTCAAAGTTGTTTCTGCGACTCATGAAACGTCTCAGAGACGTCTCCGCAACAATTTTTTTTAAAAACTTGTTTAAAACGTTTCATGAGTCGCGGATACAACTTTGAGACGGTTTTTTTAATTGCTTTGTAACAGTTTATGAAAAATGTATCGGAGACGTCTCGGAGACGTCTCTGCTCACGGCATCTCCGCGACATCGGAGACAGACGTCTCTTATACTTTTTATCCGTCGCGGAGACATGTCCGCGACGGAATCCTTTGTTTCACGTATAAAGAGTAGGACCTATTATGCGTGTCTGAAAATTAAGGAGAAAGAGGAGACTAAGGAGACAAGCTATAATGGCGAAACCATGTTGACAAATCCGTCTCAAATGTGTTTCCGCGAAGTGAGATACCAAAAGGGGTAAATAGTTAACAAAGAAAGCTAGTTATAAAAAGGGATTATAAAATATCATAGTTGGAGGTGTTCTTAACTTTTAAATTGACTGCCTTTCATTTGGACTAGCTGATTATGAGCTATTGCAATATCAAAGTATTGGCGATTGTTATAGTCATTACTGCACGTGTTACATCAAAATTGTATTGGTAATTTTATTCTATTTTTCTCTCATGTGGTAAAAATAATAAAGAATTACTTTTGTTAAGACATGTTGTTGTTTGTCCGTTAAAAAAAAAACGTGCACACCTATTTTAAGATTGCATTTCCACACTGACGTCGTAATTTATTTATAATTTGTTATAACATGTACACTCAGTTAAAAGGTAAAAATGTAAATAAAACAATCGTTCACTTTGGTGTAGCAATATCTCATAGCAGATAGTAATCCTACAAATGGAAGTCAGTCAATTCTAAAGATATGGAACGTCCAGGCAGTCCAGCATTTAAATTTGAAAATCCCTTCTCAGTTTTCTTTATGAATGTTTTACCCCCTTTCCTAAATAAAAGGGAATTTGCCATAATTATGAGCATGGGCTTTGCTATGACAATTGGATTGCGAAAGACATTCCACTTTACTTCTGGCATTTTTACCTCTGCCATTTTTACCTCTGCCATTTTTGCCTCTGCCATTTTTACCTCTGCCATTTTTACCTCTGCCATTTTGCCTCTGCATTATTTACCTTCCTGCCATTTTTTACCTTGCCATTTTTACCTCTGCCATTTTTACCTCTGCCATTTTTACCTCTGCCATTTTTTTTTCTTCATATTTTGAAAAGTACACAGGGGCGCCAAAATCACGTCGGGCCCCCCGGGGTGCGAAATCCTGGATACGCGCCTGTAACCGCTAGACCACCGCTATTTTCATAGCTGTCTGGTTTCGAATTTATCACACAGCAGTTGCGTGTGTTTCTACCAATTTGCATGGCTTCTACCGTTGGAGACAAATGAATAAATTAATTGTCTAAGAATAATACTATTGTAACAATTAGGGTATCATTGTAAAGAGGAATAAATGAACTTGACAATGGTATAAAATTTAATAAAAATGTTAAAGTACAACTAAAGTTATCAGGGCCTAAAGTCGAGTTTTGGAATTCACTTTGATCAATAAAGCTGCATTTGCATCATTTGACTTTTTACTTTTCTCCATATTCTTACATTTTGTACATTGAAGCATGACACAATCATTTCAAATTTGATATCAATAAAAAGAGGAATAAATTATCTTTCCAATAGTCGGATTATCAGGAATAACGAAAGCATACCTGAAAAGTTATCATGGCCCAAAGTCGATTTGCGAAACTTTTTGGGAGGGGTTTAGTAACCGCGAGCGCGAAAAAACAAACAAAAACAAAACAAAAGACATAATTATAGTAGTGCCGGTGGAAAGGATTTGAATAGGGGACTCGATGGAAAAATGGCACATTTTCTGAATAGGGGGACACTTTAGATCAGAGACATAGACCTGAAAAGAAATTTATTCGGAGAGGGAGGAGGTACGAAGAAAATTTGTCTTTGAATGTATACTTTTAAGGCTGGCTTGATTCCTGTTCATTTTAGTAATGGGAAAAGCAATGCGAGCGCAAAGCGCGAGCCAAAATTTTTAAGCTAAAAATTGGAGATATTATTTTGGGCAGTATAGATCCTATTTAGTATCAGCGAGAGCGAAGTGCGAGCCGAAAATTTTGTATCCATTTAGAAGATAAATAAAAAAATAAATAAAAGTTAAATAACAGCGATACAAAACAAATCCACAATCTGTGCTATGAAAATGTTGTGGGCTGCAGGCCCCAAGCCCTCCAACAACCTAGCCTGCACGCAACTGCATTAATGTTTTTGATTGTCAACAACACCCTTTCCCAGCAGTGCCCTTTCCTAAGGTTTATAATTTATGTAGGTTAATGTTTGTTACTTAGCAGGAAAATTTTGGCGGTTTTGGAGTTAAAAAAGAGGCATTTTTTAGTATTGAAAGCGCTATTTTAACCAATTATAGAGTATTTTTTCTTCTTTATTTCTTTCTTAAAAATTGGGGGGGGGGGGATGTTTGTACAGGCCATCCCCCCTCCTCAAAATCTGGGGGGGGGATGTATCCCCCCATCCCCCCCGGGATTTACGCCGGTGGTAGGTATTGCCGCTATAAATGAAATACTAATAATTTTAATTGCACCCTTAAGTCAGGTCAATTCGGTGCCCCCTAAATTTCAGATCATTTTGGCGAACCTACATTTAAGTTCAATTTGGCTCCCCTAAATTTAAGATCATTTCGGTGCCCCTAAGTTTCAGGTCAATTTGGCGCCCCTATATACCTTTAAGCTCAAATGGCGCCCCTTGGTTTAAGATCAATTTGGCGCCCCTAAGTTTCAGGTCAACTTGGCGCCCCTAAGTTTTAGGTCGATTTGGCACCCCCACCTAAGTTTCAGGTCGATTTGGCGCCCCTCTAAGTTTAAGATCAATTTGGCGCCCCATCTAATTTTCAGGTAAGTTTGGCGCCCATTATATTTAAGCTCAATTCGGCCCCTGGCTAAGTTTTAGGGTCAATTTGCCCCCACCTCTAAATTAAAGGTCGGTTTGCCCCCCCCCCCCAAAAAAAAAGTTTAATATCAGTTTGGCGCCCCCTCAGATTCAGGTTAATTTTCGCCCCTACGTTTAAGCTCAATTCGGCCCCCTTAGTTTGAGGTCGATTTGGCGCCCCCTTAAATTTCAGTCGATTTGGTGCCCCTTAATTCAGGTCGATTTGGCGCCCCTAAGTTTTAATATCAGTTTGGCGCCCCCATAGAGGTGATATACACCTCTATGGCACCCCTAGCTTTCAGGTCAATTTTGCGCCCCTACGTTTAAGCTCAATTTTGCGCCCCTTAGTTCAACGTCGATTCGACGCCCCCCCCTAAATTGAGGTCGATTGGCACCCCTAAGTTTCAGGTCAATTGGCGCCCCTTGTTTAAGCCCAATTTGCGCCCCTCTTGTTTAAGGTCAATTTGGTGCACCCCTGAATTAAGGGTCGATTTGGCGGCCTTCTAAATTTAATGTCGATTTGCGCCCTTACGTTTAAGCTCGAAATAGGCGCCCTTGCCTTCTCTCTCTCTCTCTCCAATTTGGTGCACCCTGAATTAAGGGTCGATTTGGCGCCCCTTAAATTTAATGTCGATTTTGAGCCCCTAAATTTAAGGTCGAATTGGCCGCCCCTTTCCCTTCTCTCTCTTCCCCCCCCTCAGACAGGTTAATTTTGCGCCCTTACGTTTAAGCTCGATTCGGCGCCCTTAGTTTAAGGTCGATTGGCGCCCCCTGAAATTCAGGTCGATTTGGCGCCCTCTCATATTCAGGTAAATTTTACGCCCCTACGTTTAGCTCAATTTGGCGCCCCTAAGTTTAAGGTGATTTGGCGCCCCATAAATTAAGGTCTATTTGGCGCCCCTAATCAGGTCGATTTTCCTTGTTTAAGCTCAATTTGGCCCCCCCCCTTAGTGTACGTATTTGGTGCCCTTCTTTAAGGTCGATTTGGCGCCCCCTAAATTTAAGGTCGATTTGGCGCCCTAAATTTCAGGTCGATTGGCGCCCTAAGTCAGTCGATTTCCTTGTTTAAGCTCAATTTGCCCCCCCCCCCTTGGTGTACGTATTTGGGTGCCCGTCTTAAGGTCGATTTGGCACCCCCTAAATTTAAGGTCGATTTGGCGCCCCTAAATTTCAGGTCGATTGGCGCCCTCTCATATTCAGGTAAATTTTGTGCCCCTACGTTTAAGCTCAATTTGGCGCCCCCATAAATTAAGGGTCCATTTGGCGCCCCTAAGTCAGGTCGATTTTCCTTGTTTAAGCTCAATTTGGCGCCCCACTTAGTGTACGTATTTGGTGCCCTTCTAAATTTAAGGTCGATTGGCACCCGGCCCCTAAATTTAAGATCAAATTGTCGCCCCCGTTTTTTCCGCTTCCCCTTCCCCTTCTTCTTCTTCTCTCTCTTAGCTCTCTTTCCTTCCCTTTTTCCCCGTTTCTCTTTTTCCCCCCCCCCTTTTTTCTTCTTTCCTTATTTCTTTCCCTTTTTCCTCCTCTTTTCGGCGCCCGGCCCTTGCGCACCCCCAGGAGCTAGGCCCGGGCCACGAGGCCCCCCCCCCAATATAGGCGCAATCCATCCTTCGGACTACCTTTTTGCTTAATAGGCCTGATTGTTTTACTATTTGTTTGTATGTTTGTTTATTTGTTTGTTTGTTTGTTTTTTGTTTTGTTTTGTTTTGTTTTATATGACTTTGGTCTGCAAGATTTCACTCAAATATCTTCAAGAAAGCTATGCCATTTCAATGATAACATAAACTACGATACCATTTGACGTAGGAAAATAATTTGTAACATTTAAATATAACATAGCGTATCCACCTCCCCCGGGGACAATTCCCGAGGACAGCTCCCCCGGAGGACATAGGAGTAGGGTTAGGGTTAGGGTTAGGGCCGGTTAGGGTTGTCTCCGGGGAGTTGTTCCTCCGGGGGAGCTGTCCCCGGAATTTCCCCGGGGAGTTGTCCTCCGGGGGAGATGTCTAGAACCATAAAATAGATCTATTTACTTAGAGTTGGCTTGCCCTGATGATGTTACCCCCCCCCCCCCCAACCATTTAGCATTTTTAGTCGGACTGTGATTTGCAGACGACGTCGAGGCATAATGGCTACGGATTCTTCCCGTTACATTACTCTTCCAGCGACTCCACTTTCAAATGGAATGCTGCGATTTATTAATGTTACAGAGAGGTTGCACATAGTCGTCACAGATGGGGTAAATATCAATCATATGAAGCTTAATTTCAAGGCGAAAGATACATTTTATGTTCTCAACTCTGTTTAGTAGTCCCATTCATTGCAATTCATGTGTGCTCTTTCATGAGATGGCGCTGTTTGTATTGACTTTAAATAGTAAACCTATGAGTGTTTGAAGGGATAGTTCACCCTGGGTTTAGATTGGTTTTGAAAAATGCAGAAAAATAAAAGAAAAATATGAGAGAAGGTTTGAAGAAAATTGATCAAATAATAACGAAGTTATCATGAATAGATAGACTCTAACTTGTTTTGTTAGGCCTAGTTTTGATTCTGTGAACACGTGCGAGCAGCTCTCCGGTCCAGAAAAGCAGATCGTCTGCATAAACACTGACCGTCTGCATAAACAAGGACATTTGCCAAATGTTGCCGTCTTTAGTAACAAGGTTTGTCTTCGTTTATGAAGACGCCTTTTTTCTTTTGGGACCTAAGGGATTTGGATGGCAGTTAAGGGATTTGAGTGTGCTAAAATTAGATTCCTTATCATCAATTACACCCATGCAGTTCACCGTCTACTTTTATGACTTGTCCGTCTTCCCAAGGATATAAAAGAGATTAAGTGTCAATCACTGTGTTGTAGATATATGGAGCATGGAACAGTAGAACTTCAGTTAGTTGAGTTGGAATCAACTGGGAAGCTATTTTTTGTGTACAGTGTCTTTATAAACGAGGACGAGTCCAGTAATCTGAGACGATCTTTGTTTTTGGACCGGCGCCTCTACTGATAATCATGATTATGTATAGATCTACTCCATAAAGTGTCATTTTTTCTAAAGAATATCAATTATTTAACCTGTGTGGTCGATATATCATCAAACCTATGTTAATATACATGCCTCTATCAAATTGACCCATTCCTGTATCACGAATCATGAAGAAAGACAAATATATGGAATTTGCATAGGTCTACACAACACATGGTCATGCCATGGGAGAGCTGCTTGCACATATTAAAATGTCACAGAATCAAAACTTTAAATATTCATAACTTCGCTATTTTTTGGGTCAATTTTCTTCAAACTTTCACTTATATTTTTCTTATATTTTTCTGCATTTATTAAACCCAATAAAATTCCAGCGTGAACTTTCCCTTTAATAAAAACTCTGGCTTTCTCTTAATAAAATGGGTAAATGTCTTACAAGACCTTGAGTTTTTGTCATTATTTTAGTACATTCATGTATAGAAGTACTGCACATGTCTGTACAAGGTAGGCCGGAAGGTAGCTAGGTCTAGATTCAGACTTAAAATTGTGCTTTTAAAAATTTTAGGCTAAAACACTCACTTATCGACTTAACTTACTCAGTACTTCGAGTTAGCCGGATCTCCGGCTCCGGCTCAGGGATGTAATCCATTGTCATTGAAAAAAAGTTATGAGATTTCATTTTGACTATTTGTGTGCATTGATGATCGAGTCTAAAGTAAGTCAAAGTCTAATCAATGTAATCACCCATTTACCAACGCTCAACACTAATATTTTTTAGGAGTTACCCTGCAGGGCAACCAAATATTTGATTTTCCTCCAAAATGGTAGCCCGACTGAAAAATCTGGTTGCCCTGCCAAAAAACAAAAACAATCACATCATTGAAGATTTTATTTTTATGTAAAAAACTTCGTATAAAATTTGATTTACAATGAACTCATAATGTAACCTAGTTTACAGGGTCAAAAGCCCAAAACATTTAGTCCATCATGTAAGCGAAAAAATGTGATTGCCCAGTTCGAGCAACTACTTTGATCATTTCTTCCAAATTTGGTTGCCCGAGGGCCAAATATGGTTGCCCCGGGCAACTGGGCACATTTATAATCATATTCATAAGATTTTGGAAATAAACTAGAGTTACATATGTATGATTCATCTATACACATTTGGCATACTATCTAACGTTTATGTTTGCCATGTTTACAATTTTTCTCCTCCATTTAGGATGTGTTGCTGGGTACTCCCCTGTTTCTTGCCACCGATGTACTGTCAGGGACTTCGGTAACTATAGACAACCAACCTAGAATTCATGCGAGATATGGCAAACAGGGACTAGCCACCAAGCTCACTTTTCCTTCAGGTGTGTATATACTCACGCTACCAGCAAAACCCTGTCGGATCTGTATTGAAATTTTAGTGGGAAGACTTTTAGAAAGTGGACTTAATTTTCCATCACTAAAATATATTTTCTTAACTGCCATTATTCAATAACTGGTTGTTAATTTGGATGTTTCTTTTCCTATTCTTGCTGTTTTTAACTTTATTTCTCTCTTCTAGGGTGAAATATAGTGATATTTTTAATTCATCTCATGACAAGGTCCCGAGGGATTTTGCCCAAATTTTTTCATAATAGTGAAATCAAATTGATTGAAAACCTATTCTCTGATAAATATATGTACCTAGAAATATAGGGGAACTTAAATTTAGAGTCAATATATATTGCAAAAAGTAGAAATACCTTAATGGAAAACACCGATGGACCAAGTTGCAAAACCTGCCATGCATAATCCCACTTTCACTTCAGCTCCCAATTTCATTCATGTGCTCATGTCTCTTTGTGTTCAGGATAATGAAATTTTGATACAAGATAATGGATTTGGTTCCAGTATTCTCTCTTCATCTCTCTTTTCCACTCTCATCATCCTTTTATTTCATATGAATATGATGTAGATATGGATGTGTAGCATACCTTGTTGTGTTTTTACTTTTTTAATTTTATTCCATGAAATTCAGCCCTAGCCTTTTCTGCCAATATTGTTGTTTTTTGTTTTGTTTTACTGCAGTCAACCATGCATAAGTCGAATCTGTTGGGACTAAAGTAGCTTCAACTTGGAAAAAATATGGCTTATGGACAATAGAATGTAAAGAGAAAATGAATTGAAAAGACCTTGGTCTTTGGTGATAATTTGACTTGTGCAAGTTTGACATAAGCAAGGTTGACTGTATTTTAATTCTATTGTAGTAAATTATATTCTAATATTTCCATCATTTGTATACACAGGTACCAAAATCAATGGCTTACATGGTACCAGTAGAGGCTTGTGGTTCTACAACATTGTAGGAGCTCTCAAGGTGACCTTTGAGTTCCATTCCTCTGATCAACAAGTAGCTGTGATGGATGCCTTACAGGTATAGTCAACTTAGATTTGAGGCACACACATTAGTCAGTCGTCACAGGGAATAATTTTCATGGGCCGTATTTCACCAAGTAGTTCGTAGGTTACAAATGACTTTATGAAAAACTGATGATAAGTACTTGTGCTAAATGATTACACATGTGTTTAGTGTAGCACCAAAGAACACGTTCCAGTCGTTCGTAAAGTCATTCATAAATTTACGAACGACTTGGTGAAACACCCTCCAGGTATCGCATTGCAATTGGCTATGCAGTTTTGTATTATTTCTTCACAAAATTTCTTTTGTGTTGCAATCTTTTTACATAAGATTATACATATACTTTGTTGGAAGTATTTCCCCCATTAACCAAAAACAGTTAATAAAATTTGAGGAGTAAAATTATTCCCTGTCTGTGTCATACAGTAATACATTACTCTCATTATATCAAGCACTGATACAATGAGGGTTCTTGGACAAGTACCCCTGTCAAAGAGCTACCATCTACCCTAACCCAATTTATTGGGAAGTTGTCTTGATACTTAAAGCCAGTACGAACTAACAGCCTTATATGGCACCACCTCAAGTTCTCAACTACTCGATTCTGCCCTGATTCCTAACCCACAATGCAACATCCTGCATAGTGTAGTCTTATTATTCAGGCTCATTTGAATGAAAACATACCTTTTCACCTCTCAATGAATTCACACCGTGATTATTATGTTGCCAAGTAGCAAAGCACATACTTTTCCCCGCAAAACGTTTTAGTTTCCCAATTCAAATTAAATTGTAGGCTAATTCATACACCGTTTTGTTAATAGTTATCTCAAAAGGTATACTTTAAGACTAGCACACAGTCAATGAGAGTGTTGCTCAGTTCGCTCTCGCTTTAAAAGAAAACAATTGTCCTGCTCCCGGTCCCAGATATATTGGTAATTTGAACTATTGTGTTCAGTATAAGATATTGTTATGCTTGCAGAGATTCATAATGTTAGTCATTTGGTCATTCAACACAACAAGATTCATATTCTTTATAGCTCAGCCAGTTAGGTTTTTGCTTATCTTGAAGGTTTTGAGGAAGATATCTCAATCATGTCGACACCAAATCGTCAAGCTTAGCGAAAACCTAACTGGATCAGCCCCTCCCCCCAAATAAAATCTTGTTAAGATTTTGTTACGAGGCCATTGGCTTGATACAGAGCACCTCATAATGGGAGTGGATTGTATGCTTTAAATTTGCTGTACATGGTCTTTTAAAATCTTCACTTTCCATGCCTCAAAGCTGTACTTGTACGTGCTATACTAGTAACCATTTAAATGACATACCCTCACAACACATTATTGCTGATATGTTGAGATTTCAAACTTTAATTCAATAAGATTTTCTCAAATACAGTGTTTGCTTTCTTTTTCTCTGAAGGATGTCTGGCGAAAGAAGTACAATGATCCTCCACTACCAGCAAGTATAGTAGTACAGCATGTTCAAGACAACAGGAGCAAGAACAAAAGTGTTGATTCTGAAGCATCTCTACCAGGGTCCAATCTTCTCGAAGATGGAGACACAAGAAAAGTGGCGATGGAGATAGAATCAAGTGAAAATAGACCAACCCTGAAGCGACATCACATCATTTCCATAGGCAATACAGTGCCAAAAAGAAAGAGAACCCTTGAAGAGTTTGAGAAAGTGTCGGTGCTGAAAGTTGATCGATGTACGTCAACGGATGAGTCAGTAGTTGTGCAAGGAGGTGGTGTAACTGACTTGCAAGTTCACCATGTGGAGGAAGTGTTAACAGAGAGGGAGCCTCCAACGACATCTTCAGACCAGGGAAGATGCTGGTGTGGTTCCCTCCAGAGGAGGTTGCAGGAGCTATCTGAGAGGTGCGGTGATGAGATCCTCTCTGAAGAACTGATGTGTTCTATGGAGCATGTCGTTGAGATGTTGCACGTCATGACAAGAGGCGAGATCGACACCTGCTTACAGCTTCTGAACAGCCTTTCAGATGCTGTTTGTGAAAATGAGACCTCGTCACAGACAAGTGGCAGCAAAGTTAGTCAAAGGCAATCAACAGACAGGGTTAGTGGAGTGTTGGCAGAGTGGCTAGGGTCAAAGTTCAATCAAGAGGTCTCTCGAATCAGCGAGAGGGTAGTGGAATTCAAGCAGAGGAACATCGATCAAATCAACAACCTTCCACAAGCAAAGAAACTGGTGAATACCCTCTTCCCTAAACCTATGGTAGACTTCATCATGACATGGTTAGGCACGAGAACTGAGAGAAAAATGGCATCCGGTGAGCAAGGCAATACTTTAGATAGCCCTGTTAATGAACTGGACAATGATAGTTCTCATGGTACAGATGATGATGATGATCAGAGCAGGGACACAGCTGGGTCCAGGAAAAGAAGGCTCACAGGAGCATCTGATTCCTGTTATCCTTTAGCTCAGTTCATTCTAGAGTTAGCTAACCAAACACTTATCTCTGGCATGGCCCATGTTATATATCCAAGGCTGCTTCAAAATACAAATATCTGAGCAATAGAATTAGAGAATTACAAGATAAATCCTTGCTTTATCAATAATTAATGTATATATATATATATATATATATTTTTTTTTTTTTGGGGGGGGGGGGAGAGAGATCTGCTTCATAGCACTATATTTGACAATGATATTTATGTGATAAATATCGATTAATCACTTTTCACAAATCACTTTTAATACTTCATGCCCTAAATAATCGTAGATTAGTGGGAAGAAGAAACAAAAATGTCTTGACAGTTGGAATACATGTAGGCCTACAGGTTCATAGGCAGAAGTCTATCGAGACTGAATTGTAGACTTGTATTCATCTTTAGTAGTCAAATTTCTTGAATTAAATATTCAGATGCTTTATTTACATGAATCTGACAATTTTTTTTCCTGACGTGTGGTATCGGGAAACAGCTAGAAAAAGAAAAAAATAACATGTGTGGTTGCAGATGAAAGTTTGAATCCTTCTGATAAAATAGGGTCATCAAACTTTAGCTGTTCTATCAATCAAATTAGGTCATATATATGTTCAGATATCTTTGATTGACAGGTTGTGCATTACACAGGAAATACCAGGTACGAAATTTACACAACAGGTGTGTCACAATAGCAGCAATTAACTTAGACATTACTGGAATTGAAGAAATTTACAAGAAATGTACTTTGAAGTAATTGCTGAAATCTACATGGAGTTATTTCTGGTCAAAATTTGTAAACAAGTAGGAATGTGTAATTCACATGAGAATAGTCAGCAATATTTGACATGGCATGCTTGAGACTGAGCAGTGGATGTCTGGTATGAATATCTACATTAACTATTAACTGAATGATGTTGAAATGCTCCTCTCACCAAAATAATCCTGTTTTCCGATATAAAATTAACTATACGCTTTATGGTCGTCGATCGTTGTGACAGAAATATTTTAAAGACAAACTTTGTCTTGCTGGGTTAGTCCCCTTCAACAACGACTTAGTTTTGACGGATTGAGAGAGAGATATAGAGAAAGAGAGAGATGGAGAGGGACAGAGAGGGGGAAGGGGGGGGGAGGCAGAGGGAAAGAATGTGAGAGTGGAAGAGAAGAGAGAGAAACATGAATTCATTACTAGTTTGAAAGAAGTACAGGAAAGTAAGTCAGAGCAGGATTCTTCAAAGGGAGTTATCCAGGGTGTTTTAACATGAGAACATTGATTTTCTTTTTCATGCCGATGTATGAAATAAAAGAAACAAAGTAAAACTGATTGGTTTGGAAAATGAACTCTTTTTATTTTAAAAGAATATGAATATCACAGTTTTTACACAAGTGGAAGACAAAATAATTGTACTCTAAATTTAGATAGTACCAGTGTTAAATTTCTGTATATCATTTATACAAAGACTTTTAGCAGCTTAGATACATGCTCACTGAGATGATTAAAGCACATAATCAGTCCTCAAGCAAACTGAAAAATAAATAATATTCATGATTAATTTTCATGTGGTTCAGAATGAAAATATGTCATATTCTAGTTACAATGTGTCAGTTCACTAGCAGATATGATATTTCTTAATGATTAAAACAAATCAAAATTATAATTTTGAAATGAACAAAAGTTAAAATCCTTTATCAAATGAAAGCTTCTAAAGTCATTATCGATTCATCTAAACACAGACCAAGTCGTGTTAGACAGTGTCATACCTGCCAACATTGTGAGTCCAAATATAGGGACAAGTGGGAATACAAATTTTAAAAATAGGGACAATTCTGTATTTCCTATAGATTACTGTGCACAGATTTTTCAAAAAATAGGGACAAAGGGTTGTAAATGGTGATAAATGCTCCTTCTTTTCCCCCAAAGTAGGGACTGTCCCTAATAAATAGGGACAGTTGGCAAGTATGCAGTGTGGATATCAGACAAAATGGGTATAACCTTACTGAAAACTAGAAAAAGCAGTTAATGAGCTAATGGCAGTTAGATCAATTGGTTAGTAGATAACTGTTTGTAGACAAAAACGGATTAGATTGTGTGGGGTGGGAACAGACAGGCATTAAGACAAATTTGTTTTACAAAGACCAAGTGGAAGTTAATCCTAAAAATGTTCAAAATGTTGTGAACAATGAACTGACAGTAATACCATGAATAGCTTACATCAACGTTATGGTCACGTGAGCTAACATTGGATAATTTCTTCAACTCGAGTAAAACTTTGTTATTTGCATCGACTTTCTCATGTTAACTTCTCACTCTGGATTATATTCAAGGAAATCCTGAATAAATGAATGAATGTAATAAAGAAAAAAAAAATAAAACTCTGTCTTTATCCATTATAATTACATGTATGAATTATACAGCAATAAGTAAAGGAATATTTCAATACACTGGGGAGGCAAGAAATAGGACAGAAGCTACAAAATAGGATCATAAGTATTACCGTCCACTCCTATTATAAAGAGCACATATACGAGATGAGATTACACTTTAACAAGGCAGTTATTCTCCAAGTCCCCATTTGAAAATGTGCAAATTCGTGTGCACAGTGGAGATTTTGTTATACATTGTAGTGTGGCAATTGACTTGGAACCAAGGACCTTATATAACAGAAGTGTACTGTAAGTGTAAAAAGATAGATGACACTGCTCAAAGATAATGTACAGAAAGTCAGAAAAAAAAACAACATAAGTACTGTATGTTAGATGCAACAAGATTTCTTTAGGAGGAAATAAGCTGTTGTTCAGAGTGCCTCGTTTTATTTGGAATGTACATGTACTACATAATAGATATATTATAACATTGATTTCCTCGCACATAATTTTGTCATATCCTTGCGGCATGACTAAACTTAAGGAGAAGAAAAAACGCTCTCTACCAAAGAAGCAAGTTTTAATTCAAACTTTACATTGCCTTCTTAGAATCATTGCATTATCAGCTTGAAAAAATGCTTTGATAAAACCTCCTGTTATTCATTTACATGTACTACTCTTTCTTTTGGCACATTAAGCAAAAGGATTCTTTAAACTGAAATATATAAACTAGTCAATATTCAAGATGACCTTTTACATTAGCACTCACTTTCAGCTTGGTGAGGTTTACCACTCTTCAAGTGATTAAAAACCCCCATCATTCTTAAGAGCTGGGTCGTCAAATCTAATCGTCTCAAAGTTTGAAAGGATAACATTCCCCATGCCTCATTATCTCTTTTGTCTTCCGTTTGTTTCTTGCTTTCTATCGAGCTCTTGGGATAGATATGATTTTTCAACTTAACAAGAGATCACTAATGTGACATTTGAAAGGATGCTGTACCCAAAAAGAGTTCCTTTGACAAATATGCTTTTATTTGAATTCTTAAAGCTATAGTATCATCGGTGTCTGCATGATTCTCCGCCGTCCAACCTAATCGTGATATTTTCATATCACCAGCTGGCAGCTGCAAATCATGTAATGCATGGCCTGAGGTAAGGTACACCACCCAAAGATATTTGCTGAACCTCACCCGACAAGCTACACTGATAAACATGACCTCATTCACATAAGCTGTGTCATCAGCAGGGGAAAAAATTACATGGGGGCTTGGGGCAATTTAGCCCTTGAGGCTAAAAAGAGCCCCTGTCAACCAACTTACTACAATTAAGGTTGAAAATAGCCCCCATGTAGATTTTTTTTTTACCATGGTCATCAGCAATCACATTTCAAATTTGAAAAGATAAAATTTAACAGGCCATAATTGTTAATACTTTCATTGACTCTTCATTTAACTTTGAGCTTTAATTATCTATCCTTCTTTCAAATGATACACACAATACATGTATCATTTAATTGTAAGCTCGGTCATCAACAATCATATCTGAAAGATCTTCTAGGGGCCTTCTTAATACTTCCTTTGACTAATCACCTTAATGGATGGACATGGTATATTTCATGAAGACTTGATAATCCTCAGTCAGATCTGAACTCACTTTAAGCTCATGTTATTCATCCTCTTTCAACTGATAAACATCATATCATTCATGTAAGCTGGATCATCTGCATCTAAAAAATCATCCAAATCTTCTTCTGCTATTGCCCAGTCCGCTCCTCTTCTGAGATCTCCAGCCATCAGATGATCCTCCACGTCTACAAACTGACCAAGGTCTGGATTTGCATGGGCAAAATGTCCTGGTCCAGCAGGTTCCACCATGCCAGCACTACGTTCAGAGTTCAAGTCCCCATCAACGTATCCCTCTTTATCAGCACACAAAGGCGTATCTACGCTGGCTTCAGCTTTAGAATGATCAGGGTCAGCAACCACATGATCATCACCCTGATGTTTTGGAGGTTCTTGGTTCAAGACCCCATCACTGTCCCTCAATCCCCAGGGTAAATCTCCACTGGCCTCATCAGACTGTCCAGGGTCAGTGACCACAGAACCGCTCTTCAATTCTACTATAGGTTCTGGGTCCACGACCCCATCCCAAGGTTCGTCCGACTCCGCTGGTACCTGGAGGTACTCTATAGGCATGTCTGGTCTCTGTCTGTTCAGTGGAAAACCGAGATGTGCTGCTAGGTTCAGTAGGGGGCGTTCATCATCCGATGGATCGACGTGAACAAGATCTTCCTCATCTTCATCACTATCATCGCTTGATTCCACCGACCTGTCATCTGAAACGATAGATTAACAGTAACAATATGTCCAGTTTAATCAAACTATATGCATGACACAACAAATAAAGTCAATAATAGTCATAAATTTGGCTGGAATCCATTCGAAAGTGAACTTTAAAATACATATCTAATATAATTAAAAATAAATTATAGATAAATATTTCATTATTACAGCACTTTTCTCCCCTCAGGATATAAAGAGCTAAAAAATTTATTATGACACTTTCAACTAACTTACCATGAAATGGTTGCAAAATCTACAAAAACGCTATACACAAAATACATTAATAAAAACAAATACAGCATTTTTTATGCACCATCGATCCAGTAATAACAATTCAGAGGAACAGCTTATAAATACATTTAAGGGTTAATTATCATTTAAACACAATGTTGATTTCTGCAAAGATGATTTACCATAGGGTAGAATAGAAGGATAGTACTGGCCAGGAGGAGCAGTGAAGTTCTGAAGACATACAATCACACTGGAGTCCATAGGTCCAAGCTCAGACAACGATTCCTCTGTTATTGCAGTCCCTGTATTAAAAAAAGTGGGAAGACATGTTTGAAGAAAAAAAATGGAACTCTCAAGTCACAGAAAAACAATTAAAGGACCAACAAGTTTCATTACAATTTAAAGATTAGTAAAAAAATATCTGTGTATGTTGAAATAAGGGATACACTACACATATAACTAGTTGTCTGGTACCAAACGAACTGCCTTGTTATGATAAAATTTTGTTATACTGAACACACAGACAAATAGAAAGATTTGCACATGCTTAAAATTGAGACTGGGAGAACTGCCTTGTTATAAAGGTAAATTGCCACTTGGTCTAAACCCAGTTTGATTAATGCCCGACTGGTTTCTTCCATTGATGGCCTTATTCCATTTATTCTACAACCATTGTTTCTCATTTTCATTTTGTGTAACACTTGGTCAAACACCACGTGGTAAATTCCTGTAACAAACTGGTAATAGACCAAATATTCATTTCGGATCTCAGTCAAAAATTTAATAAGACAAATCAGTAATTAGACCAAATGCATTGCCATTAGACCAAGTATTCATTAGATTAAGGGGAAATCAGATTAAAATGTTAATAGACCAAATGGATTTAGCCCATGTGGTATTAGACAATCAGAGAGCGACACCAACTGCTGATAGGCCAAGTGGATATAAGCCCTTATAAAGGTATATGGTTGTATATTATTTGTTCGAAATTAGCCTGTATTCATAGAAGTTATATCCACTTGACAGTTAGTCCAATTCTCTGATTGTATAATACCAAATGGGCTAAAGCCTTAGTCTAAAAACATTTTGGTCTAGCTTTGATCCCCTTGGTCTAATACATACTTGGTCTAACTTTCACTTTGTCTGATGACCACTTGGTCTATGCTAATTGCCAATTCGTCTAATCTTCAAATGTTCTAATGGCATTTTCGCCTAATTCCCAAATGAATATTTGGTACATTTCCAGTCTGTTACAGGAATCGACCAAATGGGTGTTAGACCAATGGACAATAGACCAAATGGGAATCAGATACTCTGGAAGTAGACGAAATGGAATAAGACCATGTGGGATGAGACAAAACGGGCATTAGTCAAAGTGGGTTTAGACCAATTGACAATCTAATCCATATTCATACAATCATTACCTCCATAATTGAGTGTCAATGTTGTTCTGTCTTCTGTCATAGCTTCTCTCGCTTCAAGAAACACCTGAACGGATTCTGATGGTCAGAGCAGTGCATCACATACATCAAGCTATCATACATCTGAGACAGTGAGCTGCAAGGAGACTAACACCTGAAAAAAGAAAGCGGGCAACATTATAAAGATGGAAATAATCATTGACATATAATTACTATATTTTATATATATATATAAAACTAATATTTATATATCAGTAGTGCATACAAGGATTTGCAAATAAGGGGGGGGGGGGGGGGCGGTGAGGGGGGGGGAAGGGGGCGTGGCCCCGATAGAGGGAGGGAGCGCTGCTAACATTTTCAATTTTAAAGTCCTTAGACGAGCCCGACAACATAAATAGCCCAAAAACGAAAGCTAATTATGCCTATATAATACACAATTCACCAATTAAGTTAAGCGTTTTTATTTGATCCATATAGAAAGATATTTAATTTAAAAAGATGACAAGAACCTCAACCAGGCCACCCCTCCCGATTAACTTGTAAAATTACCCCTAATTTTAAAAGTGCGAGTGATGACGTATCAAAAATGTTAATGGAATGCTATACAAACAGTCCTGCGGCCAGGCATGAATTGCGTTTCGCCTTTAGAAAACACTTTGTTTAGTATTGCTATGTCAGAGACAAATAGACGCCTGTGAGCTAGAATTCTATGTTATGAAAATGAAAGGGCAAGTCAATCATAGCCTGCCACAGGACTGCTGTAGCATTCCATTAACATTTTTTACCGTCATCACTCGCACTTTTAAATTAGGGGTAATTTTACAAGTATTCGGAGAGGGGGTGGCACTGGTGAGGTTCGGTCATCTTCTTTTAATCAATTACCTTTCTAGATGGACAATAAAACAGCCTTAATTTGGAAATTGTTGTTATTATATAGCATATTACTATTACATTTTTGGCTATTTCATTTATTGTCGGTCCGGTCTGGGACTTTAACATACACAGTCAAAGGGTGGTTTTCAAATTAAAGGGTGAGCGTCCACTGCGCCCTCCACCAGTGATTTACATACATCTAACAAAAAATTATTTACCACCTCAAACACCACCCCCCCAAAAAAAAAAAAAAAAATCATATAAAAAATAAAAAAAAAATAAATAAATAAAAAAAATAAAAAATAGCTTGGCTTCTTCTCTTGGTCACCCTTTTTCGTCACTCAAAAAACAACCTGTATAGAACTTAAACTTGTTGAAGTGGTCACCTCTTCATGAAGACCATTTCTCTATAAAAGATGTTACTTTTTCTGTTTCCCTATTTGGTCTGATCTTTTTTTTAGACTCTCCTACATAATTCCTTTTTCTTTGCAACCGAACCCCACATTCAGAAATATAAGGATTGCAAAAGTGATTTTCCAGCAGGAAATATCTAGTTACACAAACCCAGTGCAATTTGAATGTAACTCTCCCCCCCCCCCATGCCATAAACATTCAAATTGGTAATTTAGGCAAACAAGATGGCCCGCATTCTGAACCGAAGACTGAGTTTGTATGACTTTAATGTTCTTGCAAAGCTTTTTTGCAATCCTTTTATCTGATGCATCAGTCAACATCAGACAGAAGGATCAAACAATAGCTTTGCATTAACTTGCATTTCATACAAACTCAGACTTCGCTCCAGAATACAGGCCAATAAGATTATAAAAGGAGAAATATCAAAAAGTTTAAAAAGCATAAGATTACTTTCATCAGTGATGTGAGTGGACCTTGCAACCAATTTCTTAAGTTTACCAGCCAAAGCGATGTCTTTGATTCCTTCATCTGTAAGCTGTAACATAGAGGTGAATAAACAGGGATTAGGTAATTAAGATGCCTCTGACACCTCGCAAGACCGAATAACAAATTAAGTGGTACATGTATATGTATATGAGATATCCAGCCAGAAACCCCTTAGTACCAAAGTTAAAGAATGGCACCTGAGGTTTCTTGGCCATGTGTTCTGAATGCCACCAACAAGACATCCTTGGACCGCCCTAGATTGTAAACCAGAGGATGGTAGAAGGAAAAGCGGGCAACCTGTAAATATTTGAAAAAGGAATGTCGTACAGGACTTTTAAAAAATGGACTTGAGTTGGTCTGTTGCCCGGTCCCTCGCTAAACACTGCACAGGGTGGAAATCATCTGTTGCCCAGTCCCTTGCTAAACACTGCACAGGGTAGAGATCATCTGTTGCCCAGTCCCTTGCTAAACA
>CALNVZ010003434.1:8265398-8282201 GCA_940671915.1 Paracentrotus lividus | reverse complement strand
ATGGCACCTGAGGTTTCTTGGCCATGTGTTCTGAATGCCACCAACAAGACATCCTTGGACCGCCCTAGATTGTAAACCAGAGGATGGTAGGAGGAAATGCGGGCAACCTGTAAATATTTGAAAAAGGAATGTCGTACAGGACTTTTAAAAAATGGACTTGAGTTGGTTTGTTGCCCGGTCCCTCGCTAAACACTGCACAGGGTGGAAATCATCTGTTGCCCAGTCCCTTGCTAAACACTGCACAGGGTGGAGATCATCTGTTGCCCAGTCCCTTGCTAAACACTGCACAGGGTGGAGATGATCTGTTGCTGTCTCAATGTTCTACAAGGAATAGGAGGAACTAAGTCTAAGTAAGTAAGGTAATAAAATGAAAAGGATGGAAGGAAGTACAATCCACTCTATAACAAGATGCTTAGGACCAAGCCAATTAACTTGCTGTCACAAAACTTGTTACATTTGAAGACATAGGCAAATAGGCTTGCACATTATAGACCAATCCGACTTCAGAGCAATGTAACTTACGGTGGCCATAGCTGGGGGCTTCCAATGGGCTATCGGCCAATCCGCAATGAGCTAGGAGCACGTATGTATGTGTGTTTGTACATTTTCCTTGTTACGCATGCTGGAAGCTCCCCAGCCATGCATGGCTGCCACAAGACAAAACATCAACAAATCCGAATTCTTCTATATTAATTTTGTGAATAGGACAATTGCCTCTTTATACCAAAATCTTGTTGTATCCATGCACGTTATAACAGGAGCGGACTGTATTAAAACTAATCTTGAAGAGTCCAGAATTTTAACCTGTTGGCTCAAGAACACCAATAAGCCACTGAAATATGAATATCAGATCCCAAATTTTTCAGAATTTGTACAGGGGACATATGCACCTAAACCCTAGAATACATGATCTAGACCTAACTAATTGCATTCAAACTTGTCATAGAGCAGTGCCCTGCAACATAAAAATTTACAATCAATTAAAAATTTGGAACAACCATTGTGATTGGGTCATAGCGATACTTTTATGCAAGAAGTCATGCAACAAGTATCCTGATTGGTTACTTTCATTTTGCAATTGATTGTAATTTTGTATGTTACAGCACTTTGATATACTGTACAAATAAATTGGCCCACCTTTCCATGGTAGCTGATATTGAGCACCTCCAGACAGGGACAGCGCGCCAGGGCTCGTATCCCTGTATCAGTGATGTTCTGAAAGGAGCAGCCATCGATCCTCAGCTCTCTTAGTCTGGTGCAGTGACGTGATATGTCTGACAGCACAGCATCGCTTAGCCCTTGGTTGTAGGTGAGATGTAACGTGTCCAGTGATGTCAGGTTGACAAGAGTCTTCAGCCCAGCAGATGTTACTGTGAAAATAACCAATTATTTTATGAGATTGTTTTAGGAGATACGTTAAAGGACTTCATTATTAAGTCCTGGCTTGGTTGAAGGTGCGATGTAAGGTGTCCAGTGATGTCAGGTTGACAAGAGTCTTCAGCCCAGCAGATGTTACTGTAGAAATAACCAATCATTTTATGAGATTGCGTCAGGAAATACATGTTACAGGACTTCATTGCTCAGCCTTTTACTTGCAGGTGAGATAAGAGGGCCCAAATTCTCAAAGGTGGTTTTAAAAACCGTGAACTGAAATCATAGATTATGTAAATTTTGTGTAATAATTACGCTTAATTCAGCGTGTATATAGAGAAAGGTCCAATATGAATGGGCGAATTTGTAACAAAGTGCTTAATTCACACTTGTTGCTATGGCTAAATCTACTGGTTATTTAGATTAATTTAAATAAACAGTTAACTCAACAGTGGACTAATTAATTCAAAACTGTGGGCTCATTATGCTCCAATCATACATGTAGCAACAGGCGTAAATTTAGCTCGCTGTGACAAAATCACAGATGTGAAAAGATGAAACTACATGTATGACGGGGGGAAATTCTTCCAGGTCAGCACAGCATACGATGTTACTCAAGTCAATGAGGTATAAATGGAAATAGCAGAAATTGTGTGATACAGAAGAGAGGTTAAGTTAACAAGAGGCTTCGGCCCAGATTAAAATAACCAATGTACCAATTTTACTACATGAAAATTGGCAGTGTACCATTTTACCTTTTTTATAGTATGGAAAAGATCTTTCCTGTTGTTTTGGTTTTCTTTAGTTCATTCTTCACTACTTTATATCATTGAATGGTTTATCTTAAAAATACTGAAAATGGCAGCGCGAAGGTTGAGTTATATTATTCAGTTTATAGAGTAATTATAATCATCACACAGAGACATAACATTCAAAGAGATTATACTGCTCAGTAAATGTCAACAGATTTGTTGCATTTGCACACAAGAGATTAACACCAGCTCACACTAAATTTCTAACAATTAAATTGTGATTTAAAGTAGTTTTTCATTTCAGTCTCCACATGTTATGTATAAAAACCTACCTTTAGAGTGAACACCACACATCTTCAGTATCTGCAGACTGTGACATCTCTGAAAATACAATAATTAATTTAAGTCATCATAATATCAATAGATTCTCTGACATTCGCTCCGGGGACAATTAATCTGCTTTAAATTCTATACATTAATCTAATAACTAATTTCAACCATGGACAATAACTCTACCCTAAACGTAACATAAAACCCTATTGCAAACCTGACCATAAACCTATATATCTTACAGAAAATAAAGACAGGAGCAATAGTCGCAGGAAAAAATGTTGTGTCACCTGCCAATAAGGCACAACATAAGCTGGGGAACAAGTTTCACTAATTTTGTAATCCAAATGATGCAAACATATTAAGCTATTTTATGAGATGAACGAAGGAAATTAGTATAATTATGTGTAATTTCTCAATTTTTAAGAATGAAGTTCAGTTTTTTGGCTACCACATTGAAATAGCAGAATCAAAGAGAATCTAGTGTAGGCTAGTGGGAATGGTGAACATGGGTGAACAAAATAATTGAACTTTCAAATTACTTTCAATGTATATAGGAAGAATTTTATAGTAGAAAGTTCCATTAAAAAGGATTGCTCTTCAAATGCCCTCACAGTGATAATAGGACAAAAAAAGCTGATTATGGACCCGAATATTTGTGTTTAGGACTCATACATGCATATTTGAGTGCAGTGCATGTTACTCTCAGAAGAATTTTGTAAATTTCTTATAATTTTCTTGATTTTAAAACCTTACAGCAAGAAACATAGTATTGTTATCAACCTTTCCCATCACTTTGAGACAATTTCTTCCACTATTCAATCTCATCACCACAACACTAATTTAGGTTTAACTCTGTTCTCTTTGACCTTTGAGACAACATTACTTGCCAATATAAAATTATACCGTAATAATTCGTTTTCTCTTGAATACTGGTACAAGAGGATTTGAAAAACAACAATACTGCTTGTATCCCAACTGTACAGTTATTTTCAGAATCTACTTTTTTTTGTACGGCAATTAATATTGAATGAGAAGGGTTAAAAAAAAAATCGCACACAAAAATGGGCGAAACTACATCCACACAAACAACACAAGAAATTGATTGAACGGATAGATTTGAATACTTGCCAGCTGTAAAATGGTATCATTTTAATTCATTTTCTCTTAATGCTGATACAAGAGGATTTCTTTTTAAGCAAAAGAAAAAAAATCCACTTTTGTGTACTGCAAATTGATATTGCATGAGAAGGGTAAAAAGAATCATACAACAAAGGAAATTGAATAAAATGATGATTTTTTTGTTGTTGTAAACTTGAATTTTATCAGTCCTCAGTCTGTCATGTTCAGTATTTCTAATAAACCAAATAGAATTGGAAAACAAATTCAATTGAATTGACTTTGAGCATTACCTCAGTCATGTTGATGAAAGCTTTATCAGTAACCAGCATACATCCACTAAGATCAAGCTCTTGAAGGCTTTCCCCACACTTGGTTGTCAAGCAATCCAATCCCTTGTCATTTATACTGCAACAACCATCAAGCAACACAGTCTTGCAGTGCTTGTTCAGGATATGAAAACACTGTATATAAAGAGAAATATCATTATTAAAAAAGATTATAGTTAAAGAGCTATGAGAAGTAACAAAATTAGCACATCAAGTATATCAAGTATTAGATGAAATAAATAAATGAATACATAAATGAAGTAAAATCATGTCTCGGTACTTGTTCAGGATATGGATGCACTGTATTAATAGTAAAAAAATAACCATAGAGAAACATTATGTTGCAAAACCGGTTCAGGATATGAAAACACTGTATATAAAGAAAAATAATATTTAAAACATTATATTTGTTAAAAGCTATAAAATTAGGACATTAAGTGCTTGAAGAACCCCATCAAGTAAAATTGCCTTGCGGTGTTGTTCAGGATATGAAAGCATTGTATACATACATGTAGCAGAAAATACAGTACCTAAACATTATATACACATGGGCCCAAATGTAGGGAATGGCCCAAGGTCCGGAGGGGCACGGGGGTGGGGGGGGGGGGGGGGGGGGGGAGCCTAGGGAGCAATGATTGGGGTCAAGTGGCAAAGCCCTTCAAAGCACTCGCACTTTTGCTATTTCTGATGCACATTTAAAGCTGTTTTTACAGGGGAAAGGCTATTTTGAACATTCTGATGTAAAAAAAGAAAAACAAAAAACAATAGGTTTTTTTTAAGGCAAAGGCTTGCATGGTGGATTTGAATACTGTGAAGAGGTTTGCGGTTCACCATGTGGTTAGTAATGAAAAGGACTGTTTGAGAGAGTAGAAAAGGAAATGGTCCTTTTCAGGACTAACCACATGGTGAACCAAAAATCTCATTACAGTGAAACCAATTTTAAAATCTGGAAAATATCATGCCTGCAATTGAAAACCATTGTACTGTCTAATTTGGAAATAAAATGAGGGTGGCTCACCTTTCCATTAATGCGACGATTCTCTCTCAAATCAACATGATATAGGTTCTCACAGTTATGAAACATCCACCAGATGCTAACATAAATTGATATCAATAATGAAAATTGAATGGCAACTATCAATGAAAACTAGTACATAAAAACAGCAAAACGCATTCCAAGATTTATTCTATATTAAATATCACATTTCTGACAGAAAATAACAACTATAATGTACATTCAGAATGTTCACTAGATTTACATGTATGTTGATGAGAATTCTCAAATAATTTTCAAAACGATTGATAGTTATATAATCTTATATTACTAATTAATGACAACTCCAAAATTTGCATTGGTAGGAAGGAGAATTGCAAAACTGATGTACATTTGTTCATTTGATTTATCATTGTCATATAGGTCATGTATATACAATTTTTGCAAGCATGTTGATTTTTTTTTCATATCGCTCCGTCTTGTGCCAGGAGATGAGGGAGAGGACTGCTAATTGTTTTATGCTATCAATCAATCTAAACTTCTGTCTGCCTCATCTCTGACTACTTTCCATGCATCCTTGCAAACTTATCTTTTCAATGTCATTTCCCCGTGTCTACAAATGGGACCAAAATATTGCTTTTTGTTACATTATATGTTTTCTCATTGTAGCTTGTTTTCTTGTTTGATTAACAATAAACTCATCTATCTAAAGCCAGTTTGTCATTTTTACTATGAAGGTTTAAAATAGATAATTTAATTTTCATAAATATTTGGAAGCCTTGAGGACAACTATATAAGCAGTATGAATATGTGGTTTACCCTTTCTCACCAAGTTCCTGGCATCCATTCAAAATGATTTTCTGTAAAAGAAATAAAAAAATAAATAAAAAAAATGAAACAGTGACAACTCAAGAAATAAACTCACACTGCAATAATTGTCTGTAATAATGGAGAACAATTCATATAATCAAGTAATTAAATTCATGCCAAGCTCAATGTATGATGGAAGTACCTTTTCACAGGGCTTCATGATATAGTTGGTTGAATCATTTGAAGTCAAAAGGCAAATTTTCTGGCTTCTCAGAGAGTGTGAAATACCGGAAAACCAATGTTCATTAGCCCTTAAAAATTATCATCTAGGTGTTTTTTTTTTTAGCAATCACAACATTACCAATTCTATAAAAAGACCACCATACATGTATCATTAAAAAAAAATCATTTCTGTGAATTTCCTTAAACCAATAAATCCAATTATTATTCTGTGTATAATGTTTCAGGGAATAATTTTCCTGGTATTGCATACAAATTTGATATGCATTTTTTTTAACGATTGCTAAACAAATTTTATTTGGTTTAGCAACTTTTTTTTACACATAGAACCGTACATACTTTATTAGAAGTACATGTACTTCCCCATCAACCCAAATTTGAAAAGTAAACTTATTCCCTGTGTTTGAGGGTTATATACCTCAATCTTTCTGGAGCCATTGGTGATTGTTTTGATGCTGCTGTTATCCACCTTGGAGCACGTCAGATTGAGTGACCTCAGCTCTCTACACACCTGACCTAAATATAATTTACATAACCATGAATATTCATGAGCCTAATAGGATGCATACACCTTTGGCAGCTGATAGTAAAATTCACAGAATGGCTTCTTGTTGCAGCACTATATACCTTGACCTTTCTTGAGCCATTGGTGGTTTTGCTTTGGTTAAACTTTCACATGAAATTTCAAAAACTCCAGTTTCAGAGTTCAGACACTTTTGGTTCAATGAAATTCCATGACTTTCCCCAACTTTTGAAACAAGAATTCCACTACTCTCCATGACTTTCAGAAAGTCAAAAATCAAATGGAAACATGTCTGAAATAAAAAAGAAAAAAAAAAAAAAAAAAATCCAGAAAAGTTACGTCTTCAGTAAGAATCAAATATTTGCTGGGGTAAAAAAAAAACCCCATAAACTTTCAACAATTCTGTAATTCCATGACTTTCCATGACCTTTTCATCAAATTATTGGTTTTCCAGGACTTTCAAGGTGTGGAAAATGACAAAGTAAAATTCTCTGACCTTCCAGGTTTTCCAGAACCTGTAAGAACCCTGCAGTTAAAAAACAAATAATTTTCTCATTTTTGTTCTACATGTAGTTGTAAAGACGGTTCGAAACCAGTTGAAACTTACCAATACAATTGAGAGATCTTGTAGAGAGAAACCTCGGAGAGGCTGAGATATCCAAATGTTTGAGGTTGTAGCAGCCTTTAAACAAAATGGATTTGAAGATGGCATCGGTCAGCATAGTTGGGCAAACTGTAGAAGTAAAAGCATATTAGTATGACTCATCAATATCTGAGCTCAATATAGAATTTACATAATGCTACTCAGAAATTACAACAAATCAATAAACAGACAACAACCATCACACTAAAGAACAATCGAGTACAAGAACTTTTACCTGCTTTATTATTTTAAAATTAAGAAAAAGCAGGCATCTCAATTGATTTCATCATTACACATTAATTGCAATTGTAAAGACACAGGTCTAAACTAACCCCATACAAAGTATATCTAGTTTTATCACTACCCAATATTTTTTTTTTCTTCTTTAAATATTAGGTCTTTCAGTTTCCATGAATCTGAAAATATCTGGATAATTAAAAAAAAAAAAAAATCATGTTAAAATCATTCAAGATAAGCGAGTGGGGAGAGAGAGAGAGAGAGAGAGAGAGAGAGAGAGAGAGAGAGAGAGAGAGAGAGAAAGAGAGTGAGTGAGTGAGAGAGAGAGAGAGAGAGAGAGAGAGAGAGAAATAGAGAGACTGACCTCGCTCATCTGAGAATGAAAATCCTTTGAAGACATTTGTGAAGTGGAGGGTAGACTGAGAGAGCCAAAGCGCTTGACAAGCCTTAAGCCATCTTCTACAAACTGTATATAGAATTAAAAACATACCATCATCATCAAAAGTGAACTGAATCTTGTGTCTTCTTTCCTGACAAATAATGTAATGGTCAGAATATAATTATGTACTTAGCAAACCTAAAATACATTTAAATCAGCAATATAAAGCCAAGCAAATGACTTGATAAAAACGGGGTCTGCATTTTATTTTCTTTATACCACCAGAGGTACAATAACCCTGAGAATTTTTGGTCTATATGAGCATGTCATCTCAGAGAATTATGATAAGGAATCAATCTAATGTTGGTCCAGTCAGGGTCACTGGGTTATTAGACTCACTATGGATTCAATGGATTCAATATGGATCAGACTCTAAATTTACAGCTGGGTAGATAAGTATTTCATCATGCAGGGAGAGTGTACAGGAATCAATCTAATATCAGCTCTGTCAAAGTTTCTAAGTTACTTACCGGATTCAACATGGATGCTCTCTTTCAAGGTCAAGTAGCCAAAGATCTTTATAAGCATATCATCAGGGAGAGAGTTAAGGAATCAATCTATCGTCAATCTTGTTAGGATTTCTAAGTTACTTACCTAATTCAATACGGATCCTCTCTTTCAACGTCAAGTAGCCAAAGATCTTTATAAGCATATCATCGGGGAGTGTTGATAGGGGAATCAATCTATTATCATTCTTGTTAGGATTACTGGGTTACTTACCTAATTCAATACGGATCCTCTCTTTCAGTGTCAGGTATCCAAAGATCTTTATAAGCATATCATCAGGGAGAGTGTTAATCAAAGAATCATCAGCACAGATCTCTCTATCACATACATCCTGAGTGGAAGGCGAGTCTTTGAGGACATCCTGTAATGTTACGTCCCCTTTGCGGTCATTGCTGCTTGAAGATCCAGCTCTGTCCTTTGGGCCTTGTCTTGGTCTTCTCTGCGCGTCACTGCATCTCATTACCCTGAAATATACAACCTGCTATGTTAGGCATTGCAGATGAGCGGTTGCACACTTGACTGCATGTAAGAGGGTTATAGGATGTGCGGCATACTCCTTGGCCTTCTATGGACGGCACTGCAATTCATTAATAAATACTGTAATTATTTTGGAATCCACAAAGGTTTCATGCTGTGAACATGTTCTTTATTTTCAATGATTTGCAAAAGTTTCTGGTCTTACAGCACGGTACTTAATTACAAAGTACAATTATGATTAAAGTCCATATGGCATGCAAAGATAAGGCCTGGTAAAATGGTAAATTGGGACTTGATTTTAACCCACTGTGACTGATGCCCATTTAGTCTCATCCCACATGGTCTATTTCCATTTTGTCTATGACCAGTTTGCCTCCTCGCCTCTTGGTCTAATTGCCACTTTTTACCATTTTGTCTCATTCCCATTTTGTCTAATGTCCATTTCATCTGATGTCCACTTGGTCTAGCACCACCTGATCACTTCCACTAACAAACCAGTACTTGACTAAATATTCATTTTGGAATTAGACCAAACTGCAATTAGACATTTTGACTATTAGACAAATTGGAAATTAAACCAAGAGGTCATTAGACCGAGTGAGAATTAGACCAAGTATGTATTAGACCAAAGAGAATTTAAAGACCAAATGGGTTTAGCCCATGCTGTATTGTACAAACAGAGAATTGGACCAACTGCTGTTGGGCCAAGTGGATCTAAACCTTGGTACATAGCTACCTTCCATCTAGAGTGAGTTCATAGTCAGATGCTGCTTTGGCCCTCTCTGCTTCTTTACGTTTACGGAAAGTTATGAAAGCCAATCTAAAACGACAAAAACAAAACATAACAGTACAGTAACAGCAAATTGATAGTAACCCATCAAAATCCTTGTACAGACATTAAAGTCTCAATGTAAACAAATTACAATGATTGTTTCAAATTTCCAATTGACTGTAACTACTGTTACAGGGTACAGGGGTGATTCAGTTAGGATGATTGGCCATTTGACTATTTTTAATACAATTTTTCCGATTTTGGCACCATTTTACGTTTCAAAAATATATTTTTTCCCCACTATATTCATGTGTATCATAATAAAATAGATGTCCTCTTACATAAATAATAATAATAATAATTTCTGTCGTACCATTAGAATGAGAAAAGAGACAATTTTAATGAAACCGAGAAATTTGAAAGTTGTTCATTTATGAGTTGTGACATCACACATCATGTTGAATAGCCAAATGATAGATCCTTTATACAATTTTGAATATTCATTTTCTACTTTTGCAGAAATCGATATATGTTTGTTAAAATTTTTTGTTGCGATTGCGCTGTCCTCAGCCAAGATTTCAAGACTGGCCTTAAGATGACCAAAAAAGCCCAGTCCTTTTAGGGTTAAATAGGCATCTATTTTCTACTTAATTTTTGTGCCCAAAGGCAGGTCCCATGATACCCAACTTTATGCACATGAACTTGATGATAATACACAGGTGAAATTGAATTGAATTGAATTGAATTTATTCATTAACAACAACAACAATATCTTCATACAATGGTGAATACAGATACAGAATACATTGGCATGGATACAATAATTATAATACAAAGTGTTGGAGATATAAAATAGGTAGATATAAAAGAATATAGTTGTTAATGTTAATAGGAACCAGAAGGTAGCACATGTACTAGTCGAGCCTGGCCCCCAGTATAACATTATTTGGGCAAAAAACAAACAAACAAAACTATTATGTACAAATTAATCTAAAACTACTGCTCTAAAGTTTATAGACTAGAATGAATTATTAGATGCATTATAATAATAATAACAAAAAACAAGTCAAAACATGATTACAAGCTTAATTTAGCAGTAAATAACTCGACAGGAGATTACGAAATGAATTTCTGCTTTTTTTCTCTGTTATATAATCTGGTAAGCAATTCCATAACTTTGTTCCCACAAATGATATCGAGAATTGGCCCTGTGTTGTTCTACACTTAGGCATATACAATTTATTTTTTTCTTTCCCTCTTGTGGAATAATTGTGCTCTATTACTTGGCAATAATCAGTTAAAGAATGAGGTAGCTTGCGATTCAACAAATCATATACAAATGTTAAGACAGCTAGATCATGTAAGTTATAGACGTTTAGGATCTTTAGTCTTGTGAACAAAGGTTTGGAATTTGTCATCCATGGGCTGAAAGTTATTGCTCGCATTGCCATTTTTTGAGTATAAAATAGGCAGTTCAAATTAGTTTTATAAGTACTTCCCCATACTTCAATGCCATATGAAATATGTGGCTGTATCAAAGCTTTGTATAGTAAAATTAAGATGTTCTGTGGAACAGAAATAATCAATTTCAATGTCATCTTTCTCTTTGTTTCAAAAACCAACTAAAATTTAGAGTGTACTCCCCCTTTAACCTTTGATATATGTTTTAGAATACACCACTGACCCTCTTGATCTCTTCCTGTTGCGATCTCTCAATAGGTTGACCTGGGTCACATGACCAAAGTAGCAGAAGAAATCCTTCAGCTCGGCTGTTCGAACCTACATGCATACACAAGCATGAGCAACCTAATATGGTTACTGCAAATTAAAATGCACAATAACTTTAAAGAATCTTTCTGATCATTGTAAGCATTCAAATAACAATTATTAGTGTCCTTAAATGATAGGAAATTAATTTCTTTTTGCTTTGGTAATGATACCCCCTTTGGCATACTGGTGCCCCTTTGAGTGAATTTATGCCCCTTCCAAAAAGTGGCCTTTACCCAAATTTGACAAAATTCAAGGCCTGATTACATTACCTCATCAAAATTTAATATTTCTTTGATTAAATAATGCATTATCACTATTGAAAGCAAAAGGAAACATTCATAACATTAATGTGAATGAATCAAGAGAGAGTTAATGAAAAACAATAAAGATGTTTTACACATGCCACAATTACTCACATTAAATGTACATTTCAAGCAATGGATTACATGCATTTTCTTGATTCTTGTTTGAAATGAAAAATCAATTCATTATCATATAAATTTGGTACTACTTGATTAAAATATGAAGATTCAAGAATAATAATAGTCATTGCCATTCCATCGTTATAATGATGACTACGAATAATTAAATGTTAAAAATATATCTTGAGTGACTCCAGGGTCCAATTTGGCAAGCCCTGGGGAAGCCACAAACATTGAATTCATAAACTAAAATTGTATCTAATTTTTATTGTAATAAGTATTTAATTTTAAAAACTTGTATTCAAATATCCACCACATATATCTCAGTGCTATAGTATCTATTTTGTTTTTGGATGATTTCTCCTAAGCTTTACCTGGAAGCTGATGTTGCTTACAAAGACCTTGGTACTATCGGAAGAACCATTCTCCTCGTATCTGTCACCAGATGGACCATCATCATCTTCCTTCTTGATATCCATAGTCTCCTCTTCCTTTGCATCCTTTGCATCAGAAGGTGTACCCTTAAGAATTCAAATCATAAACAATCACTCATCAGTAAATCAATTGAGCCTTGTTAATATGGCTCATAAAATTAAACTTAATTCAAAAGTTACAACTCAAGTCTAGAACTATAGATCTCATTAAAAAAAAAAAAAAGGGTTTTACACTATGTATTTGTAATACTGTGATAAGCGTCTATTTGAGCTATGTTTTCGAAAGGCGATTTAAGTAAAGTTGAAATGAAGAAAATAGGGGGAGGGCAATTGAAGAGACGTGGTAGATGATTAGGAGAATGTAAACCGACCAGCCCCCGTCACGAAGTGACGGGAACTGACGAGTCAGTAGACATTTAATTTGGACATTTAAATTGGTTTTTAAAAATGCAGAAAAATAAAATAAAAATATAAGTGAAGGTTTGGAGAAAATCGACCAAAAATAACGAAGTTAGGATATCTAAAGTTTTGATAATGTGACGTCACTTGCGAGCAGTTCTCCTATGTGTTATGTAGTGTAAATTCCATAAAGTGTCATTTTTTCAGAAGACAAGGAATTATATCACCTGTGCAGTCGATACTTCATCAAATATATATGTTAATATACATGTCTCTATCAAATTGACCCATTCCTTTATCAAGCTTGAAAAAAGACAAATTTATGGAATTTACATACACAACACATGGGAGAGCTGCTCACACGTGACATCACAAAATCAAAACTTGATATATTCATAACTTCGCTATTTTTTGGTCGATTTTCTTCAAACTTTCATTCATATTTTTCTTTTATTTTTCTGCATTTTTTTAAACCAATAAAACTTCCCCTTTAATTACCACTAAATTAGTGGTCAAAATACCTTATTTGAATTCTTATTCATACTAGCTGCACCCGGCGCTACGCGCCGGGGCAGCTAGCAGGTCCACCCCCTACAGTTTGAAAAACGGTGTTTCTTTCATTCCCTCGACCTTTCTTATTAAAGCATTTCGCGGAAAATTGATAAATGCTCGGCGACAATTCGCTCCTGCAAAAAAATATAAAACACGCTCCGCTACCATATGGGCTGATAAAGTTTCTTCTGCTTCTTATTAGTTCTTTCTTCTTTCTTTTACATTTTTAAGTTTATTTTATTTATTTATTCATTTTTTATTGTTTTTCTTATTTTTTTATTTAATATTATTATTATTATTATTGTTATTATATTATTATTTATTATTTATTTTTTGTTTTTATATTTATTTTTTAAATTTATTATTATTTTTATTTATTTTTTATTTTTTTATTATTATATATTATTCTTATTTTTCTTTTTTTTTTGGGGGGGGGGGGTATGCTGAGGGTTATAGGCTATCCATTAACGTGTACGTAAGAGATTTTTGTTCGTACCCTTGGCGTAACTAAAAGTTTCCCGGGGGGGGGGGGGGGGAGGGTGGAGCAATATATAATTTAAATTTTTTTTTTACCGTACCATTGGCGTAACCTAGAGGCTTGCCCTTGGAGGGGGACGCTGCATGAGCAAAAGTGTACGATAATTATTTATCCCGCGTAGCCTACCCTGGCATAACTCAGAGGATATTGCCTACTGGGGAGGGGGGTAGATGGGCAAAAGGGTACGTAATTTTTTTTTCGGTACCCTTGGCGTAACCCAAAAGTATTTCTGTGGGGGGGGGGGGGAGGGGGTGGAGCGAAAGTTTATCAAATTTTTTTCGCATACCCTAGGCGTAACCCTAAAGTTTTCCCTGGGGGGGGGGGAGGGGGGGGGGTGGTGGAGCGTAACCGTTGGCGTACACCTAGAAGTTTGCCCCGGGAGGGGACGCTGGGACTAAAGTATTTACGTATAATTTTTTTTCTGCGTACCCTTGGCGTAACCTGAAAGTATTAAGAGGGAGGTGTGGAGCAAAAAGGTCTACGTAAATTTTTTTTCGCGTACCTTGGCGTAAACCTTAAAGTTTTCCCGGGGGGGGGAGAGGGGGGTTGGAGCAAGAGTGTTCATAAATTAATTTATTTACGCATACCCTATGGCTAAAACCTAAAAAGCTTTCCCGGGGGGGGGGGGAGAAAGGAAAGGGGGAGGGGAGGAGCAAATAGTACAAGTTAATTTTCTTCGCGTACCCTTAGCGTAACCTAGAAGGTTTGGACCTCTGGGGAGGGGACAGATGGGACAACAAGTGTACTAATTTTTTTTTCCGCGTAGGCCTTACCCTTGGCGTAACTGAGGAAGTTTCCCTCTGAGGGAAGGGGGACGATGGGCAAAGTGTAACGTAATCTTTTTTATTCCGCGTAGGCCTACCCTTGCGTAACTGAAAGAGATTTGCCCTGGGGAGGGGGCGATGGCAAAAGTGTAGGCCTACGAATATTTTTGCGATACCTTAGGCATAACCTAAAACTATCCGGGGGGGGGGGGGGAGCATAAGTGGGATTTATTTTTCGCTGTACCTAAGCAGTAAACCTAAAGGGCCCCTTGGGAGGGGGACGTACGATGGGCAAAAGTGTACGTAATTTTTATTTTCTAGCGGCAACTATGGCGTAACCTGGAGGTTATGCCAACTGGGCAGGCATTAAGTTTTGAATCAACTCTTCTTGCTGCCCACAAACAAATAACGAGGCATTTTTAGCCTATAGCTACACATGAATGAGGAAAGAAATCATCAACTGAAGAAATCAAAACATATTAAGCAGCTATTCACCCACGATCATCACACAACAAACAAAAAAATTTTTGGGGGCTAAACAGGATGGACATATTATTTGTTTGCGCACCATATTTCTCGAACATCGACCCCTTCCCATACAATTGTAATGATATCACACTATTTTGCTTTTACTATTGTTATGAAGAAAAAAATTTCAACTAATAAAATCAAACCATAATAAACAAAAATCTCAAGAGATTGATAGCATGGTCAAATTTGATGGAAATAAAGAGATCCTCCATCGTAGAGGAAAGGATAGAATTAATTTTTTATTTTAAGTTTTTCTGATGGTAGTGATTCTAAATTTATTCAAACCACTAGTTTCCTGTGAGGTTAATTACTACATAGAAATATAAATCGACAAATTCATTTCAGAAGAAATAAATTTAACACAATAAGCAAAGGTACGGATGCTGAAATTTATATACCCTGTGCTGTCACGCAAGCACATACCAGTCGGCTTATTTGAGCTTCAAGCTCACTCAGCTCACATCATCACATTCAGATCCACGTTCAATTTCAATTACGATATATGCTATGGAGGATGCAGCGAATTCATGTAAAATTTCTTTTTTGACTATAAAACATAAAACATTGAATTACCGAAATGACTGTTTTTTGCAAAGTAGTAGATGGACATGAACTATTACGAATGTTATTTTGCCTCTAATCCACTTTTTAAATATGCATTTTTTTAACAACGCGTACATGACAGAAATCGACATCGAGAAAACAAAATCGTTCGAATCGCTCCCAGTTCAAAATCGAACCTAAAATAACTCGGCAATCGTACCGGTCGGCGTGCATGTTGTCAACAGAAAAATACTCAATGATGAGTAGTAGGTATGATGTTACATGCAGGCGATGTTGTTGGCAAGAGTAATGAGAGAGTGATAGTGGGTACCGGACAGCCAGTCGGTTCGAGATAGCAGTCACGCTCCTAAAATTGTCGTCATGTTTCGTTCGATCACGTCGGAACTTCACACGCAAGTACAAAACACGGGGATTTTTACGGGATCGAGGAAATACGAGGATCGCCTGCACGATCCGACGTCGATGGTGGGTACTGAATGAAATAAGACGAAAGACACGGTGAGGGTGGATTCCGACGTCTCGAACCCGTGAGGTTGAAGGCGGGGGCCTCGGCGAGGAGGGCAAAAACAAGAGAGGAGAATGACAGATCCACGTTAGCAGCCCTACCCGTGCAAAGTCTATGGACGACCCCCCGTCAAGCTTTTGAGTATTCTTATATAGATTGAATCAAATCTGTGTAGGTTTTTCCTTGAATTGGTGACATCTGCAAATGTTTCACATGAAGTAATCAACTAATAATGAAGGAAAATACAGGAAAATTGAGTCCATCCACGTACATTTCTCAGTGCGTGCGCTGTTCAATTAGGTCTTCGCACAAAATTTATGCACAGAGATTAATCGAATGACTTCATAGAAAAATGGCAGCGATGGCACCAACAGTATGAGAAGAGACAAGGCCAACAGGAAATTCATTTTGGTAAGTCAAAAAGCTCTTATACAATTCAACTTTATGATTGATTGCCCATGTGCCATAATTATGTAGATTGGCTGGGTTTGCATTTTTACATTAGATTTATCGTATTGACCAGTATAATTGATGGAGCACTGGTTTTTTCACTGTAAATGGGGGTGGTGAAAGTACAGCCCCGTCGCCTTCGGCAAAGGGGCTGTGTATAATTAAGGAGAATGAGGAGTAAGAAATGAGGAGAAAGAGGTGAAGAACAGGGTGTAATGGAGGAAGAATAGGAGGAGGGAATGGGGAGGAAGAATAGAATGAGGAGAAAGAGGTGAAGAACAGGGTGTCATGAAGGAAGAATAGGAGGAGAGAATAGAGAGGAAGAGTAGAA
>CALNVZ010003434.1:8231144-8255731 GCA_940671915.1 Paracentrotus lividus | reverse complement strand
TTATTCAAATCTTTTGAGTTCTTATGCAACTGCATGCGCAATGCGCTCAGATTAACCTTTTAACAAATACTGATGTATGCTCTGATCCTAAACAAAACTTAGGCTTATATATAATGCTCCTCAAATTTCGATGGCCCAGCCTAGACAAACTGCGTTTTCGATATGAAACGGTCAGTTCAAATGTGTCGACACAGTTTTGCTTGCCATATCATCATAGTAAATGCAGTTTTAGTGAACTTGTTTGTTTTTTGCTGTTTTATTTATTTTTCACAATGCCTTCCCTACTTGTCTAGCTGTGGGGAAAAGTGAGATGAACCCATTTTTACATTTTTGCTCCTGACTATACCACGATAGATCCTGGTTTGTATACATTCAGAACTATACTGTTCTCCATTTCCCCTATTCAGCTGTTAAACAATGCATTTTATATTTGTCTAGTTTCCCCCGCATAAAAAACACAAACCAAACAAACAAACAAAAACTTTTCAAGTGGATTAACTTACGCCAGTCATCAGAAAAATTGGAATTACTAAGACAGGCATGGCTCAACTAACCCCAATGAAAATCACATCTTACGCAATACACGACATTTTCCAAACTTAAAAAAAAAAATCATTTAGGGTACCCGTAGGGAATACCGGACAGTAGGGAATACCGGACGGTCACCACTTGTCCAGCCCTAGCTGCCAACATAAGATCAACTGAGTTGAAATACCGGCATCTATTGGTCAGGTGATCTGTCTGGGAAGGTTGAATGCTGTATTCGACAACAACAAGTTAGAAATCTCCGAGAAAACTATCACAATCTGTCAAGGTAGGAAAATTTGCAGCCTGAAAAATGACCTGATGTAAAAATTGACATTTTAGAGAATGTGACAGTATAAAAATAGAATTGGGGCATGACCTCTATTTCATGCATTTTGGACATGTGTAGAGGGTGGGCCAAACGTTTATTGAGTGTATGCACTGTACAAAGCCTGTGTATTGGGGTGGTAGTGTGTTGAAAAGTGCTAGTCAGTCATTTTGTTTGTGTATATAGGGAATACCGGACACCACATGTAAGGTTGTTTGTTTTACTTCCGGGTTGAGTTGCTAAGCATGTATATCAAAATAATAGTAAGTTGCACATATAATGTATTATATTTATTTATTAAATGTTTGACAATTTTGAAATGTCTATTTCTCTTTATTATTATTGTGATATGTCATGATCTACATGAGACATGAAGTTATTCTGAGTGTTTTGAAATTTTGTAGTAAAATGCATATAATCTTCTAAAAATGAATAATGTTATAAAGAATCAATACAAACATGTTAAGTTGATGGTTTACATTCAAATCAGTGCTTCCAGACAGATCTTTATACCAAAAAAAGGGTAAAAACATACTGTCCGGTATTAACTGTATATATTTAGGGAATACCGGACAATTTACGATGACGTCATTATTTGCATATAACTGCCTCACCAAATATTTGATTACCTCAATTTTTTTGGAAAATAAAGTTGAATGATGTAGCTAAGCAATATAATATAATAATAATAAGAATCTTTTTCTTTTGTGATTTTATTGTTTTCATGTGCTAATTAAGCAAATGAGCTTAAGTGGCCGGTATTCACTACATCTACCCTAATGTTCAATGAAGCTCAAAGGCTTTTACACTATGAATTTTTTTTATCCCCATAGATCCAAAGTGGAAAGACAAAATCATTCCATATGTAATAATAATAATGGGAATATGTTTAAAAAAAAAAAGAAGAAGAAAAAAAAAAAGAAAAAAAGTGTAATTTAACAATATAATGACAGAGTTCTTGAAATTGTTCCCAGTGATTTAGATGTAATTATATGTCATTAATGTTCTGAATGTACAAACTAGCTTATTGCTGTTTCCCAGAAACAAGGGTGGCTTATCTTACCTCACTTTCTCCTATAAATTTGAAGACCCATGTATATAATATTAACTACAATACAAAATTCTGTAAACGACAATGCAGTTACCGTGAAAGTATTACCCTGATGCCGGGGTATATGTCTGTAAACATGGTAAAGCGATTAGAGACGTAGTCGAACTATGCATTAGGCGCTATATAAATCCAGAATATTATTATTATTATTAAAATAGAAATTTATTTCATTCATTTTAATTTTTTGAAGAGTATAAGTGTACGATTGTGATTTAGGATTATATTTGTTTTGAATCATCAATTAATTTTGATGAACAGATGTTCCGTGCGAAGTTTCTGAGGTTATAATTATAATTGAACAGAAAAACCAACCGGTAATGATGGTTGATATCAAACATATTCATTGTTTGGATATTGCTGAAAATCAAAGTCTGGTGCTGTGGCGGATCCAGAATTTGAAAACAAAAACGGAGCGCCGGTACCTTCTGTATTGGGGTGTTAAGGGGTGCGTGCGGGTAGTAAACCGCACGGGGTGTTTCATGAATTTTACCTCGCCTATTCGTTGCGTGTTCGCTTGATGGGCAAAGTGGGTGGAGCTAGTTGTTATGGGCAACGAAGCGTTCGTTAACTTCTTTTCATGTTTATCTCATGCTGCAAAATGAGTCTGACTGAAATATTCTAAAATCCACCGAAATACTCAAAAACTGGCAAAACGGTGAATATACATCTGTCCTTTGGATATTGGTGTATCAAATAAACCAATTCATCAAACAATTGGCAGATTTTATGTTCAGTTTTATGCATTTTGAAAGCAACATCAAAATGGACATCAAAATATAGAAATTATGTAAGCTTTTATAAAATTTTACTTTTTCAATATCTGGTATTTTTTTTAATAGTTTGAAAATGTTATGACAATGAAATTAGAGGTTTTCTGAACTGATGCCGTTGTTTGCCAAGATGTTATAGTTTTTTTGACTTGTGGACACGCCGTTGAAATCAGGTAAAAATCTTTCCCTTTTTTACTTATTTTCGTAACATGTATATTTTATCGGCATGTCAGTTGTTTATTTTTCATTTTTATTATAAAATCAATCATGGAGATGAATATTGGGAGTGTGGAAATACAGTGTATGTCTATGTCTCGTAGGATCAGGCTGCTGAAAAGAGAAAACTGGGTTCATATTTCATGAAAAAAGTCGCCAAATTAAAAATGCCAGCATACGGCGCCGCGTCTTTCGGCCCAGTCTAACGGCCCAGACATCAGTCCCATTCCGGTATTACGTAATATTTCACACGTACCATGATGACTTATTGCTTGTTAGTACTAGTGTTTCTTCTAATTATTAGACATGTAGATATTCCAGTTTACCTATAATAAGGAAAGGATGCTCGGAAGATGCCCAACGCATATGGATAGCTAAGAACAATTTTTAAAGTTTAAAGCTCCGTTTTATGTTGAATGAAAATCATTGGAAATATGCTGGCAACATGTCATCACCTTACTGAAGACAGCCACGGGCAAGCCACGGGAGCTGGCCGTTCTGCGGTAATTACAATAACCAGGGGTTCGTTCAGTCCGCCGGCTCCTGGTTTGAAATGTCGGGCATTCAATATCGGACTGGGACTGATGTCTGGGCCGAAAGACGTGGCGATATCAATATCTCAACACACGCTCATAATAATTCGGCGACCTTTTTTCATGAAATATGAACCCAGTATTCTCTTTTCAGCAGCATTGATCCTACGAAACATAGACGTACACTGTATTTCCACACTCCCAATTTTCATCTCCGTGATTGATTTTATAATAAAAATGAAAAATAAACAACTGACATGCCGATAAAATATACATGTTACGAAAATAAGTAAAAAAGGGAAAGATTTTTACTTGATTTCAACGGCGTGTCCACAAGTCAAAAAAACTATAACATCTAAGCAAACAACGGCATCAGGTCAGAAAACTTCTAATTTCATTGTCATAACATTTTCAAACTATTAAAAATATACCAGATATTGAAAAAGTAAAATTTTATAAAAGCTTACATAATTTCTATATTTTGATGTCCATTTTGATGTTGCTTTCAAAATGCATAAAACTGAACATAAAATCTGCCAATTGTTTGATGAATTGGTTTATTTGATACATCAATATCCAAAGGAGAGGTGTATATTCACCGTTTTGCCGTTTTTTTTAGTATTTCAGAGGATTTTAGAATCTTGCAGTCAGACTCATTTTACATCATGAGAAAATTATGAAAAGAAGTTAACGAACGCTTCGTTGCCCATAACAATTAGCTCCACCCACTTTGCCCACCAAGATCTGAGGACGAACATACGTGGTGTCCGGACAGGTCGGGTGTCCGGACAGTTTATATTTATTGGCCATTTGAATAGGTTTTCAAGCAATGTTTTGGTAGGTTTTTAGCACAAAATGGTAGAAAATATTGTGGAGAAAAAATATTGATGATGATTATTTAACTTATATTTTTGGCTTAATCTGAGGGCAAAAAACATTGCTTCAATTTTGTTAAGTGTCCGGACACCCAACCCCCCATCCTACAGTCAATGAGTGGTTTTCATAATAGAGGCGGCGCGCTTACCCTCCCCGCGCCCCCGCCTGGATTCACCACTGTGGTGTCATGAGGTCCTTCGTTGTTCCTTGAGAAATGAACTTCATTTTTATCAAGATGCAAATGAAAAGATATTACTATACGTGTTGCCCCAACTTGCATCGCAGACCAAGTGCCAAGTTGATACGACGATAATGCTAGCAGAGAAGTATTCTGCTAATTGTGCACTTGTAGTTATGTGCATCTCTCTCTCTCTCTCTCTCTCTCTCTGTCAATCCCTCTCGATCTTCTGCTTTTCTCTTCATTATTCCATAACGGTTGATTCACCTTTCAGATCTGACACCATCCCAGTTCTTGGTCGTCCTCTCCCCCTTAATATGTGCATATATTCCATGAAATCAAAGAGATGTTCTCTTCATCAAACAAAAAGTCGAACAAAGAGGGAAATTGCCCCAAAATACATAAAATGAAAATGAGAAAATAAAATGAGATTCCGGCTGAAACTGAGACTTAAAGTATAATAATGACCTTTGACCTTTGTCATCTGATAAGTCACCAGAAAATATGACCAAATCAATAGAATTTAAAAACAAATGGACAGCCGAACTTGAAAGTTATAACACTCACGTAATAAAGTGAGCCATATCATATCAAAATAAAATTCAGGGTCCCATCAAATTAACTGTTAATTTGATGGGAACCTAAATTTTGATATAAGACTTTTGATATAATGATATGCTCATTTATTTATGTTTATATTCAAGTGCTTTTAATATAAAATCTGTAAATATATTCCAAAACTATATTCAAAATTACCAAAAAGGTATATACGGGCAAGGACCTTTTGAGAATTCCCACAGTGCGGCGATATTGCATTAAGATAATTTAAAAAAAAAATCTTTTTAATTATTTAAACTTGCAAACAGATGTTCCTTGCAAAGTTTCTGAGGTATACAGGGCGTGCCAGAAAAAAATAGCTAACCAAACTTTGAGAGCCTCGTAGTTCTTTATTCATAATCATTTAAGAGCAACTTTTAACTAGACCAAAGTCATATCTGTTCTGGCATACATGACTGAGCTCAAGGGCTTTTTAATATTATGTCAAAATCGCTTTGTGCCAAGTTTTGGTAAAAACAACCCATGTATTTCAATAAAAAGCTTTTGTCCCTTGTGAATGACTCAGACAAAAGAAAATGAGTCTATGAATAGAAAGCTACTGGTAAAATTCTCTCAAACTTGGTACAAGATGATTTTGACACTGTTCTTTTAAAGCCCTTGTGTTCAGTAATTCATAGTAGCACAAAATAAATTTGTTATCACTGGATAGGATATAACTTACTTTTCACTATAGAGAGAAAAAAAATGAAGGTCACGGAATATCATCATGTTGAGCTTGAGAAACTTTATTCTGGGATGCACTGTATATAAAACCACTCATAATTTGACCCGTAATTGAAAAGCAAAACCCACCGGTAATGATAGTCGTTATCACAAGAATAATACTGGTCAAAATAAATCAATAAAATAACAAAAATCGGAAGAAAACCATCTGCCTCGTTTTGGTATTATTTTAACCACATTTTCCAAAAACGGACAAGGAAAATGAAAAATCGTAGAAAATAAAGATGGTTGAAAGATAATTATATTCAATCTAAGAAAGTTTATAAGTAGTTGCATTCGAACTGAAGTAAATCATACCAGCGACGTCAGTGATTGTTCGTTTGAAGTTCGATCTGTACTCACGCATCGTCATACTTTTACCAATAGCAACTCTAGAAAAGATAACAAGATGAATTCAAAGCTATCCATTACTTTTCTTGTCATGAGCTTGGCCTTCAATGTGTTCCAGACTTCAGCGTCATATGCGGAACCAGTGCCAGGTATGCCACAATAAATACTATCCTATTTTGGGTTTAAATAAATAGATAATTAAATAAAAAAAATAAACCACTGGGACTACGGAAAATATATTGCTCCTTGTTTATTTACTCAATTTTTTTTTTGTTGTTGTTATCCGTTTATTTGTTTGTTTGTGTTCTTTTTTGTGGCATGTGTGGGGAGGGGTTAATTGATCTTTTGTTGGTCATTAAGTAAATAAATATTCTTTGGGCTATAAAACACAAGACAAACTTAATATTTAATCACAACTTTCTTTTTACAATTTTTTTTGTGAAAATGAATGTTTTGAAACTAATCTGAAAGATTTTTTTGTTTTTTTTATATAATCGTCACCGATCTTTTTTTGTTTAGGGTTGAATAGGTCTCTATCCCTAAAAAAAGGAAAGAAGAAGAAGAAGAAAAAAAGAAAAGAAAGAAAGATGCAGAATATGTAAAGAAAATATCTATTAAAGTCCTATTGTCGAAAGTTATTCTGGTTGTATAAACCATGAAAACGGAACTCTAGAGTAGTAGTAAAATAGTGCAAACACGAGTGGTCTTAAAACACGGAAATTTAAGCACTTATAAACTTCACATGAAAAATAAAGTTAACTCTTTCCAATGTTAATCAAAAATGAGAGCGCGGAAAAGATATGACAATAATTTATGTAGTGTAACCCCTGATATTTCAAACATGATGCTTTTTGTTTTTATTATGCGATTCATGGAGAAATTACTTTAAGAAGATTGATTTTGGGGTAAACTTGTTCTTGAAGAAGGTAAAAACTCAAATTTAATAAGGATGAGATAAAAATCCTTAAGTTTGTCTGTTGTCTGTTGTCAGTTCTAGGCTGATGCTAAAAAGATTCAGCTCTTTTGCTGACACCTTTTTGATGACACTATAGGCCCATATTATTTGATAGCCTTTGAGATTTCAGTTTTCTACTTGACATTCATTCATTTCCAACGCAAACAAGACTATACTATTTTTATCATCATGTTTTATCACATGTTTTCCATTCTTTAGAACTTTCGCCTGTTTAGAATAAGTCGTCGTGTAAAATATTGTCATATCATTTAAAAACTTATTATTTACAGGCAGGGGCCTAGGAGCCGAGGGGAGGGGGGGGGGGTCTGGGGGGACTTTCTTTTCAGCAACCGTGTACAAAAACGCAAAAATGACCATGGATTTGTAATTTTTAGCCTGTTCAGCCCCCCCCCCCCCCCCACTTTTGGCTCAGCCCCTCCACTTTGAAAAACACTCCGCGGCCCCTGACAGGCACCTTAATGCGTTTTAAATTTCAGTTACAATTATGGTTCGAAACTGAATACTTCTGTTATTATCTTGATGTTTAATTAATTATTGCAATACGGGAAGTAAATACGCTAATGCATTATTTTATTTATTACATTTTGTATTTCCCTTATATAGAAAGCCCTGTAAATGAGAACTTTGTCAGTGACTCGGGAATTGCAGGGCAAGGTATGTTATTCATGTGAGATTCTAAAGTATTTGAAATATTTAAAACATTAAAAAAAAATCTTCAAAAATATTGACCACTATCCCCCCGACAAGTCTAGCTTAAAATCGATATTTCCACTTCCGTCGCAATCTTTTGGCTTTTCCTTCTTTCTCACTCTCTCTCTCTCTCTCCCCCCGGATTCCCCTGTGTATTTGTGTGGGTGTGGGTGTGTGTGTGTGTGTGTGTGTGTGTGTATGTGTGTGTCTTTCTCTTTTTTCTCTCTCTCTTCATTATCTATCCGTCCTTTCTTTCCCCTCTCATCATCTCTCTTTCTGTCACTCAATTTTTATACTTATAACTTATGTTTTGTTTTCCTTTTTGTCGTTGTTTTCAAATGACAAAAATGTAACCTCACTTCTATGTAACCGAGTCCAGCAAGGGGCTTGGAAAATCGGAGTTGTATGATTTATTTGACCGAGGTCGTTTTTTATTCTTTAGTTCTTTTTTTTCTTGTAATCTTGCCAGATGTTGTGTTTTTCGTTTTTGCAATTTTACATATTCATGATACAATGATAGGAGAAAGTTTATGTGCCTTATTTGGTCAAGTCTTAGGCTATACATATTTAGTTTGACTGTTGATGATTTTTTTTTTCTTAAAAAGCTATGCGACTTGTAATATGTTTCTCTCTGCTCCCCCCAAAAAATCTATCAATTACATCTCAGCTTATTTTTCAGTTTCTACCCCATCCTCCCCAAAAGGAAATAATAATAATTTGCGAGCGATCGATGCATACCTGTACCTCAATGCAATTCCTATGAATGTAATAAAACATTATTATGATTGAATTTTAATCGAAGTGTGACCGATGGTTTCAAATTACATATTATATTTATTTTGTATTTTCTTTCATACTAGAACCTGTTTATGAAGATTGTTTAATTAAGGTAAGTTGTGGATATGCTACAGGTCCGCAGACAGCGTGTGGAAAACAGCCATTTTGTCTGTCTTGAACGAACAACATCAAGTTCAAGTTGAAGGAATATTTATTTCCTTTTCCAAATACACAATAAAACATTTTAGGGAAACGGTCGAAACAGCTGTTTTCTACACGCCATAAGGGTCGCCATTTTTCGTTTTACACCCTCCATGTCCTGGCATGGACCCCCCCCCCCCCCCCCCCTCATCGTAAATGAAACTGCTAATGCGGCGGTCACAACTCGTCGTAGGCTACGGGGCACGTGCCATCAACGTAGCCTGCGTTGCATGCAGGCCAATTTCTGCGACTCCTACGGGTTTCAAATTGGTTGCAGGACAGGTACCTTCGTCGTGCCTGCTAAGTATGTCGTTTGTACCTGCACGTACGTTCGTCTTGCAATTTCTCTGCAAATGTGATGACGTCACTTGCAGGAAAAAAACGTACGGAGAAGGTGTAGGCACTGGCAATCGTCGTGCGTGGCAAGGTGCGTGCTCGTACAACGATGCAGATGATTGTACGTGGCAGGAGAAAACTTTTTCTTTTGTATTTTAATATGAATATTTATGACCGTATACTCGGGGTCAGTAGGTCACTCTCATGGAAGATTAAATTGCATTTTAAAAAAGATACCACTGCAGGGGTCTGAGCTCCCCCCTTGACTGTCTTGGTTGGGGCTGAATACTAGAACCCCAAGTTTGAGGGCATGGGTATTATTGAGCCCCTTCCCTCCTTGTCCCTCCCAATTCGTTTTGAAACATCCCGGATACATTTCAAATCTCTCAAATAACATCCTTTTATTATATATAATATATGCCCACTCTGCGCTTTTGCAAATTTTAAAGTTCAGTTCTGGATTGGGTATCAGCCTTTGAACACCCCCGTTGTTTTGTGGGGTGGGTTTTCATTATCATTGAGCCTTACAAAGGGATCCTCCTATCGGTTTGGACTCAGCCATTTAACCCCCTCTCCCTTTGTAGGAGCTGCGATATTACTGAGCCCCCTTTCCCTGCTAACCGATTTGCATAAAATAACTCTTCAGTCATCCTCAAGATCACGACTTTTATTTTCAGCTCGCCCTGCGTGCTCGAATCCTTAAAGGAACCAGAGGGTTCCTTACTTTATCTTTGTTGGGGTCAGCTATATTCGGGGCAGGGACTTCATATCCTTGAGCCTTCTTGCTCCCAATTTGTTATCAAGTTATAAAGGAACATATTTTTATAAAATTATGCTCGCTCTACGAGCTCGCACGATTTAATGTCTAAACAGCCCAACTATCTCGTATTTTGGCGTTAGCAATAGTCCGGTGAGGATCAAGGGGCCCAGTGAAATTTTTTGCTTTCTATTCATACCCCATCACAAGAAAGTAGGATTCCATGGGGATTCGAATCGAAGACTCCCGATTGTTAGACTGGTACTCTACCGACTGAGCTATGGCAATACCTATGTTGGTGTTCAGCCTAGAAATCAGATGGAATCCCACCTCCTTGCTCATTTTGAGGAGCGCATGCGCACAAGATGATACAATTATTTTAAACCAAGTTCTTGCTCTTTCTTTTCGAGTTAACATGCAAGAACGGACGGATCAAGGATAAGAAAAATACTGGGGCTCATCCCAAAAATTTGGAAAATTAGGGGACGCAGACGATAAAATTTCAAATTTAAAATGTACAGTCACATGAGTGGTTTTAAAATTATAGGGGGTCTCGTCCCTGTGCCCCCGCCTAGATCTGCCACTGCGGAGCGTAGCATCTTAATGAAAGAAATAGTGTCCACGTCCCTGTTATTTTTATTGTGAAATTTCAAGCAGGTGATGAGTGTAGGCGGCAAATACTATTTGTAACAAACAAAACCTGCGATTTTAGTAAACATTATTTGTAAAAGTACTCCAGTTCAAAACTTTATTTATTTGAATTATCCATGCATTTAGAGTGACCAGACGTTGATATTTAAGAGTATTTTTAAAAAAATTATCAAAATATGTTTGTCGCCATCTGTTGTCAAAGTAACGTTTACATCTGAATAAAAGACTAATTGGGTATATTTTTACCTTTAAAAGGTTGGAATAGCCATCTAATGGTATGTGACAATGTTCTTCATTTATTCCAATGTTTAATACCATTTCAACTATTTTTTTTTTGACATCCTAACTTGAAATAAAATAAAAACGCCACATTTTTCTCAATTTTATACTTACGCCCTTCCTTTTCACAGTTCTTCTGTCATTTGGGACCCCTAAACTGTGAAGAAAGTCAATTTTGATGATGCAATATTATTCCGTATGAATTTCTTTGAAATTCTGGACAACTTAACAGTGAAATTGGCGGAATAATTTTGAATTAGGGAGGAAGACACAAAATTCATATATTGGGCCAAAATGGCGCCCCAAAAGGGCCCAATAAGAAATGATGGAGGGATCTGAAAATTTGAACCCCATTATTTTTGGATGAGTGGGACCCTCTAGAAGTCAAATCCACCCAAATATCACTTTGGGCAGTTTAGTCCTACGGAATGACATAACAAACCCCACTATTACATGCATGCAGAAAAAATATATTTGAGGCCTGAGGCATAATATTAATTTCAATTCCCCCCCCCCCCCCTCCCCCCATGCAAAATTGGCCTCATATTTTTGTTCTCATTCTCTTTCCTTCAAATTCGACACAGGACTATTTGTTATTTTGTTGCAAGTTACATAATCATAGTGGCAACAATAATTCAATGAAGTCTGAAACTTGCCTGCGACGCAAGATGAAGGCACTTGTGACGCGCGTTGAAGGCAAGACAACTGTAGGTCTTGCGTCTGTTTTGCCCACTTCGTACGTGCATTGCACATTGCCTGTGCAATGATTGTGCATCAAACGTGCGTTAATTTTAACATCAAACCCCCACCAGAATCGCACGATTGACATTCAAGCACTTGCCATGCAGGCACGTTGGAGGTGCGTGCGATGTGCCTGCATCGTGCAATGCATTCGATCGTAGAATCCAATCGCAATTTATTGGACATGTCGAATAATCTTTAAAGAGTTGTACCATCGACGTGCGTGTCTGAAAAATCGTGCAAACGCTGTACGAATTTTCTACGGAATCCGTCGTAGGGAGTTGCACGTCGATGGTACGGCGAGTTGTGACCGCCGCATAATGCAGCGGTCACAACTCATCGTAGGCTACGGGGCACGTGCCATCAACGTAGCCTGCGTTGCATGTGCAATGCACGCACAGGTCCTGGGTCAACTTCTGCGATTCCTGCGTTTCTGTAGTAAGGGTATGGGAAAAACTTCCTGGACGTCGTACAGGCAACGTGCCTGCATGGCACAAACGCTGCACGAATTTTCTACGAAATCCATTGTAATGCGGCGGTCACAACTCGTCGTAGGCTACGGAGCACGTGCAATCAACGTAGCCTGCGTTGATTGCACAATGCATGCACAGGTCCTAGTTCAACTTCTGCGATTCCTGCGTTTCTGTGGTAAGGGTATTGGAAAAGCTTCCTGCACGTCGTACAGGCAACGTGTCTGCGAGGTACCTCCGCTGCACGATTTTTCTACGAAATCCATCGTAGGGAGTTGCACGTCGAAGGTACGGCGAGTTGTGACCGCCGCATAATGCTGCGGTCACAACTCGTCGTAGGCTACGGGGCACGTGCCATCAACGTAGCCTGCGTTGGATGTACAATGCACGCACAGGTCCTGGGTCAAATTCTGCGATTCCTGCGTTTCTGTAGTAAGGGTATTGTAAAAACCTCCTGTACGTCGTACATGCATTGTACCTGCGAGGTACCTCCGCTGCACGAATTTTCTACGAAATCCATCGTAGGGAGTTGCACGTCGATGGTACGGCGAGTTGTGACCGCAGCATAATATGTATATGATTCTACCTCGCAAAGTGGAGAAGTTACCCGCTTAAGTTCAACGGGGAAGTTTTTACCTGCATAATAATCACCGCCTTTCCCGGTTAAGTTCAAGGGGGAATTCAGAGGTATCTGATTGCGAGGAGGGGGGGGGGGCATTGATATGACGTAATCCGTCAAGATGAGACGACTCGATCTTTAGTGAGTTTAGAAATGTATGTCAAATAACAATGGATAAAGGTAGCTTCTTTACGCGTGACGCACATACGGCTTCTAAGTGCTGGTACTGGACTTAAGAACTTGAAATCTTTTGTCTCATTTAACCAGTGCAATGGCATCACCACTGCACTGATGAACACAGTGGGCGCATATCAATTCTACTCCACGTGAAATGTAAATCTAACGTATGGCATTAAATCTTAACATAAAGACGCGTCCATTATTTGGGGAGGGGAAACGCAACACTGCATTCATGAGTTTAGCGGAAATACAGCTGAGCGGCGCAGAAAATTATACGGCACCACATAAATGTCAACTAAACCCGCGCTGACGACGGGAAGCGAACAGTTGACAACTGCATGCAATTATTACTTAGCGTACAAAAACTCGCCTAAGAAAACTTCCCTGTGGCTGAATGGTATTTGTCCGTTGATCTGTTTGAGCAAATTACTCATGGACATGAAAGAAATAATTGAACTTTTATCATAGTTTTCGTAGGTAGATGCTTCAGACCAGATTGGAGGAAAAAGACATTCTGGCAAGCCTATAACACGATTGTGTTGAAGTTGTAATCAGAATCTTTATTTCACATAGATTGATGTTCCAAACGATTATTGATATAAATAGTGATCTTGTCACCTCTTGCGAAGACGCCGTCCACATGCGATATGCATGTGATATGCGGAAATATCGACCCATCGAGTAAAGATTCTATTGTGATAATGTTCCAAGTGACAGGACTTTTTCTTAACCAATCGAAATGAATGTGCCATCTTTGGAAAGCTGAGAATTCAAGCTTTTAAAAACTGCTTGATCAGTAAGCTGTAATATAATTATGCGTTATCCAGGAAGATGATTATGCGGCGTATGAGCTATTTTGAGAGCAAAATTGGCCATATTGTACAGGAATTTGATCTGACTATAGGATTTCGAATTGACACAAGTAACAGGACTTTTTCCCTTTGCAATAAGTTATTCCTATTTTTGAAAAAAATCAGACTCTTAGCGTATTTATTCAAGTTGAACATTTCTTTGAAAAGGTAGTTGCTCGCCATAATCAAGAAAACAAAGTGAAAAAACTGTGCAAAATACAAAATGTCTATGGCCGCGTTCGCTTTGCGTAGAGTGATAGCGTCCTCTTCCTCTTAAGTTTACAACTAGAATTGATATGTTACGCGAGAAGAAGTCACCTAAAATCATTTGAAATAGCTTCTACTCCTTATCTCTCAACATCACTCAGTTTGCACGTTGACAAAATTCGAATTCTCCATTATGAATCGATTAGAAGAAACCCAAACATGGAAACGGTAACATTATTGAATCGGCTGAAATAAGACTAGCGTACCTTAAAATGCTTTTTAAAATCTCGGTTTTCTAGTAGAAGCTTTAAAGTATTTGAAAAATTATTTTGTTGTTGTTGTTGTCTCTGTTTGTATAGAATTGTCCTGAAGGCGGCAAGTGAATACCAAGCAGTGTAACTGATTAAACAGCAGTCAAGCAGGCATATCACCGTCTTCCAATAGAGAACCTTACCCGATTCAGTTCGACAGTATACAGTCCAATCTGCAATACTTATTTCTATCAGAAATGAAATAAACTAACAAGTCATAATAATCATTTACCTAATTGTATCCTCACATTAAACGAGAAATATTATTGCAAAATACAACCACTAGTAGCCTTTCAAAGTAAACGTATTGTAAACTATTCATGTAATTACGAAACTATTCATGAACTGTGTGGATTAATAGGAAAGTAGATTATAAGATAGTGCTATAAAATACAGACTGGAGGATACTATGTTTTATCACATAATCAACCCTTACGACGAGTGAGATGTGTCTGCTTTATCCTGGCTGATGTAATAAAGAAACACGAAATAAACTTTCTTCCTTTCATCTTTCTTTTTTTTTAAAGCTACACTAACATGACTTATAGTATTCACTTTTGAAGGAGGAGTAATATGGAGAAGAAGAAGAAAAAAAAAAACCCCCGATGGATGAAAATCATGAACAAGAGATGATTGAAAGTGCAAAGCGAGAGAGAGAAAGAGAGAGAGAGAGAGAGAGAGAGAGAGAGGGGGGGGGATTATTGTGTGTGTGTGTGATATGTGTGTGTGATAGCGAGTGAGCATGGTGAGGGTACGTGTAGGTGAGTGAGCAGAAATGTCCAGGGGCTTTGGGCCATGCCCCCGGGTAATAGGGAAAGGGGGCGTCAAAAAAAAAAAGAAAAAAGAAAAGGATAAAATGAGAGGAAAGGAAAGAAAAACGTAGACAAAAATATAGAAAGATGAATAGAGGGACAACAAAAAGAAGAGAAGGAGCAAACTGGGTAAGAATGAGAAAGAAAAAAAGGAGAAGAAAGAAAGAGGAGAAGGCGAGAGCTAGAAAAGAGGGAAAATTGACCTGAAAGTTGTTTTGAATTCTTGGGGTAAAAAAAAATGATCTAAAACTTAGTAAGACGCCAAATTGATCCCCAACTCTGAACTTTGATTTAGAGTTTGTTATTCCGGAGGTCCTTTGGTCCGAAAATGAAAAAGCGTTCGTAAATCTTATGCTACAGTCACACAGACACTTACGTATAGTTACGTCCCGTTGCGTCCAAAAATGATTTTCTTTTCTGCGGATCCCCACGGATGCCTTCCCGTCATAGTCAGAAGTGGAAATAATGATAATTTCGTTCATTCAGTAAAACAAAGAAATACATAAGAAATAATAGAGCAGAAAAGAAAATAATTTTTGGACGCAACCGGACGTAACTCAACGTAAGTGTCTGTGTGACTGTAGCATAAGAGTCTGTGTGACTGTAGCATTATTTTCGGACGTACGAACATTACATGTGTTTCATTTTCGGATTAACGAACCTTTGGAATAACGAACCTAACTTTTTTCGGACCAACGAAACCTTTTCCATTTACGGAACAAACATTTGGAATATTGCATTAGTTTTCCGTTGGTACTTCGCTCCCTTAATGATGATATGTCTCCCAGAAATGAATTCAACAATGCATCAAAGAAACAGTGTTTTAAAACGCAAAATAATGATACGAACTCGCACAAAATAAGAGGATTAAATGTCGCCATCTTAATGTGCGAAGCTTATTTGACAAACTTGATGAGATTCAATATTTGGTTACAACAAAGAACATTGACATTATGTGTATATCAGAGACTTGGTTGAACGATACAATCTCTAATGATATCTTAAAAATTAAGGAATACTCCCTCTATCGGCGAGACAGACATGACGGTCGCCGTGGCGGTGGTGTTTGTATTTATGTCAAAAGTACACTCCTATGCATTGAGAGAAGTGATCTTCATGATAATCTTTAGAATTAATTTGGTTAGAATTTCAAGGATTAAAAGAAGCCAAGTTACTTGTATGTTGTTTATATAGACCACTTGATGTAAATCATGAGTATTTTGTCAATTTAATCGACAACATTGAGATGGCTAACAGTACAAATATGGAGTTACTTATACTTGGCGATTTTAATGTTGATTATAAACGTGATGATACTCTTTATGATAATCCGGTTCACTATTTAGAAAATCTGTTTTTACTGTCACAACTGGTAGACAAGCCAAACGAGTTACGGCTAAATCACAACCTGTATTGACCATATTCTGAGCTCGATACCTGAAAAACATTTATTAACAAATGTATTGAATATTGCAATGAGCGATCATTACCTCACTTACACTGTCATTGATTTTAGAAGAACAAAGGAAATCATAAGGTAAAACGATTTCGAGATTTTAAGCGCTTTGATGAAGCCAGATTTCTTAAATTTCTAAAAGATAGTAAAATCTCTGAATTATCTTATGACAAAAATCCAAAGAACAAATCTGAGAAGTTGATGTTATTATGGAAATCTTGGAAAATAAGCTTTTTAAAAACATGTGATAAATTTGCACCCTTCAAAGAAGTTCGGGTCAAAGATCGTTATTGCCCTTGGATTACTTCTGACGTTATTCAGCTTATGCACAAACGTGACTATTTGAAAAGCAAAGCTGATTTAACAAAATCTCAAAATGACCATGATGAATATGTGAAATGTAGGAACAATGTCAACCGAATAGAATTGATAAAAAAAAGCTTATTTTTCAGATGTTTCTACGAAATATAGTAATACGGTAAGAAGTTATGGAAAGAAATGCAAGAAGTAACTGGTACGACGAAAAACGATAGCTCGTCATCCTGTTGCATAGATAGTGACGAAATGAATGATTACTTTGTCAATGTTGGTAAAGATATTTCTAAATCATTTTTACACAAATACAATGCTAAATGGAAAAATCCAAACTGCATATATGAATTCGAAATGGAGTTGATAGATAAAAGGATACTAAAAATATTTACTTCAATTAGATAAGAACAGTAAGTTGATATATTAGGATTTGATACAAAATTATTGCAGATAGCAGCACCATATATATATGAATCTTAACTGATATCTTTAATCTTAGCATCCAATGTGGAGAATTACCAGATGATTGGAAATTGCAAAAACAACTCCTATTTATAAAGGTAAAGGCTCTAAAAATGTGAAAACGAACTATCGTCCTTATCTGTAGTAAGTCACATTCCCAAAATTATAGAAAAAGAAATTCAACAACAACTTCTCACATATCTCCTTAAACATAATCTTATTAGTATTGACAATATGCCTTTTTGCCCAACCATTCAACATCAAATTGTGCACATAGAATTATTGACGACTTTCTTGATGCTTTTAATATCCAAGAAAAGGTTGGAGCATGTTTTTTGGACATATCAAAATGTTTCGATTGTGTGGACCATGACATCCTCATTTATAATTACAAAATTATGGTATTCATGGAAATATGATTAAATGGTTTACAAATTATTTGAATCAAAGAAACAAGTAGTAATTTCACAAGTAGCTTTCAGCAGAAAAAAGTTATGTGTAGGAGTACCACAAGGCGGAGTCCTTGCTCCTATTTTATTTCTGTTATTTAAAATGATATATCACAAGCAATACCATCAGGAGTAATAACATATATGCTGATGACGTAATAGTTTATGAGACTGGAAATGTAAATTCTATAACCTCCAAATTACAATCAGATATGGATTATATTAATGAATGGTATAAAAACAAAACCACTCTAGATCAATGTTGATAAAACGAAAAGTATGCTTTTACAGACACGTTCTCATGAAAAGATGCAAATATATATAGATGGGACTGAAATTGAACAAGTTAGTCAATACGGTATTTAGGTATTGAAATACAAGAGAAACCTTAAATGGATATCCATGTTAATAAGTTATGCACAGTCAATCGCTTATAAGGTTCGCTCACTTGGAAAATTAAAAAGTTTTTAAAATCATACTTTATTAAATACTCTTTATAAGTTTATGATTCAACCATGTATAGACTATGGTATTTCTATCTGGGGTAACACTCGCGAGAAAAACAAAACAAAAGCTGCAAAGATTACAAAAACGAGCTGCAAGATATATTACTGGCAATTTCGAGCCGTACGTGTCTTTTAAAACCTTTCGGGATGACTTAAAATGGAATACAATTGATGAAAGAAGGGATTATTTTCTTGCAACACAATGTTTAATGTATACATGGATTAGCCCTCCACGTCTTTGTAACGACGTTGAGATGTTTTGCGATAGACATAGCTATCTGACAAGAAATGCTGATAGTCTTAACGTAATTTTACCCAAAGTAAATCTTACAATATCCAAACAAGCCTTCAAATTCGCAGGTGCTAAAAGATGGAATAGCATACAAAATTTATACAAAATGCCAAACAGTCGATTCTTTAAATCACTTTATAAGAAGTCATATTTTTAATTTTAGATAGATTACATTTTCTTTCTCTTCTTCTTCTTCTTCTTCTTCTTCTTCTTCTTTCTTCTTCTTCTCTTCTTCTTCTTCTTCTTCTTCTTCTTCTTCTTCTTCTTCTTCTTTCTTCTTCTTCTTTCTTCTTTCTTTCTTCTCTCTTCTCTTCTCCATTTCTTCTCTCCTTTCTTCTTCTTCCACTTCTCTCTCTTTCTCTTGTTAATTACACTATAGCTTTACTGTTTAATTATTTTTTGTAATAATTGACTTTGTATTCTACTCACTTAAAGCTGTTTTTGAAATATTATGTTTATCTATTGATTTATTAGTAATTGATCACGTGTTGTTAATTTTGTTATTCATGTTTTTAAATATGTCAACAGGACTTGTTGAAAAACAGTATATTCTGAACTTGTAATCCTGTATAATATGTTTTAATAAATAAATAAATAAATAAAAATGATGATCCACAGCATTTATATTGCGCCTATTTTTCTGTTTGAAAACATTCAAAGGCGCAGGCTCATCCAATTAAGTTAATTACTACACATCTGCCGAAATAAGTGAGTTTTGAGGCATGATATGAAGTGTTCGATGCAGTTTAAATATAATATTTATGACGATTATTACCCTAATGGCTAATGAAAAGTTTGAACCTCTTTAAAAAAAAAAGGGGGGCGACTTCATGTCTCCCAATTTAAAAACAATATCATTTCAATTGTTTAGAACACATAATTATACACGAAAATTGAGGAAAAACAGTCCAACTTTTTTTTGCAGTGAGACAGATGGGTATGATTAAAAAAAACCCATATACAGAAATGGCTGCATCTCACCAGTTCGCTAAGTTATTGTAATTTTATTTATACTTTTTTTAAAAACACAGATTGTTCTTCATGTTCTTTACAGCCTGAAAGCATACAAGATGCTTGTCAAACGTAGCAACAGCTATTGCATGCAGACAGGATTCTAAATATAGTTTATTCTTTAATGACATGTTGTTTGGATTTCTCGTTATTCATGCCCAAGAAAGAAACAATCATGAATTACAATAAGTTAGTAAACGGGTCTTTTAAAGTAGGAAAATGCCAGCAAGATTTACTATTTTTGCAGAGTCAGTGTAGAATTGTGTTTCATACGACTGTCACTGTGACTGAGATATTTCATAAAAACGTATTTGTCCGTTCGCTATCGCTGGGATATAGTTTTGATAAATCTGTGAGTAAAAAAAAAAAAAAAAAAAAAAATTGTCTCATCGTTTTGAAGTTGTCTTGTTTGAAGCCTGAACATTCAGTCATGGGTTTCATGAAATTATATCCTGGTATAGTCATCACCCGAGCATTTGTTGGTACCCTTTTCATTTGGATCTTTGCACGCAGTATAGCACTGAGTAACAGACAAACTTAAAAAGACTGCAAAATCAGAAGAATTGTGCTACGTGGGTGGATAAAGATTAGAATGAATGTTGAATGAATATGTGTACACACACACACACACACACACACACACACACACTCACACACATCCATCCTCCCTCCCTCTCACACCCATCATCCCACACGAACCCACAACACAGTAAACAATTCATAATAAAATTCCCCTTTTCTGATTGACAATTGATATTTTGTTTACCAAGACCATCGCTGAATATTTTGGACGTAGTAATTCCCTAACAACCGTTAGTGTGAGTGAGGGTGTGGGTGTGTGTGTTTTTGTGTTTTTTGTGTGTAAATAAGGGTATGTGTGGGTGTGTGTCTTTGTGCTTGCACATTAGTAATATATTTTCAATTGGTTTATTCTTGCACCAGCCAGTTGGCGCAAGTGAGATTTTGCTGTGTTCAGAAGACTTTCTGTTATTCAGTCATACCTGCAAAGATTCAAATGAAAAGGCTACCAACATATGCTTGGAGGATGGTTCTACCAGGGCATACCATGAAACCCCAGATTCAATGTTCAAACTTAAAAAAAAAAAAAAACTTCAAAATGATGGGACATTTTTTTTTTTGTGACTCACTCTATTATATAATCTTTCACATTTCTCATTTACTTTGAGATAGTATAAAATGTTATTCTAATAAAACACATACCACTTGAAAACGAGATCCGAAATATTTTTATTAACGTGCATTAAAGATATTTTATACCAAAAGTCTATAGATCCGTGCAAATTAGCTATGTAGCATATTATAAATAATTATTTATTACACGTTTAATCGCTAAAAATGAAAGGTAAAAGTAATTGAAATGGATAAAAATATGGATAAATCGGACTTGAAACTTAATTTTAGACCACATTCTCTAATTTGACGGGCCCGGCCTTAAAAAAGTAAATAGTATTATGATATTAATGCACATCATTTGATCATGTTTGAATTGATTATATGGATCTGAATATAATATTTAATTCTGTCCCAAACTAAATTCGAAATGAGAAAGGTTATATTTTTATATTTACCAAAAGTATATCCCAGCTTTAAGGAACGGGCAAGGATGTTTTGGGAACTACCATAGTGCGACATAGCATCAGGATTGGTAAATTGCCAATTGGTCTAAACCCACTTTGATAAATGCCCATTTGGTCTCTTCCCACATTCCATTTCTTCGATAACCAGTAACTTCGTCTAATTGCCGTTTGGTTTTATTGTCACTTCCCCTATTTACTATTTTATCAAATTTCCATCTAATAACCACTTGGTCTAACACCACTTGGCCAATTCTTGTAACAAACTAGTAAAAAAAACAACAACACTTGTTTCGGAATTAGATGAAAAAGAAATTATTAGACCAAAAGGTAATTAGACGAATTGGCAATTTGACATAGTGGTCATTAGAATATCAGATAACTGCAGGTAGACCAAGTCGATATAAACCTTACACTGCAAAAACTGGGGTGTTACATGCACCACGGGTGTTAAATCTAACACCGGACCAGAATCTATATCCACCCACACCCACTGGTGTTATATTAACACCAGTTTGGGTGTTAAAATTTGTTACTAAAACTATTGGGTGTTATTTTAATACCATAGTTTGGTGTTAATTTGACACGTTTCATGGTGTTAATTTCCAATCTGATACCAGTGGGTGTTGATTTGATTCTTGTTGGTGTTGATTTAACACCAATCGGTGTGGATGCATATAGATGCTGGGCCGGTGTCAAATAGTACCAGATTTTGGTGTCAAAAATATTCAGTTAACTTTATAAACAAAAACTGAATTTGCTGCTATATTTGTGTTTATGGTATCTATGATAAAAATATATCAAATGATATTACTTTTACCGGCAAAAATTTCAAGAAAGTGGTTTGCGAGAATTGGCATTAGGATTATACTTTTTTTTTATTATTTAAATTGGTGAGCAGATGTTCCGTGCAAAGTTTCTGGGGTTATATACAGTGCGTCTCAGAAAAAAAATCAAACCCAAATTTGAGAGCCCTGTATCTTCTTCTTCTTCTCGAGTCCTGTCTCTCAATATTTGTTTATTTGTGAATTAGAATTTTATTCAGACTCTGCCCATTAAATACTGAACGCAGGCGATCCCGTTAGGCGAAAAGGTAGTAAGATCAGCTGGGGAACAGGGGGGAGGCAGAATAGGGCGTTGTAGGAGGTGACTCATAGTCTCCTCCTTTCCGCATTCATAAACTGGCCGTCCTTCAGTGTTAATGCCCCTTTTGACCATTAGACTTGGTACATGATGCTTTTGACATTGCCTTTTTAAAGCCCAAGTGCTCAGTAATTCATCATAGAAGCAAAGATATAAATTTGGTATCACTGAACAGGATATGACCTACTCTATACTATGAAAAAAAAAAAGAATGTCGCATAAGTGGTGTGGTCGAGTGGATAAGTCGGCGGACTTACGATCACAAGGTACGCGGTTCGAATCCCGTCCATACCACTAGCATCCTTCGGCAAGGTGTCAACCTGCAAATTTGCCGTACTTGACCCAAGTGAGGTGAATGGGTACCGGTAGGAAGAAATTCCTTGAATGCTGTGAGCGCCTTTCGGTGTAGCCTAGCTAAGCCGGGTAATAATAATATGATAATGCGCCTTGAGCACTCTACAAAGTGGATACGTGCGCAATGCAAATCACATTATTATTATTATTATTATTATAATATTATAACCTACATTTTGAGCTACATACAGAGGAACTTAGAGTTTGGTTTCCTTTATTCTGGAACGCACTGTATATAAAACCACTGATACTTTGACCGGTAATTGAAAAGCAAAACCCACCGGTAATGATAGTCGTTATCACAAGAATAATATTGGTCAAAATAAATCAATAAAATAACAAAAATCGAAAGAAAACCATATGCATCGTTTTGGTATTGTTTTAACCACATTTTCCGCGAGCGGACAAGGAAAATGAAAAATCGTAGAGAATAAAGATGCTTGAAAGACAATTATATTCAATCTAAGAAAGTTTATAAGTAGTTGCATTCGAACTGAAGTAAATCATACCAGCGACGTCAGTGATTGTTCTGCACACATCGTCATACTTGTACCACTTAGCAACTCCAGAGAAGATATCAAGATGAATTCAAAGCTATCCATTACTTTTCTTGTCATGATCCTGGCCTTCAATGTGTTCCAAACTTCGGCAGCGATTGATGAAGCAGGTATGCTTGTTTTCTTATTTGTTTGTTTCACTTGCCTTCTTTATTATTTTTTTCTCAGTCAGTAGAAATTTTTAGTTACAGTTACAAGAATCTCAACTGAATATGTTATTATCTTTAGGTCTTCTAATGCCAATTGCAATGATTGTGAGCTTTAATCAATTTTCTATTATGTTTCGTATTGCACTCAACAGATGGTTCTGGAAATAAGGACATTGACAGTGATCTGTCATTCGTTGAGATGGGTAAATATTGCTCTGCACAGAGTGTAAAGTAAAGTAAAAAATTTAGAAAACCGATTTTTTTTTTTTAAATCTCCTATTACCACGATTAAGAGAAGCAATTTTGGGGTAAATAAGTATACAATTATTGTTGAGGTGCTGTACTTTTTTAAAAATTCAATTATTTTAGAGACAATCTAAATTAGGCGGTACTTGTTCAAATAGGGAGAATCCCTTTTAGTGAACTAACAAACTTAAGCACATTTCCATGCTACTGGAAGATAACTCTGCATTGCGTCAACAGTTTAATGAGCATTTAAAAAAAAATTATTTACGTATTTATTTATTTTTTTTAAATTTTATTATTATCATTATTATTATTATTATTATTATTATTATTTTTTTTTTTTTTTTTTTTGGGGGGTTTGCTGGTTTGTTTGTTTGTTGTTGTTGTTGTTGTTTGTTGTTTTTTTTTTTTTGGGGGGGGGGCTTTCAGGATCAACACCCGGCATAATATCATATGCCTATATAAAAATCAACTTGAAATTAGGCTACAACATGGTATTCAGTTTAAGTGCATGTGATATTCAGATATTCTAACAAGCTACACGGCTGTGATATCGAACATATCTGTTCACCCTGATAAATTTAAAAGCTATAGGTCTAAACTTAATTCAATTCATATTCAAACGAACGAATTCAAATGCAAAAGTTACTGTGGGACTGATGATTTTAATTAGTAGTATTTTTTTTTTTTTCTTTTCTTTCCCATTTCCATTTATACTAGAACTTGTTGATGAAGAATGCTTAGTTCAGGTAAGTTGTCGATATAACAAGCCCGCGGATGGCGTGTAGAAAACAGCAATTTGGGCTATTTCTAAGGGGGCCGTCACACTGAGGTCGTTCTATAACGTTCCATAACGTTCTTGCCCGTTCTTTAAAAAAATGCTGAACGGGCTTTGGTCAGGTTGGAACTTATAACTTTGAAAAATAATTTCTTGAATACGATACTAGGCAGTTCATAAATAGTTCTTGTTACGTCAATTCCGTCTTTAT
>CALNVZ010003434.1:8199921-8215292 GCA_940671915.1 Paracentrotus lividus | reverse complement strand
AGCTAAGGTTTCTAATATCAAGATGCGCACATCAATCCCAATGACTGCCTATTTCAGAATTTTGGCGCGGAGGCCTACTTAAAGCTTGATAAACAGTATTTACTTCAGCCAGAATACCAATTTATAACACATGGGTTAAGAGTGACAAATTTAGTTAATGTCCTTTCAAATGACATTAGTGTTGGGGCTGGCTGGGGCTCGAACTACGAACTTTGAAATAGTCCTGGATTCGACGCAGACAGAAGGTCTAAAAGAAGATCAGTAGAACGGTTTTTGAAAAGCACCCTCTTAATTCAATCCCCACTTACTAACCCTATCAACGAAACCAAGACATCTCCCTAATACCTTCCGTGGTATTTTTTTTTTCTTTTCATGTGTGACGGCATTAATCCAATATTTTCCTTCTCGTCCTGACTTAACTGAATTTTACCTTGATCTTAGCGTTCTGTACCTCACATTCCCGACGGCACCTGCTGCTCCGCTCACTAGGACAGTTTTCTCCTGGTTTAGGATCACAGATATCCGGAGGCCAAAAATATGCTGTCACACTGAGACAAGAAGAAAATATATCCGTAATACGAAATGTTAAAGAAATTGGTAGCATGATCTTTCACGTGATGAGATAGGTTACTTATGTGATTTGCATGACATACTGCAACGTCAAAAGAATTACCAGGAAAGGGTTGAACAGAACATATAAATGAAATATAAGATTCTCAGTACTGTTCAGTCAACCTCATTATGCTATCTGTTGGATGTCTCTGAGTGGTTTCAGATATCTTCCACTGTGAATATTCCCTGTGCCCTATATCTGCGTTCCGAAGAGTCTGAACTAGAAGGAGGTGTCTGAACTTTATGACTATGGAAAACCATCTAGGTTAAACAAGCCAACCCACTTTAATTAACAATAGATAAAGCCAAACATATATGTATCATCTTCTTCAGAAAGTCTCTAAAGGGCTTTATCCTCAATAGAGGAGACAGGAGACAAAAAAAATGTCTTGCGCTTTCACAATTACTAAAATTTCGGAGAATCGAGAAAAGCTGTCGGGTGACGTCTCCGCGACTGCAAAGACTCGAAGTCGCGAAGTCGCGAAGTCTCAGTGGTCAATGAGACTATGCTTAGTACTCCACCCAGCATCCCGATTCTTCCAACAGATAAGATCTGCACCTCTTCAGGAGTGGAGGCATCTTGTCCAGATCGCTTCCCGTCATTGACTGAATGTGTGTCCATCCACCTTTTGGAATCGTCCATGTTCGACAGGGAAGTCTGCGTTGCGACTCTCGATGACTTGATAGAGATTAACAAAAGTACTATGCAGGTGGTGTTCACCAAGTCGTTCTTCAAATTACGAACGATTTTACCAAACGACATGAACACGTTCTGTGTGTGTTATGCCGAATCACAAGAACGTGTCACCGTGTATGTAAAGTTGTTCGTAACTTACGAACAACTGGTTGAAACACCACCCAGGTTATTTATTGTTTGCCGAGAAGTGTCTACAAAATATGTTCAACTCATCTTTCAGAGTTGTTACTGCATTCATGGTAGACATATGAAATGCAAAACTGAATAGAAGTTGTTAGATAAACACGATTAACCTTTTCATAATGAGACATTTAGCGCCCCAAACCTACAAATGGGGGGAGTAGTACGTGGAATGAAACAAATTTGAATATATTAATCAACTGATCAAAAAGAATTGAATAATTGCTACAGAAGTATTTTATATATATTATTTTTTTTACAGATCCAATTCTTCAAAAAACAAACAAAACAAACAAAAAACGGAATAGGAACGGCCCCATGCTTACTCTTAATTTTCAAGTTCGAGTTTCGAGTACAAGTTCAAGTGTCATTTCTACAATTCCTTTAAAAAATATTACCAATACACATCGTAAAAATAAACAATCAAACATTCCTTTGGAGAGTATTGAATTGAATAATACTTATTATCTATTTTTTACAAGATCCTATCCTTAAAAGAAAAAAAAAATGGAGTAAACGAATTACGAACATGCCTTTTGTTTCATTTTATCCAATTCTATGTTCAAACACTTCATTGTTACGAGTGTTTTTAGAAGAAGAGCAGCATATGAGACCGCATGGAGGGAGGGGCGGGGGGGGGTTGTAAGGTGGTGGCGGGGATACAGAAAGCATGTGGGGGGACAAGGAGTTTCAGTATTTTGCAGTCTGTTCCAAATGCAGAAAGAAAAAAAAAAAAAATTTGGAGCATTCTCGTGTGCACCACCATTCATGATGAATGAAAAGAATGTTATTTATTTAAGTATAATTATTTGCAGCCCTAAGTAATATATCTTTCTAATTTTCATTTCATTTTTCATTTATTTATTACTTCCCAAGCGAGTACAATGGAAAATTTGTCGTTCGGCATATAACAAAAACAATAACAGAAATACAAACATGAACAATTCAAATAGCAAATACAAATACGATTTGCAAAATGCTTCCGAGATAGACTCCGTGTTAAACAGTTAAAAGCATGACTTGCATATAATAAAACGGTATATTTGCGAACTTGAAAATTTGAAATATATATAGTTAAATCTTCAGAGAATAAACATACAGCTCAGAGTAAAAAATTCGCAAATCAAATATTAGCCTTGCAAAATAAACCCTAGGCACACCATACAAAGATCACAATATGCACAAGTGCATGTACTAGTATATTTGAAGTTTGGGAAAATCCTTATATTTAAAAAAAAAAAGATATGTTCGTTATTGTGACGTGATGGGATTGTATAGTGATGCAGAGAGTGATGGAGAGAGAGAGAGGAGATGGGTGAGAGGGGGGGAGAGCGAATTAATATTTTTCTGAAAATTTTGCAAGCATTACCTTTTCTTGATGTCGTGCATATAAACATGCTTATTCTGGGAGCTCATTATATTTCATCGTATCCCCAATAATGTCATATTCGGTTATCAGTTACATCACTGCTAAAATCATTGACCATGCATGTTGACCCTGTAACTTACTTTGCAACATTGTTGTCCGATCATGGTAATACCCGTCGGTAGTCTGGCGCTGTAAGGCCGTGTATATGGTAGAAGAATAATAAACATTAAATATTGCTTGAAATATTATTGAGAGCATTATAGGCAAACACAACGATAAAGACACAATACCAAACGGCCTCTGCAAAATTGATTGAATAAATACCCCCCCCCAACAACAACAAATAAAAAATAAAAAATGACGACACAATGATCGATGCTAATCTTGTATTATTAAGAACACTCATTGTTTTTAGCGTTAAACGATATTTTGACTATTTTCACTACAAATTTACTAATTTTCTTGCGTTCGTCAAATCAGTAAACGGTTTTTTCTTAGAACATATATTTAGATAAACAATATTAAAACACATATTTTAACTATTGATTGTTATATACTTCTATGTTTTTTCTATATCCGTAAGTTTGTGATGGTGTTATACATGTAGTATAAATTGACGAAATACCTCATGTATGGATCCACTGACAGATATTCAGCTTCCAACAAAACCTCTGCAGAAGGTGAGAAAGTGGTGAAGAATGGGAGAGCATGATTGAGACAAATGAGACGAGAGAACGAGAGAGAAAAAAAAATGAGAAAAAGGGGAGAGAGGAAGAGGAGGTTGAGGAGATAGATAGATCAGACCATAACAAGATAGAGTAGTTAGTGCTAAGGTAAGGATCTAAAGGCGATACAGTAGACTTATGTGACTACCGCCAATTCTTCGTGTTCATTCGCGTCATGAGTTCTACCATCGGACATGAACTTATAGAACGCAACGAGATGTCTAGGCCTGCAGAGAAATCGAATACGCAATAATGCATGAGACCTGTAGTAACCGTTCACGACTAATATAGATGACGTTCTATATGATATCCCATAGTTAAATAAAGACTGTTTTGAATCACAACTCTTTCTCTAAAACCCGAATATCTTCTATGAGGGGAGGTGAACATTTATCTATTAGAAGGTAAAAGGGTGAAAAGAAAAAATAAAAACTAAGAAGAAACAAAGGTGGAGATAGGAAGGTAGAATCACAGATTGGACATTGAAAGCTGGCTTCATTTCACTCAGCCAGCAATCATATTAAAAAAAATTCGTGTAATGGGCCTCAGGCAATGTTCAAAAAAGAAAGAAAAAAAAAAAAAAAAAAAAAAATAGACAAATATGCCAGGATATATACTTTCAATCCATAATCAGGCATCAGTTACTATCTCTAATGTTCTAGAGTGAATAGACTTCACTCGAATATCAAATTTCAATCTCATTTTTTGAATTTGTGTCGTCACCACATTTTGAACATAATACAATAATAAAATATATAGATATTACAGTTAGCAAAGACATACATAGAACATATCCCTGAAAACGTAAATACACACATAAAAACATTTGATGCCGCTACTCAGTCATTTAAATCTGAATTCAAGTATACTGATATTAAAATGATCATATTTAATGTACAATCATGAAATCAGAATTATTTGAATATAAAAATTCGCGTGAGCAGTATACATTGATAGTTGTGCTGATTAAAAAAAATTGAACAGAATATCTTACCTCCATCTTGAGCGTCGGGATATCAAACTCTTCAAGTTTCATGTCGGATATCTTCGATCCATCAAATGTTTGGCGAGGATCCATCTTTCCCTTACGTGGCATCTCTGTTATCTTAGAAGTATGAAAAGAATTAAGAATACAGCCTTGATCTCTGATGGTCAATTGAGATGTGTTGCTCGACGTTGTTTAGCTCAATAGACTGTGCAAGCTATGGTTTGTGTTGGTACGTTCGTTGGCTGTGCTTGCGAATGAACGATTCGGTGTTTATAAATTATACTAGCGAAAGCCCCGTGGCAGCAATCCACGGGGGCTAGCAATAGGGGGGCCCAACCCTCGTATTCGATCAATTTCCTGCATTCATTAAAAAAAAAAAAAAAAAAAAAAGACCCGGTGTGTCGTTTCACTCCCGTTTAATCAATTAATTTTTTTTTTGTAGGCCCTATATATGATTCTTCTGCGAATACGTACGTTTCCTTTATTTTTGTTTGATTGATTGATTTACTTATCTAACTATATATTAATTTGTTGCCTTTATTCGTATATGTGTGCCAATGAAATCGTAGCCTAATCTTGTCCATCTCTCTCTTGCGCCCTCCATCCTCTCGATCACTTCGTCCATAATCCTAATTCTCTCTCGAATTATCTTCCCTTTTTCCCATTCCTTTATTAGTTTTCCTTGACTAAACCCGTCCTGTTCTATCACTCTCATCCTACATTTTTTCTTCTTTTTCTTAATTTCTTTTTTTCATTTTATTTTTGTTCTACATGCCAATCTTTTATTATCCAAAATCAACAACAAAATACACCAAACGTTATTTCGATCCCTCCCTTATACGATCAATTCGTTAATTTTATACCCATATTTAATGTAGTTATAATAGTAACCATTTTCCTTGTTCCTTCCTTGTAGTAAAATCTAATATAGAAATAAAGCTCCCTTTCAGATCAAAAACACATCAATTTGATGTAATTTTTCATTCGGAGATTGAATTTTGCCTTCCTAAAATCGAAAGATATACCCTTTATTAATTTTTAACAAAATAATAAATACCTAGTCAATCAAAGCTCTATTATACTTTAATCCGATAATCCACTACGACAGCGCAAGGAGAGTTTGCTCGGTCGCACCGAGAAGGTTGTTATCCGAAGAATAAACAAAGGCAGTCATAGATTGACAGGTGTGTCTATTCTTCATATCCTATCACCGAAAATTAAATAAAAAATTGACTTATATCTTCAAAAATACTGCTTTAAAAAGTGTCGCATTTCGAAAAATGTTTCCTCTGTTAGTAGAACTTTTAACGTAGATTTCAACTATACCAATTTCGAATTGTGATTTCAATCACTGATCAATCTGGGTTTTTTCCTCAAAATAAAATCGGCATGCGATTATCTCCCTTATCGGATTAACTCCAGCGACCCAGACGCTCTAATCAGATGAAAGACTAACCGTTCAGACGTTTTTTCTTTTTTTCGTCGTCGGCGTGACAACGGGTTGGCACACACCCTTGCCTATGAAAGGGCGTTGTCGGAGCCGTGAAATACCGGTCCAGTCTTGAAAGGAGACAGGGACACTTCCGACGGACACTCTTTCCGTTGCCTGCTTGTTTTCGCGCGTCGCCTTAAAGCACGCGAGCCAATGGGGATTTCGTCGTTCAGGGAATCGTCGCCCAGCGACCAACGCGAGCTCGTCGAAGAAAACGAAGCCCGCGAGCCGCAATGGGAACCCGGCCTCCGTCGACCCCCCGATCGGCGGCGCCGGACGCGCTTCGTGGAAAATGGAGATGCTGCCCGCTTTTCACGGCGGTCTTACAGCGTGCGGGTCTACGGGGAGCGCGGATGCAGCACGAGCGGATTCCTTAGCGTATTAATATAGCGACTAGCAGCAAGGCCCGTGGCAGCAATCCACGGGGGCTAGCCATTGGGGGCCCCAACACTCGTATTCGATCAATTCTCCTGTGGATTCAAGCATATTGAGGAATAGGAAATTTATGGCCGCGACAGCCGGCCATAGTTTTCATCCATGGAAGTGATGGCCCGCCATAGATATTCTTCGTTCATTTCCCTCTCATCCCTCAATCAGTGGTGGATCGAGGATTTCATGAGAGGGGGAGTTTGTGGTTATTGTGAAACATTTTGGCCTTCGCCCATTAAGAAAATTAGCATAATGTCCGCCCTATAAATAGGATTTGGTCGGAATTTTGCTGTAAATATTTTTTTTCTGTCGATTTTTTTTCACTTTTGTTTTATATTTTTGATTGGGTGGGGGGGGTGGGGGCGCCCGTGTATCCGCCACTGCCCACCCCCGTTATTCCTATGCTTTAGCCAATCCTTTCTCATTAACCTTCAACTTTAAACTTTGGCAAGTTTGGGGGCAAGCCACAGACCGCCCCTCACCCTTCTTTCCCAGCAACTCCCATATCCGGAAGAATTACATTCATTCATGGCCCCGAAGGCCCGCCATTGTTTTTATCCTTGGCAGTGATGACCCGTCGTAGATGTTCTTCCTTCTCGCTCCCTCGAATCTTTGTCTCCATTGTCCATTACCCCCCCCCCCCGAAAAAAATAGAAATAAATAAACAAAATATAATATACAAATCAATCAATCAATATAAATATCCCAGGGGGGTCACTCAAAGAAAAAAGTGCTACCCATGCGTGTCCCCGCACCCTGAAAATGGACCCTAAACGTCTCATTGCATGAAGTCAAATTTGCACCCCTTTTCGACGTCAGACTGCAAAAACATACCCTAAATGGCGTAAACACCGGGAAATTTTGAACCCAAAACAGCCATTTCTCGTGAAAACACCCCCTAAATGGTGTATAAACGGTAGAATTTTGGCCCCAAAACAGCAATTTCCGCTGAAAACACCCCTATTTTTATGAAAATGGCGATTGAAATTAAAAAACACCCCTATTTTAGGAAAAGCGTCAACGCCTTCGAAAGGCTGAAAACAGACCCTTTTCGACGCTTTTTGGGGACACGCATGCGTAGCACATCATGTGGTGAGTGACCCCCCCGGGATAAATATATATACATTTATATTAGTCACTTCTCCAAGGCATTCCATTTTACCCTCAAGTCTCCATTTTACCATCATGTTCTTTCTGTTTCTATTTGCTGTATTAGATCTTTCTGCTCTCCCGTCCCCTCTCCTCTTATAACTATTACAATGGATCTTTATTCTATTATTTCCTCACTATGTTTTTCTACCTATTATCTTCCCTATTCATTATTTACATGTGTATTTAGTTCTCACTTTCCATCCCCCTTTCCGAATTAGCTTTATTCCTTTCTCTCTCTCTCTAAATATATCTCCCAGCACATATTTTCGCTATTTTGATTCTCTCTCGAAATATCTATCCACTTCCCCCCATTTCTTATTCAGTAAATAAAGCGCCCTGCTCCCTCTCTCTCTTTCTCTCCCTCTCTCTCTCTCTCAATCAGTGCGTTTTACATTGTAATAGTGCTAAACACAACAATTAGTTTATAGTTTTGTTATTGGTGTTCTTGTTATATTCTTGTGCTTTCACAATGCAAACATTCGTATTCATCATTGACATTATGTTCATTGGTATATGCATATCATTATTGTAAATATGTTCATTTTCTCATGCCTAAATGCATTATTGTAAATATGTTCTTGTTGAGACTCTCATACTCCCGATCGGGGGTCGATAGAGTTTAATAAAATCTTATCTATCTATCTCTCCCTTCCGGAAAAAAAAACAAAACGAAAATCTACAGTGAAAGACAAAAATGAGAGGATGAAAATAAAGCGGAAAGAGCCGAGGGTGAGAGAAATGCACATTTACTCAATAAATTATAATATCAGTTATAATGCTCCTTTCGAGATCGAACGCAGGTTTTTTTAAAACTAAATTTTCGTTCTGAATTCGAATTCGAACTTTTAAATTCGAAATAGACACTCCTTAAAAAAATTAGCTCTAAAATAGAAAGATACCTCATAAAGACCATTATAATACTTTAATTAGATAATCCCCAGCTACCAACTCGCCGGAGAAGTAATCCCCTCCTACCCTACTCGCGGCGATTTGTTATCTCTTGAGCAAATAAAGGTCTGGAGGATTGCCAAGCTCTGGTCACACCAATGCGTATATTTCCCAATTCTTGTGATTTTGTTTTTTTTTAACGTCGAAATTTATCCCCTTATCAACATTTATAGGGCTTGAATTTTTTCCCCACTAAAGTGACTATTCGTACTTTTTGGCGTTGATTCCATTGACATAAGTTTTAACTCGTGAATATGATGCTATTTCGATTTGTATGTCCTTCTCAGTACTTCCCAGTACAGCGGATTAAGTTGGTATCTTATCTCGCTAATTGGATTAGAGACTACCATCCATACTCAATTGTTTTTTAGTGAATGGCGTGTCAACGGCTTTGTACACACCCTTGGCTCTGTATGGGTAATGGCATGTACGTCAAGCCTTGACAGAAGACCACTCTCTCAGACGTAACTTCATCTCCAAGTGTGGGGTCCCGTAACACCTCGATCTAACAGCAATTCGACCGCATCCGTTCTCTCTCGACTTGCGCATTGGACTACATGGGCATATACCATGCATACAGAGCTCAACCGTTGCGATGATATGCTGGGCGAAAAAGCGTGTGGATGAGAAGGCCCGATGCTTTTTACGGACAATCATTACGGACGCACATACCGTCTGCTAGTTTTGCGTGTCGGACTTTGTACGTGAACCAATGGGGATTTCTCGTCCAGGGAATCGTCGCCCTATGTCACACGCGAGCTCGTAGGAGTAAACGATCCCCGCCATCATCGATGGGGATCCGGCCTTCGTCGATCCCCATGGTCGACGGCAGTTGGCCCGCGGCCTGGAAAAAGCCTTTGTCATTTGTAAAACGGACCTCGCTTAAGCGTGTGAGTCTATGGGAGGCACTCTTACCCCCCTCGTAGCGCTAGAGAAATAATACCGCTAGAGAAGAGATAGAGACTAGAGATAGAGACTAGAGAAATAATAGGAGTGATGATGATACAGTGCAAGCTAAATCATTTACAACGAGATTCGAAGTCCAACGTAAACTAAACCCACTGACTGTCGTTTTGTCACGTACACACAGTATATTCAATGCTAGGATCCTTCGTGTATGGTTAATTGGTAAATGAAGGTTGCTGTTTCCCTTGCAATCTGAAATCAATCGATCCCTGTTTAATATGTACCACGCAAAGTTCACTGCATGACTTTATTCATATATTTTGTGAAATAATCGCGTTAGTATATATAATGACGAGATGACTAGGATTTTTATATATATAAAACTCAAATCATCGCCTCATATTGTATAATCTCAGGTTAAACCTTTCTCCGATTTGGAACAAACAATCCGCAATTCACACGCAATCATTCCTAAAAGCCAGTGGGACCGCGCCTTTAAAAAGTGCTGATTTCAGCTTCTGAAGAGCTGAAAAACAGCACTTTAGTATTTATAAGAGTGTACACAAATGCATTGCACGGCGTGCGCAAAATGAATTTTTTTATATTGATTGTAGAAATTTAATGATATCTTAAGATCTACAGCACTAAATGAGATGAAAAAAAATTGCCAGAGAAAGTCATTTTCCTGCTTTAGGAAATTTACAACATTTCCAGGTTGTGACAAATCGTCCATACAAATAAAAAATTGTTTCCGACTGTACATTTTATTTCATACAGACTGTACAGTGCGTCCCGGATAAAAAGTAAACCAAAAATTTGAGAGCCTCATATCAAAATTGTATAGTATATGTGACATTAACTTTATTTCGTGTGAAAGAAATACTCATATACTATCCACTGATACCAAACGTATACCTGTGCTCTCATGGATGACTGAGTACTCAAGCTTTCAAAAACCTCCGTCAACATGAGCTTGTACAAGTTTGGGCAGAAGCAACCCAGGCTATCTGATCATTCATTGATTTATTGAGGTAAGCCTTCCTAGGTCATTCGAACAACGGGTTTCTTGGACTACTGAAATGCAAGGGTTGTTTTTACCCAAATTTGTTACAAATACTTTTGATACTCGTTCTTGAAAGCCAAAGTGCTCGGTCTTCCGTCACAGCACATAGGGTACATGCAGGTAATATGGCTAAGCTCATTTGCCTAATTTGCAAATTATAAGAATGAACAACAGTCTAATCTTGTTTATATGAATCAATAACTACTGCTCTTACTTTTATTGTGAAGAAAAATATTACCCCACCCCCGTCTGCAATATTCAAATGTTGAGTCATTACCAAGTGCCATATTACCTGCATGTGCAGGTAATATGGCACATGTATTTATAGTATGTTTAAACGACAATGACTCTACCATGTCTGGAATTTGCTTAAAATGTTTGAAAATCATTAACTTCAAGATATAATTTGAAATTATAAGCCCTTCAGTAAATCCTTGACTATATATTTCATTGTTATGTATTTTGTATTTATTTCCTTTTTTAATATTATTTAAATATTATTTTCATTATACAAGTCAATATGGGCCTACAATAAGTTATTTAATTAATACTGTGAATCCCTAAAAAATCGTAGAAATAGATTGATGCCTTCCCCAATACTAAGTACCAGAATCATTTCCGCCATTTTGGATGTCCATATTACTGCACTAATGTTGCTGTGTCAGGCAAGCATTCAATGCCAAATTGAACCCTCACTAAAACAAATTGACCTGTACACGCTAGTATGATCAATATGAAACTATAAGCTTACTAATTATACAAAAATTGAGTTAGGCCTCAACACTTTTACATCAGGGTAAAAAAATGCCGTAAGTTTTACCTACCTAGTTGGTTTTTAGCCATTTTCTCAGTTTCTTTTCTCAGAGAAATTTCGGCATCAGATGCTCTCACGACGATATATTTTCGTATACCGTTCATATGAACAACATTATGGTGCTCACTCCGGTCACCGGTCACCGGTCGACGGTCACGTCATGATTTACTTCAGGTGGCCCATATTACCTGCTGGCCCATATTACCTGCATGTACCCTAAGTATGAAATCACTGGATAGACATTGAGTTACTCCTTAACATGAAATAAAAATTAATGTCACATGAGTTTTAAAGTTTTCAAAGAAGCCTCTTAACTCGGAACTTTTTTTTCTTCTGGGACACATTGTATATTGCTTAATTTATCATGATTATCTGATTCACAGCAGACACCTTTTAATCATTTTAATTATTTTTGCTTTCTGTTGTCTCTTTAGTGTGCTCCTCACCCTGATGGCCGCTAAGTCGTGAAGGCTAAGCAGAAATTAACTTACAATTAATGATAAACATATATTGTAACATAGCGTGCAATATGTGCCTCTTTTATCTTGGCTGATAATAAAGAGACATGAAATTAACTCCATGATTTTCATCTTTCGTTTGTGTAGCTACAATAATATTATTCACTTTGGAAGTAGGGGCAACTTGAACAAGGCAATAATACAATAAAAAAATCAAGAAACGAAAATCTAGAACAAGATTATTAAAAGTGAGATAAAATGAGAGAGAGAGAGAGCGAGAGAGAGAGAGAGATTTGAGAGTGGTTGTGTTTGATAAGGTGTGTGCACTTTAAAGTATAGGGGCGCCATTTATGGGTGTGCCAAATTATTGATAATTTATGTTTCTAGTTTACCTTTTGTCACCGGTTATAGGCTGATGGTAAAATAATTCATTGCCTTTGCTGAGGGAGAGAGTGAATTCAGATAGAGAGAAATAGAGAGAAGGCGATTATTATTGGGAAGCGACAGGGAGTAAGACATAATACAAAAGAGCGAAGAGATAGAGACAGAGAGAGAGAGAGAGAGAGAGAGAGAGAGGGGGGAAGAGGAGAGGAGAGACAGAAGAGAGAAAGGGGCGAGAGGAGGACAAAAGAAGCAGTAATGTAAAAGTTCATTGGTGTGACTGAGCGAATGAAGAAAGATATGAAAACTCCTCCTTCTTCTCTTTAGGAATTCTGGGGTGCGAGAAAAGGTAGAAATAAAAAAAAAAAAAAAAAAAAGAAAGAAAGAAGAGAAGAAATAAACATTTATACAATTATGCACCGAAGATATCAATTGTTGATACCAGAATTTTTCTATAAAGTACAAAATTGTTGTATAGATTATACCAAAAATAAGCGACGTTCATTATTTAGTGAATTAGAACAAAAAGGGTATGAGCAAAAAGTCAGCATTCATGCATTGTTCAGCATAATCAATTATTATTAAAAAAATGTTTATATTTTGATGAATTATTTAAGACATTCTCGCGGTCGCCCGAGATATTAAAGCGGTATCATCACCATTATTTGACAGCTACACAAAACACCGCAGTCTGTACTTATTGTTACTTGGTATGGTGTCTCCGGAATACTCCAAGAAGAGTTTTCAACATGAACAAGGTTAAGGCTCAATAACACCAAGTTCCACAATAACTTTCTCGTTCTCAAAATACTATAATCCTCCCTTCTCTCTCTCCTCTCTTATCTCGCCTATTCTTGTTATTCTTCTCGTTATGTCATATTCGAATTAATCGTAAAAGTGTTAAGAGTTGCTGGGTGGCAACACCGTCCCCGCCCAAAAAAAAATAAATATAATAAAATAAAATAAATAAATACAAATACAAAGTGATCATTTATGTAAAGTAACTAGGATTTTTTTATTTACTTAGAATAACATCATCAATACATGCTATAGAGGACAATACGAAGGCCTCAAAAATTATTTAGTTAATACATGAGGTAATCATGGTTTACGTTGGCAGTGGTGATCTTGCGACCGATCATACGAAACTGTTTATTTATTTGTCATTATCTATTTTATGAAAGGCGAGGACTAATTCCTACTTATTAGGCTTAACCTGCAAGAATTTTCAGGATTGAAGCGAGGAGTGGTACCCCTAAAACGATAGCGATGCGACACGAGAAGGAAGTAACAGTAGTAAACACTTTAGAATGCTAAAAAACTGTTAGCAACAGCGTTAGCAGTTTAACACGTCTATTGGCTAATTACTAAATTCAAAATGTTTCTCATATCCTGAGATCGAGCAAAATTCAACAAAGACCAAACGAAATTCTCAATTTCAGTTCTGTGAAAATGTAATAATAAAGTTATATTTCAGACAAAAAACATGATTAGTTTATAATGTATTCGGTAATTAAGTTCATGGGGCCTCTGTTAAATTTGTGCACTTATTGCAATAATTATGCAAATGACTATAGTGCTCATATTACATGTCCTATCTTTAGATGGTACTCTTATTGCTCGAAGTAACAGAAACAACTTAGTCTCAAATTAGCTAAAATAATTATATACATGACTATAATATTAACACTGTCAAGTGAAATGTTTTGTGCGTTTGTAAGTTCCTATCGATTAATATATTTTACAGGCGGTATCATATTTGTTTACTGATTTTGTTTTTTTGTTTGGTTAATGTCACGAATGTCCAGGGTAAAACTAGACTTTGGTAACAGCCTTTTTCCCCTTTGAGTTTCAGAATGAGTTAAACTTTGACCAGACTAGCCTTCCCTGTGTTAGCTCCCGTGAAGAGTTCAGTGAGCTGTGAACATATTAGTTTTAATTTATTGCGTTAATTAATCATGGGTTGTCTAAATGTGACTTATGCAATATTATGCAAATGAGCTAAGTCTCATCAGTACACTTATACTCCCCTACTTTAATGGTACATCTTATTGCAAGGTAACAGAAACACTTAGTCTCTAAATTACTAAATAAATTAATTATACATGATATTAATGACACCTGTCAGTGAAATGTTTGTGCGTTTTGTAAGTTCCTATCGTAATATATATTTTACAAGGCGGTATCATATTTGTTTACTGATTTGTTTTTTTTTTTGTAATCAGCAATGTCCAGGAAGGTAAAACATAGACTTTGGAACAGCTTTTTCCCCTTTGAGTTTCAGAATGAGTTAAACTTTGACGACAGCCTTCCCTGTGTGCTCCAGTGAGAGTTCGTGAAGGTGTGAACATTATCAAAACCATCTCCGTCCTGTGTTCTCGAACCTTGGATCTTCCCCTGTTCAATTACTAATTATTGCTAAGGTAACAGAAACAACTTAGTCTCTAAATTATACAAATAATTAATATACATGATATATACTGACACCTGTCAAGTGAATGTTTGTGCGTTTTGTAGTTCCTATCGTAATATTATTTTCAGGCGGTATCATATTTGTTTACTGATTTTTTTTTTTGTGGTAATTCAGAATGTCCAAAGGTAAAACATTAGACTTTGTAACAGCTCCTTTTCCCCTTTGAGTTTCAGAATGAGTGTAACTTAATTTGACGACAGCCTCCCTGTGTTAGCTCCATGAAGAGTTCACTGAAGGCTGTGAAATATTATCAAAACCATCCGTCTGTGTTCTCGAACTCTGATCTTCCCTGTTCAATTACAATTATTGCTAAGGTAACAGAACAACTTAGTCTCTAAATTACTAAATAAATTAATATACATGTAAATACTGACACTGTCAAGTGAAATGTTTTGTGCGTTTGTAAGTTCCTATCGTTAATATATATTTACAGGCGGTATCATATTTGTTTACTGATTTTTTTTTTTGGTAATTCAGATGTTCCAGAAGGTAAACATAGACTTTGGTTAACGCCTTTTTTCCCCCTTGAGTTTCAGAATGAGTTTAAACTTGCGACGTAGCCTTCCTGTGTTAGCTCCAGTGAAGAGTTCAGTTGAAGGCTGGAAAATTTTCAAAACGATCGCTGTGTTCGAACCTTGATTTTCCCCTGTTCAATTACAATTACTGCTAATGGTAACAGAACAA
>CALNVZ010003434.1:8177029-8188130 GCA_940671915.1 Paracentrotus lividus | reverse complement strand
TGGGTAACTGCTTAAATCAAGTCGACTTCCTAGAAAATACAATTTGTCTGCCATTTTACGAGAAAAATATCGTAAAATAAAAAAAAAACAACCAAAAGCTGTATTTTTACATGCCAAAAAAACATGTTAATTTACAGTTATTTTTACAGTGTAGTAATCAGGAGACTGGTTCGAATCCCGATGAATCCATTTTCTTTGCAAATTTTTATACTTTACATGTATATTTCTGGTCAGTTCCATTCTTTCAAATCGATAATAATGTATTTTACCTCTTTGACCCACTTGCCAAGTGCAGTGATTGCTTCAGCCAGCGTTCTGCGTATCTCGAACGATGAACCCTCCATCTTCAACTGACTGAACACAAACTTTCCATAGACAGCAGGCACTGTACAAGAAGGAGATAAACTAATTAGTACACTCTAAAGATGCAGGGTGACAATTACCCAATTTTGGTCATACCCAATGCGATTCCGAGTATGATTTATGATATTGGCAATTAAAGTAGATTGTAAAATACCTCCTGATAGCTATACTCCTGAGGAATTTAACGCATAAATACCCTCTGGGCAATATGCGAGCCCTGCATACCCGGACAAATAATTATCCTAACCAAAAAAACAAACAAAAAACTAACACCCTCCTTTATGATGATATCTAATGATAATCCAAGTCTTGTGGAAATTAAAGTTGAACTCACGTTTCTCAGGTTCTTTCAAGTTGTATCCTGAAATTGTGCCACAGCAAGAGATACGACCATATAATTTCATGTTCATGACTGCCAGCCGGGCAACTTCTCCACCAACCTGAAAGAAAGTAGAAAGAAGAAAAGCATGGCTCAATGTGTATGCGCGATGAAAGACTTCGTGCTTAGAAGAGTTGTAATTATTCTTGGTTAGGGTGGTTGATTGGCGTTTTGACAGAGGTGCATCAACCATAATGATTATTTACGTCTGCAACCAGCGTTTTAACGTCACCATCCGAAGGACGTATTAAGATTGGAACCTGGTTCCGATCTTCGTTTGTTTGCGTTATCGCTCACCAACTCCTGTATCCCCCAAACTGCCAGGTAACTTTAGGTCTCAGATTGTGGATTTGAGTTACGAAAGAGTTATGCAACTTACATGAATAACCCTATTTCAATATCCACATTCCAAACGATTATGGTAGGCCTAATTCATTTAATCACATAATTATTGGCATCGTTAGGATTTTATATGAGGATAGTCGCGTTTCCATTATCGAGGAGTTATACTAAAATATTTAACATTAATTTTTGATCTGTTTGTATTAAATGCCGTGACTTACTTATAACCATTTTATATTCACCAAATACTGAATAAAACATGGCGGAAGCGTACATGAGGTAATGAAGGGCTTTACCTTTCTTTCTACTTTATCCGTTCTTCAAATTCACATGTAATTATGAATACTGTTGATCAGAATAGACAGAAAACGTAATGATACAAATCACGAGATGATTATCAAGTGCCAAGCTTACATTGTTGAAATAGACATCAATACCGTCTGGAGCGAGTTCTTTGAGCTTAGGCATCAAGATTCGGTTGTCGTCTTGTAGTTGAAGACTTCATCGAAGCCAAGTTCCTTGAGGTATGCAAGCTCTCTTCCTTCCAGCAGAACCGATAACCCGACATCCCTGCCAGATTAGGATAAAACGTTGGAGTTATAAATGCAGAAGGGAGAGGGTCTTTCTGGGGCTTTTGCTGACCCCCTCCACTCAAAAGCCCTTGATAGATTTAAGCTTAGTTTAGAGTGTAAGGAGGTCAACAAATTGGAAAAATACCACACCACCCACACACACAGACACAGACACACACACACCACACACACACCACACACCACACACCACACAACACACACACACACACACACACACAAACAAATAACACCAAAACAAAATAATTGTGAAATTCATCTCTGCAGTTGTTCTCGGTAATACGTTGATTTTCAATAGCTAAGGTTTCTGATATCAAGATGCGCACATCATCCCAAATGACTGCTATTTCAAATTTTGGCGCGGAGGCCTACTTAAAGCTTGATAAACAGTATTTACTTCTGACAGAATTACCAATTTATACACATGGGTTAAGAGTGACAAATGTAGATTAATGTCCTTTCAAATAACATTAGTGTTGGGCTGCGCTGGGGCTCGAACTACGAACTTTGAAATAGTCATGGATTCGACAGCAGACAGAAGGTCTAAAAGAAGATCAGTAGAACGGTTTTGAAAAGCGCCCCTCTTAATTCAATCCCCACTACTACCCTATCCACGAAACCAAGACATCTGCCCTAATACCTTCCGTGGTATTTTTTTTTTCTTTCATGCGTGACGGCATTAATCCAATATTTTCCTTCTCGTCCTGACTTAACTGAATGTTACCTTGATCTTAGCGATCTGTCCTACTACATTCCCGACGCACCTGCTGCTCCGCTCACTAGGACAGTTCTCCTGGTTTAGGATCACAGATATCCAGGAGGCCAAAAATATGCTGTCACACTGAGACAAGAGAAAATATATCCCGTAATACGAAATGTTAAAGAAATTTGGTAGCATGTTCTTTCACGTGAAATGAGATAGGTACTTATGTGATTTGCATGACATACTGCAACGTCAAAAGAAATTACCCAGGAAAGGGGAACATGAAACAATATAAATGAAATATAAGAATTCCAGTACTGTTCAGACTCAACCTCATTTATTGCTTATCTGTTGGATGTCTCTGAATGCGTTCAGATATCTTCCACTGAGGAATATTCCCTGCTGCCTATTATCTGCTGTCTCCGAAGAGTCCGAACTGAAGGAGGTTCTGAAACTTTAATGACTATGAGAATCATCTAGGGTTACAAAGACCATCCCAGGTTATAAGCTAAATAGCACTTTAATCTAAAATAGATAAGCAACATAATGTAATCAATCTTCTTCAGAAAGTTTAAGGCTTATCTCAATAGAGGAGACAGGAAGACAAAAAAAAAAAATTTGTCTTGCGCTTTCACCAATTACTAAAAATTTCGGAGAATCGAGAAAGTTGTGGTGACATCTCCGCGACTGCAAAGACTCGAAGTCCGCGAATCGCGGAAGTCTCAGTGGTCAATGAGATATGCTTAGTACTCACCCAGGCATCCCGATCGTTTCCCAACAGAATAAAATCTTGGCACCTCAGGGAAGGGGAGGCATGCTGTCCAGATCCTTCCCGTCATTGACCTGAATTGTGTGTCCATCACAGCTTTGGATCGTCCATGTTCGCGACAGGGAAGTCTGCGTTGCGACTCTCGATGTACTTGATAGAGATTAACAAAAGTGACTATGCAGGGTGGTGTTTCACCAAGTTCGTTCTTCAAATTACGAAACGATTTTACCAACGACATGAACACGTTCTTGTGTTTATGCCAATCACAAGAACGTATCAACGGGTGTAATGTAAAGTTGTTCGTAACTTATGAACGAACTGGTGAAACACCACCCAGGTTAATTTATTGTTTGCCGAGAAGTGCTCTACAAAAAATGTCAACTCATCTTTGCAGAGTTGTTACCTGCATTCATGGTAGACATATGAATGAAAACTGATAGAAGTTGTTAGAAACAATTAAGCCTTTTCTTATGAGAATTGGCCCCCAAAACCTACAAATGGGGAGGAAGTAACGTGGAATGAACAATTTAATATATTATTCACTGATCAAAAAGAATGAATATGCTACAGTTAGTATTATATTAATATATATATTTTTTTTTACAAGGATCCAATTCTTCAAAAAACAAAAAAAACAAACAAAAAACGGAATAGGAACGGCCCCATTGCCTTACTTCTTTATTTTTTCAAGTTCGAGTTGAGTACAGAGTTCAAGTTCATTCTACAATTCCTTTAAAAAATATTACATAACATCCGTAAAATAAACAATCAAACATTCCCTTGGGAAGAATTGAATTGAATAAATCTTATTATTCTAATTTTTACAAAGGATCCTACCCTTAAGAAAAAAAATGGAGTACGGATACGAACATGCTTTTTGTTTCATTTTATCCCAATTCTATGTTCAAACACTTCATTGTTTACGAGTGTTTTAGAAAGAGAGCCAGGCATATGAGACCGCATGGAGGGGAGGGGGGGGGGGGGTTCTAGGTGGTGGCGGGGAACAGAAAAGCATGTGGGGACAAAGGAGTTTTCAGTATTTTGCAGTCCTTCAAATGCAGAAAGAAAAAAAAAAAAATTGGAGCATTCTCGTGTGCACCCCATTCAGAATGAAAAGATATGTTATTTATTAAGTTATAATTAATTTGCAGCCCTAAGTAATAATATCTTTCTAATTTTCATTTCATTTTTCCATATATTATTACTCCGCAAGCCGGAGTACATGGCAAAATTTGTTCGCTTCGCATATAAAACAAAAACAATTACAAGAAAATACAAACATGACAATTCAATGCAAAATACAAATACGATTTTTGCAAAAATGCTTCCGGAGATAGCACCTCGCGTGTTAAACAGTAAAGCATGACTTGCATATAATAAAACGGTATATTTGCGAACCTTGAAAATTTGAAATATAATAGGTTAATCTTAGAGAATAACATACAGCTCAGGTTAAAAAAATTCGCACAATCAATATTAGCTTGGGCAAAATTAAAACCCTAGGCACCCAGTACAAAGATCAACAATATGCACAAGCTGCATAGCTAGTATATTTGAAGTTTTGGGAAAGTCCTTATATTCAAAAGAAAAAAATTGGTTTTCGTTATTGTTGACGTGATGGGATTGTAATAGGTGCATGCACGAGAGTGATGAGAGAGAGAGATGAGAGAGAGGAAGAGTGGGTGAGAGGGGGGAGGAGCATTAATATTTTTCTGAAAATTTTGCAAGCATTACCTTTCTTGATGTCGTGCATATAACATGCTTATTCTGGAGCTCATTATATTTCATCGTATCCCCAAATAATGTCTATTGGTTATCAGTTACATCACTGCTTAAAATCACTTGACGCATGCATGTTGACCCTGTAACTTACTTTGCACTTGTTGTCCCCGATCATGGTAATTACCCGTTGTAAGTCTGGCGCTGTAAGGCCTGATATGGTAGGGAATAATACATTAAATATTGCTTGGAATATTATTGAGAGCATTATAAGGCAAACATCAACGATAAAGAACAATCCAAACGGCCTCCTGCAAAATTGATTGAATAATCCACCCCCCCCCAACAACAAACAAAGTAAAAAAATAAAAAATGACGACAATGATGCTATAATTCCTTGTATTCAATTATTAAGGAACACTCATGTTTTTAGCGTTAAAACGCTATTTTGACTATTTTCACTACAAATTTAGCTAATTTTCTTGCGTTCGTCAAATCAGTAAAAGTGTTTTTCTTAAGACATATATTTAGAAATAAAACTATTTAAAACACATATTTTAACTATTGATTGTTATTATACTTCTATGTTTTTTTCCTTATCCGTAAGTTTTTGTTTGATGGTGTTATTTACAATGTAGTATAAATTGACGAAATACCTCATGTATGGATCCACCTGGACAGATATTCAGCTTCCAACAAAACCCTACTGCAAGAAGGGTGAGAAAGTGGTGAAGAATGGAAGAGATGATTTGAGACAAATAGGACAGAGGAGAGACAGAGAGAGAAAAAGAAAATGAAGAGAGAGAGAGGGGGGGGGGGGGAGGTAATGAGCGGGATAATTAGACGGGTAAGGGGAGAGAAGAAAAAAGTGGAGATAGAGGTTAGAATCACATGATTGTACATTGAAAGCTGGCTTCTTTTCAGTCAGACCAGAACTTAAAAAAAGAAAAATACATGTAATGGCCGGGACTTCAGGCCACATGTTAAAAAAAAAAAAAAAAAAAAAAAATCAAAAATGCAGTTTATCTTTTCATCATAATCACGCATCAGTCACTATCTCTAAATGTTTGAGTGAAAGTCCTTCACTTCCGAATCATCAATTTCAATCTCGATTTTTTTTTAAAATTTTTGTAGTGGTCACACATTTGAACATAATACAATTAAAAATTAAAATATAATATATTAGGCATAATACATACATAGAACATATCCCTGAAAACGTTTAATACACATTCATACAAAACATTGATGTCGCTACTACTCAGTCATTTTAAATGAATTCAAGTATACTGATATTAAAATAGATTCTATTATACTGCATCTTAGACTAGTCGCACGCTAAACTCCAAAGCATGAATCAGATTTATTGAATATAAAAAATTCGGGGAGTCATATAACATTGTAGTTGTGCTGATTAAAAAAAAATGAACAGAAATATCTTAGCCTCCATCCTTTGAGCGTCGGGATATCAAACTCTTCAAGTTTCATGTCGGATATCTTCGGGAATCCAATCGAAATGTTTGGCGAGGATCCATTTCTTTCCCTTACGTGCGCATTCTTGTTTCTTAGAAGTATGAAAGAATTAGAATACAGCCTATGATCTTCTGATGGTCAATTTGAGATGTGTGCTCGACGTTGTTTTAGCTCAATAGACTGTGCAAGCTATGGTTTGTGTGGTACGTTCGTTGGCCATGTTGGCTGTGCATTCGCTGAATGAACGATTCGGTGTTATAAATTATATAACAGTGCAAGCTAATCATTTACAACGAGATCCGAAGTCCAAACGTAAACTAAACCCACTGACTGTCGTTTTGTCACTGTACACACAGTAGGGCGAAGAGCGGGGGGTTATATGGAACATTTTTCACAAAAATGGACCGTAAAACAAAAGGTGGATTTATTTCAAGAAACAATTATGATCGGCTTGAGGTCTATATCTGTATATGCTACAAATGTACCCCATAAAATTCTTAAACTTATTGAAATGGTTTCGGAAAAAAATCCATCTTCAACAAGACCATGTCAAGTGTTCCAACTAACCCCATAACACGGGGTTAGTTGGAACATGGTATGGGGTAAGTTTGAAACTTGTGCATGGTATCTTAAAGATTAATATTTAAATTATCTAAAACATTATTGCATGGGTTCAGCTAACTTTGCTTTATTGATTCCAATTAAAATATTAAAGATTGGTGTTCAATATTTTTTTTAAACTTCATGTTTTATTACATCTGATAGCATCCCACTGACTAAAGATTTCTTAAGTCGCTGTGAAGAAGCATTCTGCATAAAAATTGTCCAATTTGCTAAACTAATATACATGTATAGAGATATTTCGGAACAACGTCACTGAATTATATGATTTTTTATTTTTTGTTTCAGGCTGAAACTATTTACTTTAGTACATGTTCCAACTAACCCGCTTTTCAAAACTGTCCAACTAACCCCAAGAGGCCCCATTGACATTAAGGTTTACAGCACAAAAGAGGGACAACAACATGCCATATATTTAACCTTGTTTTGTAGCTTGGTATATAACTGTTTTGTTTATACCTCAAAAAACAGGCAAACTTAATTTATGATCTTCTTTGAGATAATAAAACATTTTGTAAAAGTGACAAAATTTACTCAGAGGTTGAGAAAAACAACATTGCTTTTCTTAAAAACTTTCACGAGGCTTTGAAGCACGTGTGCTGTCTAAAATGTGTGGATGGCAGTTGTAAATAGGCAACAACCTGAGGTGTAGATTTGCATTAAAATATATTTATAGGCCCGTTAAAGAAAATTACAATAGTTTCAACTAACCCCTTGTTCCAACTAACCCACCTCTCCCTATATCAATGCCTAGGATCCTTCGTGTATGGTTAATGGTAAATAAGGTTGCTGTTTCCCGCTTGCCAATCTTGAAATCATCGAATCCTGTTTAATATGTACCACCAAAGTTCACTGCATGACCTTTATTCATTATATTTGTGAATATAATCGCGTTATTGTCATTATCAATGACGATGACTAGGATTTTTTTGTATATATAAAATCAAATATCGCCTCTATATAGTATAATCTCAGTTAAAGAGACGCTTCATCCGATTATTATTAGGAACAAACAATTCCGCAATTACACGCAAATGCACTCCTAAGGCCGTGGAACCGCGCCTTTGAAAGTGCTGATTTCAGCTTACTAGAAGAGCTGAACAGCTACTTGTATTTATAGAAGTGTACACAAATGCATTGGCAGGCTGTGCGCAAAATGAATTTTGTATTGATATTGTAGAAATTTAATGATATCTTAGATTACAGCACTAAAATGAAGATGGAAAAAAAAAAATTGCCGAAGAAAAGCTCATTTTCCATGCTTTATGGAAATATTACACATTTCCATGGTTGCTTTGAATAATCGTCCATAACAATAAAAAAATTGTTTCCCTGACTGTACCATTTTTATTTCATAAGACTGTACAGTGCGTCCCGGATAAAAAAGTAAAGCCCAAATTTGAGAGCCTCATATCAAATTGTATAGTATTATGTGACATTAACTTTATTCTGTGGTGAAAGAATAACTCATATACTATCCCACTGATACCAAAACGTTATAACCTGTGCTCTCATGGATGACTGAGTACTTCAAGCTTTCAAAACCTTCCGTCAAATGAGCTTGTACCAAGTTTGGCAGAAGCAAAACCCGGCTATCGAAATCATTCTTTGATTTATTGAGGAAGCCTTCCTAGGTTCCATTCGAAACAACGGGTTTCTTGGGACTACTGAAATGCAAGGGTTGTTTTTTACCCAAATTTGTTACAAATCAATTTTAATACTCGTTTCTTGAAAGCCAAAGTGCTCGGTCTTCCGTCACAGCACATAGGGGTACATGCAGGTAATAGGGCCCCCTAAGCCTCATTTCCTAATTTGCATAAAATTACGAAATGACACACAGTCTAATCTTTGTTTATATGGAATCAATAACTACTGCTCTTACTTTTATTGTGAAGAAAAACAATTATCACCACCCCCCTGTTCTGCAATATTCAAATGTTTGACGTCATTACCAAAGTGCCCATATTACCTGCATGTGCAGGTTATATGGGCACATGTATTTAATGTATGTTTTTAAAAACGACAATGGACTCTACCATGTCTGGAAATTTTGCTTAAAATGTTGAAATCATTAACTTCAAGATATAATTTTTGAAAATTATAGACCTTCAGTAAATCCTTGACTATAGATTTCATTGTTATTATTTTGTATATTATTCCTTTTTTAATATATTTAAATATTATTTTCATTATACAAGTCAATATGGCCTACAATAAGTTATTTTTTTAATTACTGTGAATATACCCTTAAAAAAATCGTTAGCAAATAGATTGATGCCTCATTCCCAATACTAAGTACCAGAATCATTTCCGCCATTTGGATGTCCCATATTTACCTGCACTAATGTTGCTGTTCAGGCAAGCATTCAATGCCAAATTGAAAACCCCTTCACTAAAACAAATTGACCTGATACACGCTAAGTTATGATCAATTATGAAACTATAAGCTTACTTAAAATATACAAAACAATTGAGGTTACCCCCTTCAAACACTCTTTCACCTCACTCTGTGAAATATCAAATTTTACATCAGGGTTTAAAAAAAATGCCGTAAGTTTACCTACCTTGTTGGTTTTAGCAATTTTCTCAGGTTCTTTTCTCAGAAGAAAATTTCGGCATCAGATGCTCTCCGAACGATATATTTTCGTATACCGATTCATTGAACAACATTATGGTTGCTCACTCCCGTGTCACTGGTCACCGGTCGGACTGGCACGTCATGATTTACTTCAGGTGGCCCATATTACCTGCTGGCCCATATACCTGCAAATGTACCCTAATCATGAAATCACTGGATAGACATTGAGTTTTTTTACATCCTTAACATGAAATAAAAATTAATGTCACATGAGTTTTAAAGTTTTTCAAAGAGCCTCTTAACTTATCTGGGACACATTGTATTATTGCCTTAATTTATCATGATTTTCTGATTCACAGCAGACACCTTAATTCATTTAATTATTTTTGCTTTCTGTTGTCTCTTTAGTGTGCTCCTCACCCTGATGGCCGCTAAGTTCGTGAAGGCTAAGCAAATTAACGTTACAATTAATTATAAACTATATGTTACAAGCGTGCAATATGTGCCTCTTTTATTCTTGGCTGGATATAAAGGCATGAAATTAACTCCATGATTTTCATCTTTCGTTTGGTGTAGCTCAATATATTATTTCACTTTGGAAGTACGGCGCAACTTGCAAGGCAATAATTACCCAATAAAAATCAAAAGAACCGAAAATCTAGAACCAAGATTATTAAAAGTGAGAAAATGAGAGAGAGAGAAGAGAGAGCGAGAGAGAAGATTTGAGAGTGAGTTGTGTTTGATAAGGTTGTGTCACTTTAAGTATAGGGGCGCCATTTATGGGTGTGCAATTATTTGATAATTTTATGTTTCTAGTTTTACCTTTGGTCACCGGTTATAGGCTGATGCGCTTTAAAATATCATTGCTTTGTGAGGGAGAGAGGACGAATTCAGATAGATGAGAAATAGAGAGAAGGCATTATTATGGGAAGCGACAGGGAGTAAGACATAATACAAGAGAGCGAAGAGATAGAGACAGAAGAGAGAGACGAGAGGAGAGAGAGAGAGGAAGAAGAGAGAGGAAGAGGGAGAGACATATGAGAAGTGCGAGAGGAGAAAGAAGCAGAAGTAAAGTCATTGGTGTGACTGAGCGAATGAAAGAAGATATGAAAACTCCTCCTTCTTCTCTTAGGGAATATCTCAGTATTTACTTCTGACAGAATACCAATTTATTACACATGGGTTAAGAGTGACAAATGTAGATTAATGTCCTTTCAAATAACATTAGTGTTGGGGCTGGCTGGGGCTCGAACTACGAACTTTGAAATAGTCATGGATTCGACGCAGACAGAAGGTCTAAAAGAAGATCAGTAGAACGGTTTTTGAAAAGCGCCCTCTTAATTCAATCCCCACTTACTAACCCTATCCACGAAACCAAGACATCTCCCTAATACCTTCCGTGGTATTTTTTTTTCTTTTCATGCGTGACGGCATTAATCCAATATTTTCCTTCTCGTCCTGACTTAACTGAATGTTACCTTGATCTTAGCGATCTGTCCTACTACATTCCCGACGGCACCTGCTGCTCCGCTCACTAGGACAGTTTCTCCTGGTTTAGGATCAC
>CALNVZ010003434.1:7988038-8146489 GCA_940671915.1 Paracentrotus lividus | reverse complement strand
TTGTTACAAAAAAAAGAAAGCAGGGGAAATTGCTTGTATATTTGCCATAAAATTTTATTCTCAAACTCACTCAGATGAGATGTCCAATAAGATGAAGCCAAGTTGACCAGGAAGTAAGGAAGAAAAATTAAACTTTAATTTCATTGGTGAGCAGTCTACGGGTGCAGATCTGCGAGTTGATGATCCAAGCAAAATGCGATTACGTAACCGGTATTACCCAGTTGCTGTATGTCCGGACAGGTTGTTTATCCGGACAGACGATTTTGACCAGCCATTTGAAAAGGTTTACAAGCAATCTTTTTGTAGTTTTTTGGAACAAAGTGATAGAAAATATTCTACACATCAAATATTGATGAAGATAAGCATCATTCAACATATATTTTTGGCTTAATCCTGAGACAAACAAGCAGGCTTCATTTTTGTTAAGTGTCCGGACAACGGGCCCCCCATCCTACGGTAAACGTTTACAGCTAGCTAGTATTGGCAGAAAGTTTCTCCGATCTGCCCTTTAGGCCAGGCCCCCTCTAGTACTTTTTTATCAGGTTTGGTTTGGATACTTCAGGCAAAGTAAACTAGGAAGTAAAGAATTGGGGGGGGGACTATGTCTACCGAGCACAGGAACCTAGTTCTATTTGACAATCAGCTGGGTCTTGGGAGGGTAGGTGTGAGGTGCGCCTTTGTCCCCTCTTGTTTACTTCTCTTCTTCTTTTCTTTCTTCTTTTTCTTTTTAATTCCCAAAGTAGCGAAACAAGATGTAGTAATAATAGGTTTTTTAAATTTATTATTTATCTAGACCTGGGTTATTATCCAGTTAATAAAATTCTACTGTTATCTCAAGTCTAAGTTGATTATCCTTCTAAAATTTTTATATTACATACGGTCGTCTTATTCCAATTTAAAAAAAAAAAAAAAAATACGCGCAACGAACAAAATAGCTACTGACATGAAAACATGTTCATTTTCATGAATTTACTTTAATGCCAAATAATGGATATTGAATTCTAATTGGCCAAATTATCGATGGGTGAAATCATTGAGGGCCTTAAAGGCGGTTCAAGATAAAATATATAAAGGCTATTAAAAGATTAGAATTTTCACTAATATTCTACATGACATACTATTGAAGCCCAATGTAGAAGCTAATTGAAATATAGGTGGTTGTTACCGTATAAATCCAATTAAACCTAGCAGAGTCTTCCTCAATGCATAACTAGATTGCTTACAAATTAAACTTTAATAATTTGGAAAATTATTATAAGAAGAACAATAATACCTAAACTCCATTTTCATACATCTTAAATAATTAACGATTCTGATTCATTATTAAAACATAAATCGTTATTTGTTCCAATCTAAATTATTGCGTAATAGTACAACCTATACTTTATGGTACTGTTTTCTAACTATCATTAAGCAATTTAAGTGTATAAGACGGTGTTTAGTTAATTTGAAAAAAATAATTTTGCCTATATTACTGCATTTATTGAGAAATAAGGCTGTGATAATTAAAACTTGACTTATTCAAAACTTCATATTCAAATCTTATTATAATATCAGGACGTGATGAATAACAATATAAAATGCGACTTTCCAAAAAGACCTTCTAACTTTTTTCCAAACGCAAAAGTTGATCAGTTTACGCGTTTCAAACTCGATAAAATCAATAAAAATGAGTTTGTTGAACGAAAATTTCGATGACATGTCGAATAATACTTCATATTTATTCATCAACGAACCATTTTTATTCCTGGAAAATACTGCACACGAAGTAGATAAGCTTATTTATAAGTTTTCAAATACACAATTTTGAATAACGCAAACATTAGCCTAAAAAATATTATTAAAAAAAAATGAAACCAAATCAATAACTGTGAATACACACATAGAGAAAGTCTCTTTCAGATAAAAACAAAAAATATAAATAGTGTTAGTTTGAAATATATCGAATTTACTCGAAAGATAGAATTCCATTATCTTTAAATTCGTTTTATCGTAAAATCAAGATAAGCATAAAAAGCTATATGGGTCAGACTTACTAGGATTCGAGGGGATCTTTTTGGTCGATTTTGAAGAGCGAATAAAGTGGATGTCAGCGAATTGTTAAAAAATGGAAGGAATGACAATAAGCTCTCAGAATATCATTTACTTCTCATTAAACAAAAACGGCTTGGAAGAGCTATTTACGTGCTACTCTACTTTACAAGTGAATAAAACGCGAGCGAGAGCGAACTCTACTTTACAAATTAGAGAGAGAGAGAGAGAGAGAGAGAGAGAGATTTGAGAGTGGTTGTGTTTGATAAGGTGTGTGCACCTTAATGCGGCGGTCACAACTCGCCGTACCATCGACGTGCAACTCCCTACGATGGATTTCGTAGAAAATTCGTGCAGCGGAGGTACCTCGCAGGTACAATGCATGTACGACGCGCAGGAAGTTTTTACAATACCCTTACTATAGAATTGCTGGAATCGCAGAAGTTGAATTAGGACCTGTGCGTGCATTGCACATACAACGCAGGCTACGTCGATGGCACGTGCCCCGTAGCCTACGACGAGTTGTGACCGCCGCATAAAGTATAGGGGCGCCCTTTATGGGTGTGCCAAATTACTGATAATTCATGTTTCTAGTTTACCTTTTGTCACCGGTTATAGGCTGATGGTAAAATAATTAATTGCCTTTGCTGAGGGAGAGAGAGAGAGTGAATTCAGATAGAGAGAAATAGAGAGAAGGCGATTATTATTGGGAAGCGAGAGGGAGTAAGACATAATACAAGAGAGCGAAGAGAGAGAGAGATAGAGAGAGAGAGAGAGAGAGAGAGAGAGAGAGAGAGAGAGAGAGAGAGAGAGAGAGAGAGAGAGAGAGAGAGAGAGAGAGAGAGAGAGAGAGAGAGAGAGAGAGAGAGAGAGAGAGAGAGAGGGAGAGAGAAAGCGAGAGAGAGACAGGCAGAGAGAGAAAGGGGCAAGAGGGAGACAAAGAAAGCAGTAAGTAAAAGTTCATTGGTGTGACTGAGCGAATGAAAGAAAGATATGAAAACTCCTCCTTCTTCTCTCTATGAATTCTGGGGGTGCGAGAAAAGGTATTAAAAAAAAAGAAAAAAAAAAATGAAAAATAAAAAAAAAAAAAAAAGAAAGAAAAGAAAGAAAGAAAAGAAGAAATAAACATTATTTTATACAATTATGCACCGAAGATATCGATGTTGATACCAGAATTTTTCTATAAAGTACAAAATATATATGTTGTAAAGATTATACCAAACATAAGCGACGTTCATTATTTTAATGAATTAGAACAAAAAGGGTATGAGCAAAAGTCAGCATTCATGCATTGATCAGCATAATTAATTATTATAACATAAATGTTTATTATTTTTGATGAATTATTTAAGGATATATTTAAGGCATATTACTATATTAAAAATGTTTCTCCTATCCACTGAATGACAAAATTTCAAGAAAGACACCAAAGATCAATTTCAGTTCTGTGAAAATGTAATAATTTGAGTTGTATTTCAACAACAAAAATTGATTAGTTTTAATTTATTACGGTTAATTAAGTTAATGGGGTTTGTCTAAATGTGTCTTTATGCCAATAATTATGCAAATGAGCTAAGTCTCATATTACATGTACCCTACTTTAATGGTACATCTTATTGCTAATGTAACAGAAACAACTTAGTCTCTAAATTACTAAAATAAATTAATATACATGATATAATGCTGACACCTGTCAAGTGAAATGTTTTGTGCGTTTTGTAAGTTCCTATCGTTAATATATATTTTACAGGCGGTATCATATTTGTTTACTGATTTGTGTTTTTTTTTTGGTAATTCAGAATGTCCAGAGGGTAAAACATAGACTTTGGTAACAGCCTTTTTCCCCTTTGAGTTTCAGAATGAGTTAAACTTTGACGACAGCCTTCCCTGTGTTAGCTCCAGTGAAGAGTTCAGTGAAGGCTGTGAACATATTATCAAAACCATCCGTCCTGTGTTCTCGAACCTTGATCTTCCCCTGTGGATAGATGAATAGTGTGAAAACAAAAGATTATTGTGGACCATCATTTCCAGTGAAGCATCTAGGCTTCATGCAGTTGCCAAAACAATTGTATGGATATAAAGTCAAGGGGGAAAAGGATGTTTAGTTCATTACGTTTTAAGGAATAATATTTAATATCAGTGTGGGTACTATTTTTTTGTTGTTGTTGGAATTCCGTCTTTTTGACCAGTCATGTAGAATAATTATTAATAAACGCCCCCTATTGTGACCAGCTTTGAAACATCAGGCACAAACTCGCTCCTGTTCCGCCCCATACGCACCCTATTCATTTTAGTTATTGGGTGTCCAGACAGGTCGGGTGTCCGGACAGTCTATTTTTATTGGCCATTTGAATAGGTTTACATGTAATGTTTTTGTAGGTTTTTAGCACAAAATGGTAGAAAATATTGTGGAGAACAAATATTGATGATGATAAGCATTATTTAATTTATATTTTTGGCTTATTCTAAGGGCAAAAAACATTGCTTCAATTTTGTTAAGTGTCCGGACACCCAACCCCCCATCCTACATTTTATTTAATAAGGGGGAGGGTGAGAAGTTGAATGGCTGCAACCTCTTCCCTCCATTACGCCAGCGGCACTGACATTGCGCGGAAGCATGTAGCTCTAAATGTTACCAATAATAATGAAAATTCCCTCGCGTTTATCCCCAAGTAGATTTCAATCAATCAATCCTCACGTTGATTTCTATCCTTCCAGTTTATGCCATGTTCTATAGCTTCTAATCACTCGAGCATTGAAATCTCCGTCAATGGTTCTCTGAGACACACATCGACATAAGGGCTTGCTAAAGCTCAGTCAGTAGAGTGCCTGTCTAGTAATCAGGAGGACTTGGGTTCGAATCCCGATGAATCCCATTTTCTTTGCAAATATTTTATACTTTACATGTATATTTCTGGTCAGTTCCATTCTTTCAAGTCGATAATAATGTATTTTACCTCTTTGACCCACGTTGCCAGTGCAGTGATTGCTTCAGCCCAGCGTGCTGCGTATCTCGTAACGATGAAACCCTCCATCTTCAACTGACTGAACACAAACTTTCCATAGACAGCAGGCACTGTACAAGAAGGAGATAAACTAATTAGGTACACTCTAAAAGATGCAGGGTGACAATTACCCTATTTTTGGTCATACCCAATGCGATTCCGAGTATGATTTATGATATTGGAAAGTTAAAGTAGATGTCAAATACCTCCTGATAGCTATACTCCTGAGGAATTTAACGCGATAAATACCCTCTCGGGCTATATATGCGAGCCCTGCATACCCGGACAAATAATTATCCTAACCAAAAAACTACACCCTCTTTATGGATGATATCTAATGATAATCCAAGTCTTGTGAAAATTAAAGGTTGAACTCACGTTTCTCAGGTTCTTTCAAGTTGTATCCTGAAATTGCTCCACAGCAAGAGATACGACCATATAATTTCATGTTCATGACTGCAGCCGTGGCAAACTCTCCACCAACCTGAAAGAAAGTTAGAAAGAGAAAAGCATGGCTCAATGGTATGCGTCGATGAAAGATTTCTGTGTTAGAAGAGTTTGTAATTATTCTTGGTTAGGGTGGTTGATTGGGTTTTGACAGAGGTGCATCAACCATAATGATTATTTACGTCTGCAACCAACGTTTAACGTTACCATCCGAAGGACGTGATTAAGATTGGAACCTGGTTCTGATCTTCGTTTGTTTTGTTATTGCTCTACCAACTCCTGTATCCCCCAAACTACCAGGTAACTTTAGGTCTCAGATTGTGGCATTTGAGTTACGAAAGAGTTATAGTAAATAGTGGTAGTATTTTACGAGCTGTGATTGGTTGAAAGGGTGTCACGTGTCGTTCAACATTCTGGTATGTTGAACGCTTTTTTGTTATGTTGAACGATTTTTTGTTATGTTGAACGGTTTTTACCTGTGTTAAAATGAATGGTGAAATCGATTGCCTTGTTGCGCAAGCGCGTAATAACAGTAGAAATGGTGCGCACAACAATAGATACGCGGAGCAACAATATACGTCACAATAGCTTAATTAGCACCAAAATTTTGGCAAACATTTGCAAAGATAAAACCAGATTAGGCAAGGTCAAAGATCTAGGGGTCTATTTACTATAATAAATAGTGCATGCATCTATTAATGCAACATTACTGACTATGTGAACTCCAAATACTAAATTATCCCTCGGGCACATCTGTTTCACCTCGGCCTACGGCCTCGGTGAAATAAATGTGCCCTCGGGATAATTTAGTATTTGTCGTGCACATAATCTAGTATGTTGCATGGTAGAACATGCGCTATTTATATAATGCAACTTGCATACATGAATAACCCTATTTCATATCCTCATTCCAAACGATATGGTAGGCCTAATTCATTTAATCACATAATTATTTGGCATCCGTTAGGATTTTATAATGAGGACTATGTCGCTTTCCATGATCGAGGAGTATACTAAAATATTTAACATTAATTTTTGATCTGTTTTGTATTAAATCCGTGACTTACTTATATACCATTTATATTCACCAAATATGCTGAACAAAACATGGCGGAAGCGTACATGAGGTAATGAAGGCTTTACCTTTCTTTCTACTTTATCCCGTTCTTCAAATTCACCATGTAAATTGATGATACTGTTGATCAGAATAGACAGAAACGTAAGTGATCAAATCACGAGATGATTATCAAGTGCAACTTACATTGTCGAAATAGACATAATACCGTCTGGAGCGAGTTCTTTGAGCTTAGCATCAAGATTCGGTGTCGTCTTGTAGTTGAAGACTTCATCGAAGCCAAGTTCCTTGAGGTATGCAAGGCTTCTCTTCACTTCCAGCAGAACCGATACCCGACATCCTGCCAGATAGGATAAAACGTGGGAGTTATAAATGCAAAGGAGAAGGTCTTTCTGGGGGTCTTTGTAGTCTTTTGCTGACCCCTCCACTCAAAGCCCTTGATAGATTTAAGCTTAGTTTAGAGTGTAAGGAGGTCAACAAAATACCACACCCACCACACACCAGACACACACGCACACAGACACAGACACACACACACACACCACACACACACACACACACACACACACACAGCACACGCACAACACTCACAACACACACCACACCACACACAAACAAACATATCAATTCTAGTTGTAAACTTAAGAGGAAGAGGGCGCTATCATCTAAGCAAATCAAACGCTGCCATAGACATTTTGTATTTTGCACAGGTTTTTCACTTTGTTTTCTTGATTATGGCGAGCAACTACCTTTTTCAAAGAAATGATGCAAACTTGAAATAAGTCGCTAAGAGTCTTTTTTTTCAAAAATAGGAATAACTTACTGCCAAATGGGAAAAATAGTCTGTCCACTTGTGTCAATTCGAAATCCTAATCAGATCAAATTCCTGTACAATATGGCCAATTTGCTCTCAAAATAGCTCATACGCACATAATTATCTTCCTGGATAACGCTAATTTATAATTACAGCCTTAATGGATCAAGCCGTTTTTAAAAGCTTGAATTCTCACCTTTCCAGAGATGGTAAATTCATTTCGATTGCGTTAAGAAAAGTCATGTCACTTTCAACATTATCACAACAGAATCTTTACTCGCATGGCGATATTTCCGCATATTACATGCAATATCGCATGTGGACGGCGTCTTCGCAAGAGGGGTACAGATCACTACTTATATCAATTAATCGTTTGGAACATCAATCTATGTGAATAAAGATTCTGATTACAACTTCATCACAATAATGTTATAAGCTTGCCCAAATGTGTATTTCCTCCATCTCGGTCTGGAGAATCCTATTAACTAACAACATGATAAAAGTTCATTAATTTCTTTCATCTCCATGTACGAGTAGATTGCCTGAACCGAAACGGATAATACCATTCCAGCTGCAGGGAAGTCTTCTTAAGCGAGTTTTTTGTGAGCTAATTTATTATTGCAGCCAGCTGTATAGATTTCTACGCTTTCAGTCGTATTTCCAACGTCGCTTCGTTGCGTCTGACCTCTTAGATAATGGAGCGCCCTTGTTAATTACGATATAAGCCGCACATTGGTATACGTTACTTTACATTTTACATAGAGTAGAATTGATATGTAACACCAAAACAAAATAATTGTGAAATTCATCTCTGCAGTTGTTCTCGGGTAATACGTTGATTTTCAATAGCTAAGGTTTCTAATATCAAGATGCGCACATCAATCCAATGACTGCCTATTTCAGAATTTGGCGCGGAGGCCTACTTAAAGCTTGATAGCAGTATTTACTTCTGACAGAATACCAATTTATTACACATGGGTTAAGAGTGACAAATGTAGATTAATGTCCTTTCAAATAACATTAGTGTTGGGGCTGGCTGGGGCTCGAACTACGAACTTTGAAATAGTCATGGATTCGACGCAGACAGAAGGTCTAAAAGAAGATCAGTAGAACGGTTTTTGAAAAGTGCCCTCTTAATTCAATTCCCACTTACTAACCCTATCCACGAAACCAAGACATCTCCCTAATACCTTCCGTGGTATTTTTTTTTTCTTTTCATGCGTGACGGCATTAATCCAATATTTTCCTTCTCGTCCTGACTTAACTGAATTTTACCTTGATCTTAGCGATCTGTCCTACTACATTCCCGACGGCACCTGCTGCTCCGCTCACTAGGACAGTTTCTCCTGGTTTAGGATCACAGATATCCAGGAGGCCAAAATATGCTGTCACACTGAGACAAGAGAAAATATATCCCGTATTACGAAAATTAATGTTAAAGAAATTTGGTAGCATGTTCTTTCACGTGATGAGATTATGTGACTTATGTGATTTGCATGACATACTGCAACGTCAAAAGAATTACCAGGAAAGGGTTAAACAGAACAATATAAATGAAATATAAGATTCAGTACTGTTCAGCTCAACCTCATTTATTGCTTATCTGTTGGATGTCTCTGAGTGGTTCAGATATCTTCCACTGAGAATATTCCCTGTGCCTATATCTGCTGTCTCCGAAGAGTCCGAACTGAAGGAGGTGTCTGAAACTTTATGACTATGGAAACCATCTAGGTTACAAAGACCAACCCGGTTAAGCTAAATAGCACTTTAATCTAACAATAGATAAGCAACATAATGTATCATCTTCTTCAGAAAGTTTAAGGGCTTATCTCAATAGAGGAGACAGGAGACAAAAAAAAAAAATGTCTTGCGCTTTCACCAATTACTAAAAAATTTCGGAGAATCGAGAAAAGTTGTGGTGACGTCTCCGCGACTGCAAAGTCTCGAAGTCGCGAAGTCGCGAAGTCTCAGTGGTCAATGAGATATGCTTAGTACTCACCCAGGCATCCCGATCGTTCCAACAGAATAAGATCTTGGCACCTCTTCAGGGAGTGGAGGCATCTTGTCCAGATCCTTCCCGTCATTGACTGAATGTGTTGTCCATCCAGCTTTTGGAATCGTCCATGTTCCGACAGGGAAGTCTGCGTTGCGACTCTCGATGACTCTGATAGAGATTAACAAAAGTGACTATGCAGGGTGGTGTTTCACCAAGTCGTTCTTCAAATTACGAACGATTTTACCAACGACATGAACACGCTCTTGTGTGTTATGCCAATCACAAGAACGTATCACCAGTGTATGTAAAGTTGTTCGTAACTTACGAACGACTTGATGAAACACCACCCAGGTTAATTTATTGTTTGCCGAGAAGTGTCTACAAAATAATGTCAACTCATCTTTCAGAGTTGTTACATTCATGGTAGACATATGAATGCAGAACTGAATAGAAGTTGTTAGAAACACATTAAGCCTTTTCTAATGAGAATTTAGCGCCCCAAACCTACAAATGGGGAGGAGTAGTACGTGGAATGAAGCAATTTAATATATATCAACTGATCAAAAAGAATTGAATAATTGCTACAGTTAGTATTATTATATATATATATATTTTTTTTACAAGGATCCAATTCTTCAAAAAACAAAACAAAACAAACAAAAAACGGAATAGGAACGGCCCCATGCTTTCGTTTTATTTTTTCAAGTTCGAGATCGAGTACAAGTTCAAGTTCATTTCTACAATTCCTTAAAAAAATATTACAATACACATCGTAAAATAAACAATCAAACATTCCCTTGGGAAGAATTGAATTGAATAAATACTTATTATTCTATTTTTACAAGGATCCTATCCCTTAAGAAAAAAAAATGGTAACGATACGAACATGCTTTTGTTTCATTTTATCCAATTCTATGTTCAAACACTGCATTGTTACCGAGTGTTTTAGAAGAGAGCAGCATATGAGACCGCATGGAGGGGAGGGGGGGGGGGTACTAGGTGGTTGGCGGGGAACAGAAAGCATGTGGGGACAAGGAGTTTCAGTATTTTGCAGTCTGTTCCAAATGCAGAAAGAAAAAAAAAAATTGGAGCATTCTCGTGTACACCCCATTCATGAATGAAAAGAATGTTATTTATTAAGTTATAATTATTTGCAGCCCTAAGTAATAATATCTTTTTAATTTTCATTTCATTTTTCATTTATTTATTACCTCCCAAGCCGAGTACAATGGAAAATTTGTTCGTTTGCATATAAAACAAAAACAATACAAGAAATACAAACATGACAATTCAAATAGCAAATACAAATACGATTTTGCAAAAATGCTTCCGAGATAGACTCCGTGTTAAACAGTTAAAGCATGACTTGCATACAATAAACGGTATATTTGCGAACTTGAAAATTTGAAATATATACACACAGAAAAAAATAAGTGTCAAAGCGACACGATCAGTGGCTCGTGATGACCAGACTACAATAAAGAGTCACATGTTCCTATCTAAAGGAGTCGACATGACTCTACGGAGTCAGCATAATACATCATGCAGAGTCTACGTGATCCACTGTGGACCTCGAGGTTTTGCAAGTGCTAATCAGAGTCACAGATTTCCTCTATTGGAGTCAGCATGACTCCTTTATGGGTCACAATCTTATTTTCACTATAAAAAGGAGTCGGGGAAAAAGGTATCATAGAGAGTCTCTGTGACCCTCTATAATCCTCATGATTCAAGAAAGTAACAATCAGAGTCGGGATGTCTCCTTTTGGTGTCTAAATAACTCTTTCGAAGAGTCACTTTTGTATGACTATAAAAAGAGTCAGGGAAAGGTATCTTAGAGAGTCTCTTTGACCCTCTATAATCCTCATGATTTGAAAAAGTAACAATCAGGGTCGGGATTTCTCCTTTTTGGTGTCCAAATAACTCTTTCGAAGAGTCACTTTTATATGACTATTAAAAAGATTCGGGGAAAAAGTATAGAGAGTCTTTGTGACCCCCTATAATCCTCATGATTTAAAAAAGTAACATTCAGAGTCGGGATTTTTCCTTTTTGGTGTCGAAATAACTCTTTCGAAGAGTCAGTGTTATATGACTATTGAAAAGCGTCAGGAAAGAGTATCATGGAGAGTCTCTATGACCCTTTATGATCCTCATGATCTGCAAAAGTAACAATCAGGGTCAGGTTTTCTTCTTTTTGGTGTCCAAATAACTCTTTCGAAGAGTCACTTTTATATGACTATCAAAAAGAGTGGGAAAAAGTATCATAGCGAGTCTTTGTGACCCTCTACAATGCTCATGATTTGAAAAAAGTAACAATCAGAGTCGGGATTTCTCCTTTTTGGTGTCGAAATAACTCTTTCGAAGAGTCAGTTTTATATGACTATTGAAAAGCGTCAAGAAAGAGTATCATGGAGAGTCTCTATGACCCTTTATGATCCTCATGATCGGCAAAAGTAACAATCAGGGTCGGTATTTCTTCTTTTTGGTGTCGAAATAACTCTTTCGAAGAGTCACTTTTATATGACTATTAAAAAGAGTGGGAAAAAGTATCATAGCGAGTCTTTGTGACCCTCTATAATGCTCATGATTTGAAAAAAGTAACAATCAGAGTCGGCATGTCTCCTTTTTGGTGTCTAAGTAACTCTTTCGAAGAGTCACTTTTATATGACTATTGAAAAGTGTCAGGAAAGAGTATCATGGAGAGTCTCTTTGACCCTTTATAATCCTCATGATCGGCAAAAGTAACAATCAGGGTCGGTATTTCTCCTTTTTGGTGTCCAAATAACTCTTTCGAAGAGTCACTTTTATATGACTATTAAAAAGAGTCGGGGAAAAAGTATCATACAGAGTCTTTGTTAACCCCTATAATCCTCATGATTTGAAAAAGTAACATTCAGAGTCGGGATTTCTCCTTTTTGGTGTCGAAATAACTCTGTCGAAGAGTCAGTTTTATATGACTGTTGAGAAGTGTCAGGAAAGAGTATCATGGAGAGTCTCTATGACCCTTTATGATCCTCATGATCTGCAAAAGTAACAATCAGGGTCGGTATTTCTCCTTTTTGGTGTTCAAATAACTCTATCGAAGAGTTATACTTTTATATGACTATTAAAAAGAACCGGGAAAAGTAACATAAAGAGTCTTTGTGACCCTCTATAATCCTCATGATTTGAAAAAGTAACAATCAGAGTCTGGATTTCTCCTGTTTTGTGTCCAAAAAACTCTTTCAAAGAGTCACGTTTATATGACTATTTAAAGGAGTCGGGAGAAAGTATCATAGAGAGTCTCTGTGACCCTATATAATTCAAATCTGGTAGAGTATCGAATTTTTTTTTATTTTTTAAATTGAATTTATAAAATTGAGGACAATTTTTGTTAAAGAAGGATATTATATGTAGGACTGTTTATTGTACATTTAGGTTTCCTTTGTTAGTTGACCTTATTTCTATTCAGCTTTGGTATTTAGTTCAGCTTTGTTCACATCCATTTCCTCTTTGACTTTCAACCTTCTTCTCTATCATTCCATTCCTATTCAGATGTCTTCATTCATTACATTCCACATCTGATTCTTTTGTTCAACATTCTTATTACATAATCATCTCATCTTATTCAACTACATCCTCTTATCTCTTATTGGTTATTCTTATGAATTGGACTTTTACATTTTGAGTTGGTTCCTCCATTCTCTTTATTTCTATTGGTTAATCTGACTTAATTTGAATATGTAAATTTATCTTGTATTAGTATGATTTCTGATGGCCAAGTAGCCCTTGAATAAATCAGTGCACTACCAGACTTCATCAAGTTAAGTTGTAATTTATTTCGTGTCTTGTTCCTGTTCCTGTTTTTGAATCTTTCGTTTGCTGTCATCTCAGGGACAAACGTTCGACCCCCCAAACCAGAGTTTAGATGACACCTCATTGGAGTCTTCCTTATTTGACCCCTAGAGGAGTCTAGCACAGGGAGTTAGATGACACCTCATTGGAGTCTACCCACTTGACCCCTCCAGGAGTCTTAACATGCATGACTCTTATTAGGAGTCATCTCGGACAAATGCTAACACCCAGAGGAGTATATAGGAAACCATATCAGAGTCTACCTACCTTCACTCATACAGGAGTCAGCATACTCTTGACCAACGGAGTTTAGATGACACCGGTATTCAAGGGTACCCACTGCACTGCCTATAGGAGTCTGCATAGGAATTCGCAATTCTCTTCAATAGTCAACAGTGAAGACTGAAGAGTACATATGACACCTTAGAGGCTATGTGCCACACCACATGACTCTTTGGGGTTTAGCATTTGTCCGAGATGACTCTCAACAAGAGTCATGCATGTTAGACTCCTGGAGGGTCAAGTGGACACACTCCAATGAAGTGCAGTGGGACCCTTTATACAGTGTCATCTAAATCTGCCTCTTGGGTCCAAGTATGCTGGACTCGCTAGGAGTTAAGGTGGTAGACTCTGATATGGTTTTGTCTAAACTCCATTTGGGGGTTTAGCATTCGTCAAGTTGACTCCCAACAAGAGTCGTGCATGTTAGACTCCTGGGGTCAAGTGGGTAGACTCCAATGAAGTGCAGTGGTACCCTTTAATGGTGTCATCTAAATCCCTCTTGGGTCCAAGTATAATGGACTCCTGTAGGAGTCTAAGGTGGTAGACTCTGATATGGTTTCCTCTATATCTCTCTGGGGGGTTGAGCATTTGTCCGAGATGAACTCCCAATAAGAGTCATGCATGTTAAGACTCTGGAGGGGTCAAGTGGGTAGACTCAATGAGGTGTCATCTAAACTCCCTATGCTACGCTCCTCTAGGGGTCAAATAAGGAAGACCTCCAATGAGGTGTCATCTAAACTCTGGTTTGGGGGTCGAACGTTTGTCCCTGAGATGGACACTCGAGAGTGTCCAGTATGTTTGACTCCAGTTGGAGTCAAGAAGGTACCCACTGCGACTGCTATGGAGTCTGGCACGAGGTGTCATTAAACTCTGGTTTGGGGGGTTGAACGTTTGTCCCTGAGATGACATCGAAGAGAGTCTAGTATGTTTGCATCCCAGATGGAGTCAAGAAGGTAGACTCCACGAGGTGTCATCTAAACTCTGGTTTGGGGGGGGGGGGTTGAACGTTTGTCCCTGAGATGACACTCAAGAGAGTCTAACATGTTTGACTCTAGTCGGAGTCAAGAAGTAGACTCCAATAAGGTGTCAGTTGTACTCAAATTAAAGAGTCTGCTTTAACCAATTTAAGTGTCATCTCAGGGACAGAGCTGGACTCTTGTAAAAGGGTCACTTAGACACTTTATTTTTTCTGTGTGTAGGTTAATCTTAAGAGAATAAACATACAGCTCAGGTCAAAAAATTCGCAAAATCAATATAAGCTCTGCAAATAAACCTAGGCACCCAGTACAAAGATCACAATATGCACAAGCTGCATAGCTAGTAATATTTGAAGTTTGGGAAAGTCCTTATATTCAAAAGAAAAAATTGTTTCGTTATTGTGACGTGATGGGATTGTATAGGTGATGCAGAGAGTGATGGGAGAGAGAGGAGAGAGAGAGAGAGAGAGAGAGAGAGAGAGAGAGAGAGAGAGAGGGGTGAGAGGGGGGAGGGAGCATTAATATTTTTCTGAAAATTTTGCAAGCATTACCTTTTCTTGATGTCGTGCATATAACATGCTATTCTGGGAGCTCATTATATTTCATCGTATCCCCAATATGTCATATTGGTATCAGTTAGCATCACTGCTAAAATCATTGACCATGCATGTTGACCCTGTAACTTACTTTGCAACTTGTTGTCCGATATGGTAATACCCGTTGGTAGTCTGGCGCTGTAAGGCCTGTAATGGTAGGAATAATAACATTAAATATTGCTTGGAATATTATTGAGAGCATTATAAGGCAAACACAACGATAAAGAACAATACCAAACGGCCTCTGCAAAATTGATTAATAATACCCCCCCCCTCAACAAAAAAAAAAAAAAAAATGACGACAATGATGCTATAATCCTTGTATTCAATTAAGAACACTCATGTTTTTAGCGTTAAACGATATTTTGACTAGTAAACACTACAAATTTACTAATTTTCTGTGTGTCGTAAATCAGTAAAACGTGTTTTAATTTCTTAAGCATATATATTTAAGAAATAAACTATTAAAACACATATTTTAACTATTGATTGTTAATTATACTTCTATGTTTTTTCCTTATCCGTAAGTTTTTGTGATGGTGTATACAATGTAGTATAAATTGACGAAATACCTCATGTATGGATCCATCTGACAGATATTCAGCTTCCAACAAAACTCTGCAAGAAGGTGAAGAAAGTGGTGAAGAATGGGAGAGATGATTGAGACAAATGAGACAGAGGAGAGACAGAGAGAGAAAAAAAAATAAGAGAGAGAGGGGGGGGGGGGAGGTAATGAGGGGGATATTAGAACGGGGTAAGGGAGAGAAGAAAAAAGGTGGAAGATAGGAAGGTTAGAATCATTGACATTGAAAGCTGGCTTCTTTCACGTCAGCCAGAACTTAAAAAAAAATAAAAATACATGTAATGGCCGGGCCTCAGGCACATGTCTTAAAAAAAAAAAAAAAAAAAAAAAAAAAAAAATCAAATGCAGGTTTACTTTAAATCATAATCACGCATCAGTCACTATCTCTAAATGTTTAGAGTGAAAGTACCTTCACTCCGAATATCAAATTTCAATCTCGATTTTTTTTTTAAATTTTGGTGTGGTCACACATTTGAACAAAAATACAATAAAATTAAAATATATATATTAGGCATATACATACATAGAACATATCCCTGAAAACGTTAAATACACATCATACAAAACATTGATGTCGCTACTCAGTCATTTAAATTGAATTCAGTATACTGAATATTAAATAGATCATATTTAAGGATATCAAGCATGAATCAGATTATTGAATATAAAAATTCGGGAGCATATACATTGTAGTTGTGCTGATAAAAAAAAAATTGAACAAAATATCTTACCTCATTTTGAGGTCGGGATATCAACTCTTCAAGTTTATGTCGGATATCTTCGGGAATCCATCCGAAATGTTGGCGAGGATCCATTTCTTTCCCTTACGTGGCATCTTGTTTCTAGGTTATAGAAGTATGAAGAATTAAGAATACAGCCTTGATCTTCTGATGGTCAATTGAGATGTGTTGCTCGCGTTGTTTAGCTCAATAGACTGCGCAAGCTATGGTTTGTGTTGGTACGTTTTCGTTGGCTGTGTGCATGTGCGAATGAACGATTCGTGTTTATATATACAGTGCATTAAGCTAAATCATTTACAGACGAGTCCGAAGCTCCAACGTAAACTAACCCACTGACTGTCGTTTTGTCACGTCACACAGTATATTCAATGCTAGGATCCTTCGTGTATGGTTAATGGGTAAATAAGGTTTGCTGTTTCCGAATTCCCCTTGCATCTGAAATATGAATCCCTGTTTAAATATGTACCCAAAGTTCACTGCATGACCTTTATTCATATATTTTTGTGAAATAATCGCGTTATGTCATTATCAATGACGATGACTAGGAATTTTTTTATATATAAAAACTCAAATCATCGCCTCATATTGTATAATCTCAGGTTAAGACCTTTCTCCCGATTTATGGATCATCGTGGATTCTAGCATTTTATTTATTGCAGCATTATTTATAAGCTTCGGAAAGGTTGTTCAGTCGCGACACTTTCGATCGTGGCTGCGTGTTCAGCCGAAAATTGTATTATTAAATTAACATTGCAAAACGAGTATAGTGTGTTCATGCAGCCATTGGTAGGTTCATGATATGACATGGCGACCTCAACTCTAGTGTCGTGCTAAAAGAGATTCTCGCCTCCTTTCGCATGATTTATATTATAAGAATTTTGTATTAGGCCGATGTATTTTGAAAAGGAAATACTTGTTAGGCCTACTTGAAACTTGAAATGACCCATATGAAATGATAATCGCAGCTATGATTAATTCGAGAATATCATTGTTAAGATTACAATATATTTTAGTCATAAAGAGTAACGTTGAAAAAAGCCTCTCAAAGCAGAAAAAATAAAAAAAACTGTAAAAGTGATTGAATTTAGTTTATACTAAGTCGTAGGCCTACCATATTAAAGATACCCTTTAACTTTACACTCGCATTATGAGCTTATTAAATTTTGTCTTGGGTGAGGGAGAGTTGCCTTCCTGAATCATGAATGTTTTTCATCCCAAGTACTACCGGGCTAGTAAACCAATACATTTTTTTAAATATATGTGATTCAATGTAGACCTGAATAAAATCTTTTGATTGCAAAATAATTTGTCAAATAGGCTATATTTATTGATATAAAACTGCTTGAATAATCATATAAAATGAAGACGTGCCCATTTGGAATCATCACAAAAAAATTAAGAATACAGTAGCCCTATGTAGAACCTAGGCCTACAGCTCGTTCAAAAACACCTTTGTTTACAGGCTTTACGCGACATCGCATATTATACATGTGTATGCAATTGATTCTGGTTTTATGTAATGTTCATGGGAGTCATATTGTTTTATTTGTAACAATTAATAGAATATCTAGAGATAAGTTTTAGATATGGAAGCGTTGCCTCGATTTTTGTTGTCGCATTAATGAAAAACTAATGAAAATGAAATAAACAAATCATCATACTCTTTACACATTAGCGCCCCCAGTCGCCGTATTATGCTCATCCTAGTTTGTTATTTAAACTGAAGAAAGATCACCCAAAGTTTTCTCGACACGATTTATTTATATGAATAGCACGGAAATATAGAAAAAGGTCCCTGTTATCATTATTTTTTGTTTACAATTCTAAACTTAATGTATCCATTATTTCTTGAAAGTCAAGATGACGGTAATTAATTTACATATCCCAATTTCTATTTCCAGCGGTATGCCTATCCCTGCAGTGATGAGACTAAATTGCATATAATGTTATTTGAACTGAAATGAATTATCATCAATGTCTTATCTAAGATTTAGAAGCGTAAAGGGCCTGTCCCACAGGCGGCGATCGTTGTGGCAACAACCTGATAATTTCATAATTATAAGGAGTTCGTCTTTAAAATGGCGATTATAAACCTGCATAAACGGATCTATCTAAGCTAGGCTACAACAACAACTTGCTACCACACTCACAACAGCAAGATCGCCAGTTGTCGCAACAATGATCGCCTCCAGTGGGACAGCCCCTTAAGCATGTTAAGGGTGGTATATCTCACTTCGCGGAGACGTCTCCACGACAGAATAGAAAATTTCGTCTCAGGGACGGATAAAAAGTATTAGAGACGTCTCTGATATCGCGGAGATGTCTCCGCGACAATTAATGGGAAAAAAAGTCTGAAGTAGTCCCAAATCTGTCTCCAAGACGTCTCCGCGATATCGGAGACGTCTCTAATACTTTTTATCCGTCGCAGAGACGAAAATTTCTATTCTGTCGTGGAGACGTCTCCGCGAAGTGAGATACCACCCTTACAAACAAACATGACATATGAGCACACTTTAGTAAAAAAAAAAAAAAAAAAAATTAGATATAGCTTGAAGGATTAAAGTTCGTTGTTCCGATTGGTTCGTTCTGAAAATGAAATACATGTAAGATTCAAAGGTTTATGTGTCCGAAAGCTCGAATTTACTATACCCGAATAGTTTTTCCGAATATTAAATAAGTTAATCTATTTGAACAATAAAATGCAATAAACTGGGGGTTCATTGTTCCACTTGAAATAGAAAAGGGTTCATTGGTCTGAAAATGAAGTATGGTTTGTTTATTATTTTAAGGTTCGTCCGTCAGAAATCACAATAGTATTCCCAGGTCTTATTACCATGATTACGAACCCATTTCACTTTCGTACTTACGAACTGTCGGAAAAACGAACCTCTGGAACAACGAGCAACGCTCGAATAGATAAAGGGATAGTTTTAAATTGTTTGAAAGTGACGATATTGACAATATCTAAGTGCCCATTGAAGCATGCATTATTTTGGGACTTCTTGGTGTCATAATGATAGTTGAGAATAATGAGCTTTCTATCATACCTTTCCCCCAAGAACCATAATCATCGGCTTGGTTTAATCGGGTCTTTACTCGTTGCTAAATCGGAACATTTTTTTGTCATAAGAAATTAATCTACAGGAGAAAAACATAGACAAACAACTGAGTATATGAATATAAAAACGGCCTAAGTCCAATTTTTGGGGAAATTGAGTTATATATGGGAAATTGTTCCTTATACATTGACCCATCTTGTGCATAAATGATGAATCTGAAATCATCTCAGGAATGCCTTAAATAAAGGATGAAATCTGGTATGAATGTAAGAAAAGCCCAAGTCCAGGACTCTCTCATTACTTCTTGTTTAACCTTGAGTACCTCAAAATGGCTGCTCATGAGTTAGAGGTAGAGGAGGAGATCAGTGGCAAGAAAGGAGAAAGGAACATGAATGGAAGCGAATAAAATGAAAGCTGTGTGTGTGTGTGTGTGTGTGTGTGTGTCAGAGGGTGTGTGAGGGGTGTTGGGTGGGTGTGTGTCAATATATTAAAAAAAATAGCTCCTCAAAAAAAAAAAAATAAATTCCTATGCTGATGTGAGTGTGTGGATGTGGGGCATGGCAGGGTGGATTCAGGATTGATGTTTTCTTACAAACTTCGCTCACAACACAATTAATTTTTTTTTTGTTTTTTTTGTTGAATTTTACCCAAAATTCACTGATAATCAATAAAATAAAAAATTCTGCCCATTTACAAAAGCATTTTACCCCAAGATCTCTGGCAAACATGAAATAAAGGTCCTTGCTAAGGAAAAGTTCTCACTCCATTTAGGCCTACACCCCCAACCTTAGCTTAAGTGGGGACGCCCTCTGTATTTCTTGTTTTTCTATTTAATAAAAAATAAATAAAACAAGGGAGGGACCATACCACTTCCCCCCCCCCCCCTCCATTCTTGAACTGTTGTTTGTGTGGCTTAAGACTTCTTGGTTTCATGATGGAAGAACAGTGAACTGTAAAACGTGAATAATACATCATTTTGAAAACTTTTTTTTTCAGTATTTGAACACCTACACATGTCCACACATTTTAAAACCCACACACCCACACCCACACCCGCTCGCTCATCCCAAAACACATCAGCTATAAAAAAATATATAAAAAACCCTAAAATACAAAAAGATAAGGGGCCCTTTTTGTCTGATATATGAAAGAAATCTCTGTGTATCATTTTTATACATTCAGTACTACAGAAGTCTACCATGTATATGAATGTAAGAACGACCTAAGTCCATTATGATTCTAAAAAACGACCCAAGTCCACCAGACAAAAGTAACTTGAAAATTTATGTTCATAAAAAATTTACACTTAAATTTGTTTTGATGTTCTCTGATGTCTTTTGGCCAAATATACTTTAATTGCCCAAATTTTAAAAAAAATATTCAGTTTTTTCGATTATCTCGAAATGGCCTCCTATGGACTTAGGCCTTTTTTTATATTCATATACTCTATCACGTAGAAATACATTTATTTCATACCACACATAAATAAGCTTAGATATAAAAAGGGGAGAAGTATAAAAAATTAAAATAAAATAATTATGAAGGAGCCATTTAGTAAAGACCGAAAGTTTGTCAATCTATAAAGAACATACATTCAATAAAAAATAAAAAATTCATAGATAAGTAAACTAAAATTAAAATTTATTCGTTTCTTTTTAGGAATCCATTGAATAACGTTGACATTTTCTGAACGTTCTGGGGGAGCTTGATATGCGTCAGAATTATGGGATCCAAAGTATCGGGCCATACATTTATTATTATACATATACATGTAAAACAAAATTATTTTCTATATGCAAAACATTTACAAAATTAGTACAATCATTTGAAACACTATAAATAGAAAAATATTTCTGTGCAGGATAAATGAAAGGTAGGGCATCCGCTTCAAACTCAAAACAACACCAATTCTATTTTTTGTCCTTTTTCAATCGATTTTCGACCTTGGACGGAGAAGCAGCACAATTCATATGCAAAACACGGAGTGATTCTCCGACAATGAACAGTAATGGGAGGGTACCGTTGCACTCTGTCTCACACAATAGACAGCTCAAAAGAAACCGTTGTGTGTGCACAGGAACAATAGAAAGACAACATCTCCCTGAATGACCAAATAACTATAACCTCACGGGTTTCTCTTTTCAGATTCCTTTTCACTCCTTCGAGATAGTATTTGAAAAGAAGCTGTTTGCTGAAGCGTGAAAGCGACCCGCCAGCGTTGAATGGGTGTCATGCTATAAGCCGGAGTGGGTGCGGAAGCAAATAGCTCAGCACCGCACTTGTTGCGTATGCAGATGTATTCTAAAAGCGATCAATTATTACGTGAAAGAAACAGCAACAGAGAGAGAGTGGCGTATTATACTCTCCGACTGAATATCATTACTCAAGAATTCGTTTCTTTTGGAATAAACACAATTTTAACAACAACTGAGGACAAATCTCCATCCGACCCGACTGGACGGCGTTTAATTTCCACAACCTGTGACAATTCTTTTATACCACAGGAGCTGTAATAAGACAACATTAATGAGGGTGAAGTCTTTAACATAGAAAACACCATTTTCAGTTCATAACGGAGGAGGAGATAATAATCGGCGAGTGCCTTTGGCTTCCAGGGATACCAAATTTGGCCCTCTGCACCACCACCATCTTCCTCAGGATGGCATCACCACCACCATCATCATCATCTTTGATCAGAACTATACTGTTCATGTCCTTTTGGAGTCTATTGTTTCAGGAATGTAATGGATATCCGACTGGAGCTGGGGATGAAGCATGTAATAATCTTACACCCCTCCACGGGGGATCGGCACAGACCGGTACCCCTCCATTCAACATCATCCCTCTCTCATCATCGTATACTCCTGGAGGATCAGTGCAAGGTAAGATCGTCATCTTCCTCAAATTAAAATGTGATGTTTTACCTCAGAGAGGATCGAAGTATATTTGAATATAATTATATAGATATATAGATATATTTAAGTATAAACATGGATATATAAATAATATATAAATATAATACATAAACATTTGTTCACATTTAACATATTCCATTATTGACAAATTAAAAACCTTAAAATTGGATTAAGTGTTATCTTAATTATGATTGCTTATCGGGCCTTAAAAGACCAACTGTGGGATTTCTAATAGCATTATCTGTTGTGTTTTTTTTTTCGATTTGTGTGTAACGAGTATGCATGGCCAATGATGTAATAATTTATGAGCTAAAAATATACTGTAGCTTCGTTTCCATGAAAAAAAAAATCTAAATAATACTTTAGGGATAAAATGAAATGTGTGTGCAGATGATAATTTCTGTTTTTATTTTTGTGGCGCATAAACTGTGATACTTATATCTGATTTGGAATGTAAAAAATAAAATAAGAAATACAATGGAAAAAAAAGAACAAATTCATGTTAAATCAAAAGTGATTAAAAAAAAAACAAACAAACAAAGGTTCAATAAGAACCGTAGTGAAAATATTTATGGCCTATAGTGACACAATGGAATCCACCGTATTAGCTAAATTATCTGTATGTTAATTGTGAATAAACTTGTATAAGTGTTGATATTCCACCTGAACTAAGGAAAAGTCAATATATGTGTTGAAACCAGGTTATAATGTCAAAGAGTCAAAAGAGAAATGCGAAATATGATTAGAGTGCATGCGGTTGAAATAAGAAATGAAGCGTCGAAGAGGAGATAGAAGGAAAGGGGGAGACGGGAGGTGGGTATATGTGGGTATAGAGTATCAGAATATTGAGATAGTTTGGGCATACAGAAGGGAAAAGTTTCTAGAACACAACCTCAAACGTCAAACATCAATCTTTACACCCTTATACCTGATGTATACATAGAACAGACCCATAGGGCCTTATCTTATGAAGATAGTAAAGAACTTTATAAAGCACTTCTGCCAATAACACTGTAAACGAATAACAACCAGCCGTTGGGATATAAAGTGAGCGGTATATTCCCATTTGAATGAATATAAATTCAAAATAATGGAAGTGTGATATCAATATACCCTGTGGTCAACTCTCAAAACATAACATGTTCGTTCTTCTTCGATACCAAGCACGCATCCTGATCCCACTGCAACAATCATCAATATTGAGATTTCATACCGACCTATTTCTTCTGTTATAAGAATTATATCCAAAAGGGGGCTAAATTCACTTTTGTAACTTCAGAGAAAGGGGCATTTAAAACATTGTATACCAAATCTTTGCAGGTATATATGGAAAAGTGATATTTCATCATGGTATTAATATGGTCAAAAAAAATTAGTTTTCATAGAAAATGGATATAACATTTGTGTTTTTATGGAAAATATTAAGATGTTTTCGGAGGTACAAGAGAAATGACTAGTGATGTCAGAATTTAGGTTAAATTTTGCGTTCAAAGATAGGTACCAACCTGAACAGTGGTCAGTTGTCAAAAACCCAATTTTAATCTAAAGTGGATATAGTACCTTTCCGAATGAAACCCGTCATACATGTAAAACAGAGTTGATAGGCACTTTATCGAGACTCCCCCATTAGTATGTATGATCCCCAGTGTATATTTAAAAAAAAATAATCGCTTTTATAAATAGGGTAATATAAACTGAAGCCCATCAAAGTAATAACAAAATGTGAACGGATGAGCAAAAAAGCTGAAACAAATTACGTGGCCCAACTTCACTGTCTTTTATGACAATGATGTCTTACCCCAATGTATCTGAGTGACATACCAGTTCGAATATGTCATATATGGGCAGTTCCAAGGTAACGGAGTGACATTCAGAAGCAACATTTCAGCATTCAAACAATTTTATCATCCATACTTTAATCTTTATATACAAAAAATGGTACCCTCTTTTCAAAATGATTTTTTTTATTTTTTATAGTGATCCTCTTAATTAATGAGATATGAATATTCATAATCATGGTTACGGAGTGACGCAAAATGGACATGCATATTTGAGCAGCAACCATTTTGCTTAAACTCTGTGAAATTTAAATGGCTATCACAATTTTGAGTTATTGACTGGATTCTATGTTATTCTAGGTATAATAAGCCACCTTGCATAAAAAAAAAATTGGTTGAATATTTTGTTAATTATGACTTAAAACTTGAACCCATGTCCGGTTACGGAGTGACATCTGGTTCCCGGGTCTTTTTCGTGAGGAGAAATGCATTATAAAGAAAAATTAATACCAAAGTTTGTTGGAGTAGTCCATGATAATTACATTAAGCCCCAAAAAATTGGCAAAAAGTGACTAGATATAAGAATTAGACGCATTTAAAGGCCCATAGTCCCATACGTGCAAATTTGGGTTTGATCAATTATTCAGCGCAAGAATACTGAATCGCAATTTTTTAAAACTTAAATGATTGGTTGTATTGTAAAGAAGCCTTTGTGGTAATTTCAGATCCTAATTTGCATTTTCAAAGGCACAGCGGCACAATCAAATTTCAGCTCCATGTCCTGTTTTGCTTGGAACTGCCCATATGTTACATTAAGTCAATGTAAGAAAGATTTAAAAGTATGATAGCACTTTCCACCTGAAACGGTGTGGAATAACAATGAATTAGGCTGGTTGATAGACTTAGGATGTTTTATTGACATCGGTGATAAAGCGAAACAATTCATGATTGAAAGTTTGAAAACCATCAAATTTAGTCTTAGGTGAACAATTTACCATCGACAGCCATTACTATTTTTATTCTAGAAAAAGTAAAACATACAAACAAACACATAAATACAATCACACTGGGTTTTATATTATTTATTATCTCGTCAAGATCAACAAGGAAATAGTTATAATGAAAACGAAGGTGAACATTGAGAATATTGATGTCCGACCATTGTTGCAATAAGATTGTGATGTTCTTGAGGGATTTTAACAAATAAAATGTTAACCTTCATCCATTGTGTATACATGTGTAGCTGTCTAGATCCACATGTATAGTCTAGGGAATAACCTTCCCGCAAGCGGGAAGCTAGGCCAAGCCCCTTTATAACGATTCTGAAGATTCCGAGTCATCAAAAAGAAACATTTGGTTTGAAAGAGACACTGATTTTCCAAACATTGAACAATCGCCTGCAGAGCAGCCGAGACTGATATTGGTGCTGTGTCGTTAAAAAACGTCATTATAAGCACCATTTTTTTTAAAAACCAAAAAGTACCTTAACTTTGTCAAAGTGAGGGGATAATAATCCACATTCCCCAAAATTTGAATAAAAGCTTACATTTTCCTCATTTTGTCCCTAGGTCAATAGGGGAGCTCACATCCCTACCTTTATGGCAGACAATGAATTGACTGTCGTTCAAATTTGAACAGAAAATTCCTATTTTCGCATGTCAACATTTGATAATAGGGATGTTATAATGTAATATTGGGCATACTTCGACCTACTCTAGAGAAAGAAATGAAAACATTGTGATTTCAACTTTTTCTTTGGTTGGCCATGTTTTCCGATGGCGGCCTTTCTGTAGCTTTTTTTCTCACGTTCCTCTTCAATCCTCGCAGTTGTTTTTGATGTTCCATCTTCCTCTTCTGAAAGGCTAGTCCCAATCATGTTATATGGCATTCCATTCCTTTCAGTGGAATAAACACTGAATTAATCTTACTATATGTCCACCATAAGAAAATAGGGATTTATGTACGCCATATATAAATTGAGCTTTAAATCATAAAAGAATTATTTTCACTGAAACAAAGCAAATTCAGAGAGTGCAAAGGCTTATTTCCTCCATTTCTGCCGTAAAAACCCATAGAAGTCTGCAATAACGAATGTAATAAATTTATGGTTCTCATGAGCTTAATGATTATCACTGTCGTAGATGTACCGATAACCCATTTTGACCGAGTAAGTTCTACATGACATTGACCGACAATTTGTAGCCTATACGCTGAAATGATCTTTATCCCTTTTCAATAGCAGTTATTATTTGATTTATCAATTTGCGACCGAAATCCAAAATTATACAATTTAACAACGACCTGTAGCTATTCTTAATGTGTTATGGTGAGCACAACGAACCATAAAATCCTATACAAATAACACAAGCATTTGATAATGCATTTCTAGATACTAAAGACGAGAATTTCCTCTATTATTTTTATGAGTGGAGTTTCTCTCGGTGAATCGTTTATCCAAGTGTATTGGGTCAGGATATTTTAGGATCTTAATGAGAATTCTTCGTCGGATCTTGTCGAGTACCAATTATTCATTTAAAGGGAATAGAGGGGTTTCTCAATTCGAAAAATGCGGACTTCAAATTTATTAATTTGGGTGGTCCCGTAAGCCAAATCTCGATATCATTAAATTCAAGTATTTATTTCAAGACATGGTACAAATACGATACTATCCCCTAAAAGGTACCGACGACGATATTAACATAAAACTCTAATTATACAAAAGATGAGGGATTTCAAGAAATTAAACATCAAACAGCATACCTAACGTGCAAGTTCTTTTTTGATATCATATTAATTCTTCCGCACATTCATAGATATGTCACTTTCAATAATCTTCATATGACCCTATTCTGTTTGTGCATAACGTTAGCAATGCATTTGAAATAAAAATAAAAGCGACTTGCCGCAAACATTATAGTTTATAGGACATAAGCAGTGGAACAGGGTTGTTATTACTCTCCTATTTCCACGAATTCTGATTTTTCACACAAATGGTGAAAGCTCGTAAGAAGGCTTTCAATCAAGCGGTGGTCTATCGATCTGATAAGCAGCTGAAACAATAGAGCCAAACTTCTCAATTTCATGATGGTATTAATTGGTAAATACTGGTTGGTAGCTACTTTCCGTTTCCCCTCATTTAGATGTTACATTTTCATTGCATTCATAAAATGTACTACCGCAATTCAATTAAATTCAATGTAATACATGGTTTATTCTGAAGAAAAAAAATGTATGATAAAATAATACACATGGTGTGACTGAGAAATTTTAATGTATACATGGGAATGTAAATATAAAAGAACAATCATTATCAAAACATCAGCACAATTCAACAAAGCAATCATGAAAGTTAAAAAAGGTCTAATTAATTAATATAATTAATTAATATGATTTCAAAGAAAACTGTTTAAATATTCAGGAATTCTCCTTTTTTTGCGGAAAAAACTGTATAACCATAATATAGCTTTTGAATTTTAAAATCTCTTGGAACATAAAATAATGTACAAGGGGGATCGAAATAAGAAAACAAATAAAAAGTTAACAAATAATCGCATTTTTCTTTCGAATAGTAAAAAAAAGAGAAAAAGAAGTAATATTAAACGTTCACATGTATGTGTTATTTTTGTTCAATATTCGGAAAATGTTGACCCTGAATTATATTCCGTGACACATGTACACATTACAGTGATGATGAATGACTTCCTTGCCTTGCTGATAAGTTGTGAAAGAATGGTTATCAAACAATTTACAATGATTTAACTGAACTTAATCAAGCATTAAATTGTATCATATAAGTTCTCTCCGACCTTACACATTTTGGGTTCCAGTCGTGGGTACATTGATAACACTCCTTTAACTTGATTGTATGAATAATGCACTTGCAAGTGATGATTGCTATTGTTAGTGCATAATTCAATATCATTTCAAGGTCCATTTTACCAAAGCAGTATAATTCCTCTTAAAAGTGTAAAGTTTCTGAAATTCTGTGCTTTAATTTATAAGTGAAGGACAGTTTAGTCATGGAAAATTGACTCGTGGAATTAAAAGTAAACATTATTATCATTAACTTGAGAGTTTATTTAATTGCAAAGAAAGGGCATGCATGTATGTTACTTACATACTGCTACGAATGGACGGTCAATCTTAATGTATAAACAAACCAGTCTTTTGATAAAACGTGGATGGTAATAAGAAAATGATATAGATTTACAATTGTGCATTAATACAATACAACTAAGTGAAATTAAGTGTTTTGCATTTTAACGTCCAATGTTCCCCCATTTTAAAATTTAATAATATGTATACCCAACACTTAATACAGTCTAGAATGTACATTACTGATAACACTATACATTTATGTATCAGTGTACAACAAAATGATACCCCATAGGCTTCGGAAGATTTTCAAGATTGGGGGGGGGGGGGGGGGGGGGGGGGGGGCTCAATTTTTCACCAACTATTTTGGGAATTTTTTTAATTCCCCCCTCTCCCCCCCCAAACTTACGTTTACTTAGTTTTTGAAAATGCCGAAGACTGCTTTCATATTTATTTTTTTTTAATTAAAAAAAAATAATCATATTCCCACTTTAGGAGGATTATTATTAAATTCTTTAAACAAAAATTTCTCGGATGTGTTGGAAACTTTTGATATATCAAACTAAAAGCAATGAGTTTTTTGTGCTAGAACATAAAAAAAAGACGCTTGTCTCATCAAACGATGTGAGCACGAAGCCCGAGCCGATTTTTTTTTTCATATATCAACCCGAAAACATTGCATTTTAAGCGTTTTTTCGCTATGTTTACAAAGAAGATATCTATCTCATTAAACAATGCGAGCGCGAAGCGCGAGCTGAAAATTTTTAAGATTGCAACCTGAAAAGTGTGCATTCTAAGCGCCTTTTGTGCTATGGTTATAAAGGCGATAAGATATTTATCTCGTTAAATAATGCGAGCGCGAAGCCCGAGGTGAAATTTTTTCATATATCAACCTGAAAACAGTGCATTTTAAGCGTTTTTTCGCTATGTTTACAAAGAAAATATCTATCTCATTAAACAATGCGAGCGCGAAGCGCGAGCTGAAAATTTTTAAGATTGCAACCTGAAAAGTGTGCATTCTAAGCGCTTTTTGTGCTATGGTTATAAAGGAAATAAGCTATATATCTCATTAAATAATGCGAGCGCGAAGCGCGAGGTGAAATTTCTTTATATATCAACCTGAAAGCAGTGCATTTTTAGCGTTTTTTCCGCTTTCCTTATAAAGAAGATATTTATCTCATTTAATAATGCGAGCGCGTAGCGCGGGTTTAAATTTTTTAATATGTCAACCTGAGAACAATGCATTTTAAGTGTTTTTTGCTATGTTTATAAAAGAAGATATCTGTCTCATTAAACAATGCGAGCGCGAAGCGCGAGCTGAAAATTTATAAGATTGCAACCTGAAAAGTGTCCATTCTAAGCGCTTTTTGTGCTATGGTTATAAAGGATAAAGGAGATATTCATCTCGTTAAACAATACGAGCGCGAAGCGCGAGCTGAAAATTTTGAATATAGCAAACTAAAAACAGTGCATTTTAACGTTTTTTTCCCGTTATGTTACAAAGAAGATATTATCTCATTAAACAATGAGAGCGCGAAGCGCGAGCTGAAAATTTTTGATATAGCAACCTGAAAAGTGTGCATTCTAAGCGCTTCTTGTGATATGGTTATAAAGGAGATATTTATCTCATTAAATTCGAGAGCGAAGCGCGAGCTGAAATTTTTGAATATATCAACCTGATAACAGTGCATTTTAAGTTTTTTTTACTATGTTTACAATAAAGATATTTATCTCATAAAACAATGCGAGTGCGAAGTGCGAGCTGAAATTTTTTGATATAGCATACCTAGTTATTGGGTGTCCGGACAGGTTGGGTGTCTGAACATTCAATTTTAACCAGCCATTTGAAAGGGTTTCCAAGCAATGTCTTTGTATTTTTTTTAGCACAAAGTGTTAGAAAATATTGTGAAGAACAAAATAATATTGATGATGAATAGCAGTCTTCAGAGCATATTTTGGGCTAAATCCTGAGACAAACAACCAAGCTTTAATTTTGTTAAGTGTACGGACACCCAACCCCCCATCCTAACCTTAAAAGTGTCCATTGTAAGCACTTCTTGTGCTATGCTTATAAAGAAAATATTTATCTCATTAAACAATGCGAGCGCGAAGCGCGAGCTGAAAATTGTTGGTATATCAACCTGAAAAGCGCTAATTGTTTGAGCCCCAACCAATATATTAGGGACCCCTTGTCATTATGAAAAAAAAAAAGGTCAAACAGAAAGACATGCGATCCGATCCGGAGAGCGAGCAGCATGAGCTAAAAATTTTGTCAAGAGAAATTTGAAATATGAGCATTTCAAAACAAATTATGAGCAGAAGGGGGGGGGGGGGTCAATGGCTGCTCTCCAACCTAGATAGTAGTTCCTATGTTCCTATAAAAAAAATAATAATATACTTTAATAAAAAAAATGATGTGCGAGCGTGCAGCGCGAGCTAAAATTTTTGTCAATAGAGACCTGAAATATAGACTTTTTATCTAAAAAGATTGGTAGGGAGCCCAATGATATCCTCAGTAAGATTATGGGAGGGGCTTAATGATGTCTGAGTCCCCTTCACAAATAAAAAACATAAAAAATAATGATACAAATCATCTGAGTCAAATAATATTTTATTTTAAAGGCGATCGCCGATATCTGTATACGGCATCAAAAATATTGGGGGGGGGGGGGCTCAACGATATCTGAGCCCCCCCCCAATATTTTTTTTGAGGGGGCTGCGCCCCCCCCCAAGCCCCCCCCGGTTCTGAAGCCCATGTACCCCTATTACTAGTATTATGAGTTTTTGATAATTGTGACCCAACCCTGCCTCTAAAATGCATTTGTCATAATATCTCTTATTATTAGTGATGCGTGTTGAGGGAGAGGGCCATGCATTTGCCAATATCTAAAAAAAAAACATCTCTCTAGTGGGCCCATACTGTACAGTCTGCTGGTATAGTATTCCTTGTTCACCGACTGGTTTGAAATCCGAATATTATGATCTTGAAGAAGCTTCTTTCAAAAGATTTCACGCTTTCATGCAAGGTGGAAGAATAGTTGAAGAGAAGACATTCTTTAGATTACGTCATTCCAAAATTCATCGGGGTGTGTCCCAATTCAGTCCGTTCATACTTTTTTGAAGGCAGTTCGTAATTATATTGGAGCGAAACCTTTCCTTTATTACATTTCCCCTTTATATTTTTGTTTTAAAATTGGTGCAGTCTTGATTTTGTGTTTTCGCTTTACAATGAGCTATTTTTAGTTTTTGAATAATAATGTCCACGATAACCTTAACAATATTTTCAGCGATAACTTCGACGAATTATAAAATACAACTATATACATGTATACTGATTTTTTTTATTTTTTAGATACTTACTTTAAAATCAATTCTTCTTGATTCGTGAAAATAAGAATTTAGATATTACATTCATTGTAATAGGCCTTTGCTCGAAAATCAATATTTTACAGAAACGATAATTTCACGATCCTTCTGTCAGTGGGTTGTGTTTCATTAAAGTTACATATATGTAAATATACGTGTGAATTTAACAGGATTAAATTATAATTTTTATATCTGCTGACATTGCATTACCAATGATTCAGCTATATGAAACTAGATATAATGCTTCGGCATAATTTGATCTGATTAGTCTCCATTATTATATCAGACACCAGCGGGATCGCATCAGCTTTAAAAACGTGCATTATAAACTAATGAGGGTCATTAATACGTGCTCAATGATAACGTTCATCTTTCCAGTAATTACCTACTCAGAGCTATAGTCATGTAGGTTATAACGCGCGCACTGGGCATGCTGGGTATGGGAGATAAAGGATGGCACTCAATGCGTTACACGTATCTATGGCAACGTCTTCTATGACAGGAAATTGATCTGTAGTATTGTCTTATGAGCTTATCTGGTATACAGGTAAACTGTGCAATACACGGGCTCGTAAATCACAGTCGAATTCTATTTAAAAAGCACATTTTAATGTGCCATATTTTCCTGGTGAAACATCAACTTAATTAAATTAGGCTTTGATATTATCATTTCTCATGATTATACTTAGTTAATTAAAGAGCATGTTAGGCTATTATTCATATGTGACAGACTTGATAGTAGGACTGATTTATTGTATCTATTGTTCGTTTACTATTTTTTTCAATAATAGTAGGGTAATGTGATTTTGTCTTATTTTTTAAGCATCAATATTGTTTCAATTATTTTTTAGGGGAGTATAATTTTATGTGAGAGTTAAGTCAAATTATTTGCAGTTGCAAGCTGTTATGAAACCAAGTACAGTCATTTATTCGGTTATGTTGACCCACATAATAGGCCAGTGGAGATCAAGTGTTTGTACATCTAAGATGGAGAATTAAGCTGGCCAACCTACACCAATTGGTATGGAAACCAAGGAGAAAGCATGTGACGCTCACACACACACATTGTCAGAATCAATGAATTATTCGCAGCCAATATTGGTTTGGTACACATCAGTTGCGATTTTTGTCTGCGGATATATCGTCCTTTATTTGTATTACCCATTGTCCTTTCAATCTCCAGACCTGAAAATGAATATGCTCAAATCAAATATCATCCTATCATCACGTCCTTAAATATGTAAAATTCGTGATTGTGAACACATACTGATAAATTAAAAATTCTGCTAAGGCTTATAACGAAATCAAACTTCAGGTCTCCAAGCAAACATTTATTCCTTAGACTGAAGTTGTTTCCTTTTGATGAACTCATATCATTCAATATTTTGATTTTTATGTTTAAACTTCAGTTGGGTCCTCAAACCTCTTTATTGAAAGATCTGTTTGCCTCAAATTCGCAGATACATAATTATAATACTCGACAAAGAAATCTCATACACCGTCCTCATGTTAGAACTCGTGTCTCCTTAAGCTCCTTTCGGATTTTTTGTATAAAAGAATGGAATAGGCTACCGTTTGATATTAAAAACAGTACGACATTATCAAGGTTTAAAATCCTTTGTAAATCAACGTTATTTCAAAGAATAATGTTAAATTCAAACTAAATTGTATTTGACTATACAGTGTGTTCCTAAAAAAAGAGGACCGAAGTTCAAAGGTCAGTCATTCCAAAAGTATATGGTTTATTCTTGTGATTCGGTTCTAAAATATTAAGTAACTCATCAGCTTTAATTTGAGACATTGCTGACGTCCAAAGTGTAATGGGTCACGAGTTAGGTCTTTTTGAGGCGATAGGTACAAAACCCGTTTTTTCCAAGTTTGTGGTTTTTGGGTTGAAACAACCTTTCTTAGTAATTGGTGTCATTGGATCTCTTTCAGCAAGTTTCAAATGAATGTCATCTTCTTTGCTAAGTGGATTTCTCACTGGTAAATGAAGCGTTCTTAATTATGAGTCTCTGTGAGTCTCGGAGAGGTCCTGCGACGGATCCTGAGTCCTCCAGGGAAAGTGCGAGAGAAACAAAAGATGTCAAACATGTCAATTTTGTAGTAGCTTCTTTCAGACGCAAGCTAAGTCTCTGGTGACGTCTCGGTGGGTTGCGCGAACGTCCCCTAAATATGCACGAAGTATCCACGACTTCTCAGAAACTTTGTCGGAACTTGCTAGCGAATCGAAACAGGATTGACAATTTTTTTCAGACTTTTGTTCGATTTACCCACGGACGCCCTGAAGTCTCAGGAGACGTCACCACGACGGTCACACGACTCCAGAGGCCCATAATAGTGAACCCATCTCATTGCTAGTGGTCCTTTGGAAAATGAGATTGAATTTCATTGAAACCTTGTGTGAAAATACCCCAAAACGATGAAACCAAAAACTAACAAAATTTTGTTTCGTACCCAAAACCAAAAACTTGGAAAAACGGGTTTTGTACCTATTACCTTCAAAGGACCCTAACTCTGTGACCCATTACATTAGATGTCAGCAATGTCTCAAATTAAAGCTGATGAGTTTACTTATTATCTAGTACAAATCACAAAATAAACATATCTTTTGGAATGACTGACCTTTGAACTTCGGTCCTCTTTTTTTAGGAACACACTGTATAGCCAACCTGTAGGTGCCTATTGTGTGTTGCTTGTGTTTTTTGAGTGTGTTTGGGTGTGTGTGCGTGTGTACCAGACATTGTGAATACGTTCCATATTATTCCTGTATCATGTATTCTTGTACATTATAACGATATATCTTATGTATATTTTAAGCGGGGTCCCCTCTCACAAGCCTAGCTTCTCTTGGGGTCCTAAAACCACTCATGTGTTATTCAAAACTCCTGTACATGTATTTTAACTGTGATAAATGTATAATATGTTTGGTTTTGAATAAATTCATTCATTCATTCATTCATTCAGATTGGATTTTTTTGTGTGAATCAGGATAAAAAGCTGGAGATTTAATGCATTTCCGCTAGAGATATATAATTACTATCCTAGTTTTCGTCGGATGAATAAATTATTCTTTCCATGGAAATAATCGTATGTCTTAATATTCTCTTGAACAAAGGCATATTTCGTAACTAAGATTTGCTTGTTTTGTAAGATTTTTTCCCGCCAAAATACGATGACGTAACGGCCACGATATACTGTATATACAAACCGTGAATTGCAATAAGCTCATTTATATGATCGGCAAATTGGTTCTTTTTTCCTACATTTTAAGACATATTGACTATTTTTGTCAAGTCCTTACCTTACACGACCATGTCCACAATGTCCAGATGTTAACAAATCTCTTTAATTTCTGATAACTCATGCGTTGCTACTTTCAATAACAACAGCAAAGGAGAAACAAAAAGAAATATATAATATATACATGTATATATATATATATATATATATATATATATATATATATATATATATATATATATATATATATATACATATATATATATATAAGTTTAGCAATGTTACAGCTGAGTGAACTCAGATGAACATTAACTTGTTAAAGTAGTAAGATTCTCTTGTAAAATCACAAACTTGACCCAAAACAATAAATATCTATTTATGCCAAATATCTTCTTTCTTGTCTTTATTCTCCGTTTAATCTGTAAGATAATTTATACAAAAAATATCAAGGGTTTTGATTTCACAAATGTTCAAATTACTCAAATTATTATCAGACTGGTTCTATAAAACATATGAAATATGATACTGGTATAATTAAACGTTCAGTGTTCTTCGGAGATAATCATATAAGAAATAACCCACTTGATGAAATCAAGATGAAATCTCTCCGATGATTGAAACGTTTGTCTCTATTCATGAAGTGGTACTGTTGCTAAAGGCCCGGTCTCACCGCCCGAACTTTGCTGGAGCGTTCCTGGAGCGGTGAAAAAAAAAAATCATCACCGCTCGTTACCGTTCACCACCGTTTAACAGAAGCTGGCCACCGTTATGGCAACGTCGTATACCGTCGGCCACCGCTGATGGTCTCTTTAGCGGTGCACTGCTAAGGCAACGCCCGCGTTTTCGATTGTTTTCCCATTTTGTGCGCGGTGACGAGCGTTGTCGAAATTCGGCCCCCTCTCCCTTCCGTTCAAGGAACGCTCCAACAAAGTTGGGGCGGTGAGACCGGACCTTAAGCATGTTAAGTGACGGTGATGACCACGACTAAATCTGGAGTGTGCTTCCATCTAATTAAGCACATTCAACTCTGGATGAGTGTGGATGTACGTCCTTCCTCGGAGACGATTCCAATTCTGACTCGGACTCTCCAATTTTGACTCGGACTCTGGGTCCGACTCCCATTAAGACTCCATCTAAAATTAAACATTACCCAAGCTTAAAATAGTCTATGCAAACATACACATAATGCATCATGACATATACGTGAATCGGATAAATCCTATTTCAACCTTTAAATGAAGTTCTCACTATATCATGGAAATATTATTCCTAGATTAATTCAGGTAAACATCATTATATAATGTCAGTAGTTTATAGCTTAATAATATAATTGTAAACATAATTATTCATAGCAATAAAGAAGACAACTGTCACAACGAATTGCTTATTTGCATATGAATAAATTGTTCTTTTTAAAGTGGTTGAAACATCAACTCGCTAAGTTTATATCTTTCGAAAATTGACCTTTTTAGGCTTCCATAAAAGAAAGATAATTATCAGTCATTAAATAATGACATTAAACAAAAGTACAATGTCATAAACAAATTAAATACAAATCTCTAAATTCAACTTACAGTTTGACGTGTGACTCAGTGTATCCAGGAATCAAAAGAAGGCCTCAACTCTGGTGGGAACGTTCTTGAACTCCATGGACTTCAAAATGCAGCGCAAAACATGCCATATTTGAGTTTCAAAACAGTATTTTCACCAACACCAAACCCATAGGTCTTGCCTCTACTTCCTAGTAGAGAGTGACCCTAAATGCAATGCTAGGCAAACCCACCCAACAGAAGAATGTTGCACGTGGATTAACTATGTGGAGTGCGGTGAAGCCTAACTCATAATGTATTCATTCCTTCCCTCTCCTACATATAACAAAGGGATGATTTAATTGAGGGGATAGTTTGACTTTCTAACAAGCAATCGCATGTGATTAAACTTTCGACAGCCAAAATAAGAATTAAGAGACTGTACGCATCCACAAACAGTCTACAAACTACTGGACAAGCTGGATGTCATCATAAAATGTCTTTTCCTAAATACATAATCGTCACACAATGGTTTCAAGTCACAACTTTGTGATAAAATGTAAAGTATACGAAAATGACCCCTTTTACATTAAGATTGAGTAATGAGGAAAAAGAAGTGAAGAGGAAATTCATTTGTTAGCTAAGAAGGTTCGAGGGGATGAAACGGTGGGCCGTTTGTCATGTAAAGTGGGTAAGATAATCTGGTATTAAGTGAAAGGAAATAAAGAATACAGGAAAGAGGGTGTATACTGAATCAAGAATTAGGCTATCCAATACATTTACACGAGCATGAAGTAATTATTTCATACATGTGTATGTTACATGTACATCATGCAAGCTAATTTATGCTATTCTGTATTTTTTATAACAAAAATTATTCACACTGCAGTCATGGCAGTAGCGTGTCTTTCTATATATATATATATTTTTTTAATTTTTATATGGAGCGCGCATGAGTTGTTGATTATTTTTTTATGGAGTGATATTTTCTTAAAGAGAGAGGTAAAGACGGAGCTGAATTACCAGGTATAAGGTTAGAGAGAGAGAGAGAGAGAGAGAGAGAGAGAGAGAGAGAGAGAGAGAAGATGGTTGCAGTACTGGATGGTTGTAAGAGAGAGAGAGAGAGAGAGAGAAGGAGCTACGATACGCGGTTATGGGCAGTTCAAGGTAACGAAGTGACATTCAGAAGCCGCAATTCAGCATTCAAACAAATTTATCATGAATACTTTATAATCTTTATTTACAAAGAAATAGTTCATGACAAAAGCTGATGGTACCTTCTTTTAAAACTGATAACATTTGCTATAGTGATCCGCATAATGTATGAGATATGAATGTTCATAATCATGGTAACGGATTGACGCAAATGGACATGCATATTTGAGCAGAAAACAAACTTTGTGAATTTTTAATGGCTATCAAAATTTTGAGTAATTTACTGAATTCTATGTTGTTCTAGGTATATTATGCCACCTGTCATAAGAAAATTGTTCGATTATTTTGTAAGTTATGACTTAAAACTTGAACGGAGTGACGGTAACAGAGTGACATCTGGTTTCCCGCTGTTTTTTGTGAGGAAAAATGCATTATAAAGAAATATTTTAATATCGAAGTTTCTCAGAGTAGTCCATGATAATTATATTGCCCCCCCCCCAAAAAAAAAAAAAAAAAAAAAAAAAAAAAAAAAAAAAAAAAAAAAAAAAAAAAAAAGAAAAAAGAAAAAAAAAATCGGCTAGATTGTGACTAGATAATTATAAGAATAAGAGTCTTTTAAAGCACCAGAGTCCAATATGTGCGAATTTCGGTTTGATCAATTATTCAGCGCAAGAAAACTGAATCGCATAATTTTTCAACTTAAATGAATGGTTGTATTGTAAAGAAGCCTTTTTGGTAATTTCAGATCCTAATTTGCATTTTCAAAGGCACAGAACCGCATTAAAGTTTCAGCTCCATGTCCACTTTTGCTTGGAATTGCCCTTATAACAAGTATACATATTTTTTTTTCTAGACAGTATTATTATCGCCATTGAAATATTTTGCACCTGTACATGTGTATGGTGTTAAATCGTGAATTGATCAACTGTGATAAATCCCCCTCTCTATAAAAGTAACCTTTGCACGATAGCAATAGCATGACTGGGATCAGCGGGATGTTTATCAATTATCATATTCCAAAATACAATAGAGTTATGAACCACTAAATCAGTGCGCTGTGATTAACCCTTCCGCATTGTGCGTTATCTCAATGCTTTCAAAATGTCTTTTGAAAATGTAAAAACCAACAGACCAGAACAGCGTTTGAGGTGGTTATGTAGGCTACAATCATTATCTAATTATCTTGACTCAAATGCATGAAATTGATAACGATTTTCCATACGTGTCTGCAACAAGATACTTAACATAATTACTAGAATTTTTGTTTGCAACATTCATGGGTATTGGGATAATAACTATGATTTTTTTAAATCTGTTTACTTTATGCAGTTTTGACCGGAAGGACAAAATATGTATACCACAAGGACGTAGAACAATACGCACCCATTTATATCACCATAATTAGTCGATCGTATTTCACTGACCATTTTGATGCTGCAGTTAAAAAAAAATTTACAGCATTTTATCAACTTAAAAACAAACATGTATTTGTAATAAAATTAAAAAAAATAATACGCCACTGTATACGTATACCATATTTCAATATATAACCTTGGAGGAGTCCACGGGTTATAAGCATCCACAATGATGAATAATTTAGTAAATTGGTCTAGTGGACATGTAACTAAGTTTCTAGCATCACAATCCATATTAAATGTCATGTGAGCTGGGTGATCACTAAGCATATAAGTTGTAAAAAAAAAATCATGTTTTGAAGCAATACTAGTATCATGTTTCGAATCATTTGCATAATGTTCACCTTTCAAGTGAAGATGTGAAAGGTATAGCCTATGTACTTCCCCAAAATATGACTTGCCTGGTTCCCATAGAGCACAACGTTACGCTTTTGTAACACATGCACCTTGAATAGTGATATTATGATGAATAGTGCCTCGCCCACAGGTCCTATTATTCTCAAGTCAATAGGAAACACTATTCCCTCTTTTCTATGGGAGTTAGGTGCGGTAGTCAAACCTATGACAAAGGCTGCATATACCAAAGGGCCAACTTCGAAAGAAATGCAACATCTTCAAAATACACATTTCTATACGGGTCAATTTGAACATGATTCATTTTGAGATATTTAGGGAGTGGAATCATCCTATTTACATTTAAAATGTAAATGTAAAATTGTCTTTGTACTTTCATTCATGTGGGGAAATTGATCAGGAGAGAGAACAATTGAGATGTAGATAGAAGAAAAAAGAAATGAATCAAAAAGTAAAGCAAGAAAAAGAAAAAGAGGGATAGAGATAATAGAGAGAAAGGGAGAGTTATCGTGATTAAATAACAAAAAGAACCGGATATCGTTGAAAAAAAAAGAAGAGAAAAAACAAATGGTTGAGCATCGCTTTCAATTATGCATGTGATATTTTTTGTTTTTATTAATCTGAAATCATATTGAAATATAACAATATGATATAACAAACATAAGAGTGATTAGAATAATATGAGAAACATCAAATAGAATAGAATGAGAAACATCAAAAAGAATCTTAAAGACGAGAAAAGAGCTTGACAACCATTTCAAAACCAACATCAGACTACCTGCAAAAAATAACAATAGAATATCAAACAAAACTGTCACGTGGGCTAAAGTTGAATATTTGCTAAAGTGACGAGTCTTGTATGTTTCTCCATTTTTTGCACCTAAATTTACTCATGCTATGACGTACCCCAAAATAACACAATACAAGGACTGTCTTAGAAAAGAGTATTATTTCTGGCATCTACGTAACCTAAGGTCCTACATGTACCAAAGTATTTAGAACTTTGTAAAATTGAATTTTAAGAAAAGAAGCTGACTACATTATTGTTTTCTTATTTTTGATATTGTTTTTCAAACTGTGGAAACAATATAATTACTTCATGATACCTCTTGGTTATGAAGAGTTCTTTTTTAGTTTTTACTTTTTCCATAATAATTTTTTGTGAATATCGTTCACATAATGTTCAGGCCCGTAACCAGGGGGGGGGGGTTCGGGGGGTTCGAACGAACCCCCCCCCCCCCCGCCGCGCGAGCAGGGTCCGCTTGACCAAAAAAAAAAAAAAAAAAAAAAAAAAAAAATAAAACTCCACTTTTTGGCAGAAATGCAGCAGATACTTGAATAGAAATACAAGACAGGAAGATAAAAAAACAAAACTTTGCTTTCAGTCCCCCTACATGTAAAATCTTTCGCTCGCGCTTCGCGCTCGCAACTTTTTATTTTGGGGATGATAATCATGTTTTTCAGAACAAATTACGCAGGAATTACACTTACACCATTTCGCAGGAATGTTTTCGTTCGCATTTGTGTTCTATTTTTGTATTTTTAAATGATGTTATCTTTAATGTTAGGAAATGATATAACATAAATAAGGCATAGTGGCAGAGGCGGTGGAACCGGGGGGGGGGGCGGGCAGGGGCACAGTGACCCCAACTTTTTCATCCACCCTATAAAAGTGCCCTTATTCATGACCAAAAAGTGTCCCTTTTCTAAGCTAAAAAAAAATGTCATCTTTATACTAAAAAGAAGCCTTTCAGAGTTTGGAAAAGTCCCGCGGATACTAAATAGGGTCTATAATGCACAATAAACTACAATTTTTAGCTCAAAGTTTTCTACTCGCGCTTCGCGCTTGAGGATATTGGGGTCTAACAGAGGCGGTGGAATCGGGGGCAGGGGCATAGTGCCCCCATTTTTTTCATGCACCTAAAAGTGCCCCTTTTCTTAGCTAAAAATGCCCTTTTTATACTAAAAAGAAGCCTTTCATACTCTTTAAAAGTCCCATGGAAAATAATATTTCTTAAAAAGTATCACTTACAATACTAAAAAGTGCTCCTTTCTTTACTTCATATGTCTTTTAAAACCCCAAATTTTCCTGCTCGGTCATTATGCGACCTCGAACTGTAAAATTAACAAACAATAAGTATTTAAAAAAGGGTTGGACCCATGAAGTGCTCTCTGCTGGAGACAAACCTTGTCAAAAGAATTGTTGTAATTGTGTTTGGGCTAGATTGGGGGAGGCCTAGGTGCTTGCAGCCCACAAAATATTCATAGCAAAGATTATTAATGAACCAAGATTATTATGTATCTTCAATATGGATCCTAGAAAGAGTCTATGAGGCACGATTTTTAGCTCAAAACTTTCAACTCGCGGATACGAAATAGGCTCTATACCGAGTGAGTCAAAAAAAACTTTACACCTAGAAAAATGTCAATAAAAAGAAAACTAATTTATAAACCCCAAATTATTTTACATATTCTGAAAGAGTAACCCTTCCCGCATCTTCTGATATCATTTTTGTGTGGTATGTCGTTACGCTTGGATGAACACGACGCATTGTTTGCGAACATGTCAATTTCGAATTGTGCCAGAATGGGAGTAAAATCAAAACAACAAAAAGCTAGGAAAAAGCAACTTCATCCTGATTAAAATAGCATAACTTTTTATCGAAAATGTCTTCCGCTTAATAACTTGGCAGCTAGGGTTGTTGTTACACATATTGACTACATTTTCTATGAAAATTAGATTGACTTGTGAAGTAATGCACGAATGAGTAAACATTTAAGACTAAATTGCCACTGACAGACCGAAAAAGGCCTCCTAATACTTTCGCAAAGTGATTATGTTGTCTTTGACGTGTGCTCACTCATGCCTGACTCTACAGATCTATCTAATTTTCATTCAAAATGTAGTCAATATGTGTAACAACAACCCCGCCAAGTTATTAAGCGGAAGACATTTTCGTTAAAAAGTTATGCTATTTCAATCAGGATGAAGTTGCTTTTTTCTAGCTTTTTGTTGTTTTGATTTTACTCCCATTCTGGCACAATTCGAAATTGACACGTTCGCAAACAATGCGTCGTGTTCATCCAAGCGTAAAGACGTACCACACAAAAATGATACCAGAAGATGCGGGAGGAGTTACTCTTTCAGAATATGTAAAATAATTTGGGGTTTATAAATTGGTTTTCTTTTTATTGACATTTTTCTAGGTGTAAAGTTTTTTTTGACTCACTCGGTATTGCACAATTAACTCCAATTTTGTTCTCAAAAATTTGAGCTTCGCGCTCGCATTCCTATATATTCATTACTCGATGAACAATAAAAAAGAAAAACCATTAAGATTACTAAATTTTTCAGCTAGCGCTTCGCGCTCGCGGATAATATAAGTAGAGACTATAATGTACAATTAACCCCAGATTTTAGCTCCTAAATAGAGTCTATAATCATGATAATGCATATTATACTCAAATTTTGACTCAAAATTTTCTGCTCGCGCTTCGCGCTCGAAAAAAAAATCCTTGAAAAAGGTCCACTTTTTCAGATGTCGAACCCCCCCGTAAAAATCCTAGTTACGGGCCTGTATGTTTTGATCTAAGAAGCAATATGAATAATGCGGCGGTCACAACTCGCCGTACCTTCGACGTGCAACTCCCTACGATGGATTTCGTAGAAAATTCGTACAGCGGAGGTACCTTGAAGGTACAATGCATGTACGACATACAGGAAGTTTTTACAATACCCTTACTACAGAAACGCAGGAATCGCAGAAGTTGACACAGGACCTGTGCGTGCATTGTACATGCAACGCAGGCTACGTTGATGGCACGTGCCCCGTAGCCTACGACGAGTTGTGACCGCCGCATTATAGAGGTGGTCTTAACTTTTGCAAGTGATGATAGACCAACTAATCATAAAGAATAAAACAGTGATTGCCAACATAAAGAGAGAAACATATACAACGATAATCCCTTGTTCATGATGTAAACATCACGTTTTTCTTGATAAACGCTCATGATTTTTGGAAATAACTGATTTTTAGGCAAATCATTAGCATTTCTTTATGTCATATATCATCCTGACAATGCCCCAAAACTCACACACAGACACACACACCCACACCCACACACACAAAAAGAAAAAAAAAAACCCTTCATATTCAAAATCATTTTTATGTTTGTGTGCATTTTTTTCTCCTAATCTTTTTTTCCCCTAAATATTTTTATTTTGGTTTCCTCTCTGCAGTTCAAATCCAAGGTTCGAGCCTGTACAGAGGTATTCTACTCCAGGCCAGGACAACAGGTGGTTCTATCGTTGGTACCTGGTCTACTGCTGGTCTATCGACAGACTTTCAAACTAAGACCTGTGGTGGCACTGGGAATTCCATTACGCATACAAATCGTAATGACAAAACATTTCCGTCTACCTTCACATGGACAGCACCACAAGTGACTGGTCTAGGATCCATCATATTTCAGTAAGCTTAATTTTAATGGCAATACTAAACAGTGAAGTTAATTGTTAATGCACATACAGCTTGGAGAATCGGTAATTATTAGACCAAATCATATTAAGATCCAAATATGATTTGGTCTATTAGTTGTTTCCCAAGCTGTATACATATTAATTCCAAAATATATGTATATTAAAAGGACAATAATGTGTTCCTCAACCCTTCTCTCAAAATGTATTTGCTTGTTAGACTCGAGTTAGGAACATTAATAATCTGAGCCGCTTGCCAATGTCATGATTGTTTGATCCAACTTGAAAATAATTTATACCTCAGAATTATCCATATATGTGAATGAAATGAATGGACGAATACAAACAACTGAATTTTAAAATCTTTTATAGACATGAATTCATGTTTGACCTCTTCTATTCCTTGTCCTTCCAGCGCAACGTTTGTTATCGTACAGACACAGTACTATGTCGATGTCCGGTCGGCAGCCATCTCCGAATCACAGGGCACAGGTAACATAAGAACAATTGATATCTTCCCCTTTACACTTATATTTGCATGTAATGAACAAAAAAAAGCGCTCACTTTGAAAAATAACAATATTAATAATTGCTAACACATAAACGATGACAATGTGATGCAGAAATGGTTGTATATGGCGGATTAACGGATATTTTGTAGTAAATTATGTAGTGATTGATCGATAAAGGGTCTCAAAGCAGCATTACAGTGAGGGAGATAGATAAAGTGAGAGAGTGAGACAGAGAAAGAGAGAGAGAGAGAGAGTGTGTGGGCTATGTATTTGGGATAGAAACGAGGGTGTGTGTGGGTGAGGGTATGTGTGGGTTTGTGTGTGTAAAAGGGGAGAATTTGAATAAGAGAAAATAGGCCTTCAAGGATAGGTTTAGAAAGAGAAAGAGATAAATGTTATAAAGAATCGTTTTACTTATAATTTTCTACTTTTATCATTTTACTAATAATTGCCTGTATTTCCTATTCATTGATGCATTCCACAACAATACTTATACTATCAATAATTAATCATACTTTCATTCTAGCATTTATTCCTTGATTCACACTAGCATACTCTCTCTCTTGGGGTGAAAAGGTCCATTGTGCATTGCTGATTTGACACGTTTTGGTAGCAATTCTCGTACAGTACGTACAGTAAAAGAACTGAGGAGTTCTGAAATTAACACTCATGTTTTTGGACACTTATATACACCAGAAAGTTTTCGGTTAACACCCATGGTGCTCATTTCAACACAAATAAGAGGATCTTTTTTCCTGGTCCCATGTTGCCTCAACCACGTGTGTTAATTTCAACATCCCAGTCTATGCAGTGTACATTAATTTTCTAATGCCATTCTAGATGACAAGTGCTTCTATCTTTCCTTTAGGGGTATGCGTAACCAACTTATGCCAAAATGGTGGCTTATGTCGGGAAACTGGTGCTTTCACTTTCCAATGCATATGCACTACAGGGTACTCAGGGGCTCTTTGCTCACAAAGAGGTAACGTTATATCACTTATTGCATGGGATAACTATACTAGGGGGTTACATTCGATGATCATATAATACATCACTCATGCCTTGAAACCGACTTCAGAATGAACCCAAACTGAACGAAAAAAAAAAGACCAAACAAAACTAGATAAAAAAAAAGGATACAAAACCAATGTTTTGTCGGTTTTATTTCGGTTTGGCGCTGACAGTCTCACCAGCAGATCCGCTCCAAATCGAAGTCCTAAAAATACGTTACCCCAAATAGGTAATGATATTTAGTGCCGTTTGACGTTGGTAGTTTGGAGTCGGATTTCCTTTTTGTGATTGAGGTATTGCGTAAATTGAGCTTTTAGTTGAGGGTATCTGGTTTATTGGGTTGATGTTAATTTTTGGTGTAAGAGGAACCTTTACATTACGTTCTGAGCCAATACTGATATAAGAACAAATATGTAAGCTATGGATCATGGGGTACACATGCAAATTAATTAATTTGTTTCTGACTGTAATCGATTTTTTTAAAAACCATCTCTGGTCATCTTTATTAAAAACAAAATCAAATTACAATAGTTTTAAACGTTACTCAGTACATTTCTCCATTTTGATCAACTCATATACATATGTTCTTTTCTTTTACATTTTTCATCATCGTATTTTTTTCTCAAAACATAAAAAACATCATGTTTAAATTCAGTATATTTTATCTTTCTTGTATATGTTATACCTACGTTAACACATTATCGATTTTTGATATTGTGAAAAGAAGAGAATAATTAAAAAAGAAAAATCTTACCCCGATGAAGAAAGAAAAAAAAAACACTTTACGTTGTCAAAAAGAAAGAAAATATAATGAATGAATTTGATAGTGTTTGAATCGCTCCTTTATATAAAAAGACACTACTAGAACTTGAAGAATAGAGTGCAGAACTTATGATAAAGCATTGGTGACTGGCAATAATTCAAAACCGATACTTTTCTTTGTACTTATGGAGACCCTTGTATGATACTTAAAACCCAACTTGCATACTAATATTCATAACTTGAATTTTGTGTAGACTTCTTCATATTATCCCTAAATCATTTAGCTGTTCACACGAATGACTAATTCATTCTAACGCCATTTCAACACTAACCCATTTCACTTCCTAGATATATGCACCCCTTCTCCGTGTCAGAACGGTGGATCTTGCTTTGCATCTGGCACGCTGACATACTCTTGTGTTTGCGCACAAGGTTATGTGGGACTACATTGTGAAAATGCAGCAGGTACTTTTTCACAAATTTTGAAATTATTTTATCAGGGCTTAAAAAAAAAAAACCAACATAATATTAGATACACTGATAACATTTTATATTTAACATTGTAATGGTATACATACAGGTAACTTACATTTCTTTGATGTGAATTTGATGTTTACAAGAAATGGTGTGAGATTGTGGCGGAATGTTTGCTATATTCTGAAACTAAGAATGATGGTGACTACTCATTATACGTGGAAAGTTTGAATCACACAATCTGAATAAAATACTCGTTTGACTGTGTGTGTGTGTATGTGTGTGTGTTTGTGTGTGTATACGTATGTGACTGATAGATTCATACTATGATAAAAATCCCGTAATGGTCTACATGTACAATCCAGCCAGTTCTAAGTTTCTTTATCTGGTGTAGGTCGGACTTTCAACATCCTCCAACATTTCAACATTCACCCTCATGTATCCTTGTTTTACTATATCATCATGCTTGTATAACACTCTTTATTGTATCACCCTAAGTAATATAATCGTTTTCCATCTTCACTTTTTCTTTCATCAACATGGCCTCCTTCATCCTTTCCTTTCGCTGCTCCATCATTCTCGTTCGCTGCTCCGTAATTCTCTTCTCCATCTTCATGCACTACTAATATGGCCAGGACTATGCCTTCTAACTAATCAATGTTTTAACGGAGGTACTTGCATACCACTTGGCACGACGTCATTCTTCTGTTCTTGTATCAGTGGTTACGTAGGCCAACGATGTCAAATACCGGGTAAGTCTTTAACACTTCTTCTTCCTGACTAACCCACAATAATACCTTCTTATACCTTTTGCTTTTTCCACCTTTGGACTCGTTGCAGACTCCAGCAAAACAATATGACGATGTGCAGATAAATAATGCCCACTTATACTTTCTTCTAACGCACGTATGAAGATCTTTCTGTCTAACCCATAATTATGCCATTTTTGTAACCTTTCATTTATTTCAGCTCGTTTTGATTTTACACTCCAGAAAACTACGACGATGAGCAGAGAAATAACATTTCTTAACTTTCCATTATACTTTTAAACAAGACATTCAACTCATTCTGATTTTTGTATCTTCATGGAGATGAAGATGGAGATGTTCCTGTAATTTAAAATAATTATTTCTAACATCTTATTTCTTTTCCCATTTTCTAACCTTAATCCGTCATTCGTATCGGGTTTTTTTTTGTACCAAACATCTTTCCGATTCCTTTGATGTTATTCTTTGTTACCATAAACATCATATAAACATTAAGTTTACACCAAATCTGGTACGATGAAGGTATATCAAGTCTTTTAATACATGGGTAAGATGTGCATGGATGTATTTCATTGCATCCCTGTCTGAATGCATGGTTGCTTAAAACTGTCCTGTGTTTTGTGGTGCTTCAAGAGATTTGAAATTAAAGTATGAATGAGAAAAGTATAATGCATGGTTCAAAGCTATAGGAAAAACAACAAATGTTATTGATTAGTCTCGTTACCTAACAATATGTTTTATTTAAGTACCTATATATAGATACCTATAGAACACGTGATTTATTTATTAGTTGCTATTTTCTATTATCATTTTTACATGCAAATAGATATGATGTTGTCTTACAAAAATTGTTCCGTGTGACATAACGTGTACCAAGAGCGGATGTAGATCGGCCCTGGAATTGTTATTTATCTGTATACTACGAAACTATTCTATAGATTGCACGATAGCTTAACTTGCATGATGCAACGGATAGATATGCATTTACATCATGATATAATTATTCTGACTATGACTAAGGCTAGATATTATGAAAAGAAAACTGCATAAAGATATATCCCAAATTATGACAATTACAATAACAATAATAAAGACGTAAATTCCGAAAGTTAATACCATATACCATAGACAGTCCATGAATCGTTAATATCTACAATACGTATTTTAAATGACACTGTTCGAAATTCAAGTTAAAGACCAAGGATTATGATTTTACACTAATAATTCATGCTTTCTACTTCCTTGGTGGAGTACGAGTACTCCAATTAACATTTTGATGTTTTTCATTTCTCCCTTGAATATGGACTTTACTTTGAGATTGTTCTTGTTTCTTTTAGATGCGACCTGCACCTCAAACCCGTGTGTAAATGGAGGTACTTGTTTTGAGAATGGACAGGGAACAGGCTATGTCTGTCAATGTCCCACTGGCTTTGAAGGAACTACGTGTGCAACACCTTCATCAGGTACGGTGAAATAATTATGATTCATCCTATACAAATGACTGTATTTTACAATTGTCTTTTAGCCCTGAAGCACAATTTAGATGTTTAATATAATGTTACCTTATAGGAGTGTGATTAAGCAGTTAAATTTCGAATTACCACAACGAAAGCTTATCCAAAACGCACACACACAATTACGGTATGAATATTTTGCATAATAAGGACAAATAAAGGTAAGATTTATTATTAGCTATCTTATCATTTCACGTTTGAAAATCGACCTTCTATGGGCTTGTCAGGATGCTGCAGTACAGGACATTTTGACCCAAGATTGATCTAAGTCGTTCGCAAGTCCATTTCCCCTATTGAAGATCATGTCAAAGAAAGGGCAACAATTTGATTGAGATTATAAGAACAACAGTCAATCCTCAGGAAAGATTTGGGCATCTCATTTCAAATATTTCCTAAAGTTGTTTTTAACTCATGAACGATTTGGTGAAACACCCATCATAATTTAATAACATTTATAAACGTTTTCTCCTCTCTCTGACATTACAGTCACTGCGTGTTCCTCGAATCCTTGTGTAAATGGAGGAACCTGTTTTGAACTGGATCAGGGAAATGGCTACTTGTGCTCATGTCCTACCGGCTATGAAGGAACCACATGTGAAACACAAGGTACTATTAAAGTTTAGCTTTTCTGTACCAAAAACATATAAGTTTGCCCACAAAATGCCGAAAATAGCCCTGTTATTGTTATTTTTTTATTATAGATAACATGATAGGTGTCTTTGGACTAGTCCCCGAAAAAAAAATTGTATTTTATAAATTTCATGTAAGTTTTCCCCCATCAAATACTCAGATCCGGCTGTTAAAGAGCTCAAAGGTGGCATTTCTTCGTTGTGGAAAATATGTTATGATATAAAAAAAACAAAAAAACATTAAAAACGTGTATTTGATATTTCTAAAGGAAACGTATTTAGATGAGAAGCGCTAAATAGCATTTCTATTTCGAAGGAGTACTCCTTGCCTTTATGTGCATCTTAATTTTTAGCCCTCATTTCGTAATATTCTATAATTTGAAAAGTGAGGTTGCTTTTAACAAAGTTACATGTATACTTTTGCTTTATCTGTAATAATCACAATATATGCCGAATAAAACATATGAATAAAATTCGTATCTATAATATCAGTAAAGCGGTACATTTGAGATTGGGTTGTCAAGCAAGTTAATAACTAATATTTTGTCATACTACATACTTGCTTATTATTGTTATTCATTTATTTGTTATGAACCCCCCCCCCCCCCTCTCCCATGCCCCCTATATAATTGCTTGGGTTGTGGAGGTGCACAAATTCATGTAAAGTGTAATGCAGGGGTCGTGTCTCAACATACTTATGCTTTGAATTTATCTGTGGATCCAACATTACGATATAGTCTTATTTAAAATTCATATAATCATGGCTACATGAAAATATCCACCATATAATGATATACACGCAAACGTAGAGGGAGTGCCCTTATGAATATATTATAACTATTGATTATCATGAGAAGTGAAATATTGTATACATGTAACATGAATTGGCGAGAGAAATAAGTTTAAACTGATTATAGCTTCTCGGTTCCTCATTACTTAATTATATCATTTACGTTGCATTAGGGTGTATTTGTATTTTAATAATTCGCTTGCAATTACTTACTGTGTATTTACTGTTTGTAAATGTTGTTTAATTACCCTTTTAACAAAGTTACTCCGAGCGGACCCTGCGACTCCAATCCGTGTCAAAATGGAGGTACATGTTTTAGTAGCAATGATGACACGAGTTATTTCTGCATCTGTACATCGGATTACACTGGAGCTGACTGTCAAACAGCCGTTGGTACGTCAGGTTAACTTACAATGCAATGTTTACACTAACCAATATGACCAAGGAAAAACATATGGCCATGTGTTTTGAACTCCCCCCTTTTGTGTTACATTTCTTCATTAAAAATAACATGTTAACTCTAAAAGGGCCCAAGGATTTTTGTCAACTTGTAGCTGGAGGAGGGGGCAGCCCCCTCCCCAAGATTTCGGCAATAGTGAGGTCAAAGTTTATAAAAGCCTGTTTCTAGTTGGGGCATCTTATAATGAATAAGCCTACAAAGTTTCAGACCTCTATCTCAAATAGTTGTTGAGTTATCTGCATTTATGTAATCCGTTTCACGTACAGCATGAACTGTATTGAGTTACTTCATGTACAATGCATTGTCAATGGGGAAAATTGTCATTTTGACCGCGCGTATCGCAGTGATTTTCAAAAATGCGCATTACTAAATGGCCGAAACGTTTTAAATGTTGTATCAAAAGATGCATGAGACAATAAGCTACTAAGTCCTAAAAAATTGCAGCACAAAATTAAATACCCATAAAGTTATCATCGCCATAATGTGCGAATGTACAGGAGGTTGCGAAATCCCATAGACTTTGTGTGTACCTCTCCCCCCCCCCCCTCAACAACCCTCGCCTTTTCATATTTGGTCGCGTGCAGTGTCGCGAGTTCAAGTACTAGTGCGTTCGAATTCACAAGTATGATAGAGCTTGCATTCACCTTTCAAATAAGTCCAATTTCATGGCAAAACCTGGCCCTCCATTTAGCCGAGATATAATACATTAAATGAAAACATTTTTGGAAAAGCGTAACAAAACCACCCTTTTTGGGTAGCGAGTTCAAAACACATGGCAATATGTAATTATAAACATGACTTGTCAACACACTCTTCAAGTTAGTATACTTGACTGTTTGTCAAAAATCTAAAGATTTTTTGTTTACACCTATCGCTACCTTTCTACCATATCGCCTATACATGCTATACTTAGATCGACTTCTGTGAATCATCACGTTTACTTATTGCCTTTACTTTTGCCTGTCTAACATTATCTGTACTCAAATATAATCACTGATATCATGATCATCGATTTACTTATCTCTTACGTTAGATTTATCTATCTCTCTACTATTGCCTGAACTTAAATTTAAACAAATCACGTCTACCATCGCTTTCATGTATCTCTACCTATCGTCCATTGCCTGTACTTAAATGTACTTCTCTGCCATTATTTAGTCTTACTGTACCATTTTGTGTTTACCTTTCTAACATCGCCTTTACTTGTGTCTACATCTTTACCATTGCCTCCTACAATATGTATACCTCTCTACCATTGCCCATTACCTGTACTTAAAATTATTCGCTGTAATTATTTTTACCAATTTCTATGACAATTAACACTGATTTTTTTTCTTCTAAATTTATAAATACATCTCTATCATTGTTTATACTTGTATCTAACTCTCTATACCATCGCATATTATTATCATCTCTACCGTTATACTTATCATTTTCCTTTACTTGTTAAAAATGATTGTATACTTATATCATGCTCTAATTCTACCTCTTTGACATTACTGATACCTATATGTAGTTCTCTATCATTGTCAATGCTTATCTCTGTACATAGCTCAGCCCAATCCATGTTTAACTGATCCGTGTCAGAATACTGGCACGTGTTTCTCTGCTGTTGATGGTTCAAGCTACAGATGTTTCTGCACTATAGACTTCACTGGCGCCTTCTGTGAAATAAGTGTCATTGGTAGGATTTCTGAAGATTATTTCTTTATCTTGGCCTTTTTGATGGTTTGAATTAGCTCAAGTAAAACGTTAACCCAGTACCCTTTTCTGGGAGGGAGAGTTGATATTAAAAAAGCCGACAAAAAAGGTACTTTTGAATTAATGGTGCTTTTAATCACCTTACGTATAACCCAGTGCCTTTTTCCCGAAGGGGATGTTGATATTAAAAACCAGACAAAAGGGTAATTCTGAATGAATCTGCTTTAATTCTCTTTATGATATTTCATTAATTAATTGATCTAAATTTAAATCCTCAAATTTTTGTTATTGGCATCGTATATATTTAGAGATGACTAATCTTTCTTGAGAAGATAAATTACTTTTATTAATATCAACGTAAAGACAATTAAGTGAGTACCATTGTATGCTGTCATATCCTGTCATTTAGATTAATTTATCTCCCTATTGTTTATTAGTTCTGCAACTTTGCACTAACTTTTCGTTTTCCTAAATTTTAAACATTGCATGACGTTCATTGAGCATAAGTAATAAGAAAGTGTTAGTGTATCAATATCTCTCTCAATTACTTCATATTCAAATCTCAAACTTATATCTCGATGTCATTTTCTTACTTCCATCATCATTTTACTAACATAATTCCTTTTCTCGTCTCATTTACTAACCTGCACCATCATTCATCTCACTGTAGCTGCTCATTGTATTCCTAACGTATGTCGCAATGGCTCTCCATGCCTGCCTTGGCCCATTACATTCACATGCGCCTGCCTTCCTGGTTTCGCAGGCGACACGTGTGAAAACATGGGTAGGTTCCTGTCTCTACGACCATGTCTAATGATGGAGTAATTGATTCAAGCAATTCTTTTAACTAGAAACGCGCGGTTCTGAGAGGTCATAAGAGAGAGACAGATAAATCTGTGCCGTGTGGCTACTCAAATGTTTGTACTTGCACAAAAGACTAGAAATATAGAAACGAATAGAATGCACCGTATGTAGGTCTATTATCATGTTTATATTAGAACCGATTTTATGTTTCATATGCAGTTTACATTTTTACATTTAATGTTACCACATGCGAATTTTGTACCCATTCGACGTGCAAAAGTGCATGATACGCTGAATTAGAAATATTGATATTAATCACTAAGCATGTACATTATACGCCTGTGAGTCCGAAATGCATGTTTTGCATAAATATCTGTACTCGTTTGTAATTTCGTTACCAGTGTCACCAACAACTCCATGTGACTCGAACCCTTGCGTGAACGGTGGGACGTGTTTCATAGTCGGGGATCAGAATAGCTATCAATGTATCTGTCTTGCTGGATTCAGTGGACTAAATTGTCAGGATTCTACTACTGGTACAAACCCCGAACCACTCTTGAAATTGCATGACACTGTAACAGTAGTTAAAATACGTTAGATAGTTTTTAGAATTTATTGCTGCAGCTTACACAGTGAAAGTTCAGTTTTAGCAGCTCATTGTTTTTATCTGCGTCTCATATTAACAACATACAATGTATCTAGGGAGTTTTGCCAAGATTTGAGCAAGTTTACACGTACTTGTTATAATGCATTATCTATTAATGCTGAAACAACTAATACAAATGAATACAAAGTAGTTTTAACATTAGTTTGTACATTTCAACATTAGCCGACCTGGTAGGTAGGTAGGTTTAACATATATGTTAGTTATTGCAGATATAACTGTGCTGTCAGTGATTTCACAAACATTTATGTTAATTTTGACAATATATGATAAATAAATCAACATCCATTTCCATTTCACCAACAGAAGCTTGGTATATAGTTGATAATAATAATAATAATAAAAATGTCATCATGTGTAACAAATTTACCCGCCCCCCTCCAAAAAAAAGAGAACCCAACAGCATCAATATGAAGTAAGATGGGAATGCAGTTTATACTAACTGGGTTATAGTTAATATAAAATTTAAAATGTTTATCATGCTTATACGTATTGTATAATTATTTTTAGACATTGCTTATCCTTGTATAATTGCAAAGAGCAAACCATGTTAGCAGCTATTTAAGTTAGTAAAACCTTCCCTAAAAACCTTTCCCACATGATAACAAATAACCTTTTAGCTTAGCCTGCATAATGCTTCTCTACTAAACAGAACAATGTACACCCACGACATGTCAAAACGGAGGGACTTGCTTCCAATCAGACAACAATCGTGGCATCATTTGTAGATGTCTATCTGGATTTGAGGGTTCCACTTGCGAGACAAGTGTAACTGGTATGTTTCCCCATGGCAATTAATGGCAACTAACCCATAGTTATTAAGTTATTGTTGTTGTTACTAGACGAAACGCTACCACCAATCCCCACCTTTTTTTTTTAAGGTATAGAGGGTGTTGAATGAGTCGAATTCAAAATATATATAAATGACGGGAATCTAACACTAGGTACATCATTATTAAATTGACAATTCAACGATTCATTATTTGGAGGGAATTTATTATTTCATATGTTTAACTAAAATACGTCAATTGGCCAAACCATTCCAATTGCTGCACATTTGAAAAATACCAAAACCCCTCCTCTCTAATACACCAATGCCGTTTAATTTTCATCTCGAGAATCAATTAGATATTTACCCAAAATTTATCCGATATTTTTCAGATATTTCATTTTTAAAAATTAATTTTCATTTTCAATTTATGATTCATATTCCATTAGTATTGGTTTATAAATGATGGGGTTCAGAGGTTTCAGTGGAGATTTACTAATGACGCTCATATTTGTTCCAGCAATAAATATCATAATTATGTCGCATACACCAATTTTATTTACATTGCTAACTTATGCCTCTAGTGCTACAGTGAAATCGTTTTAATTTTGATTCAGCTTATGTCAAAAGCAGTGCTTGTGCATGCGTGCATAGTTTTCAGTTTGACAGTTTGTTCTATGTCCCGATTTGCTTTTCCCCCTTTTACGGTGCATTTTAGTGATGGCATGTTCGTCAAACCCTTGCATGAATGACGGTACCTGTTTCGAATCTGGATCCTCAAGTGGAATAGCTTACATATGCTCCTGTCCTGTCAACTTTTCCGGTGTCAACTGCGAAGCAGGTACGTGGTCATTTAATGTCCTAGGACATGATTTACTAACATTTTCTTCCCTCCAAGGTGTACGTCTAGATCCCCATCGGGTGAAAGGCTGTGTAACACCGAGAGTTCTAGCGTAAAGGAGAGTGACGCCACCCTGACGCTGACCAATCAGGAAGCGGCATTCATTTCATCACGTGATGTTTGGTATAGTATGATTTGCATATCACGTGACCAATGCAGGTGAATCTGGTGTGTAAGTGCTATGTATCCCATTAGTATTTATTACAACTTTCTATTTCCTTGGAATAGGTTTTGTCTGTGTTAATTTATCCCCTTTTCCTCATTAGTTTTTCTTTCACCCCTATAGTATTGACAGCTATTTTAATAGCTTCACTTTCCACAGGTCTATTACGCGACTGTCGCCAAAACCGAGCAAAGGTTGATTAGAGGAATATCAGTCCCCCTATTTTGTATATTACATCAGCCAGGCATATTAACATCTTTACTTCATGACCGATTATTTTGTTTTGTTTTTTTATTCAATCGAGCAACGTCATTGTGCAAGGTACTGTGACAACGATTTATTCAATAAAACGCATGCTACGAGTTGGCTTTCCCTATTTGCAGTGCCCAAATTTGCAAATACAAAAATTGTAGGCTATTGCTCTCGAAACACATAGAAAATGTAGATGAGAGATAAAAGAGCATTGTTGATACAGAAATGACAGTGCAAGTGACCATATTATGTTTTACTTGTATATTTGTTTTGTATATTTGCGCATGATTTGCTCCAAGTGAAATGTGGTAGATGCACAATACATAGAAAATCCTTGTGACGTATCATATTACCCTTACGGCGAAATTAGTGTTACTTTCATAAATGCAAGTTTCATTTTGAGCACTTCATTTTAGCAAAGCCCTCGTCATTTCCCTAGTTTTCAGTGTTTCATTTTATATCTAATTTTGCTAAACAAAATATATCAAAGGCATGTCAATTTAACTTTAATCCATGTATATAGTTTGGACATATTATATCCCTTTTGTTGTTTGGCTTTGGCTTTTGCATTTTCAATAGACTTTATGCATATGACGTCATAATCTTATAGCGCCCTCCCTCAGAGGATAATTATAGGAATTCGCGTTAACGGAGTTGTTAGAGATGCGCCAGTTGCAAATAACAAACGCATGCAAGGCAATAGCCTCAGCCTCTAAGATGGCGGCGCGATGACGTCAATGCATAAGGTCTATTAATTTACATGCTATTAGCAACATGTACCATGCTTTTCGTTCTCTATCCACTGTAGCAAGAACTGCCTGTTCATCGCAACCATGTGCAAACGGGGCATCCTGTTTAGAATATCTATCCGGGTACTCCTGCCTATGCCTCGCTGGTTTCACGGGGATAAATTGTGATATACAAGGTAACTCTACCACCATGTGGTTATTGCCTGCTGTAGGGAAAGTTTGCGCATGTCTTTGATCAGGAAAGCAATTCTTTTTCTTAGATTACACAAAGGGAAATTGATTAGCGTTCACTTAAAAAAGTAGATTCATATAGATACCTGGAATGGAAATGAGTGAGGAACCCTTAAAATGGGTCAGATAATTTTGTGCCGCAACCATCTTAAATCTAAATAGTGCAGACGATTATATTTTCGGTCCCAAGTGTCCATGCGATCTTAAGTCTCTTAAGAAATCCAGTGCAAAATTATTTTAGAGATTAGGTAGGCTTCGGTAGCAAAGTGTGCATTTTGTGTGTAAATTTTATGCATGTGCTATATTCGTGGCTTTATGGGTTTTGTTTAGATGTGCCAGTATTTTCTGCTCTGCCGTTATGTTTATGTTTGACTGCATTGTTTTGTTTCTTAGGCAGGTCTTGTTATACCCATGCATTTTCCCCAAATATTTAATAAGTGCCGTTGTGCTCTTGAATCCATTCACGCTTTTACCCCAAATTCATAGCTAGCATTGGATTTAGTATGAAGCTACTTAGTTTTGGTGGGCTTCCTTTTGCACAAAGAGTATTCCTTTCATAAGCTTCTTTGCCGCCCTAGTTTTCTTACATTTACCCAATAAATATTTCATACTCCTACATGATATTTTCTTTCTCATTCCAACATTTCGCTTTCCTTGCCTCTCTACACCCCGGTGTAGATCCCGCTCCCCCTAGAGGGTGCTCCTCAAACCCCTGTACTAATGGATCAACCTGCCTGGATGCAGCGGATGGGAGTTCATTCACCTGTCTCTGTCCCAATGGTGCGACAGGCATTAACTGTGATCTCGACCAAGGTATAGCTTTTCCAATCACGAAGAACAGAACGAACAGAACAAACATGACTAGATCCTAATACAAGTTTTTCTTTGATCAATTCAGAAACCGCTTACTCAATATTGATATTAAGATATTAAGATTTCTTCTTTTTTCATATAAAAATACGTAAGTTTTGTTCACACAAATCTAAATCTAGATATGACTTGATGAATTTTGTATATATATTTATGTACATAGAGTAAATATAATTAATAATAGTACCAGTATGTACTTAATAAAAGAGGAAACTATCGAAATCAAGACATCATACATACATTCCTAATTGATCTTTAACATTTTGATTTAGAGAGCTGACTGAAATCATCATGCCGAGACATTACAATTCAAAATTGATAATTGAAACGCTTATCCGGTCATAAAGTCAAAGTACTAAAATCGATGAAATACAGACTATGAGCAGTATTCACAAAGGTGTCTTAAGTTAAGCCATAGCTTAAATCTGTGGTTTAACTATGGGTAGCCAAATGTAACACAATCTGAAACAGTAGATGTTCAATTCATCCGAATTTTCGGTACTAAAACTAATAAAAACTGCTTGGGAATGATGGGTACAAAAGTTTTCCTAACCATTAAAGCACGAATCCAGTAAACGTGTAAGGAACATAACGACGTAGACAAATTGCATCACATTTTGCTACCCATAGTTAAACCACAGATATGGCTTAACCTTACGACACATTTTTGAACACGGGCCTATATCTCCTGCACCTGTATATATTACATATCACTTGCCAATCTCCTGTAGGTTCCACCGAGTCTCCAGGTTTTAGTTGTTCCTCTAATCCGTGTCCCGCCGATGCGACGTGCCTGGAATCTACAGACAGAATTTCATACACTTGTCTGTGTCCTAACGGCCAAGTTGGTTTAGATTGTATAACAGGTAATTTAAGTCCAGTTGCAAAAACACTGTGCTCACTTGTACATTTTAAAAACCAATTCACAATCATCAAATGCAAGTCGATTACAGTGCTTTCCTCAATACAAAAAAAAAGTACTCCATCACGGATACGATAAAGGGAGTAATTATATCAATATGCACTTTCGTAATGATTTTTCTCCTTGTCGAGAGACACACTTTTTCTAAACATATGAATAAAGATCCACACTGGTAATTTGTAAGGCATATTTAAAAACTATGTTTACGGTATACGTTACCCAGGGCCAAGCACTTTTTTCCGCAAATTTTTCGGTTCATTTTTTAAAACAATGAATTCGTCCTATTTATGCATTCTCGTTCTATATTTTAAAATTTATATTTGTACTAGTCTGCAACTTTTAAGTTCAATCGGTCAGTATATGACACATCCTATTCCTATTCTTGCATGATTAACTCTGCTCATATTTCATTCACTCTTAGTTTGCAATTAGACATTCCCATCGATTCTTTATTTTCTTTAATGTTTCCTGTTTTAATCAATTTTCTTTCTATTCATGATTCTTCTTGCCTTATCCTTCTGTCTGCTCACCTACCCTTTTCTTTTCTTTTAGAACCTCCCTGTTCTTTAAACCCCTGTCCCGATGATGCTATGTGCTTAGAAGCTTTTGATAGACGATCATACATTTGCCAATGTGCTAATGGTGATCTTGATATCGATTGCAGTAGTAATACAGGTAAATCTAAGATCAATCAGCATCTATATTCTTTAATAACGGTCAACGATTTTAGTCTATCATATATCAATTAATAGACAGTTTTAATTTTGAGTTGAAATTATATCTTTGTGTGGGATGGTTTATTCGTGAATCTGTAAACAGGTAAACTGTATGAAAAGGAGTTCAACTTGGTATTGACTGAAAAACAAGTACATTTTTGTGAATTACAAAATACCGGCAATAACATTCGATCATATAGAAAAAGAGCATGTTAAATTTCCAGTTTTTCATGAATTCAGCTCAGGAACACAAAGTTATCAAATGCGTCATCCAATGGAAATAATGGCCGTGTACTCCATGTACTCAATTTGGCTGTAGATTGTTACTTTCTAGCGACAAAGAAGCCACGGTCGTCCTTCATTTTCTTCGTTTCATTAGACCACATATCAAAACTCACATGCCATACTTATCGCCCATTAATTAGTTGTTAATTCTTTGCATCTAGCACTCTTCCGTTCCTATTTATACCGTATATGATTTTACGTGATCTATGTAGCTTAGAATCTTTCACCAATCTATGCATGAATTTCCTTTTCTGCTATCACGACCGTTTCACTGTTTGACTTTTTATACACTATCTTTTAGTTTCTGTCTATCCATGACTTCCCTTGCTATATTATACGTCCACCTTTCTCTCCTTTAGAACCGCCTATACCAACTGCTTGTGCATCAAACCCATGCCCTGATGATGCAATGTGCTTAGAGGCTTTTGATACAGGTTCATATATTTGCTTATGCTCCAATGGTGAACTTGATATCAACTGCAATAGTGCAACAGGTAAAAATCATAGATCATCAAATAACAAGCCTCATCCGAGTCCTTTAACACCAAACAACACATTTTCCTATCATACATATCGATGTTTATCATTGTGTTTATTTGTTTCATATAATTTAGTCCAGTTAATCCACATACATTAGTCACCTCTGTAGTTTGTAGTTCACTGTTTTCTTTTGCTCTACCATTTGCTTCATTGTCTTTTAAAGTCATTTTGTATTCCCCCGAGATTTTTATCGAGCGCCTTCTCTGCTTACCCCCTCCTTCATTGGTGTATAAAAGTCAGTATTACAGTACCGCTTTTATGATTATACCCCTTAATAAATGAAATTACAAAGTCCGTGAAAAAGTACGTCTTTTTATTTGCATCTCATCACTAACTGTCTATATCAATTTGCTCGTCTAACTAATGAACTCCGATTTGTTTGGGCGTGCTATGTCTTTGTTAATTAACATTACTCCTTTCCTAAAAAGGTAAACCTCTCCATATGAAAGGATTTTTTTATCAGCATATTGTGATATCATTTCCTCGAATTGATGATACCTATGAACAGCTGTATGATTGCGCTTTTGTGTTTAGGTACATGTATGTGCTCTTTAGATAGTTGGGAAGTTCCCCAGCGCCTTCATAACTACAACCTTATTTTCATCCTTGCCCACTCACTTTCATTCTTGAAACTACGATAGACAGTCCAGCGAATCATTTGTTACAACGGCATGCACACTTAATCATTATCATGATTATATAATAATTTGCATGATGGGGTTGTTAACACGTGGTGTGATAGTGTTTATGTCATGTAACATATTTGACGTGAGATATATATAAGCAAACGTATCTGTGATTTATATTCGTTTGTATTTGTTTTCTTGGAAGATAATATGATCAATTGTGGGGCAAGTGGTTATGCACAACTGAAAAGATTAACTGAAGAGATTAGCTTATGATCGAAAAACTTGGAAAGACACTGCCTAGAGACGATGTTTTAGGTTAACAAACCTGTCCCAGGACAGATCACTCATGATGATGATTTGTTTTCTATTGAATGTGCACGAATTCCTATATCCTATATATATTTTCAAAATATATAGTTCTTTCTAATTTTACTTGAACTGTTATGCTTTTAATAATTTTTCTAATTTGTTATGAAATGCTGCATTTCATAAAAGTGCACTCATGAGTGGCTAATGCATGAGTTTTCATTGCGTTTCTGTACATTGCATGTATGCTTTACATATCTTTAGAATCATGGTTTTTCGTACAAGTCCGTTTCGAAAAAAAAAGGCAAAAGGCTGTTATTACATTTTGCATTTTTATAACATGATTTCTAATTTTCCGTAGTAGCGTAGAGCTTGTTATTTCACTTTCTGTTTTTATATTGTTTTATGATTTTAAGCATGTATGCATTTTGTTCCTGATCAAATGTGTCCCCTGGCCGCACAAGAAATTTCATAAATATGGTATTTTATGAAACATTTATTTATTAAAAAACATAGTTTATATCATCCATTATCATACAATCCAGTTTGTACTCATAGTTTTTAATTTGCAATTGCAAACGACAGTCACCTGAGGCATCAACAAGCATTGTTGACAGCTGGGCATAAAAATAGATACGTTTTACACATTTCAATACCATATTAAATCTAATTATGATTCATTCTTACACAGCGCTTCAATATAAAGCTTAAATGACACATTTCAGCTTCATCTATTTAACTTTATTTCATACAGCTGCCATTTTACAATTTTTTTTTTCCTGTTATAAAAATGAAATTAGATTGAAAAGCAATAATATTTGCATTTTGAACTTAGATTAGAAATTAGATATAATGTAGTGTTTTCTTCCAGCTTGTAGAATTCCATTTTAAATGTAGTGATTTCTGGCAGACATTAGAGCGTTTCTTTGACTTTGGTATTTGTAGTGGTAGGTTGCGATGCTCTTCCCTGTCAGAATGGAGGTACGTGTTTCTCTTCTGGATCAGACATCTCTGCCTATGTGTGTAGCTGTCCTGATGGATACATGGGAACAAACTGCGAATCAGTTGGTGAGTCTATTTGATTTATCTATCTTAAAGTCTGCTTCACAATGTCCCGAAGTTGAGCAAGAATGGATACATGATCATGGAAAATTCCAAACTTTGTACTGTGTACCCTTCGTGTGTTGTTCGAGTGCCATCGTGTAATTTTCTATAATCATCGTTCTCGTTTTGTCTCTTTTTGGCTGTTGACCAAGTTCGGCCCTGACTTCGCGCGAACCCTAACATTTCACATTTCGTGTCCATCTTTGCTCAACTCCGGGACAGTGTGACGCCGTCTTAACCATTTAACACTGATACTAACTGACCATACGCTGTTCAAAGACTCACTTGTAATGTCAAAGATAGGTGTTCCAATGCCTCGATCCTGCTCTCTCAAAACGTACATGAACAGGTTAGAAAAACTGAAGTTCGTTTGGGTGTTTTAGCAACCACTCCCTTTTTTCTTTAAAGGTGAATGTTTCGCTATGGTGAGTGTGATTTTGAACTCTATGGCAATTATACAAATTTTGAAGTTTGAAGAAGGTGGTTAAGACTCCTCGTTTAGCGGATCTGTTGGTAGTGTGTTTATTTGATGTGTCACTTATAGTTGCGTTGATGTGCATTCTCACAACTATGGTATTGTTGTGGGCTTTTCTTTTATTAGGGATTTTAAGTTTGTCTATTTTTAGGTTTAGGATTTTTAAGAGGGTTCTTTTTGTTTTTTATTCATTTAATAAACAATGTGTCATGGCATACAGAGACAGATTATTAATGGGGCATTAAATACAAACCATTACAAATAGCTTGCTTCTTAGATAAAATGGTGGAGGCTCTACAAAGCAGACAATTTTTTTTTCCTAAATCCCTACAATATTAAAGCATGTTTATCATACTGGTGCTAAGTGCTTTATCCTTACGCATGTTTGAAGGAAATTTGTAGTTTTCGGGCTGCTTTTAATTTCTCACTCTTTGTGCTTAACTGTTTTTGCACGTTTGCTGTATGTGCTTGCATTGGTATTTAGTCTTAGCATGCTCATCAAACCCATGCCTAAACGGAGCAACCTGTATGGAATCTAACTCCAGCTATGTATGCCAGTGTTCCTCTGGATACGAGGGTGTCACGTGTGACGTGCTATTAGGTGAGTAACGTGTAGCCTTCAGCCTTTCTCTTTCAAAATGGTGTGTTTACGCTTATTTGAAAATGCTTATAAACTTGTATTCACAATAATAAGCTTTGGGTAAAAGCCTGTGGTAGACCATTGAAAAGGCGGTTGTATCTCTTTAGCCAAATGGCTCACGTGTAGGAATTTTAGAAGAATACATCATAGGGCAGAATGAAATTGTAATAAATTTAAACGACACCATTGGCGCAAGATTAGATTAAACAATCCAATTATACGACCAATCAAAATCGAATTTGACAAAGGACAATTACTGCAAATAGATTTTTATCAAAATATTGAGAATATTTTTCCCCTTTATGGATCACTCATAACCTACTCGAAATTTATATCGAGTTTTAAAAAGTTTTCATTTTAAAAAACTATTTAAATATTTATAACGACACAGACATGTAACTTGAAAAATCTAGACCCTAGTATGCAAATTTCTATTGCAAACATTTGTTGTTTTTTATAAAAAGCAACGGACCCTCCCTGTGCATCATTACCTTGTCAAAATGGTGGAGTTTGCTCGGAAGTTGGTATGGAATACTCGTGCGAGTGTCCTGAAGGTTTTGATGGAGTAAACTGCGAGCTCATCGGTACGTGTTTTTTTTTTCTTCTATTTCTTTTTTTTTTTAAATATATAGTTATTTGTCTCTATGTAAGAGTCTGTGTTTTAAAGAAATGATAGTTCCCTTTGCACTTGCCATTAACTAAACACTGCCGATGCCCATTATTCAATAATATGTGTTTGTGCCGGGGAGGGGGGTGCGGTGGGGTCTTCAATAATGTAGTCAAAAATTATTATTTGCGTCAAAAGATCGATCTCCTGTCATAAAGACGAGACTCAATTTTCAACCAGGAACTGCCCACTCCAGAAAAAAAAAATATTCGAAAACTAACACATGCACCATTAGAGCTTTATACTCACTTTATTTAATATATTTGTGTGTATATAACCAATGTTCACATTTTTGTAAATATGGGAGTTTGTATTGGCAATGTATTTTATGCTATTTTATACAGCGGCTTCATGTGATTCCAGCCCATGTCTAAACAATGGTATCTGCTTTCAAGCTGGTCTTGGAAATGCTTATATTTGTCAATGTGTGTCGGGATTTGAAGGAACTAATTGTGATATCGCAGGTACATGTTAAACAATTAATCATATTATACATCATATATTCCATTTGTCAGCTATGCTATTTTTGTAACGCTTTATGCTGTCATGAATATAATCCAGTGTACATTGTTATTGTAGTACTTACATTTTTTTTTTCTCGTTTTGATCAGTTAATCTCATGAGCACTTTGGACGGTATTCTCTGCCCTCGTGTCTCCTAATAAATAACAGAAACTGACGAAATGACTTGCAAATAAAAGCAAAACCAGCAAAGATACATATATATCAGGATTTTACATGTTTGTTCAGATCCTATTTTCAATAACATCCATCAGTTATCTATCAATTCGATTCTCCAATGTTTACAATGCATGAAACTTATTAATGAGTTTTAATGATTTATTTCATGTAGTGCCATGTTCGTCAAATCCGTGTGTAAATGGAGGTACATGTACTGAAAATGGAAATGATTATATCTGCCAATGTACATCTGGGTTCATCGGGAATAACTGTGATATAACAGGTAAATGTTTATATATATATATTTATGTATATATAGGCGAAATGAATGAAACAGATGACTCGAAACGTAGCTCTCAAATTCCTTTCATTCACAAGCTTTCGGCCAGCATGGCCTTCATCAGGCTTACAAAACAAGACGAAACAAAATTATACTAAACATGAATGGTTGACAGGCAAAACCTGTTATATAAACAAAATTTAACAGATATTTGTTGTTTTTTTCCAATATAATCTGTCACGATTAATTGAATAAGGTATATAATATATAATATATGATACAATTCACTGCAAAACTATACGGAGAGGGAGAGAGAGAGAGAGAGAAGAGAGGCGGGGAGGGTGAGAGATGGAAATGGAGAGATAAAGATAGAGGGAGAGTGAGAGAGAGAGAGAGAGAGAGAAAGAAAAGAAAATAGAGACAAGAGTAACAATAAGAGGGAAAGTTCGAGATCGGGATACGAACATGTGTTATGTACAGTAATAGCATATATAATATCATATATAATATCATATATAATACCCGAAAAGAAAGATAATTATTGTTTACCGGTTGCTTTAAGTTCATCTGAGAGGGCGCTCTAGGGGACAATAAAAATAAAAGTAGTACATATTAAACATATAAACTGAATGTATAACTAATTCATTATATTGAAATGCAACAGCATAATAGCATTGTCTCTAGCTACGTACTGAGAAATACAAACAGCTAAGTATGATGAATACCCTTGCAATTGATATCATTCTGAACATTTATAGTTATCTAATGAATCATCTGTCATATACATTTTCTTTTTAGCACCTACCTGCTCCTCAAGTCCCTGTATGAACGGAGCTGCATGTTTCGAAGCTGGAGCTGGAAACGGATATATCTGCCAGTGTACTTCGGATTATACAGGAGCAAACTGTGAAACTATGTGTAAGTTCTTGAAGCAATACTAAATAATAATGACCAACAATTTTTTTTTAAATCGAATTCCTATTATAGAATTTTGAACAGTTGTGTATTAGTATTATTTCGTGTTTAATGCCAGAGAAAAATCTTCATATTATTAGTTAATAATACGAATTATTAATCCATTTAAATAAAAGCTTGGTGATACATATTTTTTTCTTCAGTATTATGTTCATCAAATCCGTGTGTAAATGGAGGTACATGTACTGAAGCTGGAAATGGTTATATATGCCAATGTCCTTCTGAGTTCATCGGCACTAACTGTGGTACACCAGGTAATTGTAACTTGTTTTATGTTTTTTTTGTCTTTTTTTACCGGTTGAAAATGCTCAATATTTAATTTGAAATATGACGATTCATATGATCAAGTGACATTAAAAATAATATTGTTGCACAAATTAAACATAATTGTATACTGAATTTATAACTAATTCATTAGTTACTATATATTTGTCTTTAACTACGTAAAACAATACAATACAAAACAACTATGTATGATGAACGCACCTGCAGTTAATGTCATTTCGAACATAGATTTTATTGTTATCTAATCAATTATCGTCCACACATTTTCTAGCACCTACCTGTTCATCGAATCCTTGTTTGAATGGAGCTGCATGTTTTGAAGCCGGAGCTGGAAACGGATATATCTGTCAATGTACATCCAGCTATACTGGAACAAACTGTGAAACTATGTGTAAGTCGAATGAATGATCTTAGTGATTCTTTACCAGTTCCTTTCATGAATTATAATTTACCCAGCAAATTTACGCTTGCAATTAAGATTCTAATTTTATATGTTTTATAATGTTTTCTTACACTGCCAGTATGACTGTGAGCTTTAAACATTTTTCGTCTCAATTTATTTTTTACAGTATCATGTTCATCGAATCCTTGTTTGAATGGAGCTGCATGTTTTGAAGCTGGAGCTGGAAACGGATATATCTGTCAATGTACAACAAGCTATACTGGAACAAACTGTGAAACTATGTGTAAGTCGAATGAATGATCTTAGTGATTCTTTACCAGTTCCTTTCATGAATTATAATTTACCCAGCAAATTTACGCTTGCAATTAAGATTCTAATTTTATATGTTTTATAATGTTTTCTTACACTGCCAGTATGACTGTGAGCTTTAAACATTTTTCGTCTCAATTTATTTTTTACAGTATCATGTTCACCGAATCCTTGTTTGAATGGAGCTGCATGTTTTGAAACTGGAAACGGATATATCTGTCAATGTACATCAAGCTATACTGGAACAAACTGTGAAACTATGTGTAAGTCGAATGAATGATCTTAGTGATTCTTTACCAGTTTGTCATTTAGTTCCTTCTTCATGAATTATAATTTACGCAGCAAAATTACGCTTGCAATTAAGATTCTAATTTCATATGTTTTATAATGTTTTCTTACACTGCCAGTATGACTGTGAGCTTTAAACATTTTTTCGTCTCAATTTATATTTTACAGTATCATGTTCATCGAATCCTTGTTTGAATGGAGCTGCATGTTTTGAAGCTGGAGCTGGAAACGGATATATCTGTCAATGCACATCAAGCTATACTGGAGCAAACTGTGAAACTATGTGTAAGTTTACGAAATAATAACAAATAATTATGTTCAGCAAAATCTTTTACATTAAACTCCAAATAAATAATTTTTGATATGTAATACGGTTTGTCTCAAGATTAAAGCTGGAGAAAAATCTTCATTTTATCCATTGATAATAATTATTATCCATTAAACTAAGGGCTTCATGATATCTCTCTTTTTTATCTTATATAGTGTCATGTTCGTTAAATCCCTGTTTGAATGGCGGTACATGTACTGAAAATGGAAACGGTTACACCTGCCAGTGTCCTTCTGAGTTCATCGGAACTAATTGTGATTCAACAGGTAAGTGTAATCCTTTTGTACATTATTATGATGTTTTCAACGGAAAAGGGTAACAAATAGCAATATATTATCAAACCAAAATTAGCCGACAAGAATTAATATGAAACATTGTGATTTCCTTCTAGTAAGAGAAAATTTAAAATAATATTGCAGCATAAGTTCAACATATAAACTGAATTTATAACTAATTTCAAACAAAATGTAGCTATAATCGTATAACTATATAAATGGGAATACAAAAATAGTTATATGTCATGGATTCCGTTGCAGATTATCCCCACAGTTATGAAAATATAATTCGAACATTTTTGTAATAGATCTTTAATGAATTATTGTTTATATATTTTCTAGCACCTACCTGTACTTCAAGTCCCTGTTTGAACGGAGCTGCATGTTTTGAAGCCGGAGCTGGAAACGGATATATCTGTCAATGTACATCGAGCTATATTGGAACAAACTGTGAAACTATGTGTAAGTCGAATGAATGATCTTAGTGATTCTTTACCAGTTTGTCATTCAGTTCCTTCTTCATGAATTATAACTTCCCCAGCAAATTTACGCTTGCAATTAAGATTCTAATTTTATATGTTTTATAATGTTTTCTTACACTGCCAGTATGACTGTGAGCTTTAAACATTTTTCGTCTCAATTTATTTTTTACAGTATCATGTTCACCGAATCCTTGTTTGAATGGAGCTGCATGTTTTGAAACTGGAAACGGATATATCTGTCAATGTACATCCAGCTATACTGGAACAAACTGTGAAACTATGTGTAAGTTGACGAAGCATTACTGGATTATAATGACCAGTAATCTTCTTCATCTTTTTTTTCCCCTTTTTTTTTCTTCTATAAAACTCCTATCATAGAATGTGCATTGTTTACAACAGTGGTGTTGAAGCACGGAGCCAGCATCTGCTCTGACAAAGGTTTTTACTGGAACATTGTCTAGGGATAATAGCGGCCGTTGCCCTCACACAATGCGGCCGATAAAAATCTTTTGTCAGAGGCGATACTGAATCCGCCACTGGGTGTTTAATCATTATTTATTGAATATCTAGGCAATCAACATATCATAAATAATACTATCAATTAATAATGGATTTATATAAAAGCTTGATGACATATTTTCCTTTCCCTCTTCAGTATCATGTTCGTCAAATCCGTGTGTAAATGGAGGTACGTGTACTGAAAATGGAAACGGTTATATCTGCCAATGTCCTTCTGAGTTCATCGGAACTAACTGTGCTACACCAGGTAAATGTAATCTCTTTATCCATTTGACTATTTTTTTTTACTGGAAAAGGTAACAAAAGACAATATATTCTCAAACTAAAATTAGCCGACAAGACTTTAAATGAAACATCGTGATTTCTTTCTAGTAATAGAAAATCCAAATAATATTGCAGCACAAGTTGAACATAGAAACTGAATTTATAACTAATTAATTGAAAAAAAAAATGCAGCTACATAATCGTATAACTATGTTAATGGGAATACAGAATAGCTATAGATCATGAATTCCCTAGCAAATTATCCCCACAATTATGACAATATCATTCGAACATTTTTGTTCAATCAATTATTTTCCTTCCAATTTCTAGCCCCTACATGTTCATCGAATCCTTGTTTAAATGGAGCTGCTTGTTTTGAAGCTGGAGCTGGAAACGGATATATCTGTCAATGTACATCCAGCTATACTGGAACAAACTGTGACACTATGTGTAAGTTTGCGAAATAATAGAATATAAGTATGTTCAGCAAAATCTTTAACATAAAACTCCAAATACATAACTTTTGATATGTAATACAGTTTGTCTCAAGATTAAAGTTGGAGAAAAATCTTCATTTTATCCATTGATAACCATTATTATCAATTTAACTAAGGGCTTCATGATATCTCTATTTTTATCTTATATAGTGTCATGTTCGTTAAATCCCTGTTTGAATGGCGGTACATGTACTGAAAATGGAAACGGTTATATCTGCCAATGTCCTTCTGAGTTCATCGGAACTAATTGTGATACGACAGGTAATTGCAATATATTTGTTTTAGTTGGTTTGTGTGTGTGGGTTAAAAAATAATATTTTTACCTGTTGCAAATGGTAACGATTGACCATATTCTCAAACCAAAAGTAGCAGAAGAACTAATATGAAATGTGGCGATTTTTCTTTTAAAATAAGCCAATAACCATAGAACCTGAATTCTGTAAATAGTCAAATATTACAAAATTGAACTGTATAATTGTCCAACTACATAATAAAACAATGTAAAACGACTTTGCAACATGACTGCTCTTGCAAATTATTCTAATTTTCAATAAAATATCAGTATAGAAGTTTGTGTAATTATTATTTTATATATATTTTCTAGCACCTACATGTTCTTCGAATCCCTGTATGAACGGAGCAGCATGTTTTGAAGCTGGAGCTGGAAACGGATATATATGCCAGTGTACATCCAGCTATACTGGAACAAACTGTGAAACTATGTGTAAGTCGAAGTAACACTAGATACAGCAATGTTTTCAATAAACGCCTATTATTGAGTGTACTTTAATTTGGACAGTGGTGTATAATCATTATTTCAAAATCAAAGCTGGAGAAAACTCCTCATATTATCAATCAATGATGATATGAATATATAATGCATTTGTATAATGACGTTTTTTTGTTTTTGTTTAATATAGTAACATGTTCATCAAATCCCTGTGTAAATGGCGGTACATGTACTGAAAATGGAAACGGTTATATCTGCCAATGTCCTTCTGAGTTCATCGGAACTAACTGTGATACACCAGGTAATTATAATAATTCATTCTGTCTTTTATTTTGTTAGTTGCAAATGTTAACGATATTCTCATGCCAAAATTAGCACTGGAAAATAAAAGGTGATTCTTTTTATTTAGAGAAAATTCAAATTGTATTAAAGCACAAGTTAAACATAGAAGCTCAATTAATAACTGCTGAATAACTGCAAAATTCAACTATAAAATGTAAAATACAAAATATATATATTTAATGATGCCCTTATAGATTGTTCCCATTCTTGATAAATATCACTATGACTATGAAAGTTTGTCTTATTGTTGTTTAATAAATCATTGTCCATATATTTTCTAGCACGTACCTGTACTTCGAATCCCTGTATGAACGGAGCTGCTTGTTTTGAAGCTGGAGCTGGAAACGGATATATCTGTCAATGTACATCAAGCTATACTGGAACAAAATGTGAAACTATGTGTAAGTCGAATGAATGATCTTAGTGATTCTTTACCAGTTTGTCATTAAGTTCCTTTCATGAATTGGAATTTACCCATCAAATTTACGCTTGCAATTAAGACTCTAATTTCATATGTTTTATAATGTTTTCTTACACTGCCAGTATGACTGTGAGCTTTAAACATTTTTTCGTCTCAATTTATTTTTTACAGTATCATGTTCATCGAATCCTTGTTTGAATGGAGCTGCATGTTTTGAAGCTGGAGCTGGAAACGGATATATCTGTCAATGTACATCCAACTATACTGGAACAATCTGTGAAACTTTGTGTAAGTTGTGAAAATATCCTTATTTTTGTGATAATTTTAATTTTGTTCAAGCTTCTATATGGACCACCCATCATTGAAAAATCGGGAAATATGCGAACCATAATACAATATAATTATATTTAGAGGTAAATTGCCCAACAATAATGTTATTCTTTTCTTTTCGTAACGACTTTTTTTCTTGTCCTCATTTTAGTATCATGTTCGTCAAATCCGTGTGTAAATGGAGGTACATGTTCTGAAAATGGAAACGGTTATATCTGCCAATGTCCTTCTGAGTTCATCGGGACTAATTGTGATACACCAGGTAAGTCTAAAACCTCCTGTTCTCCAATACATCAATGTTTTATTCATTAAGATGGATGCTAAATGTTTTTGTGCATCGGCTGAATTAAGCAAATTATATAAAAAATATATCTATTTTTGATTAATTATAATAGAATAATAATAATAATAATAATAAGAATAATGATAATAATAATAATAATAATAATAATAATAATAATAATAATAATAATAATAATATGAATAATACAAACTATTTATATTGAGTACTAAAGTACTCAAACAATAATAATAATAGTAATACTATTTTAAGCAGAATGAAATATTTCCGAATGTAATTTCTTCAATCTTGACGAATATAACACATTACTGAATTTAACAAAGATGAAGCATTTAGATTTCACTGGTAGTATACAAAAAGGTTCATTTCTATTTGAACTTCATAAAACATTAGTGATATTATGATAAATATATCATGATGAAAATTACGCCGTAACCAAACGTAGTTGATGTCCCTGCAAACATGCAAACTATCATGCTGAAATTTGTTATTTATCTATTAATTTTTATTTTTATATTTTCTAGCACCTACTTGTTCTTCGAGTCCCTGTTTGAACGGAGCTGCTTGTTTTGAAGCTGGAGCTGGAAACGGATATATCTGCCAATGTTCATCCAGCTATACTGGAACAAACTGTGAAACTATGCGTAAGTTACTAAAGTTTTTATACTTTTTCATAATTAACTTCCTTTCATCAGATATGAATTTTATTGCAAGCCTATATTGGAATTACACACAATTTCATGCTTTGTTAATGTTCCTCATTAAGTCTCAACTTAATGTGTTATCTTTCACAGTATCGTGTTCGTCAAATCCCTGTATGAACGGAGCTGCATGTTTTGAGGCTGGAGCTGGAAACGGATATATCTGTCAATGTGTATCAGGTTTTACTGGAACAAATTGTGAAACTCAGAGTAAGTTTACAACTAGAATAAGATATACAAACTTGTTTTTATGCATTACATAGTATTTTGGTCTTATGTTTGAACTTTTATATGGACCATTCCTCATCGAAATACGGGAATATAAATAAATATATATATATATGAATCACAGTTGATAAAGAATGATGCCAAAAACATAAAATCATAGATTTTATAATTAAAAGGAGCATAGCTCTCAAAGTCCATTTGAGAGCTATACTCCTTTCTTTTATAAAATCTATGATTTTATGTTTTTGGCATTATTCTTTATCAACTGTGATTCATGTATTTTACAGATGCCAAGCAGGCAATTTGTTCGATTCTGTGTATATATATATATATATATATATATGTATACTGAAGAATATTGTTCAAAAACTAGTTTCATTTTCTTTTGTTTCCATTTTTATTTTAGTACCTTGCTCCTCGAACCCATGTTTAAACGAAGGAATCTGTTCTAACAACGGAAATACTTACATCTGTCAGTGTCCACCTGCATATATTGGAACCAACTGCCAAACCTTGCGTACGTTATCAAATCGAAATTGGCCATCTCCGCATCAAAATTAAAAAAATAAGTTGAAATATTGATTTTTTTTTTCTTTTTACTGATGTACAAGATTTACAATTACTGTTATTTAAAGTGTATCTAACGTTTTTTCTCCCTGTATAGTGTCATGTTCTTCAACCCCCTGTTTAAATGGAGCTGCATGTTTTGAAGCTGGAGCTGGAAACGGATATATCTGTCAATGTACATCCAGCTATACTGGAACAAACTGTGAAACTATGTGTAAGTTAAAAAAAAGCATATTATATTGAGAGTTCATTCATTTTCTTTTCGCATCTCCTTCCATTTTTAAGCTATCCATTATATATTTTCTGCATGAATTACATTACAGAAATAATTATGGTACAAAAATATTTCTGGCCTATGCCCACTTTAGATTCATTTAATGTGCTTTATTTCCAATAGTAACGTGTTCGTCAGACCCATGTTTGAATGGAGGTGCATGCTTTGAGCTCAACCAGGGAAGTGGGTATATATGCCAGTGTCCATCAGGTTATACTGGAACCAACTGTGAAAAACAAGGTACTTTTATCTCTCAGTATTACAAAGATGAAAATTACATATTTTATTAAGTAAAAGTTACATTTATTAAGCTATTTTAAAGTGTTTCCGTTCAACAGTATTTATAAAGGCCCATCGACTTTCATAAAACATGCACAAGTGACATTTAAAAAAAAACAATTTTCAACGAAGGAATAATAACGAATTTAAATCACAAAGTAAAGATGTCACTGTGGTGTTTTTGTGTGTGTGTGTGTGTGTATTTTTTTTTTTTTTTTTTACATGAAATGACCTTAATCTGAATTTGAGATAGGCTTTTGTTACAAAAGTTCTTTTAACTCTATAACAGAATGTAAATTTTTCAAAAGCTCGGTGTCAATATCTGAATCCTCGAAAAATGTGTCATTATATATTTTTATTAATCCAAATACCCAAATTATTTATCTTTAAGTAATCCCTCTGAAGTTATGAATCTCTTTTAGTAATCGCTGTGAATTTATGAATCTTACGTTCCTCGTTATGATCACACATAAGATCGCCTTCTTGTTTCTGATTTGCTCTTTAATTTCTCTTCTATCTAGTGACGTGTTCTTCAAGTCCTTGCTTCAATGGTGGTACTTGCCTGGAAGATGAATCTGGAAACGGTTTTATTTGTCAATGTCCATCCGATTATACTGGAATAAACTGCCAAGTGGCAGGTAATTCCATACAAAAAATATGTTACTTGTAGTGTCTTTATTATCATTTGGGGTGCGTCATCAACCATTTCACAAGTGTATTCTTGTCTTTTTATCATGAAATATGTCTTTCGTGTAGAAGTAGAACATTGGTATATTTCATTCATTCAAACACTTCTTCATTTGCTTTTCCTGCTAACCAAATAATATCTATATCTTTATGCTAAAGGGGACCCACTGAATATTCCATATATTGAACATGCGTTAGGCTTATATTCCAGATTTTTTTATTTGTTATAACTGCCATAATATGTATCATTTCTGATAGGCAAAAACCTATAAAGTACACCCACACCTGTAATTCTTAACTTGCTTATGTGGAAATGATAGTATATGGAATATTAACGAGGTTCTGTTAATCAATCATATCATCACTGAAATATGTTATATTACTATTAAAACGAGAAAAATACATTGCGTCACGCTATTTTGGATTGTTTGCTTTCTAACAGTTGTGATTTTTTTAATTTTAAAAGCCCTTTCCGCGTAAATAGCAACGTAAGTTCTTGTAGAGAACAAATAATAATCAATAATAATCTACAAGAATAAGAATATATATCAATGGGTTTATTTACCGCTTTGCCAACTTTCTTCTACATTTCCATTTCTGTTCACTAACACGCTTTTACTAGCTTCTATCCATGTTGCCTTTCTTTGTAACAGTCACTGCGTGTCAATCTAATCCATGTTTTAACTTCGGAACATGCTTCAGTTTCGATTTCGGGAACACATATTTCTGCCTATGTCGGGCTGGTTTCACTGGTTTCAGGTGTGAAATACCAGGTGGGGTTTGTATTTCATCAAATTATAATATAGCCTTTAAGTGATCAAAATTTAAAATTTAATTATTTGAATGACAATTTACTATATAGCCATGATTATGATGGAGGAAAGGAGGGGTGTTTACACGAAAATCCCGTATCTGGGAAGGATATATTAAAATAATTTGTATTTTATTGTATGATGGGCTGATACGGCAGCCGTATCGATCTGCATAAAAAAAAAAACCATTGAAGGACGCTTACACAGAAAAAAACTCAATAAGTTGCACACTACATTCTCCCCAGCAGACTATTGCTTTGCCAAACTGCTTTTATACACTACCATATGTATACTGTAGGTATTCCACACTAATTGTGATTTACAATGATTTTTTTCCCCCCAAAAAAAATTTAGACAACGAATCAAACTTTCTGCTATATGTTATGAATAAAAAGAACTGCTTTGCGCTGAAGATAAGAAAAATAGGTTAATTACGTGATTAATTAGAAACATAACAAAACAATAAAATAATGTAAACATATATTTTCTACGTTAAAGTGTTTTTCATTCTATTATCTCTGTTGTCATGTTACATTCTAAGCATTTCTTCTTTTTTTTATGGGTGTTCACCAGAATATGCTCAATACTATTTCACGCAACATACAAAACATGTAAATCTCATATGTTCATAACATTTTCATTCAGTTTCTGTGTGTTCTACTGGTCCTTGTTTAAACGGTGCCACATGTTTCGAGTCTCTAACGGTTTCTGGTTTCACGTGTGTATGTTCGTCTGATTTTACTGGACCTAACTGTGAAACACCTGGTGAGAATTCAAACTTGTCCATCGTATCCATTTTCCCGTTTCCTTTATTTAATGTTTTGCTTCTCTATTGTAGTATTTTCTTGATAAATGTGGTGTAAAACGTTTTTTCTTTTTCTTATCTGTACCAAAAATTCAACTCTTCTATTTAAATTATCCGTTGTCTTCTCCGTTATGATAATGTTGCCTTATGTTGCCATTTATATGTTTGTACCCTTTAAAATACTATAACTTTCCTTTTCATTCTCTACTTCAACCACTGTATCCGATATTTCGTGTCTCATTTCATTTTAGTATTTTGGGTTTGGTATATGCAGGCTATTTTGAATTCATGCATTTCACATAAATTAGGAATTTAACAACATGGGAACTCTCTGCGATGGGTATTATTGTTTCATCATACAAGCTGAAATAACTACGAATAGAAAGAAACAGATCCTCAGTTCGAAGGTCTTATGTGAATGATCAACATATATTTAAGAGCAAAATACCACCTTGCTGATGGGGGTTGTGAATTTGTCTCATCTATTCTTTGAAGCTTTCAGTGGTGGTAGAATGGTAGAGCAGTGGAAGGTTTCACGATGCACCATATAATCTTTATTGAGCTAACGGGTTACCCTAAAAAGGACCTACATAATTCTGATGTTTCGGTGATCCCGTACTCCTGAAGACGATGGGGACATATCATGGACACTTCGAAAGTGAGTAGGCCCTTTTCAGGACCACTCATAACCTTCAGAAAGATTACTTAGTGCATCGTTACACCTTCCACTGCTAACTTTCTTCATCTATATCCATTATCATTATCATCATGGAAACTACCTACATATCTTTACGTATTCATTGCCTTGTTTAAGAGAGGGAATTCTTCACATATAATATCAGTTTTGTTCATCTATTATCATGCATCCTCCGCCCACCTACCTATTTCTACACACAGTGTCCACGCCCTGCGAATCCTATCCTTGCTTAAATGGTGGTGTCTGTTTCGAATCTGAATCTGGTGTTAATTACTTCTGCCTCTGTCCTATGGGCTATTATGGTACACACTGTGATATGAGAGGTAGGATGACATGTGGTACACGATTTATTCTTGTTCTTGTTATAATATTTTTCAATACGTAATTCATATCAAATTATATAATTTTGTAGGGACATTGTTTCATGTCTTTCCATTTGTTTATTGCGTATTAAATATCTTTCAGTCCAGTCTTTAGTTGTTGTGGTTGGTGTACACATCGCAAGTAAATTCAATATACCAATATGAGTTTTCACCCATTCTAATGTTTTTCTACACAAGCGATTGTTTCAACACGAAACATATTTACAAACCAATTGTTGCTTCTCTCGCGTTAAGATTTTTTTAAACTGGTTCAGTTGTACTTCCACACACAGTTTGATAAGACCTCTGTTCTTTTGAATATTAGACAACTCTTTTTATTCGTGTGTACGTATTGTGTAACCTTATACCTTATAATGTAAATTTAAAACTTTAAATCCATGTTATAAAGAGCCACATGAAACTTTTGGTCTCATTTTGACATTTTCTCTTTGCAGGGATGTTAATTTATGTACTGTCTTAAAGATTTTTTTTTCTTCAGAAATAATATAAATATAAAAATAATTTGCTTTGCTACTATACAAATAAATCGCGTAGTATGCATCCTTTATTGGTCAGTGATAAGTCAAAAATATAGATAGCTGCTTGCTTGAAATAAAAATTAATCAGGAATAAAGTTAATGCTTTATAAATCAACGACTAATCGAAAAACAAACCGATCACTCGATCTGCAAACCGAATTTAATACAAATGATGGTTACTCATGATATTACAAGGAATAAATGCATCGTTTGTTTTTTTCAGCGACCCTTCTAAATCTATTTTGAGCCACAAATTTCTAATATATTTTGTAACTAATTCATCCCATCATCGACATCAACAATATCGCGACTTGTCCGAAAACGTTTAATAGAACTATAAATCATTACACGTTAATGGTTATAAAATATCCCTGTGCAATAGGTTAAAAGAAAATTGATTCACTCACGGCTGCCCTTAACCAACCATTTGATTAGAAGTGAGTTGTGTAGATAATATTATTGACACATCTTCAGATCTAACCGATAATAAAAGAAAACCATAGCAGACCAAAACATATGGGTAAAGAGGTTGTCACTTATTTGGCTCGCGTTGTGACTGTGGTATACACAATCCTTTTTCATATTTGGTAGCTTTTACTGCTATCCCTCTTGACTATTCGTCTCCCTCATGTTTGTTGTTTTGTTTGGTTTCATTGGTCACAGTGCTATCTTGCACATCTGCACCTTGTCTGAACGGTGCAGCTTGTATTGATACTGAGCTGGGCTATACTTGTATGTGTGGAGATGGCTTTCAAGGTGTAAACTGTGACGTAGAAGGTATGAAAATCTGATTGGGACTAAGGATATTTTCTGCATATGTTTTGAATATATTAACATAAGTTCTTCTGTTGATAACGGAAAATGAATTCCTACGAATCATATTATATTTTTATAAGTTCTATATACACATCCAAAAAGTTTTTTTTTTTTTTTTTTTTTTTTTTTTTTTTTTACCTGTGACAGTTTCGATGACTGGCTGTCATTCTTCAAACGGCGACTGATTGGGGTCTACGATGGCGCTATCACCCGGGTTTCACACCTGGCGATTTCTAATTGGCGCCAAAACATCAGACCCAATCAGTCCCCGTTTGAAGAAGATGACAGCCATTCATCGAAACTGTCACAGGTAAAAAAAACTTTTTGGATGTGTATATAGAACTTATAAATAATTGTTAAATACCATCCTGATGAACTTATTCCGTCATATTCATTTATATTACATTTTTACACAGCACATAAATGATAATCGGTCAGCGAACTTTGTAAAATTTATATTTTAGCCTAGTGATGAGAGGCTAACGAAAAGAAAACTGTTCGACAAAATTTCCATTAGTTTTGATAAATTTTCTATTGCTTGGTCTGATCATCAACAATGATATCAAGACTTGTTTTAAACCGCTATTTCTGGAAATGTTACAAAAAACTTATAAATGGATTGACATTCACTGAAAGCCACAGTTTACTTGTCGGGCATATGCTTGATCTATGATAGTAATTTATTACCAGGACCAGGTGTAAAACAGCTCTGTACATTGTTAAATCTGACCCTGTTATCCTGTACAAATGTTTGAATAGATAAATAAATAAATAGATAAATGAACTAATTCTATCTTTGTTTCCGCTTTTACCCATGTGTATCCTGAATAGTACCAAGTTGTTCGTCAAACCCGTGTCTGAATGGAGCAACGTGCATGGAATCTAGCGTTGGATCAGGGTATTTCTGCCTCTGCCCTGCAGCTTTTACTGGGGTGCTTTGTGGAACGAGAGGTATTTCCTCTTGAAATATACAGCCATTTATTTATCAGTTGCTACATTCATTCATCTGGGATCTCCTCATTGGGCAAAATGAGCAGAATATTATATCTAAAAAAATTTAACCCTGAAGCATGAGAAAACTGAAAATCTTATTTTGTTATAAAAAAAGAACGTACACCAAACTTTATATTGGCGGGGGAGCTGACAAATCTTAAGAAATTTAGAAATATGCATTATACTATTCCATTGGATACAACCTTTAGTGCATGAGAAGGAACATTGATTTTTTTAAAAAAGGTAAAATGTATAAGTGTATCTGCATCATAATTCCATTACCATTGTCGTGAAAACCCCATGAAATCGCTAAAGTATTGGTTCTACTTTAACAATCACTTTGGGATACTGAGGTGAATTTTCCATCTTCATCCATCATTTAAAAGCCAAACTTTGATTTGTTAGCGAAATCCTTAAGAGCTAAGCATGACTGATTTTCTTGCATATCTTTCCAAACGTTATAAAGAGATGCGTGTGAACTTTGTGTATAGAAGGGGGATGCTTCTTTTTTTGTGTGTAATCAAATTCCCCTGCCTTTGCATGCACATGTTGTCTTCCCTCTGGCCTATACCCTCTCATACCTCTATGTTGATGTTCAAATGCATTGTGTTGTTTCCTATCCTGTATGTAGTCCTTACCTGTCTTTCCAACCCATGTATGCATGACGGTTCATGTACTGAATTGGAGCAAGATTTAGGATACTCATGCACCTGTCCTGATGGGTTCCGTGGAACCAGGTGTGAAAATCAAGGTACAAATGGTGAATGGATCACCTATAAAACCCACACAAAGACCCAATCCCACTCGTACACCTACATATGGACTCCCTCATGTAAAAAAAAAAAACAAAAAAAAAAACACACACACACACACACACCTATCCATACAGATGGACTATCTTGTGTCACACCCACTTAAAACAAACTCTCCCATACATACTCTTACATACTCACAAATACACGCACTCTCGCAAATACACGCACACACGCACACATATATTCAATACTTTACTATGAACTGTTACGCAAATGAACACTCGCCAAAATATGTCTTGAGTTATTGTATTGATTCTGTATTTTGTATACTATTCGGTGTATCACTATTACCTTGCTTTAAAAAAAAAATATTCCCTTCCTCTTGGTAAAGCGGGTTGCATGAAAGTAAATAAATAATAGTCATTTGGGTCTCACGGGAATTGATTTGATATGAAACACCTTTCTTTTCAAAACCAAATTATAACCGTTCTGAATATATAATGACGTAGCCTCATGAGTAAATCATTGAATTTCAAACTGAAAACAAATCTTGCTTTATTGTTATCGAAATAGTTGCATCGAAGTATTTGTCAACCTGTACAATATTATCTAGACTTTGAGAAACAAAAATTATGTGGTGTAAAACTTTTATTTCATCCACAGTTTTCGCATGTAGTTCGAATCCGTGTCAAAATGGTGCAGGTTGCTCTGAACTGGCTGTTGGATTTGGATATTCATGCACCTGTCTGGCCGGCTTCACTGGGACTAACTGCCAAACACAACGTAAGTTATATCTTAGATGATAATACAAATCCGTTCTTGTTTAGTTAATGCTGTATAATATGTCTTCCGTGCTATAACTTTAAAAATAAAATCCGTGTACTTACTATACGACTGGGTTGAGTGTGGCAAAATGTACTCTCTCTCAGTTATTGCGAGAAGCATTCGGAAAGATTCTTATGAATCATATTCAAGTTTGTTTTTATACCTACTAGTCCTAACAATGTATCTCTCCTAATTTTGATCGCGTTGGTTTTGAAGAAATTCGTTTCGTGGGACTCAAGGAGATTTTGACAAGCACGCAAGAGCAAAGTGGTACTGCCTTTACTCTTGCTACAGTCATGTCGAAACGGAAGAAATCATAGGAGTTGATATCCGCCCAGCTGCTGGGAGATGCACTTGAGAAAGCACGTACAACTAGTTGTGACCATGTCGTAACTTAATGGAATTTTATCTTCTACTTTTCATTTACTGCAGTCTTTGCTTGTACATCATCACCTTGTCTGAATGAGGGGACCTGCGTTGAACTTGGACCCGGCCTCGGCTATACGTGTCTTTGTCAAACAGGCTACGAGGGATCAAACTGTGAAATTACAGGTAACATTCAGAATGGTAGCCGCAGCGCCTTGCATGTAATATCTTGCGCTGTTCTGTTTAGTGTGTTAAAATGTCAACACTGTTTTCTGCCGACATAATACCTAACTGCTTGCATTTGTCTGTTGCTAAAAATATTACCGATCTTCATGTGGCGTGCAGTGTTCACTATGTGAGTCAAATGTTATTGCCCTTTTAAAACGTAACTTTTGCCCCTATATATTTTAGGTTCAGCTTGCCTCTGAAGAAAAGGACCAACAGTACAAGACAATTCAACCTTTTTAGTTTAGATCCTTGAAGAAGAACACATGTTTTATGACTGCTTTTCTGCGTTATTCTTTCTATTCTACTGTATCAGGTGTCAATTTCTTTCGTAAATCTTTTAAAGCCGAGTTTCAAATATATTATACATGTACATTTTACTATACATGTATTTGCCTTCTATTGCTTTCAGTTTCTCCTTGTTCTTCGAATCCTTGTCAAAATAATGGATTTTGCATGGAAGCTGCCTCAGGATTCGATGTATATTGCATTTGTTCTGAAGGTTTTTCTGGTTCTGCTTGCGAAACATCAGGTACTATGTCTTTCTATATTCTATTCTTTTCAATTCTTATAAATTTTACTAAATATCATGCCTGAATAAGTGAAAGTATGTATTTCTTGTTAAATGAATAAATATTTTAGATTGGTTTCTTGGGTTCTATATGCTGATAAAAATTCTATGCTTTCTGTTAAAACAAAAAATCGATCATTTTTCATTTTAATTCTTTTCCATCTCAGTTTCTGCTTGCGATCCTCTACCTTGCTTAAATGGTGGACAGTGTTATGATTCCGAGTTTGGATTCAACTGCACATGTCCTGAAGGGTATAATGGAACCTTTTGTGAATATTCAGGTAGACTATTAATTACATTACCAAATTATAATACACCCAATTCAAAAATCTCTAAGTTAATGGTTTACTTCCTTTTGAATGCGATATTCTTTTGTAAAACCTTGTTTCTATGGTTTTGAGATTTTTAAAAAATACACGTACAGTTTTTTGGTTCGGCATCTCCAGCACAAAGAAGGGGATTTTTTTTTCTATTAAAATCCCGTCATATACCTCCTTGTTTAAATCAATTTCTCCTCCAAGAGTACGTTAACTTTTGTTGTTTCTGCATCGTCTAATTAATGCAGTGAACATAGCATGACAATTTCCAAACGTTTTGTTTGCTATATTTTTCTCTTTCTCTACCGTTTGCTTTCAGTTTCTGCTTGCGATTATCTGCCTTGTTCCAATGGCGGGCTGTGTTACGAATCCGAGTTTGGATTTAATTTCACATGTCCTGAAGGATTTAATGGAACTTTGTGTGAAACTTTAGGTACTTAATCTTAATAATCTGAAAACGTAAATCACTTTAGCTTTTTAAGGAATTCACCTTTGTCACACCATCTGTTCTGCACCTATAAGCTCGTGTAATCATCAGAATTTTGACTTTGAGTTTTCACATTTTTTCTTATTCTTCAAACTAATGTCTCTTATCATTTTGATGAAACAGTCTTATTCTTATATGTTGAAAATCTCTTGTGTCTTATATTTCATAAATTAAATTTATTTGCCTTAATTGCTTTCAGTTTCTGCTTGCTCCTCGAATCCTTGTCAAAATGATGGATTTTGCATGGAAGCTGCCTCTGGATTTGATGTATATTGCATTTGTTCTGAAGGCTTTACAGGTTCAGTGTGTGAAACAACAGGTACTCTCCAAATATATCTTCGTTACATTTTAACCTTCTCGTTTATTTTAACAGGCTAACCAGATGTGTTTTTAATTACCTTTGAATCTACCCATTAATTTGAAATAAAAGTTTTTAATGCTTTTCCCCCTTTACCCATGCATGGTTTGAGGACATTAGGTGGAGGTTAAGGTTTATATATTAAACTCATCTTAAGGTCTTCCGAAATCTTCTAAAGATCTGAAAATCCTTGTAATGGCATTTAAAATTTTACACTACTGTCTACTACCTGATCTCTTTATATTGTTTGAGGGAATGAGGGCTTAAGTTTCGATGATATACTCATCCTATTGTTCAAATTATCTTAATCTAAATATAGTAATATTTATCGTTTGAATAACGATGTTATTGAACGCACCTCCATACTAGTGTCTACTGCCTTCGTAGAAAATGGAGCTCATTCCAATTTGCTGCTTGGAGATAGTTCTTACTCCACTCATGCGCCTGCTCAACTTTGGCGATGTTGAGGCAAGATGGCAACTGAACATGTCGATTGTTGATTCATTACTTGTCATATTACACACCAAAAGATGCAACGTACGATTTCGGTTTCCGCTGGATTTTGAGCATCAGGGGAAAAATAAGTTTTACGACAATGGGCATGAGTTGTCGCCAGAAAGTGTTGGCTGTTACCATTTCACTTCGGGGAAGGCCAATGACAAGAGCCTATTTACAACCATTTCAATATACGCCACAAGAGCCCATGAAGCTCGAAATAGCGTTGCGCGAGTGGGCAAGAAGCTTGTCCAAACGTCACTTGTCGCCTCCATCAGATCAGATAGTGGGCATGTTCATAACGATCTACTCTCTTAACTCATTCTGGCTCTATTCTAAAGTTAATTTTGTAACTTATCTGAAGATCCTTGTGATATTGTGTGAAAGTTACATGTCAACCTCATTTATACCAATACATATCATCTGATGGGTTCGTGGTATGCTGGTTTAATCTCACTAACCTTCCTTCTGTATGGATCTCAACAGTGATATTAAAATAAAGGTTGAAAGTTCATCATTGAACTGTCTAACATCTGCCTTCTTTTAGGATAACATTGTAGGTTTAAGTTAACGAAATGTCTTCTGTCTGGAGAATTTCACCATTGAACTGTCTAATATCTGACCTCTTTGTGACATCATTGATTAATTTGCATGTCTTTTAATAAATTTTTATATGTGTGGAAATACTATTACTTAAGTATTTACTTTGTTTTGGAAATCAATGTTTCGTATCTTTTCCCAATTATTTCAGTTTCTGCTTGCGATCCTCCACCTTGCTTAAATGGCGGTCTTTGTTATGAATCCGAATTCGGATTCAACTGCACGTGTCCTGAAGGATTTAATGGAACCTTATGTGAAACCCCAGGTATATACAACCTCTAGATGGAACTCTATCTAAGATTGAAAGAGTATACAATATTGTGACAGAAGAAATACTACACTGAAAAGATTACCATGCTACTTCCTTTAATGTTTAATGGATCACATTTAAAATTTTATTACTAGACTCTTTAATATGTCTCATTTTTAAAGCAAATTGATATCACTATTTGTCCGGCCTATCCGACTTATATTCTTTTTAAAAACGCTAAATTGATTAAAGACTAATCGACGTCATATGTTGCATGCATGAGATTCCATCACTAACATTCCATCACTAAAACCGTTTCTTTTTTAGTTTTTGCTTGTTCGTCGGCTCCTTGTCTTAATGGAGGAATTTGCTCAGAATTTCAGGATGACTTTGGCTTCAATTGCTCCTGTCCAAATGGCTTTACTGGAGATAGGTGCCAATATAGAGGTACATCACATTAGATCACCATATCAGTGTTGCTTGGAATAAGTATATATTCATTTTGTGTAATACTGTTTCCCTGTTGTGTATGTATGTGATTATTCAAATCTTTATCTTATATATTTCTATTTTCAAAGTTGCCCTGTGAACTTGTCAGATCTCTTTTCAATAGACTACTAGTCTCTTCTGAGGTTAGCAGAATACATTAATTTTTAAAAGTTAAATGCTATCCCATTAATGATTCAAACGTTTCATTTCAGTGTTTGCGTGTATGTCTGCTCCTTGTCTAAACGGTGCAAATTGCTCAGAATCTCTAAACAGCTTTGGCTTCAGTTGTTCCTGTCCAAACGGGTTTACTGGAGATAGGTGTCAAGATAGAGGTACATCAAAAGCTCCAAATCTCAGACATTTTTCCGAAGTAAAATTACCTTTTTAAAATATATAGTCTGCTGAATTTAGTTGTCTTGTTATTCTGGAGATAATCGTAGGCTTTGAGTCTTATTCATCCCTTGTCAGACACATCTATATTAAACATCCATAGTCATATCTTTCATCCGACTATCTGTTGAATAAAACATTTGTTTCACAACCGAAATCTACATGCAAGAGCTCGATGTACAACACTTTCTAACTAATATTCCTGTTCCTTTCAGTGTTTGCGTGTGTGTCAGATCCTTGTTTTAATGATGGAACTTGCTCAGAATCTACAAACGACTTTGGCTACAGTTGCTCCTGTCCAAATGGCTTTACTGGAGATAGGTGCCGAGATGGAGGTACATCATATTAAATCGGGATTTATTTCATTTGTTATTTTCCCCCATTATGTTTGTGATTATGCAATGAATGTATTGTTTACTCTGGAATTACTGAATAAAATCTTTCGTCGAAAAAAAAAAATCATCTTATTCTAGTATTTTAAAAGACAACGATCATGCCGTATCTGAAACTTGTCAGTCGAATCCATTTTAATGCATCCATTTAAAATTTATAGAGTCGGATAAGCAGCTTCATGTTTGGTATCCAACAATTTCTACTATTACATCAAACTTTTCCTTTCAGTGCTTGCGTGTACGCCAGATCCATGCCTAAATGGTGCAAATTGCTTAGAGTCTAACAACAGCTTTGGATACATTTGCTCCTGTTCAAATGAGTTTAGTGGAGATAGATGCCAAGACAGAGGTACAAAAAAAAAATCAACGTCTTGAATTTAAACTTTCAGAAGTCGTTTTCCTGTCCTTTAAAATTTCCTTCTAATTTTGTACAGTGTTGGTTATTCTGTATGTAATATTAGGCCTGGACATTTAGATTTATAGCGCCTATGTGTCAGAAACTTTGATTTCAAGCTTCCATATTAATACTTTTTAGCCGACTAGTCCCTATTTATTGAATACAACATCTTTTCTTAAACCTTTAGCTATATTACACCATGTTAAGCAACTTCATGTGCAACAGTGATTCACTTTTACTTCAAACGACTCCTTTCAGTTCTTACATGTACGTCGTCTCCTTGTCTCAACGGTGGAACTTGCTCTGAATCTCAGAATAACTTTGGCTACAATTGCACATGTCCAACTGCATTTACTGGAGATCGGTGTCAATCTAGAGGTAGAGATACTTGATCAAGATTTCAAATACATCACAGTTTAGATGAGACTTCGCTCCTTAGAGCTCACTGATTATAGATTCGGTCAAAACTATCTTCGTGCACGCACCAACACAAATTATGTTGCTACAAAGCGCATTACCAACTACGTGCACCGGGAGTAACCTATCTTCATAACATTCACTACTTCAACTATTACAAATTGTAATGCTCTCTTGCTCTGGTAGAATCTATCACAAATAATGTTCTTAAATCACTGCACTTTTTTACTATTATGTTCGCCTATCTATAAAAGCTCATCGATCACTTGCAATGCATGTATCATTTCTTTTCACTAGCTTGCTTGCTTGCTTTAAATATTTCCTTCTTGTAGTGAGTCCATGTAGTCCCAGTCCATGCCTTAATGGCGGGGCATGTTTCCAGTTACAAGGAAGCAGTAGCAACTACTTCTGTCAGTGTCCACCAAACTACTTAGGAGAGCACTGTGAAAACAGTAAGTGTGAATAGTATCGGCCGTGTGTGATTATCAGGGCTGTATGGTTACTGATTCAATCGAGTTACATATTTAAACAGGTTCTTTCCTCCCAACCATGCAAAAGTGATGTATAAGATGCTTTTATATTCTGATCATGCCACAGTACTAAAAAAAAAAAAGAAAAAAAAGAAGAGAGGATAACCTAGAAAAGATTTATAATTATGTAACATTACAAATATTTTATGTCTCCCCGATTTGACCGTTCTTCTCATCAATTGTTTCGAAGGCTCATGATGGTTAAAATGCGAGATATTACTCGAAAGGAAAATCCGAAATCTTGCTACAATCATTGATGTTCTTTGATATCAGATTATGAAATGTAGTTATTATCATGAATAATTAAATACACTTTCTCACCAGTGACTGCATGTTCATCATCACCCTGTTTGAACGAAGGAGTATGCTCTGAATCCATGATCGGTTTTGGGTACACGTGTTCTTGTGTGAATGGATTTACAGGGAAAGATTGTGAAAGTAGAGGTAATCCAACGTAAACATGGGTATTCTGATTACTAATAACATGTGTATAATTCGGCAAATTTTAATTATATTGAATGGGAAGGCCGTTCTGCCCGCCTGCAAATTTCATATTTGGGGGTAGTCCAAGTTTAATATATTTTTTATGGAGATCTTGTAGATAATTCATAATATATATAAAAACATTTAAAAAGTCACAGGAACAATTCCATTTTCTGAATGTGCATTCATTCAAAACAAACTGTAGCGATGAAAACAAAATATTCGGTTGTTTTGATATATCTTTATCAATCAAATATTTCAGAATCGTAGGCGCATACCAACAAAATTGATAACGTTATTGCACATGTATCCTGAAAACATCTTAGTTATACTATTCTACAGTCCTAATGGGCTTTTCTTACCATTCCATCCTCCACACTCGTTGCAAACATCAACATCACTACCGACACCACCACCACCACCACCAACACCGAGATCACTTTATAATCCCTTTCTTTATATTCATCAAGGAATCTATAATTCTAATTATGTTTGGTTACTTCGTCATTGGGTGTTTCTTTGATAATGTATTGGTGTGACTGATTCGGCTAATGACATCTTTCCACCAATTACCCAACTTTGGGTCCTCTTCTTTTCTCTGTTTCGGTTTCCAGTCTCGTATTTTAAGTCTTTATATAATTTTGCACATTGAATTCAATCAAGTTTTATAGTTTTAAATAGAACTTTCACGTGTTCTAAAAATTCCTCGTATATCTTTGGTCTCATATGGATGACAGTGATATTACCAGACTGCAAACTTATCGTCAACTTGCTAGTCAACGTAAAGTCACTCGTTGGTTGGGTTTGATATCCAGTTTCCTTGAAAGACTTGACGAATGTCAGTAATATATTTTTCCGGTCTGGTTTCGGTGTTTATTTTATTTTTTTTTTCTTGGTGTATACATTTGTTCATGGTATATTATTTTTGGTCTGGTGCCGGTTCTTTTTGGTATATGTTATAACGGTTTCTTAATCACATGGTGCACCATGTTGATAATTAAGTTGTGGTAATTAAATTAAGTTTGGTGTCACACTTTTCATTATTTGAAACCCACTTTATTGGTCTTGTTTACTTGGTTGACTACATCCATCAACCCATAACTCTTTTACTTTTCGTGCTTTGATATAATTCTCATTTATCTCTCGATAGTGCCACTATTAAAATATCGCTAATTTTCCCCTAGTGCTTGCGTGTACGTCAAATCCTTGTCTTAATGGTGGAACCTGCTCAGAATCTCAGATCGAATTTGGCTTCAACTGCTCCTGTCCAGATAGCTTTACTGGAGATACGTGCCAAGATAGAGGTACATTACATTAAATCACCATCACGATATTGCACGGAGTATATTTCTTTCCAATTAATGTGTAATAAAGTTGTTCCGTTATGTGTTTGTAAATATTGAAATGTTCGTCTATTGTCTTTCTATTCGTAAAATTACGTCTGTTTTTTTAACAAAATCTTTATTAGGCTCTGCTAATTAGCTTCATATTAAAATGCAACGCTGTTTCACTAATACTTCAAAAATATCCTTTCAGTTCTTACATGCACGTCGGCTCCTTGTCTAAACGATGGAAGTTGCTCAGAATCCCAGAACGATTTTAGCTACAATTGCTCCTGTCCAAATGGCTTTAGTGGAGATAGGTGCCAATATAGAGGTACATCAAACGTAATCAACATAATATATTTTTTCCAGAAGTCAAATCTTGTCAACTAATATGTTGAATGATTTTTCATATGGTATTTTTGAATGTGATCATGCAAATATAATTACACAAAATCTTATTCACATCAATTTTTATCTCAAACATATTTATATGATTTTAATCTTAATTTTTTTGTTCACTTTAATCTGCATGACTCTACAATTACTATGTAGCCTACATATATAGATAGAATGTGTACAACATTTACCCTTCATACTTTTATTTCCAGTACTTGGATGTGATACTTTCTTCGATGGTTGACCTTCATCAGAATCTCCAAACGACTATAGCTAGAATTGCTCATGTCTAAATGACTTGTTGAGACAGTGTTACATCGAAATAAATCAACAAAACAGTTTAGACTCGTCATGTTGAATATACAATACTGTTTCACTAATACTTCAAACGTTCATTTCCAGTGCTTGCGTGTACATCCAATCCTTGTCTTAATGATGGAACTTGCTCAGAATCTCAGACCGACTTTGGCTACAATTGCTCCTGTACAAATGGCTTTACTGGAGATAGGTGTCAAGATGGAGGTAGAGTTATTGATTTGATATTTAAAGACACCACAGTTTAGTACATATTTTGGTGCTTAGACTTCACTGTTTAGAGATTCGACCTTCATCCAACTGCATGCATGCAACACCACAATTCATATTGTTACACAATGCATGACCAACTATGTGCACTAAGAAAACCACATGTTCACTACATCCACGAACTTGACTAAGTCTGTATTTTTTAAATCAATTTGTTTTTTCATGTAATGCTTTCTTGTTCTTGACAAATTACCTAAGATAATGTAAAAATTAATTTCCTTATCATATCCATCTATCTGTAACCACCTATTGCCTACACTTTCACTCTATTTGCTATAAAATGCATGTATTTTCTTTCCACCTTCTTGCTTGCTTGCTTGCTTTAAATCTTTCCTTCTTGTAGTGAGTCCATGTAGTCCCAGTCCATGCCTTCATGGCGGGGCATGTTTCCAGCTACAAGGGAGCACTAGTAACTACTTCTGTCAGTGTCCAACAAACTACTTAGGAGAGCACTGTGAAAACAGTAAGTCTGTTTCGAATCTCCGATGGGTTTTGTACATGACGATGATCTTAAGGGCTGCACTGTTACATACTGATGAATTCCAATAACTCTAAATCAAGCTAATTATGTATCAAATAAATACTATTACTTGCTGATGTAACTGGACAATGCGAATATCCTATTAGTTTATTGACTTTCTTTTTATCTTATTCATCGCGTCGGCAAAACTATAGCTAAGGTTAATTTGTGTATTAATGCTAATTGTAACTTTGCATAAATTAAATAATGTTCTTTGCTCTCATGTTATTATATTTAATTAACTGTACCACCCTTCCTCATCAGTGACTGCATGTTCATCATCACCCTGTTTAAACGAAGGAGTATGCTCTGAATCCATGATCGGTTTTGGGTACACGTGTTCTTGTGTGAATGGATTTACAGGGGAAGATTGTGAAAGTAGAGGTACTGCTAAAACAAAATGGAAAATACTTAAGAAAGTACTAAACAATTTATTTTATCTGGCATATATTCAATTCTTTTAAGAGATCTTGTCAATGATAAAGAATATAGAAGTTTGTCAAATATCCAACTGTTTTATATACCATTTTTTCTCATATCGATCATTTCTTTAATGGTTGTTTCTTTTGAATAATTATCATTGTATAGTTTTGTGTTGCTTTTTAATATACTGGCACCTTTATTAGCTTGCACTCTCCTCACAGGAAAAAAAAAGTTTTTTGTTTGAAAAAAAAGTAAAGCATTTTCTATTCAAAATCTTTGCCTATTTAACAATGCTCTAAAACTTTAAATGTAATACCTTTTCTGTGCATTTTTTCTCTTTTTTTGCTTTAGTTTCTGCTTGTGACTCTAACCCTTGCTCCAATGGCGGACTGTGTAATGAATCCGAGTTTGGATTCAATTGCACATGTCCTGAAGGATTTATTGGAACTTTTTGTGAAACTCCAGGTACATAAACTTAGTTTAAATCATAAGACGACTTTAACGTATCTCATTTAGCTTTAGCAAATCACTACTTTGTCTTATGATTTATTCTGTATACAGCTACAACCTCATTTGCTCTGAAATTTAAATTATTGAAATTTCAGGGATTATTTTGTGTGCATATTCTAAGCAAATACCTCTTTATATCAAATTTAACAAACTCTAATGAAAGAGTCGTTTTCTTTCGTAACTATGTCAAATCGTCGTTTTTTATGTTTAATGAATTATCTTGATTTGCCTTCTGTTGCTTTCAGTTTCTCCTTGCTCTTCGAATCCTTGTCAAAATGATGGATTTTGCATGGAAGCTGCCTCAGGATTTGATGTATATTGCATTTGTTCTGAAGGTTTTACAGGTTCAATGTGTGAAACAGCAGGTACTTTCTGAATATATCACATCACGTTTTTAATATTTAACACAACTTTTCAAATATCTAGCGGGCTAAACAGGTTTTGTGATGTAATTTTATTTATATGTATTACAAGCTGTATATTTATATCCACCTTATCACCGTATAATCTTCCTGGGAATCGCTACGGTTCTTATTCCTTTCCCGATTACCTTACAAATATAATGTCTTGACATCAGGTGGATGTAAGAGTTTATATCTTACGCTCATTCTAATGTCTACTATCTTACACCCTTATAACGGCATGTGACACCACTGTCTACAACGTGAAAGTTTTATGATATCATTTGTGAAAGTAGATGATTGAATTTATCCTAATGTCTATATTATCTGAATCTACGTGTGATACGTTTTAAACGTTTAAAGTTATTAGTAACATCTCCTCACCTAATGTCTACCTGGTAAGCATGATTTCGACCGCCGCTTGATTTTGAACATGTTCATGGCTCCAATACGTTTGACCCCAACTAGCTTAGCCATTAGCCTGGATGCTATTGAACATGTTGAAGGTTGCCGCCAGGTAGAGTAGGTTGTGAGGGACAGGGAATTCCTCATCAAACTAACCAATATCTGGTCGCATGTGGGATACCATTATTGGTTAAGATACTAAACTTTTGAATATACCATACAAGGGTGAAGGATCCTTTTTTAATCGTCTATTACCTGACCTATTTGTGACACCCTCACTTGTTTACATTACCACATTCTATTCTATTTGAACTTCCATCGAACCGTCTAATATCGGGTCTCTTTGTACCATCACTGATAAGTTTGCATGTCTTTTAAGTCTGTTATATACTATGTGGAAGTGCTACAATTTCATTTTTTGTTTCATTTTGGAAATCAACGTTTCACATCCTTTCTTCATCTCAGTTTCTGCCTGCGATCCTCTACCTTGCTTTAATGGTGGTGTGTGTCATGAATCTCAGTTTGGCTTTAACTGCACATGTCCTGAAGGATTTAATGGAACCTTCTGTGAAACTCCAGGTATAATGATATACATAGAGATTAGATTATTTCCCAAATAAAAAAAAAAATAACTTGTCTTAGGTTTTATCTTTTAGACGAAACAAATACATCAGGTTTTTGAGATAATCGCGTTCAATGATGGAAAATTCATCATTTCTCCTTTATCGGCTGCGTTTAAAATTTTATGATAAAGAACTGATATCAATCTTTGTTCGGCTGTTCAGACTACCTACAAATCTTTTCCAGAAATAGCTTACTTCCAGAGAGGACTAATCGAAATCATCATTTGAATACGTAAGATTCCATCACTAACACTTGAACCATTTCCCTTCTAGTGTTTGCTTGTACGTCAGCTCCTTGTCTTAATGGTGGAACTTGCTCAGAATCTCTGAACGACTTTGGCTTCAATTGCTCCTGTCCAGATGGCTTTAGCGGAAACATGTGCCAAGAAAGAGGTACATCACATTGAATTACCACCACGATATATATTTCTTTGCAATTAATGTGTAATAACGTTCTTTTATGTGTATGTGAATATTCAAATGTTCGTCTATTATTGTCTTTCTATTCTTTTAAATCGGATTGTAAAATTACGTCTGTTTTTTATTAATTTTATTTCTATGTAATACAAGCTGTATATTTTATCTACAATTCGTCCCCCTTTATCACCGTATAATCTTCCTGGAAATTGCTACGGTTTTTATTCCTTTCCCGATTACCTTATAAAAATAATGTCTTGACATCAGGTGGCTGTAAGAGTTTATATTTAACGCTCATTCTAATGTCTACTATCTTACACCCTTATAATGTTATGTGACACCGCTGTCTACAACGTGAAAGTTTTATGATATCATGTGTGAAATTTGATGGTTGAATCTATCCTAATGTCTATATTATTTGAATCTGCATGTGATACGTTTTAAAGGTTTAAAGCTATTAGTAACACCTCCTCACCTAATGTCTACCTGGTAAACATGATTTCGACCGCCGCTTGATTTTGAACATGTTCATGGCTGCAATACGTTTGACCCCAACTAGCTCAGCCACTAGTCTGCATGCTATTGAACATGTTGAAGGTTGAAGGGACAGGGAATTCCTCATCAAACTAACCAATATCTGGTCGCATGTGGGATACCATTATTGGTTAAGATACTAAACTTTTGAATATACCATACAAGGGTGAAGGATCCTTTTTTAATAGTCTATTACCTGACCTATTTGTGACACCCTCACTTGTTTAAATTACCACATTCTATTCTATTTGAACTTCCATCGAACCGTCTAATATCGTGTCTCTTTGTACCATCACTGATAAGTTTGCATGTCTTTTAAGTCAGTTATATACTCTGTGGAAGTGCTACAATTTCATTTTTGTGTCAATTTGGAAATCGATGTTTCATATCCTTTCTCCATCTCAGTTTCTGCCTGCGATCCTCTACCTTGCTTTAATGGTGGTGTGTGTCATGAATCTCAGTTTGGATTTAACTGCACATGTCCTGAAGGATTTAATGGAACCTTCTGTGAAACTCCAGGTATAATGATATACACAAAGATTAGATTCAACTATTTCCCAAATAAAAAAACTAACTTGTCTTAGGTTTTATCTTTTAGACGAAACAAATACATCAGGTTTTTGAGATACTCACGTTTAATGATGGAAAATTCATCATTTTTCTTTTATCGGCTGCGTTTAAAATTTTATGATAAAGAACTGATATCAATATTTGTTCGGCTGTTCAGTCTACCTACAAATCTTTTCCAGAAATAGCTTACTTCCAGAGAGGACTAATCGAAATCATCATTTGAATGCGTAAGATTTCATCACTAACACTAAAACCGTTTCCCTTCTAGTGTTTGCTTGTACGTCAGCTCCTTGCCTTAATAGTGGAATTTGCTCAGAATCTCTGAACGAGTTTGGCTTCAATTGCTCCTGTCCAGATGGCTTTAGCGGAAACAGATGCCAAGAAAGAGGTACATCACATTGAATTACCATCTCGATATATACTTATTTCCAAGTAATGTGTAATAACGTTCTGTTATGTGTATGTGAATATTCAAATGTTCGTCTGTTGTCTTTCTATTCTTTTAAATCGGATTGTAATATAACGTCTTTTTTTAAAATCATTATCTTTATTAGACGGTACAAAGTAGCTTTATGTTAAAAAGGCAACGCTCTTTCACTAATACTTCAACATTTCCTTTCAGTTCTTACATGCACGTCGGCTCCTTGTCTCAACGGTGGAACTTGCTTAGAATCCCAGAATGACTTTGGCTACAATTGCTCCTGCTCAAATGGCTTTAGTGGAGAAAGATGTCAAGCTATAGGTAGAGCTTTATACTTAAGATTTAAAATACACATTTTGACCGAGACTTCGCAACTTAGATCTCACTGCTCATAGATTCGGCCTTAATGAACTTCATGCAAGCACTTACATAAATCATATTGTTATAAATTGCATGATCAAAAACACGCTCACTGAGCAATGTACGTCGTTGACCTAGACCGTATGGTTTTATTATGTTTGAAAAAATAGATTTTTGCCCTTTTGAAATAAATCAGAAATAATGTGCTTAAATCACTGAATGTTTGTTATTATTCCACTATCACATTCGTCAATCAACGAACAATTGCAGATCTTATACTCATTCACTTCACTTGCAATGCATTTCCTTTTTTGCACTCGGTTGCCTGCATGCTCCAATTATTTCCTTCTTGCTCTTTGCTTTTATGTTATCATATTTGATTAACTATACCACCCTTTCTCACTAGTGACTGCATGTTCATCATCACCCTGTTTGAACGAAGGAGTATGCTCTGAATCCATGATCGGTTTTGGGTACACATGTTCCTGTGTGACTGGATTTACAGGGGAAGATTGTGAAAGTAGAGGTACTGCTACAAAAAAAAAAGAAAAAAGGAAAGTACTTAAGAAAGTACTTAACAATTTATTTTATCTGGTAAATATGCAATTATTTTAACAGATCATGTCAATGATAAGGAATGTAGAAGTTGTCAAATATCCAACTGTTGTTTATTCTATTTCTTTCTCATATCAATCATTTCTTTAATGGTTGTTTCTTTTGAATAATTATCAATGTATAGTTTTGTGTTGCTTTTTAATATACTGGCACCTTTATTAGCTTGCACTCTCCTCACAGGGAAAAAATAGTTGTTTGTTTAAAAAAAGAGAAGAAAGTAAAGCATTATCTATTCAAAATCTTTGCCTATTTAACAATGCTCTAAAACCTCAAATGTAATACCTTTTCTGTGCTATATTTCTCTTTCTTTGCTTTAGTTTCTGCTTGTGACTCTATGCCTTGCTCCAATGGCGGGCTGTGTAATGAATCCGAGTTTGGATTCAATTGCACATGTCCTGAAGGATTTAATGGAACTTTTTGTGAAACTCCAGGTACATAAACTTAGTTTAAATCATAAGACGACTTTAACGTATCTCATTTAGCTTTAGCAAATCACTCCTTTGTCTTATGATTTATTCTGTATACAACTACAATCTCATTTGCTCTGAAATTTAAATTATTGAAATTTCAGGGATTTTTTGTGTGTGCATATTCTAAGCAAATGCCTCTTTATATCAAATTTAACAAACTCTAATGAAAGAGTCGTTTTCTTTCACATGTCAAATCTGTCGTTTTTTATGTTTCATGAATTATCTTGATTTGCCTTCTATTGCTTTCAGTTTCTCCTTGCTCTTCGAATCCTTGTCAAAATGATGGATTTTGCATGGAAGCTGCCTCAGGATTTGATGTATATTGCATTTGTTCTGAAGGTTTTACAGGTTCAATGTGTGAAACAGCAGGTACTATTCAAGCATATCCTCTCCTTTTTAAATATCATTAGTAGGCTAACCTGGTTTTGTAGTGTATTCTTATTTCCATATAATGAACGTTGTATATTTGGTCTACAATTCTTTTCACTTTAGCGACCATTCCTGGATGGAAGTCGCAACGCTTTTAATTAATTTCCTATGACTTAAAAATATATATATTGTTATGACTTCAGGTGTCATAATTCGGGATCATAATTATGCTACAGTCATCCCTATGTCTACTCTCTGAATATTTTTATAATGCCATTTGAATCTTGACACAACTGTCTTATACCGGACTTTTTAAAGATATCATGCTAAATGTATGATGACTAAAGGTTAAAGGTTATACTTATCAGAATTTCTATACAATATAATCTTAATGTGATACTATTTAAAGGTTGAATGATAATGATAACACCTCATATTAGTATTACTGCATGTGGTGATCATTCCAATGTGTGAAGTTTGACGCCAATGACCTCCCCCCAAAATATCTTGGCCGAATACATATCGAATATATGTTAACCCCTTTAAACATGAGGAACCCTGAACTTTCAATTAGCCTGACGCGAGTATACGTACGTTTTTATGAGTCCAGTAGTCGCCTCCAATCATTGCCATAGGACGACAGGTTCATAAGAATCTACAAAAGGTCAAATGCTACTAACATTTCTAATATCTGAAGGCAACTGTGATACCAAGTGAAGATTAAATGAAAACCAATAGATACTTTGAGGCCAATGGGATACTCTTATAACTTAAGGTTATAACACACCTCTCTTCTATCTGGAGCTCAAATATGATACTAGTATTAAGATTTCTTTTATCAAACTGACTAATATCTGGACTAGTTTACGATACCCTTATGGGTCAAAGTTCCTAAACCTCTTTCTATATCTGGAGCTCAATAGTACTCCCATGTCAAGGTTAAAAAGTTCTTTAAAAGCTCCTTCTTCGTAATACGCAATAATGTCCTTTAGAAGTATCTTAAATGTAGCCTCTTTGTGATATCACTAATCAATTTCATATCTCAAACTCACTTTCAATATCACTTAAATTATATTCTGTAGAAATTCTGCTGCAATCTTATGTTATTTTCTTTTGGAAATAAATGTTTTGTGTGTTTTATCCATCTCAGTTTCTGCTTGCGATCCTCTACCTTGCTTAAATGGTGGTCTATGTTATGAATCCGAGTTTGGATTTAATTGCACGTGTCCTGAAGGATTAAATGGAACCTTTTGTGAATTTCAAGGTACATTATAGATCATATAGCGCATATGAAAATGTTGAAACATGTCCAGTAAAACATGTAAAGTACAATTGTCATATCATTCTTATAAATATCTTAACAGAAGAGCTTCTAATTGTTTTATTGTTAATTTATAACATCATGTAATATGATAATCCCGTTTAGTATTTGCCTCGTTTCTGGGATTAAGAAAAATAGTGTCCTTTAGCAATACTTGCATTTTTTTTCTTGGCGATTCGCCTGGCGGCAATACACTATATATCATCAATTACCTTTAAAAAATGATAATGTGGATCCTTTTTAGTTCACTATTTGTATGCTTTGCTATATATATATATATATATATATATATATATATATATATATATATTTTTGCCGTTTGTTGCCCTTAGTTTCAGCTTGTGACTCTCCACCGTGCTTAAATGGTGGTTCGTGTTTTGAATCCGAGTTTGGATTTAACTGCACATGCCGTGAAGGATTTCATGGAACGTTTTGTTAATTCCAAGCTAGATTATAGTCTATAGCGGAGATGAAAACATTGAAATGATGAAATTTTCATATCATCGTTTTCATTATCTTAACACAAAAGCTTCACTTTTTTATATTAATAACACCATGTAAGTTGAATAGGTTCATACAACTATTTTAGTATTTGCAACTATCCTTGGATTAGCAAAATGGTATACTTAAATGTTTCCTTTGTAATATTGAGAAGATACAAGTACACCATGTCACGAAAGTAACAGCAGTACTTTCATATTATTTTCCTGACGACTCGTTTAATTACACTACACTGCATCATTAATTTCCTTAAAAAATGATAATGTGCATCCTTTTTTACTATTTGTATGCTCTGCTATGTTTTCTCTTTCTCTGCCTATCTTTACTTTCAGTTTCTGCTTGCGACTCTATGCCTTGCTCGAATGGAGGGCTGTGCTATGAATCCGAGTTTGGATTTAATTGCACATGTCCTGAGGGATTTAATGGAACCTCTTGTGAAACTCCAGGTAGATCGACGCATATATCATGTGTATATATATTTACATAAACCCCAACTCTTTTCACGAAATGTAAAATCCTCCAAATTACGTCTTTGTGACAACTAATATACACAATGTTAGAGATTGCCATACGACAAAATACTTATTTCTCAATTGATTGGTTCTAAATCTTTATTACTGTACATATCATTTTCAAACAAATTTGTATTATTGTTTCTTCAACAAAGTAGTTAATCATCTTCTCAAAAAAGGATTCTATTGATAGTAATCTAATCGTCATCTTTTTTTTTTTTGGACCTCATAAGATTGCATTACTGATAGTAAAACCGTTTCCCTTCTAGTGTATGCGTGTTCGTCAGCTCCTTGTCTTAACGGTGGAACTTGCTCAGAATCTCATGAAGACTTTGGCTACAATTGCTCCTGTCCAGATGGCTTTAGTGGAGATACGTGCCAATATAGAGGTACATCACATGAAACCATCACCTCAGTATCACTCGGAATTTGTGTCTTTTCAATTAATGTTCAACATTGTTGTCCTGCTGTGTGCATGTGATTAATCAAATTTCCGTTTACTCTCTTGTCTTTTAATTTGTATTGTAAACTTGTTAGTCAGATCTCTTTTCAATGCATTTGCTTTTTTAAATTCTTATCTTTCTTAAACTCTGCTAAGCAGCTTCATGTTGAATATTTGATACTATTTCACTAATGATTAAAACGTTTTTCTTTCAGTGCTTGCGTGTACGTCATCTCCTTGTCAAAATGGTGGAACCTGCTCAGAATTTCAGAACGACTTTGGCTACAATTGCTCCTGTGCAAATGGCTTTACTGGGGATAGGTGTCAATCTAGAGGTAGACCTCTTTTCGAAATATGAATACACCAGGGTTTAGTTGAGACTTCGCTGCTTAGACATCACTGTTATAGATTCGGCCTTCATACATACACCACCACAAATCATATTGTTCCTGAACAATCCAACACTTTGACTAAGACCATATGTTGTTTTTACATTTAGAAATTTAGTGCCCTCCTTGCCCTTTAAAAATAAAACAGAAAAAATGTGCTTAAATCACTGAATGTCCTTTTTCTTATTTCATTATCACAATCGTCAATCTAAGAACATTTGCAAATCTTATACTCATTCACTTCACTTGTAATGCATGTAACATTTCTTTTCACTAGCTTGCTTGCTTGCTTTAATTCTTTCCTTCTTGTAGTGAGTCCATGTAGTCCCAGTCCATGCCTTAATGGTGGGGCTTGTTTTCAGCTACAAGGAAGCACTAGTAACTACTTCTGTCAGTGTCCACCAAACTACTTAGGAGAGCACTGTGAAAACAGTAAGTCAGTTTCGAAGCTCCGATCAATTTTGTGGGCACAACTGTGATCATAAGGGCTTCACTTGTACTAATTAAATCGAAATACATATTTATTACAGATTTTGGTTTTCTTCTTCAACTATGAAGGTGTGTTGTATAACATGTTACTGTATTCTGCTAAATATGTCACAGTACTTTATAAATAAGGATAATGTAGAAAACATTTACAATGATGGAACACAACAAGTATTTTACGTCCTTCAAACTTATCTAAAAAAGAATAACCAAAACCTTGCTAAAAGCATTGATGATCTTTACAATCATGATATCATTTTAGTTATTTTTTATGAATTATTTGATACATTTTCTCACCAGTGACTGCATGTTCATCATCACCCTGTTTGAACGAAGGAGTATGCTCTGAATCTATAACAGGTTTTGGATACACGTGTTCTTGTGTGAATGGATTTACAGGGGAAGATTGTGAAAATAGAGGTACTGCAATATAAACACACGTTTTCCAGATACAAATAAAATGTGTGTTATTTTGGAAAATCTTAATGTATTTAACATGATGAAAGAGGTACATGATAAGAAATTACATGAACAACTTGTTGTTCGAAGTCATATGTTTTCCATTAATGTGTTGTGTATGTGTTAGTATGTGATCATTCAAATAGAAATAGGCCTATAAGCAATCATTTTCATTAATTCTTTGAAACATTTATCTCAATTTTTAAATATGTTTTTAATGTTCAATTGTTTACGATTCAGACAAGTCAGTCGATTTCTTTTTGAAAAATTATCTTCTTCAAAAGCACAATCAACATCACCCAATACTTGTGACTTACTGCATGCGTGCACGAACACAAGGTATATTGTCATAAAATGCATGTTTGTAGTAAATGGGGTAGTGTTACAAAAGATCTCTCACCTCATAGATGCACCATGGAAAATATATCTACACAACATTCAGTAATTGAGGTCTTACTCAATATATCGTTAGAGCAAGTTATACATGAATATGGCATGCTTTGCCGTCCTTGTAATTTACCATAATTTACCTTTAATAATAACTAATAATGTGCTCGAATTACAATTTGTTTGTATATTAAGTTTCGTTTCACATTTGTCAAAGTGTGAACATTTTATATGCAGATTTTATACTTTTTATGTATATCAACTTCACTCGCAATGCCTTTATCCTACGTTTTCACCTGCTTGCTTGCTTGCTTTAAATATTTCCCTCTTGTAGTGAGTCCATGTAGTCCCAGTCCATGCCTTAATGGCGGGGCTTGTTTCCAGCTACAGGGAAGCACTAGTAACTACTTCTGTCAGTGTCCACCAAACTACTTAGGAGAGCACTGTGAAAACAGTAAGTCTGATCGGTGGCCTGTTTTTCAAAGCTCCGAACGGTTTTGGGTACAACTGACGGTAATCACATATTATATAAAGGGTTGTACTGTCACTAACTCATGAAGTATATGTATAATTGATTTAAAATCAATTTTCCCCCAACTTTTATGTATAAAAAAGTGTTGCGATACAAAGGAGCAGTATTAACAGCCGTAGATCCATGATGTGGAAATAGGTGTCATACCCTTAAAATAGTGACTCGCGTTCCTCTTTCGCCATCATGGATCCTCCACTGTACAACTGCTAGTTATCAATGATATTTGATTAATGAATGATATTTCATGTTTTGAAAACAGGAGGTGTTTTGATTTTCTAACGCCAGAAATTAGTTTGGCAATTCCATTTAAGTTTGTGATCTGTATTTTTTAATTTGATTTCCTATGTGGGCGATTGTATGATATTTTAACTTTCATAACTAACAATCCTTATTTCTATGTATTTATTTCGCCCCAGGATCCACCATTTAATATTTACCAATTATTATATTAATGAATACGATGTATGTCTTTTGATATTCTTTTCGCCAGAACAATTTTCGTTGTTCACATTTCTGCATTTAGTATTTAATTTCATTTTAATATTGGCTGTAATTTTTCGATATGTATCGTTGAATTTAATTTCTTATGTGGGCAGTTGTACGAATTTTGTTCGATATCACAACTTACCATTCCTATCTCTAGGTGTCTACATAATCATCATTACCGTGCCCAAATTGTGGAGGATGCTCATTATTTTATTCCATAAGTGTTTGTCTTGTCTAGCTTGAATGCTTGTTCATTATCATTCCATTTATATTTAATCTTGGTTGTAAATTTGTGATTTGTATTGTTGAATTGTATTTCTCGTTTGGGCAATTGTATGATTTGTTAACTTTCGCATATAACAATTCCGATCGTTAGGTGTCTATATCACCGTGCTGAAATGGGGAAGGATGCTCAGAATTTTTATTCCATTAGGTTTTTGTGTATCTAGTTTAAAACTTGATTGAAATATCTTCTCCGAAAAAGAAATTACCCCAAACAATATTCTTCACGTTATCAATTCTCATCACTGAATACCTCTCTTTGTCTTTCTATTTTGCTTTACTTCTCTCTAGTGACTGCATGTTCATCATCACCTTGTCAAAATGGCGGAGGGTGCTCAGAATTCACGACTGGTTTCGGATACACGTGCTCATGCCCCAATGGCTTTACTGGCAACAACTGTGAAATTAGAGGTATAAACTATAGCAACCTAACAAGGTGCTTGAATAGCAGGCACCGGTGGTAATCTTTTTTTTTTTTTTTTTTTTTTTTTTTTTTACTTTCACATCTAACATGCATTTTGAAATGATTTTGAGAATATCATTAAGTAGTTTATTATTTCACAGAGATATTTGGATTTTCAGTAGTTTACAATCAGTTTACATTTTGACTCTTGATTTATTTCTCCTGGCCTTTCCTATGGTTGAATCTTCTTTCTCATACTATAAATTGAAATGCTATCTTTGAAAAAAAAACGCCATGTAGCGTAATCAATAGTGTGATTAATATTTTTGTACTAATAATTTGTCCCTCTAGTGTTTTCATGCTTATCGTCACCGTGTCAAAATGGAGGAGGATGCCTAGAATTCACGACCGGTTTCGGATATACGTGTTCTTGCCCCAGTGGCTTTACTGGCATTAATTGCGAAAATAGAGGTACAACTAATGACAAAAGATCAAGTTTGATTGTTTATTTTCATTAATATAAATATAGATGTACAAGTTATAACAAAGCTAAATCTATAGATAACAACTCTTCTTAATTGCGGAAATAAAGGTATAAATTCTGTAAACAATAACTCCTCTTAATTAAACCACAATCTGTAAATCCTAATTTGTATTCATTAATTGCGAAAATAGAGGTGCAACTTATGACAAAGCTCATTCTGTAAATCATAACCTTTTTCTTATTTTTTTTTTTAAATATTGATGACTTGCTTCAAGTTATAACATAGGCTCATCTTGTTTTTATACTGGAGCTAAAATTTCATTTTATTTTATTTAATATTTTCAATATAATTTTTGCATCTTGCACTTTTTCATCTATACAATTTTCCTACCACATTATTTATTTTCGTTTGTTGTTTTCTCTCTCTTGTAGTTTTCTCTTGTTTATCAATTCCATGTATGAATGGTGGGGCGTGCCAAGAGTTTCAAACGGGCTTCGGATATTCGTGTATTTGTCCATCTACTTACACTGGTCCTAATTGTGAATTTAGAGGTACATCCAGGTGTTTTTATTATTCTTGAATTTGAGAATATGATGTTGCTTTTTTGTCTTTTTTTTTTAAATAGTGAAGTGTATATTGGTGTATGTTTTGCTACGTCTTGTGATTACTGGTCATGTATAGCATCTATACTTTAAAGCTATTTTGTTCTATGTAATATCCTTGACCATATGCATATTGAAAAACATCAAACTGTTTTGCAGGCTAAGCTCTAACAATATCAACAGCTAGGCCATAGTAGATCATGAGTGCAATTCACAATTTTCTTAGTGTACACATTGCATGAACATCAAAATTAACATGTTAATAGCAATAGCCATAATTGCATCTATGCAATAACATCATTATTTATGAATCAAATTGAAGGAAGTGATTGATTTGATGATTCATTGTGAAGAGTATTTTATGATAATTCGTAGCAGAACCTTGACGAAACTAAATTTTAATACCAAACCCTTTAACGTCCAAAATGATCAAATAAATAATAATTAAAAAATACTATCGATTTCTTGCCATATCAACGTACTTGTTGATGCATCTAGAATGCACAAATTGTTATCTGATAATTATTTGTGGGTTTAATTTGTTCCTACCAATTTCTTTAGTCTCGGCCTGCGAGTCCTCGCCCTGTATTAACGGAGGTGCCTGTAATGATTTCGTCTCCGGGGTCGGGTACACCTGTACTTGTCCACAGGGCTTCGTAGGAACGCGTTGCGAAATTCAGGGTAAGCATTTTCATCATTTTGATATAATCCACAATGAAATCCCATTAACAATTATATATTTATTAGGCGCAATATCGCAAATGAGTGCCATGTAAAAACTCGTTTAGAACACAACTATACCCCATGATTGTTGAAAATTTATTTTGTAAACGCATAACTATGAAATAAAGTGATAGATTTTCTGGTTAAATATACATTTTGATCTCTTCATAAGGATATACTAAAGTCAAGTAAATTCATATTTGTTTTTATAAGTAACCTTGTTGAACAACAATGCAGAATGGCCAATATGTAACCGAAAACATGTTGTGATTCTTTCTCTGAAATTAAATAGTGCTGTGGGGATTACAAGTATAAATTTAAAATTCGAGATGAACGATTTTTTTATCTTCGTGATGCATTGTCTGATTTAGAAGAAAAAACTCACCGAAATTTGTTTCTTGCATGTGATTTCATAGAGATGTTGTAGAGGTAGAATGTAAAGAGACAATTAAAAACTAACCTCATTACAATGTACTAATTCTCATTTCTATTTGTTTTCCTTTTCATCAGGTAATCACCATGGAAACCTAATATTCTTTCTACCTTAATCTTGATCACATGACTCTATTCATATATTTGTAATTCTATATAATTGATGCATGATGGTTAATAAGATATTCAATCTGACGACTGTTTCGATTTCAAATTATTCATTGCATTTTAAACGTATGTTTAATCCTATTTGTGTTTCACCTTGTTTATGATTTAAAAAAGAAAAAAATGTTTTAATAAAAAATAAATGGTTGAGATGAATCTAACACATTTCTAACATCATTTTACTCATTATCGTAACACTCCCCTTTTATCAAAGTGTTTTTCTTCACATCTAAAAATTTATGTGAAGTTTGTGTGCTATGTATACTTGAATTATGAATTAAATACCTTGTAAAAACTTTTTATTTATACATAATTATACACCTGCTTTTCGCTTCGTTTTAAAGTTTATATTTATATATGAATGTTATTTTCACATGTTATATTAAAAAGGAAATTGAATAATTTACCTGCATTATTTCCAAAAATGAAATTCATTAGACATCTTATTCGTCTTGTTTTCGCATTATATATGTATTCGTATGATATTATCAGATATGTTATTTATTTCTTATTAAAATCTAAATGCATTTTCATATCCTACTTTTTTTTATATTCATATATATATCATATCCCACTTTTTTATATTCATATATATATATGAATAAAATATATTGCGAAACTATTCCTTCTTTATTTTCATAGCAATACCATGCCTTCATCATTTCACACTGTTTTACTGTTTCCAAGAATTCAGTAAAACATATATTGAACAAAAAACTATATCATTAGAAAATCTATTAAACTTTATTCTTAAAACCATTATGTTTCAAAATCGACTCGAACGTGCAAAAGTTCATGAAAAAAAATGAGTCTTGAATTCAGTTTTCTAAAAAGTAAATTCTTTATAAACTAAGTAAACTACATAAACTACGTACAATTATAATTTATTCTATGAATCGAAGCTAACCCATTGCGTTCTCTTCATTGTCATTTATACAGTTACAGCATGTAATTCTAACCCATGTGTTAACGGAGCTTGTTCAAATCAGAACGACGGCAGCTATTCGTGCAACTGTCCTTCGGGATTTACTGGGACCAATTGTGAAAATGTTGGTAAGTAAGAGACGTCTTTTGAACATGAGACTATGTCAAAGGGTCGTAACTATTTACTAAAATATTGTTTAACCCACTCGACTTCGCCTAATTGGTTAAACAGTTTCATAGTTACCTTATGCACACAATTCCTACTGACGCACATATACCTGTGCATCATCTGCCTACTATCATACCTGGTGGATCCTGTTCCTAGTGAAATAAATTGTGAAGAGAAGAAAAATAGTGGGAGGAGGTGGTGATAATAAAATGTTTTGCATGATAGTTGTCACTTTTTTTCCCATTTCGTGCATTGAGAAAATCTCTGAGATCAACTGAAACACGACCCCACTTTTTTTTGTAACAATCATTGGTCCACCCCTGATACACATGATGAGACAAGTTTTAAAAACTAGGGGTGGGGTTAATGCAAAGAAAGCTGTAGGCTAATTGTACTCTCCTGATAAAAGATAGAAAGATAAGACCGTTATTAGTATAGTCTTAGAAGAGGCGCACATCAGTAGTAGATGTTTCATTTGTTTTCATTTGTGCCTTTCCTCCTTATTTTAAGTTCAATATTGTTATTCAAACCAGATCAGCTGAGCGCCGATAAACATACGAACCGCCCCAGAAAAGTAATTACTTTGTGTGTAACTGTCTCCTCGTTGATTCCATGAATCAGTTTATGTCAGCTGGACTAAGTTAATCAATATCATTATTCATTTTGTCAAAGGAGACAGTCATTCGAAAAGTCACCAATTAGCACGAGGTTCGATAAATTTATTATTATTCCAAACTTTTTAAATTTAGTTTTGCCAGATGCATGTTCGTCCTCACCATGTTTGAACGGAGTCTGCTTCACAGCTGCTCAGGGTAGTTCTTATGTGTGCATCTGCAATACTGGTTTCACTGGAGACAACTGTGAATTTGAAGGTAGGCCTATGTATTCCAAATTTATGTCTGTAGAATCACTTGGAACCGCAACTTATTCACAAAAGGATAAATCACACATCAAGACCTGATAGACACAGATACGTAGAACAGCGATGTAACGGTGTTTTACCAATTTTACTTCAACAAAAACTTTTTCAAATCATTTTCATGAATTGAATTTAATTGAATCGAAATGAAGTGAATTAAATTTGAATGGAATTGAATTGAATTATTTTCCACATCATTATTCACATACATTAATGAATATAACATTAAAATCCGCGAAACATTTATCTTAAAAGCGTAAATGCAACAGAATAGAATAATAACAGACATGGGAAGGCTACGAGATTAGCATTGTGCTTGATGAGAAAGTAGCCTTGTTAGTAACATAAGACTTCGTTTGTCGTGGTAACACAATTATTTGACAGATTGTGTGTCATATTTAAAACGATATTTGTTACAATGTTACTGGGGCAATCTGATTTGTTCTATGGTGGTCTTTTGAGAGGGTGTGTCCATATAAAGCTTTACTATTGATTTGATTTGATTTGATCTCATTTCATTTCATTTCAACAAGGTACTACCTATTGATATCAATTATACGTTAAGTTTTGATAAATCGAAAAGTTTTGTGCTCTAGGACGCCCTGGGATCATAGCATGGCTAGTTGACACCTAACAACGACTGATCCAGGACTTGGGAATAGAGGGGGCTCAAAGGAAAATATGAAACAAAGGGTTCGTAGGAGATAATTTTCTATGATAATCTCATATCTCTCCCTGATCCGCCATTACATAATTATGCCATCTTTGACTTACCTTTCTTAGTGATTGAGCCTTGCTCCAGTTCCCCCTGTTACAACGGAGCAACCTGCTTGACTGATAGTAACCGAGCAAGCTACACATGTATTTGTGCACCGGGATTCTTTGGAACAAACTGCCTCCAAGCAGGTATTTCACGTGATGCCTCTGACATTAACAATGCTCTTTTGATTTGAGAAATTAATAGTCTTGAAGAAAATAACACAAAAATCAATTTGACGCCGTAGTACAGCTAAAATGACAGTGCTGATTATAGACTCTCGATAATAACCAAATAATGCTGTTATTAATGATTGCTTTTTAATGTCACTTTAATGTAATTTGTTGTCATTCAGCTTAATAGATGTGTATCGAAGATGAGGGAGATGTAGGCTCGTTAAATTACTTAGGTGCTTAAATTGTGATAAATTATTAATCAGATATGGCACAACAACTCGAACATTCAAAACTACTGTGCTTAGTAAAAATTTTTTTCTAGAGCAAAAGAAAGACAAAAACTTAAGTTCGATTATACACGCTAATAGAACAATTCTGCCTTACTTTGAAAAATATGAAATCAATCTAAAAAAATTTGCTAAAATGAATATTATACTCATTATTTTATTGCAATACCTATCCAAATTTAACATCCCCAAAATGCACACAGTTTTAAAGTCAGGCAGAATTGTTGATGAATAGAACAAACATAGATTTCTAGCAGTAGCCGATTATTTTGCTTCTTTACAGTGAACCCATGTCTTCCGAACCCCTGTTCTAATGGTGGATTCTGTATCCAGGGCGGATCAGCAACGTACACATGTTCTTGCCCTGCAAGTTACACAGGACCTAATTGCCAAACTCTAGGTAAAATAGCAAGATTGGCAATGTGATAACAATGGCTTAACATTATTATGCCCTGTAACATAAAAGAGATATGACCAATGTTACGATCAATTGTAACTCTCAGTACACGGTTTACTAAAGACTTATGATTGATATCGATGTAAGATTGATTGTGTATTTTATGTTACATGGCGCAATTCATACATACTTTTAAATCGCCCCATGACATGCCACAAGCGCATTTTCTTCATTTGCTTCATTTTCATACCCTGATGAGAAGTTTGGTTCATTTCAGCGTGAATTTCATTTGGATTATTATTTGTGTCATCATTTCTTGTGCGTTTTCAATTTACGGGTCTTAACGGGAAATCACCTTTCTATATCATGGGGTTTTACGTGTTTTTTAATTTTATTTTTTTATTTAATGAAATATCAATCAAAGCAGATTTCTTCCGGACTTAAATAATGTTATTTTGTTCTTTTTGTAGACATGGTAGAAGTGCTATTTCACATAGTTTGGTTTTAAAGCTGAAAATTTTTTTACGTTTTTTCCAGCTTGCTTTTATTCTCTCATTTTTTTATATTTTTTTAATGTTCACAATATCAAAATGATTTTACATCTAAAAGTGATATTTTAGTGTCAAATTACTTAAAATCATATGATAAAATAAATCATTCATGCCATGGTTATAATTTAGGTTTTGCTGTGATTTTAAATTTTGCACGTCAAATTTGTAACTTACCGTTTAAATGCCTTCACCTTATTCCACATCTTGTCATGTCCATTTTGGTTCCATTTTAAACGCATTTCACTTTTCACTTTGCTTTTCACCTGCTTGCTTGCTTGAAATCTTGCACTTATTGTAGTGAGTCCATGTAGTCCCAGCCCCTGCCTTAACGGTGGGGTTTGCTTCCAGCTACAAGGAAGCAGTAATAACTACTATTGCCAGTGCCCAACTAACTACGAAGGGCAGAACTGTGAATACAGTAAGTAAAGCTACCTCACCACTCACTGCATGTCAATATGCGTATTCATTTTCACATTGCCACATAGTTTGTTGATGTTGCATAACATGTTTTATAATATTTAATAGGTACGTGTATCAGGTAATTTAAGGATAAGTTGTTTATATGCTTGCATGTAAATGCCAATGCCATCTCGAGCCCCAATTGTCTCTCAATTATGCATGACTTGTAATATTGCCTGGTAGTATGACCCCGGGTATTTGATAGAAATTTACAAATTTTAGAGCGGCTAATTTACATGTTATGCTCAAAAATTAGCCCTCCGTTTTGGATATTATCCCACAAACTTATACAAAGAAAGAGGCATTCTTTTTTATTAAGGAAAAAGAAAAGATCCATGATGAACCTCAAGACATGGTTACTATGCATGCGGAGGAGAGCCTACCCATAATGCAACAGGCTTTTAGTGTGTCTTTGGGTACACTTTTTCTTCTGAAGTTAGAATATTTCCTATCTCTTTCTATGGCGCGATTGTGGTACGTCGTATCACTAAATTTTCTTTCAATTTATACCAAGTGCTTTTTAAATATTCTGACCCGTCGTGTAGATCTTGGTAGTAAGGCGTAAAAAGTTTTCATATAGCATCCCATTTGCATGTTAAACAAAATCTGTTACGCCCATTTGTCAATCAAGATAATCATGATACACACCATGCGCGTATTCTGGGGGGGCTTTACGGGCCCGGGCCCCCCGGGGGGCGCGCAGGGGGGCGCCGAAAAGAGGAAGAAAAGGAAAGAAAAAAAAGGAAGAAGAAAAAAGGAGAAAAAAGGAGAAAGGGAAGAAAGGGGAGAAAGAGGAAGAGAAAAAAGGGGAAAAGAGGAAGGAAGAAAAAAAAAAAAAAAAAAAAAAAAAAAAGAAGAGGGAGAGAGAGGAGAGAGAGAGGAAGGGAAAAAAGGAGAGGGGAAAGGGGGCGCCCTTAAAAAAAAATGGGGGGGGGGGGGGGCGCCAAATCAGCAGTAATAGGGGCTCCAAATTGACTTTAAACTAGGGGCGCCAAAATCGACCTTAAAATTAGGGGGGGCGCCAAATCGACCTTAAATTTAGGGGGCGCCAAATCGACAGTAAACTAAGGGGTGCCAAATCGACCTTAAAACTTAGGGCGCCAAATCGACCTTAAATTTAGGGGTCCAAATCGACCTTTAATTTAGGGGGGCGCCAAATCGACATAAACTAAGGGGCGGCAAATTGACCTTAAACTTAGGGGCGCAAATCGACCTTAAACTAAGGGCGCCAAATTGAAAAAGGGGAGGGGAAGGGGTGCCTTTAAAAATTAGGGGCGCCAAATCGACAGTGAACTAAGCAACGCCAATAAACTTAGTGGTGCCGAATGGACCTTAAACTAAGGGGCGTCAAATTGAGCTTAAACATAGGGACGCCAAATCGACTTTAAATTTAGGGGGCGCCAAATCGACAGTAAACTAAGGGACGCCAAATCGACCTTAAATTTAGGGGCTCCATATCGACAGTAAACTAAGGGCGCCAAATTGCTTTAAACTTATAGGGGCGCCAAATCGACCTTAAATTTAGGGGGGCGCCAAATCGACAGTAAACTAAGGGTGCCAGATTGACCTTAAACTTAGGGGCGCCAAATCGACCTTAAATTTAGGGCGCCAACCAACGAATAATCTAAGGGGCGTCAAATTGACCTTAAACTTATAAGGGTGCCAAAATCGACCTAAATTTATGGGGCGCCAAATTCGACATTAAACTACGGGGGAGCCAAAATGAGCTTAAACGTAGGGGCGCCAAATTGATCTGCAGCTGAGGGGAGCCTAATTGATATTAAACTTAGGGGCGCCGAATCGACCTTAAACTAAGGGCGCCTAATTGAAAAAGGGGGAGGGAAGGGGGCGCCTTTAAAAAATTAGGGGGCGCCAAATTGACAGTAAACTAAGCCGCGCCAATAATCTTAGGGGTGCCGAATGGACCTTAAACTAAGGGGCGTTCAAATTGAGCTTAAACATAGGGGCGCCAAATTGACCTTCAACATAGGTGGACGCCAAATCGACCTTAAACCTAGGGGTCGAAATCGACCTTAAATTTAGGGGGGCGCCAAATCTAACTTAAAATTAGAGGGGCGCCAAAATGAGCTTAACGTGGGTTCGCCAAATTGACCCGAAACTTAGATGGGGGCGCCAAATCGACCTTAAACCTAGGGGCGCAAAATCGACCTTAAATTTTAAGGGGCGCCAAAATGATCTTAAACGTAAGGGCGCCAAATTTAGATCAAATTTAGGGGCGCAAAAATGATCTGAAGGGGCGCTGAATTGACCTGAGACTTAAGGGCGCTGATTTAACCTGAAGTTAAGGGGGTGCCAAATCGATCTTAAATTAAGGACGCCAGATTGAGCTCAAATGTAGGGGCGCCGAATTGACCTGAGACTTAGGGGTGCCAAATTTATCTTAAATGATTTCAAGTTAATATATCAAAAAATTTCGGCTCGCGCTTCGCGCTCGCATTATTTAATGAAATATGTATCTTCTTTATAAGAATAGCATAACAAACCTTTCAATGCACTTTTTTTCAGGTTGATATATCACAAAAATTTCGGCTTGTGCTTCGCGCTCGCATTGTATAAAATATGTATCTCTTTTATAAGCATGGCGCTAAAAAAATACGCTTAAAAATGCACTGTTTTCGGGTTGACATATCTCAAATTTTAAGCTCGCGCTTCGCGCTCGCATTGTTTAATGAGACAAGTATTTTCTGTATGAGCTTAGCACAAAACGCTTTAAATTAAATGTTTTCAAGTTAATATTAAAAAAAAATCGTCTCGCGCTTCGCGCTCGCATTATTTAATGAGATACATACGTATGTATCTTCTTTATAGGCATGGCATTAGAAAGCTTTAAAAGAACTGTTTTTAGGATGATTGCAGCTCGCGCCTTCGCGTTCGCGTTGTTTATGAGACATGCATGTATTCTTCTTTGTAAAGATAATAATAAATAGCATAATAGCATAATAAACCTTTAAATGCAATATTTTCAGGTTGATATAAAAAAATGCGGTTCGCGCTTCGCGCTTGCATTGTTTAAAATATGTATCTTCTTTATTAGCATGGCGTTTAAAAAAAAAAAGCTTAAAATATGAACCATTCGGCTCGCGCTTCGCTCTCGCATTGTTTAATGAGACAAGTATTTTCTTTTTGACTCGAGCTTAGCACAAAAAACGCTTAAAATTAAATGTTTTCAAGTTAATATATCAAAAAATTTCGGCTCGCGCTTTGCGCTCGCATTATTAAATGAGATATGTATCTTCTTTGTAAGCATGGCATTAGAAAAAGCTTAAAAAGCACTGTTTTCAGGTTGATTAAATAAGATAATATGTATCTTCCTTATAAACTTAGCATAAAGACACTTTAAAAATGCTTTGTTTTCAGGTTGATATTTTATCAAAAATTTTCGGCTCGCGTCGCGCTCGCATTGTTTAATTAGATAAGGATCTTCTTCTTAAAAAGCATAGCACACAAACTTTCAATGCAGTGTTTTAGGTTGATATATCTAACGTTTTCAGCTCGCGAATCGCGCTCGGCTTGCTTGTTTATTGAGATATTTGTATCTTCCTTATAAACATAGCATAAAAACACTTAAAAATCCACAGTTTCAGGTTGATATAATTTATTATAAAATTTTCGGCTCGCGCTTCGCGCTCGCATTGTTTAATGATATAAGTATTTTCTTTGTGAGCTTAGCCTAAAGAACGCTTAAAATTCAATGTTTTCAGGTTGATATAGCAAAAAATTTTCGGCTCGCGCTTCGCGCTCGCATTATTGATATAATACATTTGCTTGTTCATAAAAAAAAACAAGATTAAGTTAATTCAGTGTCTATAGGCCTATTCATTTGTAACAGCCACCCCCCCCCCTGCGCTAAGCTTTCAAACCGCTAATCAAGGAAATTTGGGTGAGAAAAACAAATCGCCCCCCCCCCTGTTGTCGAATGCTGGATCCGCCCCTGCGTTCATGTGATATTCTGATGAAGAGCTAAACAAATTGATACCCCTAATTGCTTAGAATTATTTGCTTTCTGATCGTAAAGTAGAGGGGAAAAAATCTAATTGCGCTTCGCGCTCGCATTTAGAAATATTCGTATTTTCATCTATAGCGGTAATACCTCCATATACCTAGAAATTCTTTTTCATGAACTCACCATTAAAAAAAAAAAAAAAAAAAAAAACACTTCAAATTAATTATTATTCAAATCCTTCAACATACATTTAAGCCGTAGGCCTATGCTTGCCTGGTGGGGGGGGGGGGGGGGGGGGGGGCGCCATATTTTGAAAAGTAACACAGGGGCGCCAAATTCAGCGTCCCGGGCCCCCCGGGGTGCAAAATCCTGGATACGCGCCTGCACACACAAATTACTCCAGCTTTATGTGAATCAGAGTAGATGTCTTTGTTCCGTTAATGCATGACTCGTTGTTTTTACTTCCACCACAGTGTCACCGTGTAGCCCCAACCCTTGTCTTAATGGAGGGGCCTGCTCTGTTACCACTGGTCAAGCGAACGGCTACCAGTGTAATTGTATTCTCGGATTCCTCGGAGATAATTGCCAGATAGTGGGTGCGTAAGCTCTGAAGAAAATTTAATTACTAATATAATTACATATATGGGGATGAAGTTTGCACTAGAGATATATATAATACAGTAACTTCGGCCATGTGTTATGTTAATATACTCACTCTGAACAAATTCACTTCATCAAGGACATCACTTCCTAAGTGTCACTGAAGAGATTAAAGTTTAGTAAGGTTCATGGTTACATTAAGCTCATGGCACCGACATAATGAGAAGTTTGGTTATGCATTTGAAGTTTTAATAATAATAATAATAATAATAATAATAATAATAATAATAATAAATAATAATAATAATAATAATAATAATAATAATAATAATAATAATAATAATAATAATAATAATAATAATAATAATAATAATAATAATAATAATAATAATAATAAAAATAATATTAATGATAATAATAATAATAATAATAATAATAATAATAATAATAATAATGATAATGATAATGATAATGATAATGATAATGATAATAATAATGATAATAATAATAATAATAATAATGATAATGATAATGATAATAATAATAATAATGATAATGATAATGATAATAATAATAATGATAATGATAATGATAATGATAATAATAATAATAATAATAATAATAATAATAATAATAATAATAATAATAATACTAAATGGGATTACTATAGCACCATTTACCACATTGATGAAATGCTCAAAGCGCTTTTATTAAGCGCTTCATTTATATTTATTTGTTTTGTTTTGATCTCACACTCGCATGTCATGAACTACTGTAAATAAAAGTTACCACGTGTATGATATTGTAGATAGAGGATTATAATAGTTTGTTGCATGGCTATTTTTTATTCATACAAGTAATAACATACTCTGCATGTTGTTTATGGCTTTTGCATGTCACTCAATATTTAGACCCATGTCTCAGCAATCCATGTGTCCGAGGCACTTGCTTTGTCAGCGGGACACTGGATCAATTCTTCTGTATTTGTCCGACTGGCTATACCGGCCCAAACTGCAATGATCTTGAAGGTAAACTGATGATACACCTGTCCCGTAGCACCTTGAGTTATGCAAATTGGATTAAATAAATATCTCAAGTGACACGTTTTTAAACTTATGATGTAGATATTCAAATTAGCTGATGTTTCGAGAGTTCCGCCATCTCAATCCAATCAGGTTAAGATTTTTTCAAAGTGTGATCTCAAATGATCTATCCATACCTTGGGGTTTGGAAGTAACAAAAAATGACTTATTTTAAATCTGTATTAAACTGAACATTCCTATTAATTCCATTTAGATTATTTGTTAATATTTCAACGATGATATCAATTACAAAGCCATCTAGTTTAAAGACTTTTAATATCCGAAAAAATAGTATGGCTATGAAATACAAATAATTCACATTATTAAAAAGAAAAGGAAATGAGATCGCAATTGTTGAAATGGAAAAGATGACTTCTTTTTAGTATCTCGAATATTAGTAAAATGTAAATCAATAAAAATTATCTTAATCCCATTATTACAAAGCAAACAAAGAAATACACTTTCGGATGCGTTCAGACATTTAAATCTTTTTAATGATTTGTTTTTAAGATCGATGTGCGTCTGGACCATGTCTGAACGGAGCTACTTGCCTTACTGATGGACAGTCATTAACGTGTCAGTGCGCTCCTGATTTCTCGGGTGAATTCTGTGGGACATATGAACCAAGTAAGTTTCAAACAAACAACAGAAAACAGACCTTTTTCTCTAACGTCGAAATATACACGGGTCTTGATTACATTATTTTCCTCTCTTATTAGGAAAGTGAAATAATGATTTAATTATCAATTATTACAAAGGCAATAATAGAATATAATTACCATCATCCTGATTTGTATCATTTGTAGTAGAGTGTTGATGCCAGTAACGATGAGGTGGTTTAGTAAGTCTTTGGTTTAGATCGAGATTCTATTTTATTCAGGTGCCATATCTGTAGACTTTGGCGATCCTGTTATTGTTTTTCCCTTCTACTCCTCTCTCTTTAAGCCACTTATTCAAGCTGCCCATCAATGTTTTTATTCTCTTTCTTCTACTCCTTTTCCCCTTAAACTTTCCTGTCAGTGACAGATTCTATAAACCTCCCTTACGTGTTTAGGTGTCTCAAAAATCTCAACTGTCTCATGTTTCAAAGCAGTTTCTGTTTTACATTAGCTTTTCAAAATAGATGTAATAATGATATTTATTTCTCTTTTTTTCACTTCAGCGAGCCCATGTGATTCGGACCCATGTCAAAATGGAGGTGGATGTTTTGTCGATGGATTCAATTCTCTGCAGTGTGTTTGTCCATTGTACTATAGTGGAACCTTCTGTCAAGACTTTTCACGTAAATATAAATCTTTGTTTGTTTATCTGTTCTTTTGGGGACGTGGAGGAGGCATGAGTTATTCTTTTTCATAGATTGTAGATGATTTTTGAAAGATTCTGGGACCTTGTACCGTATGCAAATATGCGTTTGAGTGACACCGTCATGCAACTTGTTTTTAGACTAATCAGGATTGTGTATTTAGGATTTGTCTGAAAACAATGTTAAGTGAAAGCAGAAAAACATTTAACCAGATCAATCGGTGGTTTCGTATATGGGTAGCATGCTTTAAAGAGCTGAACAGTTGTAACCAATTACAGGCATGTAAAAGACCTGCATGTTTACCTGAAAAAAAAATTATTTAAGCATTTAAGCATTTATTCAATTTGTTGCATTAGCTTTATGTTGAATGTCGGTGGCATATTAATCAATACGGGTAAACAAAACAATCATGGAATTTTATTATTATTAGTACAGTATTTAGTGTTTTATTGTAGTAGCAAAAAGATTTCGTCTTCAATTATGAGGTGACATTCCATCCACCGCCTCAAGACAAATATTGAGTAATTAACATAATAGAAGATTGATGAAATGGTTATGTGTAAGTTGATTTGCTTCTTTATTTTATGCAGTATTTATTCATGCATATGTTTGCTTCTGTTGTATTTTTGAGCATTGTGGGCTTTTTTCTTTTTTTTTTGCATGATGGTATATATGTCTGTTGTATTCTTTGCTCTGTCTAGCTCCTAATGTATGTGATTCAAATCCATGCGGATCAAATGGAATTTGTACAAACTTCATCAGCTATTTCACTTGTCAATGTATAAATGACTACACGGGACTCTACTGCACAGAGCGTAAGTATGGATATCAAATCAACCTATCTAATCTAATCTAATCTAATCTAGTGGAATCTGATCCAAACAATAAAGTAGGCCGAGTTTGAAAATACAGCTTACAATTTAAAATTGGCTTCATATGACTGGTTATTGTACCAAGTTGTAAACACAGAAGACATGAATCTCACATGTATTATGAACACCCATTTAACTTGATCAAATATAATTCAATAGAAAAAGGGAGGCACATTTGAAAAATCTACGTTTCCTTACAACAAGCTCCATTTTACAGGTTTAATCTAAATTCATACAAAGTTATAAGTAGTTTGGTTGTAAGATTATATGATAACTACTCCTTGAACAATGATATTGCTTCCCGGAAATACCTAACCCTAAAAAGACTTAGTACTATATCCAACTCTCAAAATCCTACAACAACAGCTGCTAATGGCAAATGAATCCCAGGCTTAAATTATATTTCTTTTACTATACTATCGTTACTGAAGAAAGTGTACTTATCTGCATGTTATTCTTTCCTAGAAGTATGCAATCTGAATGCTTAGATGGTATTCTTTTTTTTAATGCAAAACAAGTATGTTTGCATTCAAAATAACTTGCCTTTACAATTGTCGATATATAGATATGGAATGTTTTATATAGTATGAATCTTTTTTTTTTCTTTTTTTTTCTTTTTTAATTTTATCACTATGGGGGCATTTGAATAGCAATCCTACAATAGAACTTTCCACAATACAATTTTTCCTTAATACCTTGAAAATAATTTTAAAGCTCACAAATATTTTGTTCACCTTTGCCACTACACTAAATACTCTTTAAACCCGGGAGCAGAGTAACAAATACAGAATGATGTTCTGCCAATAAACGTACCGGGGAGGATGCGATGAGCAATTATCTTTTTCAACCTTATTACAGGACTTTATTTTGTTGCATGGAATTCTTGCAAAAAAAATGCTCACTATGAACCAAACAGAATGGTTGTTTCAAATATGGAAGTGATAGTTAGTCTTTATGCTAAAGTGCAAAAATGATATACAAATTATTCTTTATGAATCCATATAATCAACCCAAATGACAATCTGAATTTTTGTTTTTGTATTTGAGTTTTTATGGAAAATCTTAAGATTTATGGTTTTTTTTTTTTAATTTACTTTAGCACCCAGTCCTTGTATCTCAAATCCTTGCAAGAATGGAGGCTCGTGTAATACGTTCGGTACAGCCTATTCTTGTGACTGCTCCACGTCTCCTCTGGGCTACACTGGTCCAACATGTGAGATAGGTAAGACATCAATCTCCAGAACATCTTTGATAACTATTCTTTTCTTTTTTTAATTTTAATTTTTTTTTTTTGGCGGGGGATGTCTAAAATTGATTTGGCCTTAATTACTTACGCGTAGTTTGATTTGCAGAAATTATGTTAAAAATGCGAAGAGGGTCGGTCTAGTAAGACATAAATAATTGAGATTTTTTTTAAAAAATCTGGTTGCATTAATCTGGTTGCAAACGATTGCTCACCTTTGGTTAAGGAATGGTTGTCAGACGAGATAATTTATGTGATAAGTGAATATTCAATATAAGTGTATTGCTGAGGGCTGGCTGCAAGCATCCCAAGATTACCGTATAACACCATGATGTTTTGGGGGTTTTTTTTAGGGGAGGGGTGGTTATGAATAACTCTTTTCAAATTTCGTTCTACAATGTATGTGATCAACATTGTCACCTTGTTTCAACAATTTACATAAATAAATGCCAATAAATTAGTAAATTGAATCAGATCTGAAAGTGAATATGACAATATTAACCTTTTCTATGTCTCTGTATCTCTCTGTCTAGCACCCAACCCATGTGTTTCCAACCCTTGTATTCGTGGGATTTGCCTGAATCGGTTCACCAGCTATGAGTGTGATTGCCAGCTTACTGGAGGTTATTCAGGGGACAGATGTGAAATTGGTATGAAATATTAGCATTATTAAAGAGTAAGCCCAAATTTTCCTATCATTTACTAAAAAAATTATAGGTCAAAGATACGTCACATAAGTTATACATTTTATTTATTTTTTTCTTGGGAACACTTTCTGTACCGATTCACAACGACATCAGGCTACCTCACAATATTGTTTTGGTAAAAAGAGAAATGCTGAGAATAACATTTTGTCGGTTTGGAAGTTGCTGGGGCAATGTACCATAGAAATGAATTTATGATTGGTTTCGTAAAAATTATATTAAATTGAATTATTTCCCCTTAAGAAGCACATTGTAAAAACTTTGACATCTCAGTTTTACTTAAAGTTTGCGGGATGATAAAAAAAACATAAAGGAGGCTTGTTGAAAATAATAAACATACAATTAATTGTCATTATAGTAAATACTGTTCAATTAATATATGAAAATTTACATATATACACCATTCGTATTACTAGTATGGTGTTTCATAAATCTCTTCGATTTCATTGGAAATTGAATATTGATCAAATGTTTTTGTCTGTGTCTTCTTCAGCACCTAACCCTTGCGATCAGATAGTCTGTTTGAATGGAGGTTTGTGTAACCTTGGCACATGTGACTGCTCTAACACTGGATATTCCGGATCTACTTGTCAAATACGTGAGTATTTTGATGATTATTAGCAGTTGTGATTGTGGTTTTAACATATTATGCTCTTCAAAGTAATTTCAAATGCATGCTAGATTGAGTACAGTTTAAAAAGAATGTTGACAATCAATTGTTTTTGGCGTTGATAATAAAGTTTACAGCTTTCTGTGCATTTTGACTGTCTATAAAATATTCAACATCAATTGAAATAGTTCAACTTTCTAATCGTATGATATAGATATATAAAAAAAAACACCATGATGCTGTATAAATAGATGTGCTGATATAGGAGAGAAAGTCTTTAAAATACGTACAATGGATTATTTCCAAAGTATATACTACACTTTATGATATAGATTGTTGGTTTAAGTAATGCCTTGTACGTATGCAACCTCACACATCCCATTACACGTTCAAGTTTGATCATGAGTTGATACTTAAAAACTCATCATATATATGTTTGTTGTTCATTTATACAGTGACAAACCCATGTGTATCAGATCCGTGTCGAAATGGAGGAACTTGTGTAAACTTCGGATCATATTACGAATGTACTTGCCCTCCACCTTTCAGTGGAGTCGTTTGCGAAACATGTAAGTATTCTTTTTAAGTACATTAAAATATTTGTTTGTTTTTAATTGGGAATATGGTGAGATATGAATATTCTTGAGCTACAAGAAAACCATTCTAGCTTAGACACAAGATAAAGAGTAACTTCTGCTTGTCATGATGTACTTAAGGACGTTCTTACGTACATACCTCTTCCTTCATTTGTTCAATCATAATGATATAACAACATTTAAAATGCGCTAGTATCTACGCCAATAAAAGAACGGTCAAGGCGCTTAACAAATAAAGTACATGGATTATAACAAAAAGTAGATAAATAACAACGTAACATATTGAATTAGTTAATAACAAATTTTTATCCTTTTTTCGTCGTATCGGTTCAATGCATATTATAGATGTGGATCCATGTACTATAGACCCCTGTATAAATGGAGCGACTTGCACAGATCTGGGATCTGGAGATTACTTCTGTAGCTGTCCTATCGGTTACGAGGGAGACCGATGTGAAACAGGTATTACTTTCACAAAAGAAAGAATAAAATTCTCCAAATTGCTTCAAAACTTAGAAGTTCCATCGATAATGTATGTCGTATGTAAATAAAAATATCATACAAGGTCAGCATATTTTATCCTTGCACATTCATTGTAAAAGTACAACAAAGCCATTTTCTATCAAACTCAAATAATAAGAATGTCATAAAACTAATTACTGTTCCCAATTTGTAGTGGTCGGAAATAAAAGGCATTGTAGAAAAAAATACAAAAGAAAAATATAATGAACACGGAATATATTTTCAACCAGAATTGTGATTCCGTCCGGCGTGTATGATTATGTTGGTGTCTTAAAGCTATAATGTAGGTTAATGTTGAGTTCAACAATGTTTAGCTTAATACTGCATTATGTTATTGATTATATATAACTTCGAATCATTTTTTAACATTTGTTCATCGGAGTGCCTCATTATCGAACCTTGCTAGTCACTGACAATGCCTTGTGTGTCCATAAAGATTCAAAGAGGAAACGTTGGCTTAACAGATATTTAATTCACAAAGTTGAATCAGCACTGGACAACACCAGTGCATTTGAAGAGGAATTTACGTAACAATTTTGATAAAGAACAGTGCAGGGTGAGATCTTAAATTAGCTATAAGCAAGGATCAGCAGAGACTAGCTGTCACAGCCCATGGCAAGAGACGATGGCATTTAGGAAGAATTCTGAGATATATCTCATCTTTTACCTTTGTAAATTCAGCGATTGAGAATGATTTATACTGGATTTATTTTATGTCATCGTTAATCATTTAGATGCAGTATTGTTTTTTTTTTTGTGTGTAAAATGCACCGGTTTTTGCATCGAGTCTGCCGAGAATTTCAATTTTCCAACTGAAGAATACTTAACTTGATAACAACCAATCACTAATCATTGACTGTAAGATATCGATCACATTCGGGAATCAAATTTGATAAATGAGTATGTATCATTGCAAGTTATAAAACTTATGGTCAATACCTCTACCATTTTAGTCAGCAATATTTAAACATCAGTTGAGTCCCCGAGTGAGTATATGAGTGCACCCTCCTTTCCCCTGGTATGCATGGAGTCCTAAAAAAAAAAAATGGTGGCTGGATTTTTTTGTCTTGTAGGGATTGCCTAGTCTTGGATTGTATTGGAAGTTGTTCTATTTAGACCTCTTTTTCACCTAAATGCAATTGCACACCCGAGACAGGAAAATTGTATAGGTCTTATTAATAGTCATCCCGCAGCAGCCAAATTTAAATCTTAAAAAATATACACACTATGATGGTTTGCAAATGATTTATGGGTGCATGATCTAATTTATGGGCTTTTTCTTGGCTTATGAAAGTTCTTATGAAATTTGCATTTGCATGAAATTTTTAAATCACCATGACAACCCTTTCTGCCAGTTATCAACTATTGTGAGAGTGACCCGTGCATGAATGGTGGGGCCTGTCAGCTGATGCAGAATATGTTCGGTTATTCATGTGAGTGCGCCATCGGCTATGGGGGAATCAACTGTGAAATTCGTAAGTAACTTTTCTTGTTTTCTTGCTTAATTATTCTCCAGGATAAGAATAAATTGTAAAAGCGAAGGATGCTATTATTTTTCTGTTTGAAACTCCAGGAAAATATTAGCCGTTTTTTAAAATCTCCTTTACTTTTGAGCTTAACTTGCTTTTGTAAAATAATAGAAAGTTTGACGCATTTATGGTACTGCATTTCTGCATTATATTTCATGCTGTACCTTCGAAAAAAGGAGGGATTTTAAGAAGTATAAGGTCAACCAGAAAATCATGACGTTAGTATATTTCCGTGAGGCATAACCGTCTGCGAGGAGACATGAGCTCTACATGCACTGATCAATTACGCATTGTTTTGAATATACACTCTACGGAGTACGGAGTACTATCATATCGCATTATATGCTCTTATTATTACAGGAAAGAACGGATATGTAAAGCGAACATGACCGTAGACTACCCAAAATTATTAATTTAAGCATAAAAAATAATGGACCGTTACTTAATAAATCAATCGCGTATGGAACTTGAGCTCAACAAAGTTTAAATCTAATTGTAAATTACACACTAACGAAATTTATTATGTATTTTTCTATACAGAGATTGATGCATGTCTGAACAGCCCTTGTCTTAATGGAGCCCAGTGTATAGAACAATCAGGGTTCACCTACTCATGTGTCTGCACCAGCCAATGGACTGGCAGCAATTGTTCTGAACGTAAGTTAGTATTAATAGATCCAGAAGAGGGTAGTTGAAGATAAATATCATCTTTGTAGTCTCTAGATGCTATAAACAATACACTTCGTAACATCCGATTTCGTTTTCTTCTTTTCTGTTTTTTTTCTTCAGACAATTAGTGTTCATCTTAGTTTATAATTTGATATTTTTCACCAAATATTCATAACGACTCAAAAGAAGTTGTGTTATCCAGCCCTACCATATAAATAAATTATATACATTTTATTTAATCTAAACTGATGGTTTATTCGAAAACTATCCAATGTTTTTATTCATTTTGACAGCTGTTGATGCTTGTGCGGAAGAACCTTGTGAGTTTGGTGGACAATGCACCAATTACTTCACCTACTTTGTATGTACATGTCCTCCTGGGCGATGGGGATCCCGGTGTGAAAATGGTTCGTAAAAACACCAGTTGTTATCCTTTGCAATATTTTCAAGCTTTTTAATTTTTACTTTGTTCACATATAACTCTAAATTTAAAAAGTAAATCTACACTCGCATATTTTTATCCTCTTAAACATGTAATAAACATTGTAAGGACATATTTTAACGTTAATACAACTTCGAGTTTTCTGCCAAGGTCAAGTTTTTAAAAATATGTCACGTAGTACACGGGACAGGTAACACACGGGACAATTATTCCCTGTAATATTTTTCATTAAACAATTGGTGTAGCCAAGGCGTAGCAACATCTTTTTTTTTAATCGCTCTGATAAAACAAAAGAAACATAATACAAAACACAGATGTAAAAAACACTTATTTTGCTTCATTGCTAAAGGTGGGATGGTGAGTAATATAAATCCATGATTTTACATCAGCTCAGTAACTTTTGTGAGACTATTTCTGAGACCTGAATATTTTAAGTCTAAATATATGGAAAGCTATGTGCTAGGTTCGTGATATTTTCACCATAGCCAAGAAAATATAGAAACAGAAAATACATTTTTTGTTTGTACTCCTATGACAAACAGCTTTTTTAATGGTCGAAAATAGAATTGTTAATGCATTGTATTATTTGTTCATGAATATTAATGAGCCTTGTGATGTCATTTGACCTTGAAATGACTTTTTGACCTCATTTGCATTAAGTTCATTTCATACCCTTTATGGTGATATATGACACATTATGTATACCTCTACAAACCCACTGGCACACTTGACACAAAAATGGTCAAAAGTCGAAAAATCACCATCTTGGGAACAAATAGCGTGGACTTCCCCTATTAGTTAAGTAATCTTTAATCATCATAATTATTGCAAAAATAAGTTGCTTATATTCGCAATGACGGGATAGATCTATCAAATTTGAAATTAACAAATGCACAGTGGTGTTTTTCTTTTTTTAAAGATTTTATGGGATGCAATGAAAAATTATCAGACAATATTTAAAAGATTCATCCAAAATTGATGCTTGTAGAGGTAACATATTACTACATTTATACATACACAGTTGAAGAACAGAATGGCAATTTTGGTAATGTTGTGCAATTCATCTTTTTAAAAAATTTGCTAAACTGACTGAATGATTGAAAAATATTCATATTTTGATATTTTTTCCAGATTTTGATGAGTGCTCTAACAATCCCTGTCTCAACAACGGATTCTGTGAGAATGGGAACAATTCTTACACATGTACCTGTCGGCTTGGTTTTGAGGGAGAACATTGCGAAACTAGTAAGTATTTACTTATTACGCCTTTTCCATATAAATTATTCAGGTTTAGTTGTTTTGATATCACTATTAAAGAACAGTATTTGAATTGAATACCAGTCGCCTACACACAGAAAAAAATAAGTGTCTAAGTGACCCTTTTACAAGAGTCCAGCTCTGTCCCTGAGATGACACTTAAATTGGTTAAAGCAGAACTCTTTAATTTGAGTACAACTGACACCTTATTGGAGTCTACCTTCTTGACTCCGACTAGAGTCAAACATGTTAGACTCTCTTGAGTGTTCATCTCAGGGACAAACGTTTCGACCCCCAAACCAGAGTTTAGATGACCTCGTGGGAGTCTACCTTCTTGACTCCATCTGGAGTCAAACATACTGGACTCTCTCCGAGTGTCATCTCAGGGAAAACGTTCGACCCCCCAAACCAGAGTTTAGATGACACCTCGTGGGAGTCTACTTCTTGACTCCATCTGGAGTCAAACATACTAGACTCTCTTCGAGTGTCATCTCAGGGACAAACGTTCAACCCCCAAACCAGAGTTTAGATGACACCTCGTGGGAGTCTACCTTCTTGACTCCATCTGGAGTCAAACATACTAGACTCTCTTCGAGTGTCATCTCAGGGACAAACGTTCAACCCCCAAACCAGAGTTTAGATGACACCTCGTGGAGTCTACCTTCTTGACTCCACTGGAGTCAAACATACTGGACTCTCTCGAGTGTCATCTCAGGGACAAACGTTCGACCCCCAAACCAGAGTTTAGATGACACCTCATTGGAGTCTTCCTTATTTGACCCCTAGAGGAGTCTCTAGCATAGGGAGTTAGATGACACCTCATTGGAGTCTACGCCACTTGACCCCTGCAGGGAGTCTTAACATGCATGACTCTTATTGGGAGTCATCTCGGACAATGCTCAACCCCCAGAGGAGTATAGAGGAAACCATATCAGAGTCTACACCTTAGACTCCTACAAGAGTCCATTATACTTGGACCCAAGAGGGAGTTTAGATGAACACCATATTAAAGGGTACCCACTGCACTTCATTGGAGTCTACCCACTTGACACTACAGGAGTTTAGATAACATCTCGTGGGAGTTCTACTCTTCTTGACTCCAACTGGAGTCAAACATGCTAGACTCGTCTTGAGTGTCATCTCAGGGACAAACGTTCGACCCCCCAAACCAGAGTTTAGATGATCCTCATCGGAGTCTTCCTTATTTGACCCTAGAGGAGTCTAGCATAGGGAGTTTAGATGACACACCTCATTGGAGTCTACCCACTTGACCCCTGCAGGGAGTCTTACATGCATGACTCTTATTGGAAGTCATCTCGGACAAATGCTCAACCCCAGAGGAGTATAAGAGGAAACCATATCAGAGTCTACCACCTTGACTTCTACAGGAGTCCATTATACTTGGACCAAGAGGGAGTTTAGATGGCACCATATTAAAGGGTACCCACTGCACTTCATTGGAGTCTACCCACTTGACACCTCCAGGAGTCTAACATGCACGACCTCTCTGGCAGTCATCTCGGACAAATGCTAAACCCCCAAATGGAGTTTAGACAAACCATATCAGAGTCTACCACCTTAGACTCCTAGCGAGTCCAGCATACTTGGACCCAAGAGGCAGTTAGATGACACTGTATAAAGGGTTCCCACTGCACTTCATTGGAGTGTGTCCACTTGACCCCTCCAGGAGTCTAACATGCATATGACTCTTGTGAGAGTCATCTCGGAACAATGCTAAACCCCAAAGAGTCATGTGGGGTGGCACATAGCCTTAAGGTGTCAACTGTACTCTTCAGTCTTCACGGTTGACTATTGAAGAGAATTGGATTCCTATGCCAGACTCCTATAGCATGGCAGTGGGTACCCTTGAATACGGTGTCATCTAAACTCCGTTGGGTCAAAGTATGCTTGACTCCTGTATGAGTGAAGGTGGTAGACTCTGTATGGTTCCCTCTATACTCCTCCGGGGTGTGAGCATTTGTCCGAGATGACTCCCAATAAGAGTCATGCATGTTAAGACTCCTGGAGGGGTCAAGTGGACACACTCCAATGAAGTGCAGTGGGAACCCTTTATGCAGTGTCATCTAAACTGCCTCTTGGGTCCAAGTATGCTGGACTCGCTAGGATGTCTAAGGTGGTAGACTCTGATTGGTTTTGTCTAAACTCCATTTGGGGGTTTAGCATTTGTCGGAGATGACTCCCAAGAAGAGTCGTGCATGTTAAGACTCCTGGAGGTGTCAAGTGGGTGACTCCAATGAAGTGCAGTGGTACCCTTTAATATGGTGTACATCTAAACTCCCTCTTGGGTCCAAGTATATGGACTCCTGTAGGAGTCTAAGGTGGTAGACTCTCTGATATGGTTTCCTCTATACTCCTCTGGGGTTGAGCATTTGTCCGAGATGACTCCTAATAAGAGTCATGCATGTTAAGACTCTGGAGGGGTCAAGTGGGTAGACTCCAATGAGGTGTCATCTAAACTCCCTATGCAAGACTCCTCTAGGGGTCAAATAAGGAAGACTCCAATGAGGTGTCATCTAAACTCTGGTTTGGGGGGTCGAGCGTTTGTCCCTGAGATGACAGCAAACGGAGATTCAAAAACAGGAACAGGAACAAGGCACGAATAAAATACAACTTAACTTGATGAAGTCTGGTAGTGCCTGATTTATTCAAGGGCTACTTGGCCACATCAGATATCATTACTAATAACAAAGATAAATTTACATATTCAAATTAAGTCAGATTACAATAGAAATAAAGAGAATGGAGGAACCAACGCAAAATGTAAAGTCCAATTCATAAGAATAACCAATAAGAGATAAGAGGATGTAGATGAATAAAATGAGATGATTATGTAATAAGAATGGTGAACAAAAGAATCAGATGTGGAATGTAATGAATGAAGACATCTAAATAGCAATGGAATGATAGAGAAGAAGGTTGAAAGTCAAAGAGAAAATGGATGTGAACAAAAGCTGACTAAATACCAAAGCTGAATAGAAATAAGGTCAACTAACAAAGGAAACCTAAATGTACAATAAACAGTCCTACATATAAAATCCTTCTTTAACAAAAATTGTCCTCAATTTTATGAATTCAATTTAAAAAAAAATATGTGATTTTCGATACTCTACAGATTTGATTATATAGGGTCACAGAGACCTCTATGATACTTTCTCCCGACTCCTTTAAATAGTCATATAAAAGTGACTCTCGAAAGAGTTACTTAGACACCAGAAAGGAGACATGCCGACTCTGAATGTTACTTTTTTCAAATCATGAGGAATATAGGGGTCACAAAGACTCTCTATGATACCTTTTTTCCCACTCTTTTTAATAGTCATATAAAAGTGACTCTTCGAAAAAGTTATTTGGACACCAAAAAGAAGAAATACCGGACCCTGATTGTTACTTTTGCGATCATGAGGATCATAAAGGGTCATAAAGACTCTCCCATGATATTCTTTCCTGACGCTTTTCAATAGTCATATAAAACTGACTCTTCGAAAGAGTTATTTCGACACCAAAAAGGAAGAAATCCCGACTCTGAATGTTACTTTTTCAAATCATGAGGAATATAGGGGTCACAAAGACTCTCTATGATACTTTTTCCCGACTCTTTTTAATAGTCATACAAAAGTGACTCTTCGAAAGAGTTATTTGGACACCAAAAAGGAGAAATCCCGACCCTGATTGCTACTTTTTTCCGATCATGAGATTATAAAGGGTCAAAAAGACCCCATGATAACCTTTCCTGACTCTTTTCAATAGTCATATAAAACTGACTCTTCGAAAGAGTTGCTTAGACACCAGAAGGAGACATGCCGACTCTGATTGTTACTTTTTTCAAATCATGAGCATTATAGAGGGTCACAAAGACTCGCTATATACTTTTTTCCCACTCTTTTTAATAGTCATATAAAAGTGACTCTTCGAAAAAGTTATTTGGACACCAAAAAGAAGAAAACCTGACCCATTGTTACTTTGCGATCATGAGGATCATAAAGGGTCATAAAGACTCTCCATGATACTCTTTCCTGACGCTTTTCAATAGTCATATAACACTGACTCTTCGAAAGAGTTATTTCGACACCAAAAAGGAAAAATCCCGACTCTGAATGTTACTTTTTTCAAATCATGAGGAATATAGTGGGTCACAAAGACTCTCTATGATACTTTTTCCGACTCTTTTTAGTCTTAAAAGTGACTCTTCGAAAGAGTTATTTGGACACAAAAAAGGAGAAATCCCGACCCTGATTGTTACTTTTTCCGATCATGAGGATTTTAAAGGGTCACAAAGACTCTTCATGATACTCTTTCCTGAAACTTTTCAATAGTCATATAAAAGTGACTCTTCGAAGAGTTATTTAGACACCAAAAAGGAGACATACCGACTCTGATTGTTACCTTTTCAAATCATGAGGATCATAAAGGGTCATAGAGACTCTCCATGATACTCTTTCCTGACGCTTTTCAATAGTCATATAAAACTGACTCTTCGAAAGAGTTATTTCGAACACCAAAAAGGAAAAATCCCGACTCTGAATGTTACTTTTTCAATCATGAGGTATATAGGGGTTCACAAAGACTCTCTATGATAACTTTTTCCCGACTCTTTTTAATAGTCATATAAAAGTGACTCTTCGAAAGAGTTATTTTGGACACCAAAAAGGAGAAAATCCGACCCTGATTGTTACTTTTTCCGATCATGAGGATTAAAAGGGTCACAAAGACTCTCCATGATACCCTTTCCTGACACTTTTCAATAGTCATATAAAAGTGACTCTTTGAAAGAGTTACTTAGACACCAGAAAGGAGACATGCCGACTCTGATTGTTACTTTTTTTCAAATCATGAGCATTATAGAGGGTCACAAAGACTCGCTATGATACTTTTCCCATCTTTTTAATAGTCATATAAAAGTGACTCTTTGAAAGAGTTATTTGGAACACCAAAAAGAAGAAAACCTGACCCTGATTGTTACTTTTGCAGATCATGAGGATCATAAAGGGTCATAGAGACTCTCCATGATACTCTTCCTGACGCTTTCAATAGTCATATAAACACTGACTCTTCGAAAGAGTTATTTCGACACCAAAAAAGGAAAAATCCCGACTCTGAATGTTACTTTTTCAAATCATGAGGATTATAGGGGTCACAAAGACTCTCTATGATACTTTTTCCCGACTCTTTTTAATAGTCATATAAAGTGACTCTTCGAAAGATTATTTGGACACCAAAAAGGAGAAATCCCGACCCTGATTGCTATTTTTTCCGATCATTGAGGATTATAAAAGGGTCCACAAAGCTCTCCCATGATAACCTTTCCTGACTCTTTTCAATAGTCATATAAAACTGACTCTTCGAAAGAGTTGCTTAGACACCAAGAAAGGAGACATGCCGACTCTGATTGTTAACTTTTTTCAAAATCATGAGCATTATAGAGGGTCACAAAGACTCGCATAAATACTTTTTCCCACTCTTTTTAATAGTCATATAAAAAGGATCTTTGAAAAGAGTTATTTGGACACCAAAAAGAAGAAAACCTGACCCTGATTGTTACTTTTGCAGATCATTGAGGATCATAAAGGTGCATAGAGACTCTCCATGATACTCTTTCCTGACGCTTTTCAATAGTCATATAACACTGACTCTTGAAAAGAGTTATTTCGACACCAAAAAGGAAAAATCCCGACTCTGAATGTTACTTTTTAAATCATGAGGAATATAATGGGTCACAAAGACTCTCTATGATACTTTTTCCCGACTCTTTTTAATAGTCATATAAAAGTGACTCTTCGAAAGAGTTATTTGGACACAAAAGGAGAAATCCCGACCCTGATTGTTACTTTTTCCGATCATGAGGATTTTAAAGGGTCACAAAGACTCTCCATGATACTCTTTCCTGACACTTTCAATAGTCATATAAAAGTGACTCTTCGAAAGAGTATTTAGACACCAAAAAGGAGACATACCGACTCTGATTGTTACCTTTTCAAAATCATGGGATCATAAAGGGTCATAGAGACTCTCCATGATACCTTCCTGACGCTTTTCAATAGTCATATAAAAAACTGACTCTTCGAAAGAGTTATTTCGACACCAAAAAGGATCCCGACTCTGAATGTTACTTTTTCAAATCATGAGGAAATATAGGGGTTCACAAAGACTCTCTTGATAACTTTTTCCCGACTCTTTTTAATAGTCATATAAAAGTGACTCTTCGAAAGAGTATTTGGACACCATAAAAGGAGAAATCCGACCCTGATGTTACTTTTCCGATCATGAGGATTATAAAGGGGTCAAAAGACTCTCCATGATACCCTTCCTGACACTTTTCAATAGTCATAGTAAAGTGACTCTTTGAAAGAGTTACTTAACACCAGAATGGAGACATGCCGACTCTGATTGTTACTCTTTTCAAATCATGAGCATTATAGAGGGTCACAAAGAACTCGCTATGATACTTTTTCCCACTCTTTTTAATAGTCATTAAAAGTGACTCTTTGAAAGAGTTATTTGGACACCAAAAAGAAAGAAAACCTGACCCTGATTGTTACTTTGCAGATCATGAGGATCATAAAGGGTCTATAGAGACTCTCCATGAATCTCTTTCCTGACGCTTTTCAATAGTCATATAAAACTGACTCTTCGAAAGAGTTATTTCGACACCAAAAAGGAAAAATCCCGACTCTGAATGTTACTTTTTCAAATCATGAGGAATATAGGGGTTCACAAAGACTCTCTATGATACTTTTCCCGACTCTTTTTAATAGTCATATAAAAGTGACTCTTCGAAGAGTTATTTGGACACCAAAAAGGAGAAATCCCGACCCTGATTGTTACTTTTTCCGATCATGAGGATTATAAAGGGTCACAAAGACTCTCCATGATACCCTTTCCTGACACTTTTCAATAGTCATATAAAAGTGACTCTTTGAAAGAGTTACTTAGACACCAGAAAGGAGACATGCCGACTCTGATTGTTACTTTTTTCAAATCATGAGCATTATAGAGGGTCACAAAGACTCGCTATGATACTTTTTCCCACTCTTTTTTATAAGTCATATATAAAAGTGACTTTTTGAAAGGTTTATTTGGACACCAAAAAGAAGAAAACCTGACCCTGATTGTTACTTTTGCAGATCATGAGGATCAATAAAGGGTCATAGAGACTCTCCATGATACTCTTTCCTGACGCTTTTCAATAGTCATATAACACTGACTCTTCGAAAGAGTTATTCGACACCAAAAAGGAAAAATCCCGACTCTGAATGTTACTTTTTCAAATCATGAGGATTATAGGGGGTCACAAAGACTCTCTATGATACTTTTTCCCGACTCTTTTTAATAGTCATATAAAAGTGACTCTTCGAAAGAGTTATTTGGACACCAAAAGGAGAAATCCCGACCCTGATTGTTACTTTTCCGATCATGAGGATTTAAAGGGTCACAAAGACTCTCCCATGATACTCTTTCCTGACACTTTTTAATAGTCATATAAAACTGACTCTTCGAAAGAGTTAATGTAGACACAAAAGGAGACATGCCCGACTCTGATTGTTACTTTTTTCAAATCATGAGGATTATAGAGGGTCAAAGAGACCCTCTAAGATATCTTTCCCTGACTCTTTTCATAGTCATACAAAAGTGACTCTTCGAAAGAGTTATTTAGACACCAAAAGGAGACATCCCGACTCTGATTGTTACTTTCTTGAATCATGAGGATTATAGAGGGTAACAGAGACTCTCAATGATACCTTTTTCCCGACTCCTTTTTTATAGTCAAAATAAGATTGTGACCCATAAAGGAGTCATGCTGACTCTAATAGAGGAAATCTGTGACTCTGATTAGCACTTGCAAAACCTCGAGGTCCACAGTGGATCACGTAGACTCTGCATGGTGTATTATGCTGACTCCGTAGAGTCATGTCGACTCCTTCAGATAGGAAAATGTGACTCTTTATTGTAGTCTGGTCATCACGAGCCACTGATCGTGTCGCTTTGACACTTATTTTTTTCTGTGTGTAGTTGTTCTGTTGGTGCTAATTTATATGGAGTGTCACGAGTCCAATCGACAAATTTACAACTTGTTTTCATATTACTAATGTTGTCACAGAATACATATTTCTACTGACTTGTTGATTTCATGATTACTGTTTATGTTTTGTGTTTACTGTTAATAAAAACCTTTTCAATAAAATGCACGTAAATTATTATGTGTAATGTATTGTTTCACTCATACACAAATTTTATAGAAATTTTCAAGGTAGCTGATTTGTTACATTAACCAGCTACATTAGTTAGGTTATATTAAATAGAAAACAAAATAAAACAAAATTATGCTTTGATTAACAGATATCAATGACTGTAGTCCAGATCCTTGTCTGAACAATGGTATATGTACTGACGGGATAGATCGGTTTACCTGCACATGTGATACTGGATTCACCGGACCAACCTGTGCAGAATGTAAGAGTCTTTCTTTTCCTTATTTCTTTTTTCTTTAATTTTTTGAGATTTTTCTTTTATCATAGTTTGTCATTAGTCAGTTTGTCAGCCTTACTTTTGGTTCCGCCCCCCCCCCCACAAAAATTTTTTATTCGATGCATGGTATTATTCCGTCACCTTAAGGATATTTTGGTCTGATTATACGATGTATTCGTGATGAATAGAAACCTTGTCGAATAATTATAACACATTCCACAGGACTTCTGTTACTTACATTACCTATAACGTTTTATTTAATAAAACTTTCACACCGTTACTACTGATTGCGATGGTTATACTCAACATCTGATTTCACTTATTGCATTTTTTTTTTGCAATATCCAAGTCCATTTTGTGATAAATGGATGTATAAAGACAAGTCAATGATTTCATGGTAATTGTGTACATTGAACGTAATATAATAATGTATATGGCCACATGTCATGAGTTGGGTGGAAAATGCGTTACATGTCCAAAAAATTGTAGAAATGTACATTGTCACAATCAAACATCTCTAGTTTCTTAGTAGTAAGTCAGACATGTATAAAAGTATATATATATTGAAAGCAGAGATTGAAAGGAGGATGATTAACATATTTTTGTGCCTGTATAAGGTGTGTCATAAAAGCTATACAGAGTGTTACAGGAAAAAATGGTTTGAAAAACTTCACAATTTTACCGGCGAATAATTTCTTAATCTTTTCACCAAATGAAATGAATCATCGTGGATTGTGTACATAAGACGCTATGTTCTAAAAATATAAACTTGTAATACAAAATTATTATTTCTAACCGCGGTACAGGGTGTCAAAAGAGAAGAAAAAAATAGTGCAAAAGGGCAGAATCCTGTCTTTTACACTTGGATTACAACTAAACAAAGTTTATTGCAAGTAATTATGTTTCCACTTAATTGTGTTTTACATGCATGCAAAGAAAATGGCGAAAAAATGACAATTTTTGTTACAAAATTGCATGTGAAAATTTTTGATGCCTGCAATGCATTGTCTATGAGGATGTGTGCATTAAGTTTGTTTTAATAGATTAAATAATTGATTAGATTACTTTTGAAAAATCTTCTTCACATTTATCTGAACCACATAAATTCCAAGAGAATGATATATCACTCAACCCATAAGACCAAATTGGCTGCAAAGATATAACGCAGCAAACAATAAGGAAGTAACAAAAATGGGAATTCCCTATGCTTAACATGTGCCTCCACCGTAGGATCCATCCACGTAGGATCCTCCCCCTTACCCTACTCCACTAAAGTATCTTTGTATTAAAAACTATGAGCATAGCGAAGCTGAAATCACAGACATGTAGCCTGATAAAATTATCTACAATATGAATATTGCACAGCTTATGACTGTACATCATTTTCATGCTATGTGAAAAAAATGTGATAATTTCCCCCCAAAATGTAACGCCTCCACCCTTTTACAATACCCAACTTGTGACACATGGCCGTATGTACTTTATCATGGTAACATTCTTTGTGATGTTTTGTTTATTGAAGTTACTGATGCATGTGCGAGCAACCCCTGTCTAAATGGAGCGACTTGTGACAACCTCTTCAACTCTTATCTTTGCCGCTGTGCTCGGGGATGGAGTGGCACAAACTGCGAGTCAGGTATGTTCATCGGGTACTGTTATTCACTTTTATGAATTTTATGAAAAAAAAACACAGGATCTACATAAGATCACCCTAGCAGCCTGGCGAGTACCATCTCAAATACAATCAACAACCAATAAACGATGTCGATGTATTTTCAATAATCTCATGGAAACTTAACATTTCACATCGATATTAGAATTCCATGTTTTTTTACCCATTCTAGTAGTTTTAATTTTTTTTAAAGAAGGAAATAATTTGGGCACTAAAGAAAAACAGATATTAGCATCCACTGTAGTTTATCAAACGAGGATATCTTTGTTAGATGACTTTTTTCCACACCTGTTCAGCAAAACGTATACAAAAATGTTTTATCATTAATTGGGAAATATCCCTTGTTCATTTATATCATTATAACTTTTATTGGATATTTTATCCTGCAATTTGAGAGTGAAAGAATACCTTTGTACCTTTGTATGATTCATATCCCCATCTGTGCTTGTTTTTCCTTCAGTTACCAGCTGCAACGTAGACTATTTCCTTGAGGACTGCGCAGCTGTTGTGATCACCAGCCCCAACTATCCCGGTAGCTACGATGACAACAAGACCTGCTCCTGGCTGGTTACCTCCAACGAGAGGAACCGTCTTCACATTCAGATCACCGACTTCATGACCGAAGACTCCTATGATAATCTTGAGATTGGAGGTGGCGCCCTCATCGGTAACCCAGTCTCACTGTTCGCTGGTGGAACCCTGTCAGGGTCGCAGGCACCCGTGAACTTTACATCAGCACAGACAACGATATGGATGCAATTCGTGACCGATCTGGATAAGAGCGAGAGGGGCTTCAGAGCTGTTGTCACAGACCTTTGCGACATTGGTACATATAGCTCTTATTTATCAGACTCTTATAGAAATGGGCTAATAAGATCTATGTAGGCATATTCTTACAATCCTCTTTAGCAAGTCACTTCTCTTAAGGACACTTAGATTTATAGCAAATATATATTTTGTTTAAAACGTATTGATTGGTAAGTTTTAACATTTGGAATAAGAACGTTATGTTCTGCATATATGCAATCATAAATATCTATTTCACACAAATTTAGTGATTGGTAAGATGTTAAGCGAAATCCTAATCTAATTCATATAATCTTATGTTTGCAGCATCACATCAAGGTTGAGTATATATTTCAATACAGACGTTAGCAATCATACATCATTTTCTCATACCATTATTTATTGTACAGCTTTCCCATGTGCCAGCAACCCATGTTTGAATGATGGCGAGTGCGTCAACACCAATGACAATCTTCAATATTTCTGCAGATGTACTCCCGCTTTCACTGGGGAAAATTGCGAAATAGGTAGGCATTTCAGGGGTCATATAAAGTATATACTTACTGCGAAGAGAAAAATACAAGAAGAGTGGTACTAGAACCCGAGAACATTTTTTTTTTCTGAACTGGGCTAAAAGATCTTATCGTTTCTCTTCTCAAATTTATTTTGGTTGAATAAACCATATCTATTTCTATTTCTACTATTTCTCTACTAGATTTCACTATTTTCTGCTTCGCATAAAACCATAAACTAGTCAACATATTAAATATATTCAAGATACCAATTCTGGTTACAAGGATGTGCAGGAATTGATCTAAATTTTGAGGAATTTTAGCATATGAATTCATATTTCTTTATATAATTGCATTTGAAAAGCAAGTCAGTCTATTGTGTGTAATCTATTTCCTGTCAGTTCGTACAATAGGTAGTATGTTTTTAGTTTTAAAATGTCATATATTGAAGATGTCTGTTAAAAGTGATCAACAACCTGCATTAAAACTGAGCTTTACAATGGCTTATCTAACAGTAAATTTTAGGGAGGTGGCTGGTCGTTTGAGGCATTTCCCCTCTTTTGGGACTGATTCTTCCTGTCTATGCTATTATTTTCACCGGGCAGGACTAATGCCCCCTAATGACAAGGACAGTGCTTATGATATCACATGCTTTTGCTATTTATTTTGATCTAACATAATTTTGTCATAATCTATCGACATCTTTCTGTAAAAACACAACCCAATTTCAAAGGAGCGCCAAACCATTTCAGAATCTCTGTACACGGTAGGTAGTCATATTCAATTAAATCAATGAAACACTGACAAGATATGTATCCAGCATATTGTGAGTAACTAATCATTATTACAAATTTTGCTTCATTTATCCGGTAATTGGTAATATGAAATGCTTCTTTGAAGCACGTGGGCTAAATATGTAAAAATCCTGGTTCCCCTATGCTCCTTTTCCAATCCCTGTTTCCCAATTCCCATGGTATTTTTTTATGTATTGATACTTTCGGGTGTATTTAGAAATGCATGTAAAATGTATTCCTTCGTTCGTTTTAACCGGTATGTCTTGATTGGCAACTCCCAAATGTTTGCTTGAAATGTTTTAAAGATTACTGCATGGGAGTCTGCAAGCAGTTCTTCAAATTATGTGTCACCAACTTCATTTCCCCGTCCCTTTTCATTGTTCCCTTAAATACCCTTTTATTTTACCCCTCTGCCGTCCTTGACTATACAGGGTTAAACCTCGTGGGACTCATCAACATGGTCGTGATGTGAATGCAATTAATTTCAACATGAACATCATAATTTATAAGTGTAGGCATACACAATATTGATAGGGAAATTTTATATTTCAGCATTATTTGAATCTGATAATGTGCAACTATATTGTCCGACTTTGGCAAAAAAAAGTTCAAAGCAAGTAACAAAAGTAGCAGAAGATAACAGTAAATGAAATAAAAATATGTAAGAGAATGTGCAGACGGGTGCATAACAAAGAAAATGTAAACAGCTATGTAAACTGGTCACAATGTAGACTCAATTGAACTATATACACAAAACAATGTAAACCTAACCACCATTTAAAGATTTCTGACCACAGCCTAAGGCTATGGCGTTACCGAAAGCTTTCAATTGTGAATACTCATTCTCCAAGGAAACATACAGAAAAAAATAAATAAACATAATAGCCTCAGAATGAACACGTGTTGAAAAAATGTTTGGTTTTGAAATGACAATTATTCGTAATATTAGAGCTTATAACTGAAGGTGAGCTCAAAGAATTTAAATTCTTGAATTGGTATGTGGTTGGTCATCAAGTTAATATCGAATAAAATATAAAGGTAAGTTAGGGTGCCATGGTTTGTCGTAAACTCATTATGAACTGTTTATACTTTAAACTTGGGTATAATCACGAACAAAACTTTTATTTTACATTGTTCTTGAGCGAAGTCTAGAGTAAAGTTTATCTGAATTATTTAGGGATCAAGCCCGTAGCCAGAGGGTGAATCTGATGTGCAAATTCCGCCCCTGTTCTGAAACATCCGCTTTCTCAAAACAACATATTTCACTAAGCCTATACAAAACAACAATTGAAATAATTGTTTGTATCAAATTTCTGTTGTCTTGACCTACCTTTTCCCCTGATAAACTTTGGCTACGGGCCTGAAGGACGCAAGAATGAGGCATATATTTCTTTGAATGTGTTAACAAAGAAGAGTGGTTTATCTGTGTTGAACAATCGATATATGGAATTATATAACCATTGTGTTGGGGTTTATTATCATTATTATTATTATTATTATTATTATTATTATCGACGTCATTACTATTGTTATTGATATATGTATTTAATACTGTTTGATTACGTGCATAAATAATTCGTAGTAAAAAACAAGGAAATTATTATAATCAACCATGGTAAGTTGATGACAATTGTGTATAGAGCGATAAGCTAAGCTAAGTTAATGCATCTGAACATCCCAATACAGGAGCATAAAAAGTCAAATTTCCCTTTTTGCATTAGAAAATATAATGAAAATAATATGATCTATTATATTTTTAACTCCTTCGGATATTCAATTTTACAAAAGACCGAATTTGATTGGTTCAATGCTTTTGAACTTAAACCTTAAACAAAAATCCATTGTCTTAGACGAACAAAATATATGGAAATAGGATGGATATCGCAATTTGATCATAATAAAGAGATCGGCGCGATATATCTTATGAATTCATAGTGATAATGTGTAGTAATTAGATATGAATTTTATAATAGGGATAATGTATAGTAATTAAATATAAATATAATAATGTATGGTAATTAGATATGAATATACAGTCTGTGTCAAATAAAATGGTACACATGGAAAACAATTTTTTATAGTATGAAGATTAATCACAAAATGTTATTGTTTGGTATTTTCATAAAGCACGGAAATCAGACTTTCTTCTGCAATTTTTTTTCATCACATTTGGTGCTGTAATTTTGAGATATTAACAGTTTTCTACAATCAAGAAAAATCAATTTTTCGCGCGACGTCCCATGCCTTTGTATATGTTGCGCATAATGGCCATGAATTCAGCCCTCCAGAACAATAGAAGTGCGTGATTTCGATTTGTTCCTCGTCGCAAAAAATTTAACATAACTTTTGTTTTACGAAAGCAAATTATACAGAACAAAGTGGATCAGCAAGGAAAATCTTTTGACTTTAATTTGGTACCACATACACACATTAAAAAAAGATTTCATACCTAAATTATTTTTTCCCCTACTGTACCATTTTTTTTGGACACAGACTGTATAGTTATAATGCAATGTGCAGTGATTAGATATGTTTATTCATCTATTCATATAGCTCTATGATAGCGACCCCTGTCTTACTTTATAGTGATTAATTAAGTACAATATAGTGATAATGATAAATAATTACATATGAATATATAGTGATAATGATTAGTAATTAGATGTGAAAATATAATTATAGTGATAATGTGTGATAATTAGATATGCATATTCTTGTATTCATATAGCTGTACCAACCCCCTGTGATAGCGATCCCTGTCTTAATGGAGGAAACTGCTTCTTCAATTCTGTCTCTGATGAGTTCGTCTGCAGTTGTCTTGATGGTTGGACCGGTACCAATTGTGAAACAGGTACGATCATCATGGTTGTGACAGTATTATGAAGAGCTTACATGCAAAAGGGACTAAAGCCACTTTTATAACAAATGACATTTGTTTTACCAGATTTTGTACAGCGTCTATGAAAAAGGGAAATTACAAAAATGCATTTTCTTACAGTTGTGATCAACATTTAAGAAAATCCTTTTATTCAAAGACGGGTACGTACATGAACAATGGCCTGATATCAATAACTCAATTTTCATCAAAGGTGGATTTAGGCCCTTTTGCTAATTGGCTAATGTGCTAATTGGTAGCGCGCTCATATGAAAAGGTTATTTCTAAAAGGCACTACATCCATCTATGTTTCTTCAATGTATAATAACGTTAACGTTAAAGGTTACAGTGATGACGATGGTGAAACTAGTGATGGTGCACGTCAATACGATTTTGATAATATGGTTTGATTTAAAAATAAATAGGTTGAATGATGATTCAATACACCCATCTATGGTAAATTAATTTGTAATATTATAATGATTTTAATGATTAAATGATAATGGTTTAAAATGAACACGACCATGATGATGGTGGTGGGTTAATATGATTTTCATAATGTGGTGTGATAAAAGTAGGCCTCATGATGAGATTGATAATAATGATAATGAAGATGATGATGATGAGGAGGAGGATAAATGATGATGATGAAGATGTTGTTGATGATGATGATGATGATGATGATGATGATAATGAAGATGATGATGATGATGATGATGTTTATGATGTGATAAATGAGGATAATTATGATGGGGTTTATTTTCGAAATATTATTATCACTTCATACACTACCCATCTTATAACCCTTCCATTCTTAATTTTCAATATTCTAGAAATCATGATCATGTGTCCTGCGAATTACTGTTTGAATGGTGGAACCTGTGAAATTGATGCTAACGATCAGCCAGAGTGTACTTGTCCAGAAGGATATATTGGTGACCGATGTGACACAGGTAGGATATGCAATCACTACATTATAATCTTGTTCCATATAATTTTAAAATTAAGTTAAAATACATGTGTTAATAAATGTTACAAATTAGGAAAAATAATTTAAGCATGATATTTTCTCAAAAGATATGTGTATGTGGTATCGAATTAAAGCCAATGATATTTCCTTACTGATACACATTATTTTGTATAATTTACCTTTTGTAAAACAAAAAAAAATAAGCTAAATTGTGTGCGTCAAAGAAAAAACCCAGAAATACTCAAACCCTTTGGTCATTGCACTGCCGCACTTTAGGCATCATGGGTTATTAATTGTTTGAAACATTCGCTCTGCCATAGATGCGTAAAGGCCCAAAATTGTTTGTTACCCCTTGGATTATAGAAGAATAATCATATCTCAAGATCAATAGCACCAGATGAGATGGAAAAACAAAATACAGAAGAAAGTCTGTTAGCAAACAGTACCATGTTTTGATTAATCTTCATACTAAACAAAATCTTCCCCCACTTGTATGTATTTTTTATTGATATTGCGGCTCATTGTAAGTAAATTCATTTAAAGGCATGGATGGTGATTAGATTTTGTTTTAATTCTCCTTTTCACAGCCCAATGTCCTGCAGACTATTGTGGTATGAACAGCGTTGATTGTTTCGTTACTAATGTTGGTGTCTACACCTGTCAATGTATTGAAGGTTACACCGGTTCACAGTGTGAGACAAGTATGTACCACATCTTTATATTTATGTAACCCTCTCTCAAACATCTATCTTGTTCTTTCTATATCTTCTTCGCCTTTCCTCTGCCTGACTCTCTTTATTATTTCTCTCTCCCTCTCTCTCTCTCTCTTTCTCTTTCTCTGTATTTGTAATTATATTGATCTTTTAATATTTTCATGTTTTGACATTCTTGCTGTCACTTTAATATAATACCTCAAATTAAAAAAAATATAAGTTAGGGTCTAGTTCATTTTTAAACTATTGATGTGGATTCATGCTCCCAAAATATTTGTAATATCTCTGTTTCTGACAAAAATGTACGTAAAAAATGATTTTGAAACAATATCAAACGTTACTGACGAAAATCGATCGATATAAAGGAATGATATTGGACAGATAGTATATTCAAAATGAAGGTAGTTGGGAAACTTTATATTGTTTATTTGAAAATGAGTGAATTTTTGAGAATGTTTTTAAAAAAAGTCAGTGTGATAAAGAAAATAAGGGATGCAGAGCTTTACTTTAGTAATTAGTCTTGATTAATTTGCTTATTTGTTTTTCTCTCATCAGATATTGACGAGTGTGGAAGCAACCCTTGCCTGAATGGCGGTGCATGTATAGATGGTGTGAACGGCTATGAGTGCCAGTGTAATGCTATGTTCAGGGGTACTCTCTGCGAAACACCTACCGGTAATAACCAAAATTACGTTTATAGTAATAGGATAATTATCGTCACCCCCCTTAAAGTGCATGAATATATATAGAGTAAACTATTGGCTAATACTATGTTGTAAGGGGAGTTTTTTCTTTTGTAATGATTTCATTTCACAATTTTCATCTGTATTTCCCAATAGAAAGGGTAGTATAGAAAAATTAAACTCGAAATCTATTAAAATTTATATCTAAAAATCAAACATCTTAAGAAACTTTTATTAAAGATTATGGCAAGCATGGGTGTAAGGACAATTGTAATGATGTTTTCAAATTATATTTGTGATAATTACGAGAGTACATTGTACTGAGAATTTTGTCATATTCTTCTTTCATTTACAACCATATAAACGTTGCAACATCAAAATATTTCCTGCATATTTCCAATGCTTAATGAATCATTCTGTTTAAAAATCGGTTTAATTAAAAATTTATTCAGCGAGATAAACTCCTTTCTTAGGCAGTACTAATTCTAAATGCAATTTTGATCCATACTTGTTTTTCAGATGCATGTATTGGGACCCAGCCATGTGAGAACGATGCTAACTGTATGGCTGATGTAAATGGTATAAACGTGTGTGTATGTCCTGGCGGTTTCGAGGGAGATCTCTGCGAAGTTGGTAAGTGTATTAAAAAAAGAACTTAGAATGTTTTGGCGAAAGGCCATCGAGATTGTAGGATTCCATCACTTTTGCTCTGGCCACAATTTCTCCACTGTAAACTCGATATAATCTGCACACCTTTATTTGGATGAGCCTGCGCCTTTGAATGTGTTTAACAGAAATATAAATGCTGTGGATCATCATCATCATCATCATCATCATCATCACCTATCGAATGAGTAACTCCAATCCTGGATTACCCAACCCTAAATCTAATCATAATCCCAACAAAACCATTTTAACCCCAACCCTAGCCCTAAAGACGAAAAAGGGAGCAGAGCGATTGTTGCCGTGTCATCAGTTTTATAATTCATGGTTGTAATGTATATTGTATTTACCTTTTTAGCAATGAAATCCTTTGGACAATTTTTAATACTGTGTTGTTTAATAGGCAAATGTATATTTGTATTCCGGATTATCAATAAAACTATTGTGAGACCAGAACATTATTGCATACAAGCTGCTGATATTATGATAATGATGAAGACCTCAATGAGAGCTAGAAATTACTTAAAATGTTATTGCCATTTTCCCCTTATATTTCTCTATTATTCCAGCCATCAATGAATGTAATAGCGACCCATGCCAGAACGACGCAGTGTGTATAGATAGTCTGAACCGATATGTTTGCGTGTGTAAGACTGGTTTCACTGGAGATGACTGCGAACAGACAAGTAAGTCCATCAAAAAAAAAAATGTTTAAAATTTTTTAATGGTTTGTTTTCTGAAATGCATAAGATGAGCATTCAAAAAGTTGGCCTACCCTGGCCCTGGGACAGTATAACTTTAGCAAAATTAGCATGATTAAAGAAACAACTAGAACTTACCTGAGAATAATTCGACAACTAATAAGAAAGTTGTGGAAAGGATCAAATCACTGTCCTGTTATAGATTCGATGGGAATTATGTCATATGCTGTGAAATCCCAACCTCGTGTTTACCGATTGCTTTGAATAATATAATTCATCTCTTCAAGTTATACTCCCTCCCCCCATGAGACTGATATTCATAATTCTTTAAAGATACTTTTCATGTTCAAAAACTACTCTGACAAAGAGTAGTATGCATTCATGATACTGTCTATGCTCCGATAGGTTAAAGTTAGTGAAGATTGTTTAAACATAAAAGATACAGAATAAGGCATTATTTACTGAGTAAGAAAATTCAAATAAAAAGAAACAAAAAAGAAATGAATGTTTAACATTATGTATGATTCGACTACTTTTAAGAATTTTTCCGACCTATAAATTACGCGACTGCCGGGGAGTAATTCATGAAACAAATACTCACTTATTCTCACTGACAACTATTATAAGCTACTGAAATGCTTGCATATGTTTGGCTGAGAGCAAATTTGTCGGATAAAACGTCCGACAGGTCCTTTCATGAAACACCCCAGGTATGTCTTGAAATGAGCTTGAAGGACATGTCCCACAGGAAGCGATCGTTGTTGCGACTACTGGCGATCTTGCTATTGCGTGTGTGGTAGCAAGTTGTTGTTGTAGCATAGCATAGATAGAGTCGTAAGTAGGTCATCTAATCATTGTTTTTAGCCGATCGCCTTACGATTATGACATTTTCAGGTTGTCGCAGCCAAGATCGCCTCCTGTGGGACAGGCCCTTTATGATCCCATTCAGTTAGTTATTCCTTTACCATCATAATAATATTCATCACCAGCAAATTCAATCAAAGCTGAAATCTAAGTCTATCTACATCTTGTTTTGTATTCCCTTTTCCTATAGCTGATGGTAATGGTAACAACCTGCCTCAGACCGCCTCCAACCTCCTTATCGAGCCATGGTGGATCGCCCTCATTTGCCTGATCGGCCTCCTCTTCGTTATCTTCGTCGTCGTCTGCCTCTGTACCATGAAAAGACAGGACGACCTCGATAAGAAGAAGCTTATGGCCCTGGGCGCATAAAATGGAGGATGCCCCGGCCCTGGGCGTCTAAAGCGAGAGATTCTACTTAGGCGCCTTCTCCAAACAAAGTGAGACAGTTTCCCGCAGCTTCGTGATCCAACGCGAAAAACAATCGGCTTTCTGCTTTCAACGTGTTTAAGCCGTATTAAGATTACGGGATTCTATTCAAAAGCCTAAAAATCATCCTTTGGTACAAAAGAAACGGGAAGTTCACGCACTTTGTTTGAAGAAGGCGCCTTAAAGGGAAATTAAATCTCGATAGCAAGTTGTGCTCAGTTGATATAAAACTACACAATTTAGAAAAGATATTTTGACGAAAGTTTGAACGAATTCGGATTAAAAATGGGAAACTGTAAAAGTTTGGATCATTGGAAGCAGTTTATGAGGTATTCAAATTGTTGTATTTTGTGTTTCGTCACAGATACTTACTAAATCGATTGTTATAATTATTCTTTTACTGAGGGGGTGTATCATTTCTATGACTGGTAACCATCATTTGTTGTTTAATTATGGGAAGACTTTAAACGCCATGCAATACGTTGAGAACGGCTACAAGAAAAATAAGTCATTTCAGGGGGGGGGGGGGGGTTGGAATTCATGATATATATATTGTTGAAAAATAACCGGGAGAATACAGTGTCATTTGCCAAAATTTGATTGAAAATTATTAAAGTGGTATATCAACTTTCAAATGCTCATAGCTTACTTTTTACTCTTCCAATCTCTTTCAAACTTTCATCAACGAATTTCTGTCACTTTCTGCAAGCATAACTTGTTAAAAAGGTTTGATTTCCCTTTATACCAATATACAAAATCAAAAAAAGTTCTATGCATTTATTTGATGAATAATTCTGTGGAGAGGGCACAAGAACTGCTATGATATTATACGCAAATGGACGAACGAATGCTTATGAAAACAAAACAAAAGATTCAGTTACTTCATACAAATTTTGATATGTTGCATGAACACGATATTGTATTAATATATCCACCTCTTCCTACAATCAAATGTATATAGAATTAAATATGTGTGGTGAATGCGACAATATATTAGGGAGTTTCATCGCAACAGTGGTTTAAGCACTGATATTGATATTTCCCCCAAGAGGCCATTTTCATCGAAATGCACAAAATAAAATTTAAACAATGCCCATATCATTTCAGTAGTTATGATATTTGTGTAAAATCTCAAATATCTCAAAATTGCAAGGATGGATATTCCGGTTTGCGATGAAACTCACCAAATGGGTGACTTCATTTGTAAATAGAATTGCTTGAATGAAATATATTGTAATTCCTTTAAATGGACATTATTAGCATAAAATAGCGTCCAAATGATTTTAGAGGGAACCCCTTGAATTGAAAATCTGGTTATTTTCTGGTTATAGGATTTAAGGTCAGTGCCGGACATTGATGATTAAAAAAATAATAACGATACTAATGAATAACTAACCCTTTTTATATTCATTTCTCATTGATTGAACGGAGTTTTTTTTTTTTTTTTAATCTAACTTGCGGATTGTAATAGGTGTTCAATACGAGATGAATTGTTGAATTAACAAAATAGTTAATTATGTATAAATTAGACATGTGTAGCTATTAACGGGCATTCGTATCAAATCATGTAAAAATTTGTTTGATGAAATTCCCCATCATAAAAATTAGTAGTTTATATAAATACTAAAATTTCACATTCTTGTGCAGTATAATAATTTAAGCAGTTTCGGCCTGGAATCATATACTTATACTATATACACTTTACTCAGCATATATGTATAGGCACATTATAATAGAATTGAGGCTGAATTTAAAGACGATCGGAAGAAAAAAAAAATATTCATTAGATTTATGTCGGTACACCTGATATGATTGTTGAATGGATTTTTAAACTTTTGAAACTTGATGATTTTGAGGGGATGGCTTTTTAGTGACTTATCTGAAACTGTATCTTAATTAAAATCAGTGCTTTAAGAAATTTCGGCTCGAATCCTTCTCCCTGATGTGTCTTTCGAACCCATGAATGGCTTTCAAAGAAAAGCAATAAGTAGTGTCTTTCTATAATAGTGTTTATATAAAAAAAAGATACCTTTCAAATAGAGTAAAAAATAAATTGCCGTTAGTCCGATATATTGCATGATTTGAAATCTGTTTGACGCGCTATATATAGTACTCAATCATCGAATTTAGTTTAATTAATTGAAGTCATTTGTATGTTAACTTGTAAACATGTATTTACCTCCCATAGGTATCTTTCTTAAATGTTTATTTTTAATATTTTATTTGTAAAGATGAAATGAAATCAACATTTAATGTAAAGTAAATGGAAGTAAATGTCTTCATCGCCCGCTAGTCTTTCAAACGGGAATTAGAGGTTGCTCATTTGAATTGATTAGAAAGTATTTATAATCATTAAGCTAATTAATTTTTTATCTTTATTGATTTATTTTTGCAGTTAGATTGCCTTCTATTACATTCAATTTTCTAAAGAAATTGTATTTAAACGTGATAGAATTTTATGATCAAATCAAAAAGTGTACAAATATTATAAATATGTGTTCTAAATATGCATATATTTGCTCAGTTTTTATTTATCTATTTTCAATATTTTGTATTTTTGCGCTTGAAATTACTTATGTAAATTCTCACTTTGTTTATTATGCGTGATTTACGATTGATAATAAATTTTAATTTTTATGGCGGTGTAAATTTTATTAGAAATTACAAGCATTCTTGTGATAAATTCTCTGTGTTAAACTGAAATTCAAGAATGTTACGTTATAGGCCTATGTTTAAATCCTATTTCTTTTTAGTTGTTTATTATAAATTTGGTTAATGTTAGTCATTTTATTAGTTCGTCACATTGTAATTATAATTCAACCAAATAATGTGTTTTTTATATGAAAATAAACCTCATAAATGAAGCGATATACCCAATCTCACCTTGCGTGTGTGTGTGTGTGTGTGATTTTGCTTTGTATTTATTGTTTAAAATATAATTCGATAATTTATTCGGGGCGGGTAGGCTTTTTTTATAATATATTATTTCAGAATTCTCTAAAATTCATATGGGGGCATCTAGGTCTAGGGAATTGTTTATTGTAATTAGTAGTGAATGTTCTATCATACAAAAATACTAGATTATATGAATCCAAAATACTGAATTATTTCTCTTTTTCACATGCGTTCGGGATAATTAAGTATGTGTAAATTGAGTGATTTTTTTTTTTTTTACAGTAAGCACTAGTTTTTGCCTAACCCTAACCCTACCCCCCCTTCTCTCCCCCCCCCCCCCCTCTCTCTCTCTCTCTCTCTCTCTCTCTCTTTCTCTTGCGTCTTTCTACACATCTCCCTTTCCAGTGCATAGCCAACTTTACGTCTCTATTTTCCATGTCCCCCTCTGTCTCTCTCTCTCTTTCTTTCTCATTCTCATTCTCTTTCTCTCTCTCTCTCTCTCTCTCTCCCTTCATAAATATTTTGTCTCCCTCTCTGTCTGAATAGTTGCATTACGAAGCATACACATATTCAATGATAATACAAACAATGTACAAATTGGTTTCTATTAAAGTAACCACAACTTGCATAGTAATAACATTTTATTGGTTTGCTTAATTTTTATCTTAAAGTAACCGATGTCTTTATTGTATAATCAATAATACATATCTTAGATTTGAAAGATAACAAAAATAAGAAAATATAAATAAAAGATCGAAAGAATGGGATTAAAGAAAAAAGATACCGTAAATGTATAGGAGGGTACATGATGGAAGGAAGTACGATATGATAAATGCGTTATATTCCTTTATACAAGTTACCAATGCGTATGTGTCAATGTATGCAATAAATATTAGAAACAAAAACTTTGGGAAATGATGAAAAGCTATACAATAGGCTGATGTGGTAAAAGAAAAAATATAAGTCTTTATAGTTATAAAACAATAATATTCAATGTTACCTTAGTATGAGTGTTCACAAATGACGTCTCTTTTCAACATGTTGATTTAGATAAAAACTTTTAAAAATAAGAAAGATTTTGTCGATACATGTTCCTAATTTTTATATGCGGCAAAGGTCATGTCAATATAGTTTGAAAGCAATTTAGAACAATTTGGGGGTTCACGTTTCGTTTCTACTTATATCCCCATGCAACACTTTGTTACGAGTTAATTTTATTACGATTTGTAATATAACATACACTGGTACTATTTTATTATCATGCACTATACCAGCAATCTAAGAACCGAGATATCAAAGAGGAATTGGGAGATACATTATGAGTTTAGGGGGATTTGGGAAGAATACCGATATAGGGTTTTCTATAGCTCGGTAGGTAAGAGCGCCGTTTTAGAAATCCGGACGTCTCAGGTTTGAGTCCCGCTGGAATCCCATTTTACTTGCTCTTTTATTTTTATTTCCTACGCATATATTTCTGGTCAGTTTTCCTCTTTGTTCTATATTTTATAGCGTGTATTTCATAAGTTATTTATTACAAATAAAATTGGTCGTATGATGGACCCATGTGGCACTGTTGAACGAAATATTGATTATCTTGAGTTTACATAATTGTCCTTGGGATAGTTTTCTTGGGAATTGTTTCTTTGAGGTAGTTGTTCTAAGAACTAGTTGTCCCAGGGGTAGCTATCCTTGAGGATGGTTATCCTAGTGGTAGTTGTCCAGGGGATAGTTATCCTAGAATCTTTTGTTTGAAAGTTATTCTTTGATTGAGCAGTACTTTCATTTATGATCAGTTTAGGTAGAATAGTAGCTCAAATTCACTGAAACAACCAATGTGAGTAAATATCTGCTTCTCTTGCCAGTTGGAGATTAAATGGGCGATAATATTCATACAGCTTCTCCGATATCTCACTATCTACTTGAGGGTGAGGGCGTCCTTTTATTTTTGGATCTGCGCACGTTAAGTCTGGTCTGTCGGTAACGTTCGCGCAATAAAACCCTGTCTGAGGGTTCTTCTGGAAATGTTCTCGTTTGAAAAAATTCGGAAGGCCAAGAAACTTTTCGATTTTTATCATAATTGGCAGAGGATCTTGGATAAATGCTTCTCCATCAAGAACGAGCAAATTGTTACGTCCGTAGAAGCCTATGTAGCCGTAAAACTTCTCAATGTATCGGCCTTTGGCAACAATAAAATCACTATCATTGATCTTGCCTGTCTTAGAGTCGACTACCATTTCATTAAAAGGTGGAAGAAGATTAGATCCCTTCTTCGATAAAATGGTATTTGTGTGGACGTAGTCAGAGACAGCACGAACAACCGGATCGCGAACGATCATGATTAATTTGGCGTTTTGGTCCAGCAGAGAAGGTATGTGTCTGTAAGCAAACCCGGTCACGTCTAACGGTTTACCGATCATGGTAAACATTTTGGAACTAGAAAACGGCATCTGTAGTCTCCATTTCTCGATGGCATCTGCAGTCATTTTTCCTCCAACACGTCCAGGAGGAACAGGAAGCTCCCCTTCAATGGCCACAATGGGATGGAGGGATAGGTATTGTGTCAACATCATCGTGCCGCACTTCTTAACTCCAATTATCATGGCTTTTGGAAAGCGCTTCTTACAGCCGTTCCTTTTCAGGATCTCCGCGGCAATCTTGACCCTTCCATTTGCAGAATAAGCGGAACAGTCTCTAAAGAATATTTCTGGTACTACCGTTTTAGGAATCCTGATGTTTGTATCATCGGAACTGGCTGTTATCGATATGCTTCGCGTTTCAGAAAATAACTGGTAGCACAATGTAACGACAAGGATGAGAAACACGCCATACGCGCGTTTCCAAGTCAGTAATTGCATCATAATGTGTTTATTGTCCAGTTGATAACAAAACGAGGAAATTATGGATACCAAATTTTGGGAACACCATTAGATGCAGTCAAAATTGCAGATAGATCGAAACCTACACGGATGAAAGATAAAGATAAGATCGGACGTAATTATGTACACTCATATAAAAATTGATGTCTTCGACTTATTGAATTTTGGTTACCTTTTTTGTAATTTTGAATTTGCATATTATAACAACCCAAGTCCATGCCTGGTCATTTCGAGTAAATCAATAAAAACCTATTATTTTTGTATTTCTCCTAGAATATTATATTTCACTATGGCGTTAAAGCAACACCATATAATTATATAAGTTTAAATGTACTTTTGTTATCATAAGTAACATTCACGTTATTAGTGGTTCCTTTGTTGTGGTGGACTTCAGTTTTTTTTTTTTTTTTTTTTTTTTTTTTTTTTTTTTCATACATAGAATTATGGACTTCATAGAAATGCTATTTGAACTGTTGAATTATGTGCATATAAGTCTGCTGTAGAAAAGTGTCCAACTGACGCGAGAGGGCGGTATGATATGTATGTAAGAACAGCCCAGGTCCAGGATTTTGGTCAGTTTTTATGATGTATTTTAGGCACTTCCGGGGGAGTTCAGGGCTATCACTTACAAATTGGACTCATGTATAAATAGTTTCTCGACTGAGAAGTCTGTTCGACGTACTGAGCCGGATTGTCCTGAAAATACAGAAAAAGTGTAAAAACCATCAACGGCACCGGAGCTGACATCACCCAAAGATTTTAATATAATTTAAATGAAAAAGAAAGATTTCAATACAGCAACCCGAATCGTACGCCAAAAATATTAACTACCGACCAATCATAGTTTTTTTTTTTTTTTTTTCCCCCCATGATTAACTTAATTTGGCCAAAACTTAGACGTGGTTGCTTTTTATATCCAGTTCTTTAATTGACAAACTAGCTAACTTGTTTGTATCTTTCTTTTTGTGTGTGTGGATATTTTGGAGATGACATTAGCCAATATCATCAACCCCATTAAACATTTGCGCATTATGATTTCGTAAATTTCATTGATCTACTTTGATAAACCAAAGAAATAGCGGGCCGAAAATAATTTTATTGACGGCTGAAAGAAAAGTCAATGTTATTTTGCGTGTAAAATAGCGGTCAAACTGCCTTGTAAAATGAATTGCCCGTGCAGTAGGAATTCAAGGTCATGATTTACATTTTTAGGGACATGAATTCCCCATTTTTAGGTGTTTTTACCTGAATGTAGTGTCTTATCCTATGTTTATAGATGCAAGCTCCGTGTTTATACAACAAGAAGTATTCTCAAACATTTAATTATAAAGTTAACCCGAAAAGGGTCAATCTAGCCCCACCCCTCGTAAATTTTTCTGATAATTTTAAAAAAAAAAAAAAAAAAAACTACGCATAGATAGTTCAGGACCCTATCTGCAAATTATGGGACCCGCTTAATAGATAGTACAATTTTCAATGATTATGGATGTACAATGCATATTAATAAAATAATAATTAAAAATACAGATTAATTTTCCCTCTATTTTCAATAAAATATAACATCTTTTGGATAAATATTGGGCAATCATTAACTATTTTGAACTTTAATTGAAGAAAAAGGAAAGTATTATTATTAATAAGACTTCTTGTGATATACCCATACATTTTACACACTTATGATTGGAAAACCACAATTTTTTGCGAGGTTGCTTTGATATGATTTTAACGTGCATTATCTCTGTAAACATTTGCAAATAGGATTTTAAAATGTAAAAGAAACATGGAGTGATATTTCAGGGCGAGGCCTTTTTCTTTGCGTTACAAAATTATCCTGAACAACGTTCAGAGGCCGGGGCTAAATTAAGATTAAACTTAAAGTTAAAACAAATGGTCAAGGGCGCCATTGTGGCATTTACAAATTTGTATCACCTAAAATATCCTTTCCAGCGGAAAAAAATAAATAAAAAAGGGTATGAAGTTAAATTTGATTCAGGGATATTACTTTTTTTTCTCACTCGTTTAAGAGGCTTAAATCAAAAAATCAAAACACCTGAGCAGATAAAAACTGGAGATGGCAATGAATATAGGCCTATATATATATATATATATATATATATATATATAGTATTCAAGATGGATAGGCCTATTACCCAGGGAGCAAAACCTCATATTTTTGAAGGAGCTGACATGTCGAGATATAAAAAGTAGTCCTATCTAGGATGGTTGTATGGACCCTAAAAAACATCGCTAGGGCGGACTACTCTTCAGATCAGCTGCAGGAGGGTCCCTACAGGTGGGGGCGTCCAAAATAGCCGCCCCTTTTACAAAAATTAGTATTCTGAACAAAAATGGTTGAAGCAAAGTTTCAAATACATTGAGTTTGGTATCAAATTAAAGATAATAAAATTTCCTACAATTTGGTACTATTTTTGATAAGAATTATATTCAGCAGAGATAAAATTTTAAGCGTTAAACTTGATTTTTCTCATGTTTTTCAAAAAATTTATTTTCATCTATTCATTGTTTTACCTCGTGTAATAATCATGTCAAGACCTGGAGCGCAAAACTTTTCAGAAATGTGCCTCAATATATGGACAAGAGTATGTGAAAAAGAAAAAGTAATACCCTTTTCCGATAAAAAGATATAACGCTATAAAGTTACGACTGCAATATACGGAAAACGACGTTTTTGCCCCATTTATGTGGAAAACCCATATACACGTGTAATACCCTAATACAGTGCGCGCATGTGTATTGCACGGCGTGATCTAACAATTATTACATGAATATGCAAGTTTCCATAAAAAGAATAGACTTCTCGACCAATCTGTTGTGAAGAGGGAGGGGATGGGAGGGGGGGGGGGTTCATGAACACGGGACCATTTATTGGGGGCGGCAGATGTTAATATTATAATCTTGTTTTGAATCAAATTAATGAAATTGTGCTTGTTCAATATATCGGTTGTTATTTGGTGCATGGAAAAGGGGCTTCTATGATGATTGCAGTCACAGATACGTTTGTTGGGTTTTATTTTGCTAAAGGTTGCCTTTCCAGTTAGTAGACAGTGCACTGATAATATACGTAAAGTCCCTGCACATGATTATCCAAACAATGGATATCTCTCTTGTATATCCATGATAAAAGTGAGATGAACAATAAGCCTATAACACAATGGAAAAAGTTAATGTGAGTAAACAATAAACAAGACGGTAAGATAATTCACATCCAACGAATAAAATAAAATAAAACCATCTGAGTTTAACAGAGTTATAAATAATTTGTTTGCCCATTTATACAGAAAACAACGTACCCCCAGGGGCCGCGGGGCCGGGGATGGGGCTGTGGGTTGCAGCCCCCATTTTTGTCAGTAAACGTGTACAAAAACGCAAAAACGGCCATAGGGCTGCCTAGATTGGTGATTTTTTAGCCTGTTCAGCCCCCCCCCCCCCCATTTCGGCTCAGTCCCTCCACTTTCAAAAACTCACTATAGAAGTTTTTCTTACCTGCTGTGATCAAACAGATTTTGGATTATAAAATTAATATTATAAGGGTAAATCTAACAACCTAATTTTATCATTATGATGGATTTATCAGTCAACATTATGGAGTGATCTACAAACAGGGCCCACTTTCGGACGGCAATTAGACATTCTAGTGTACTGCACTTTTATATCGTGTCTTTTTCAGTATAAAATAATGGGAATTTACTTTGAAATTTATTTGTTTTTATTCTTATTTTTATATTTATTATGAACATAGAAACAACAACTCAAGGCCTCGACATGCGTATAAAAGTACCGTGAATATATATTTTTTATACAACGAACATATGGATGAGCTTTTTTCACATTTATACTTCAGACCTGTTGTATGATTTGCTTTAGGGTATACTTATTCTATGTTGATGTAGGCTTACCTCAGACAAACACTAATTAGCACTATATACTTAAGAGTCTGAGGAAACAAGAGTATATTTTATAATTTAGGGTTTTTAAGCGCCATGAGCGCCGAAAGGCGGACCTGTGCACTATAGAAGTAGCCACTATTATTATTATACCACTATTATTATTATTATTATTATTATTATTATTATTATTATTATTATTATTATTATTATTATTACTATTATTATTATTTTGTTGATCTTTTCTTTAAATATAATAATATTAGCCTGGAGCACGTCACTTCATAGACTTATGTGCTAATTATGTGATATTATATTCAATTATTCAATCAATCTGCTGTGGGCGATTCTTTGAAAAGTGAACCTTTTCGGGAAAAAATAAAGTTTGTCCTTTTTGCTTTTAAGCTGCACATTCATATAGATCATTATCTGAAGTTTCATGAAATGCATTTTTTATCTTAATTTTACAAATTTTTCATGCTCATTTGCATAAATTAACATGCAAAAATTTTGAATAGAAAATGGTACGTAAAAATCTTGTTGACCCTGACTTGATTGTATATGCTGGTCTCCTTACTTTTGATTATTGTCATTATACCCTTTTTAACTTCATTCCTTTAAATTAAATGAAATAATGGGTTGAATTGATTGTTTTAAGATAATTACTAAAGAAATCAATTGCCATCAAATGTCACACACGTGACCCAAAAAACACGAAAAGTTAACGCCCCCCGAAACCATGGTTCCATTTTATTCCATTTTTCTCCAAAGCTAGATATAATGTGCCTTGCATCTCACCAAATATGAAGCATGATAGTTTTATTAGTTAATGTTTTTAATTAACTTTGAAATTGGTCACCACACGTGACCCACGGGTCACGTGTGTGACCAATGGTCATGCCTTTAAAAAAGGGACACACGGCTATTCGGCCATTCTTTGAAAGATGAACCTTTGGGGACAAATAAATTTTGCTTTTTATTTCTAAGCTGCATATTCAAATAGAGCAATGTCTGAAGTTTCATGAACTGATGTTTTTTCGTGATTTTTTGAATTGTTCATGCTCATTTAGTTCATAATTAACATAAAGGATATTAATGGAAAACGGTAAATAAATATCATTTTTTTAACACCTGACTGGATGGATATGCTGACTTCCTTACTTGGATTACTGTCATTATTATTATTTACCTCTATTCCTTTTAATCTAACCCAAAAAATATGTTGTTAAATCTGATTATATTAAGATAAATCAACCCTGGAAATGAATTGCCCTCAAACCACACACACAGTAACCAGAAACACACAAAGTTTATGCCGTCTTAACCATGGCTCTGGTATTATCATAATTATTTCCTCAAAGCTAGATTTAATGTACCTTGCATCTCACTAAATATGAATCCATGACAAGTTTTAATTTCATTATAATTAGCAAACAATTGGTCAAACACGTGACCCGCTGGGTGGGGGGCGGTCATAAATTCTGATTATTTTAACTTTTTGTGGTGAAATTAATTAATTTAGCATATTAGGCTCCAAAATGGTTTTGCAATAATTTTTGCGAAAAAAACAACAAAAGACAAACAAACAAACAAAACAAAAGTCGAAAACAAGCAATACATAAGAAATTTCATAAAACAATGAATACACACAGAATTTACTTCGATATCAATTTTTTTTCCAGTACAATGGTTAGGAATCCTATAAAGATTATGGCAAACACAAAATTAGCATTCCAGAAGCTGTAGTTTGTCAATAGAACAAAAATTATGATTTCATGCAATGCGTAAATTAGCATAATTAATTCATTAAAATAATTATTTATTATGGGAAAATTAACAATGCCTTCTTGTAGTTATTCACACACTACACGTGCAAATTTTCGGCGCGCTCGCGCGATCAACAGCCAAGATCTTATAGGGGGCATCATGGCCCCCCTCCCTTACCCGCCCCTCCCCCACTCTTGACAGCTACCAAAACACCCCATTGACTGACTAGGGTTGAGTTCATAAAATTTTTTACCACAGCGGACATAGTAATTGCTCAAAATGTACATTTATTGCACAATACATAATTCATTTTTCTGTACAATTTGCCATAGGTCACATACGTGACCCACTAAAATGTCACACACGTGACCCGACATCACGATATAGAATAATAGATTAAAAAAGAAATTTCAGAGATATCTCCTATCCAGTGGTATTTTTTGGTTAACAGGTCCATAATGCATGTCTCACAGCAATAAGAACATTTCATCATTTTAAAACTCACAGGAATTTCAAAATGAAATTGAACTTTCAAAATCATGCTGTTCTGTGAAGTCACACACGTGACCCACTTCTTTTGACCTCTGACCTTGAACATGCATATTGTAAATATCAAAAAATATTTACAAATGATAGCCAACAAAATATATTGGCATGATATTAACATTAAATCAGTATATTTTTCAAATTGTTAGAGTTATAGCCAATTAAAGTCAAGATTTTGCATAATTTCGGTCACACACGTGACCAAGAATGGTCCAGTAAGGGTATAGAAATTCGGCCCAGATGAATGGGTTGCAAAGCTAAAATCATTCTTTTTTTTTTAGTGCCCCTTTAAGCATGCAATACTTTATTCAATGCATGAACTGGACACATCACCATGTGCAGGATGTGATCAAAGTTGGGTTAGGCATGATTCTGTGAGTATGGGCAGTATGAATTTATTGACTGACAAATAACTCCTTTTGGTTGGTTAATACTAGCCACATTGAAGGAGGGGTAAGAAAGGTTAGACATAGACTTAGGAGACCCCTTTATCATATTTTTCTTTGAACAGGTTCGTTATTATTGTAATTAACCTGCATTACTGCAATTATGAGTCAAGTACATGAAGTTACCAATCGGGATGTTGTGGATCAAACTTGAAAGTAGGGAGGGGGCACAAAGGAAAGGACCGGGCACTTTTTCTGAAATGGTGGGTACTTTCAGCCAATGGCGTAAAGAGCGGAATATTAAAATTGGGAAATTTAGTCCATACCAGTGGCGGATCCAGGATTTCATTACAGGGGCCCTCTTTTTTTGGCCTTCAACCATCAAAGAGGTCATCTTGAATCAGCCATAGGGGTAAGGTTAGGGGCTCAATCGGCCCGCCTGTCCATTTTCCTTTTTTCCTTTT